>BSBM01000015.1:7107500-8307500 GCA_027924585.1 Larix kaempferi
CTAGCTTGAACGTGGCATCGTGGAAAACAAAGGGGGCCACCAACATCGTTGGTGACTCCTCTAATGTAATTTCGACGTGATGTGTATCCACTCCGTCGTGTTTGCATGTGAAACATATGCCACATATATGTTTACTACGGTATGAGGAAAGGTTGGCATTTAATCCCTCACTTGCAAAGAAATCCTTGACGGTTCTCTTACGTGGTTAAGATGGTTACGATGTATTCTTTTATGGCGTCCCTTGGTTCTCTGTTGATTCGATGTGGGATTATGTTTGATGTATTTTCCTAGTGTGAGGGCCCTGCTCTATCTGCGGCGTATGTGCATGGGTGAGGTGAGATAGAAGAGGATGCCAGTCTTTGGCCCCTCCGTCCAAGATTAAGGCTTACTTCCTTGGCATTGTGGGTTTCCCTCGGCGGGAAGGTTTGGTTATTTCAAGTGGATTCGACCAAGGTCTAGAACATGAAAACCTTGGAAAGCATGGTATTGGAGGAGTTTTGTTGGGGGCAACTTAGGCAAGGTTAAAGTAGATATTGCATACTTGAGGGCTATTCTGAGGACAATTACCTCACAATTGGAAGGTGTAGTGAGGGGAACAGTCTCGGGAAACTTAGTATGGTAATTATAAGGAAATGGAGGAGAACTCAGTGTAACAACAGGCCAATGCCTTTGTGGATACCTCTAGCACCCTTGAATTGGATGAGGACCCCGAGGAACTTCAAGAATGTCAAAGTGGCATGGCTCCTACTCATCCTTTTTAGTTTATGGTTTTTTCTATGTTTTTTGGTTAGTCAGGTATGTTAGAATTTGTAGCTCTCAAGCTATGGATATGTTGGATGTAATGGTTAATATGCCAAATATGTCAAATGTAATGGTAAGTATGTAGTTAAGTATGTACTTTATGGACTGGATAGTTGTTGAGGTAGTCTGGTTTATGGTTCCTTTTTGTAAATTTTTTATTGGTTTTGAGTTGTTTTAATATAAATCCTCTACTTGTTTTCGTTAAAAAGATAATTAATAAACAAAAAAATTGTAACTGCATTATTTATATTTTTACACCAATACGTGTTTAGATTTTACAATTTGGGGTGGATGAGGAAGGGTCATCTTCCTAGATTGTAGGAAGATGAAACAGGTGTACTGTCAAGATTTATTTTATGGTGGTCGTCCCAAATTTTAAATAAACAATTATAAAAAATATCTCAATTTACATGTGATAATTGGTAGTTTGTGGCACTTAACTTATAGCATATCGATATTCACCATCCACAAATTAAGTGGTTGTACTAATATACTAATAACAAGATGAATCATCTTAAATACTTAAAGTACATATTACCTATTTTAATAAAAGTTTTAAAAAAATCATTAAATCATACAATTTGTGCAACATATATAATATAATTTTATAACAAGATCATTTCTAGAATATCATTTGATTTGTAGCATATGTATCTATAACATAAGATCAACCAACTTATATAACTTTTAAATTTTGTAAATAATTGTTATATATTTAATATTAAATATTTATTATATATTAAATATTTTTAAGCAATAATGTTATTTTGTGAGTTTTTATTGTTTAATATTATTTTATTAAAAATAAATAATCATGATGATAATTAATAATCACTGAAACAAACTTTAGATAATAAATAACTTTCCTACTTATTCTATTTATTATAAGTAAATGAACAATAAAAAATCTTCACAATTAAATTGAACGTAAATTTAACTAAGTTAACAAAAGATAATTTCAATTATATAAACATAACTTTTATCCAGTTTAAATATAACTTTTATCCACTATAAATATAATTTTTATCCGATATAACATTTTATTCCAACCTTTAATTATATAAATGTAACTTTAGCTCTTTAAATTATATGAGAACGTTTTGATTTCAACTTTTAATTATATAAATGTAAATTTAGCTCTTTCAATTCCATGAGTCATACTCTCTTTTAGCAATAGCAAATCATTTTGTCTGCAATTTTTTTTATATTAAAATTGTCATTTTCACGAATAGAATAAGATGTAACCGTTGGACTTTCCATGTTAAATGTTAAATGCTAAATGCATGGACCCATGAGCATGCTTTTATATGTTAGGTGAATATATACAACGGTTGTAAAGTACATGATTTGAAATCTTTCCTTTAAATCCATGATTTGATATCTTTTCCGCCCATCATAATTGTGACCCTACAAGAGGGTATTTGATTATCTTTATCTTAACTAGTAAAATAATCCATTTAATAAAATAAGGAAGAACCCACTTGAATTTTTAATATAAAAATGGAGGGTGTTTGTGATTTTTATATAAAAAAATTATAAAATACAATGAATGTAAAATAAAGATTATCTAAAATCATTTTTTAAATAATATAAATTTAAAAAACCCAATATTAATTGTAGTTTTACATTTTCTAATTTTATATTTTATAAAATAAACCAATGCTAACTTTACAACAAAGACAAGATTGCAAAATCCTAGTTGAAATCAGATTTATCTGATCTCTTGCCATCATCCATCCTCATGTAAGATACAATAGTAACTTGCATTTTCTTCATTCTCCACATAGAGAGTGCATTTTCTCTACTCTCTACATAGAAAGTTTATTCTTGATTCAAATCTTCTAGACCAGCATTGATATCCTATTATGGAAATTTTATTATTGCTTCAAATCGTCTAGATAAGATATAATATATAATATTATAAGATGAAATATTTAAAAAGATTTTAAAAAAATAATAATTGTATTACAATTAAATTGAATGATGATGGTGGTAGTGGTTATTAATGTCTATTTAGATCAACTTTGATTTATCAAACTTTAAAAAGATAAAGAATTACTTGGCTTTCTTTATAATTTTATTTCGGAGTAGTCTAAACGTATTTGGAATTTTTTGCTATTATCATCGTAATCCGGTTATACAATCTTTGATCAAATTGCAATTTTTCATTGCTGAAATTGCATTTTTGAATGCATAAATGGATTCAACACCCTCAAATATCACCATTCCATGATAATTGTGCAATCTCAACAATTGATATCTACAATTCAACTCCTTCAAATTTTTGCCGGATTTTCAATCAAAATGATCGAAAAAACATGCCTTGAAAAGTCCAAATCGTAACATGTTTAGATTACTACTTTCATTTCTATGTTCGAAAATCTTTAAGAGAAGCATTATTAAATCACCGATTCCGCAGAAGCTCGAGACTTTGTCAACATAGGGCTCAAGTACATTACAACAATATGCTCATTAATAACTTAAACATGTCATTTACGGGATTTGAACCCAAGTGGGGAGGATAACAATCATTCCTATCAACCACTCGAGATAGACCCAATTGACATTTGTCATCTTTGTGACATTAAGATGGTTGAAAATGAAAAGCACTTTCTTTTGAATTGTCATGTGTATATTTGCATCATAGAAGAAATTGGCCTAAAAGAAACAGACATTTACAATGCATAACAAAACTTGAGGATGAAATTTAGTCAAATATTGTAGAAGTTGTTGCATCTCGATTTAGAAAGAATAAACGACAAGGAGAACTGATTTCTCCTATATCTTCCTTATTTTTCAACTGTGTTTTGCAAAATATTTTCATTTTTTTCTTATGAATTTCCCATTCCATGCTAACTTTCTACTCCATATTTTTGTTAGGATATTCCTATACTCCATCCTACTACTACCAACATTATCATTATTTTGCATTTCAGTCATGCATGCATTTTTGCATGCAGTCATGCAATTACATGCATCCCAACCATCAGTATTGTGTCTCCCAGCACCTAGTGCTTAGTTTACTAGCCCCGGGAGCATGTTTCCACTCAGTTCCAGCCCTCCTAGTTTGTGATGCGCCCTCTCTCACCTACCACGGGAAGAAGTGCGTCCTCTCTCACCTACCACCAGTGACACACTCAGATGTTGCTTGATTTTTGGATATGATCCTTGATTTGAGGATAGATTGACTGATACACTCAGTGAGACCTCCAGACAGACTAGTTGATCTGTTCTGACTGCAGTTAGCTCCTCATGCGCCCTCCATTAGTGCTCCATGCATCAATTACACCTACTACATTCAGTTAGCTCAGTTTGACACATGGACAACCACTTGTGATCTGATGACACCGCTATTGATCTGATGATTAGGACTCCTAATGCAGATAAGCCATGCACATGCATGCTAATTCGAATTGCCACCTTGGCATTCGAATCCTCTCCATTGTATTATTTATTGTTCATATTATGATTAATGAATTAGTGTGATGTTATTCTGCTTCTATCTGGTTTCTACTGTATCATAATTCTGCTGCTCTTTTACACTGCATTGTCCACTCTTCTTCTATTTTCCTGCTTAATCTTTCTTGTGAGGTATACATCAGCTCTTAGATCTGCTGTGAGGATTTTCACATGGTATCATAGCATGTTAAGAGTATAGTCTATCTCCATTCCT
This sequence comes from Larix kaempferi, assembly GCA_027924585.1. Taxonomy (NCBI): domain Eukaryota; kingdom Viridiplantae; phylum Streptophyta; class Pinopsida; order Pinales; family Pinaceae; genus Larix; species Larix kaempferi. The sequence goes on from BSBM01000015.1 coordinate 7,111,975, forward strand.
GAGAGTTTTTTTGCAGGTTATTACCAAGATTTCGAGTGCAGCAGCAGTTTTTTGCATTTTTGCAGCAGTAGCAGTTGCAGATATTCTCTATTGTTTTTGCAGGTCTTCTGCAACAGCTTCCATGAATCTGGAAGGAATTCCTCCTCTCTCTCCATTCAACTATGATGAGTGGAAACCAAATATGATAGCATATTTAAAGAGACATGGTCTTTTTAATTATTGTCTTGAAAGAGAGTTGGAATCCTCTGAAGAGGAGGATGATTGGTTAAATGAAGGTGACAGATCCTATGGAGCTATGTTGTTTGCTATGTCTCGCTGTATGTTACCCCACTTCATTAATTATGTTCAATCTCCAAAAGAGATATGGGCCCATCTGGATGAAAATTTTGGAAAACAGAATGAAGGGATTGGTGCAAACTATTTGGAGAGCAAGCCCAGTGATGCATTCGCCCTCCTTGATGGTCTCTCTGATCATGATTCGGTATCAATTATATCTCATAATGAAGTTGTCCAAAAAGAAGAAGAACTTGCAAATTCAACACTCATGTTCTCAATGCCTTCTATTTCGAATTATGTCCCAGCTCACACTCTAGAAACTGAAGAGGTTCTTAAATCCTCTCTTGCACGAGAGTCTGTTGGTTTGCATAATGATGATCTATTGAATGTTTCGGAGGTTGAATCAACAATTGGAGGTGATGCATTCGCTCTCCTTGATCACTTATCTCTTATGTACTACTATATGATCATTTGTACATGTTCTCAGAAATTCATTGAAGATGTAGGGCATTACCATTCGCTTGGGATCATTTCTCATGCATATCATGGTTTATTTGGTTTTGATCTCACCCTTGCTGGTTCAAAGCAGATCTCAAGAAACCATTCATCATGTCTTGGAGTTGATTTGAATTTCAAGCAACCAATATCATGTGATGGTTCTTTTGGGCATGATCTCACCTATGATGGTTCAAAGGAGATAAAAAAAAACTATCTACACATTCATGGATCTGATCCTACCTCAGCTGGTTCGAATCACAGGTTCAAGGATCATCCTCATACCTTTGGATTCGCTCTCATCACATTCGGTCTGAAGAGAAAGTACAAGCACATGTCTCCATATTCGCTTGCATCCACTGAAGGAGAACACAAGCACATGCTTTTGGAGCATGAACCACTTCTTCCCAAGAAGATACCTCTAGACATATGACCAAGCATCGCACCTACTTGAGTTTGGAGCATTTATTTTTTGGTGTGCCTTACAGTCTCTTTTGAGTGGGGGTATTTTTCCCATGAGGTTTTTCCCTTTTCCTTGTTTCATGGACTGTTCTTTATTATTCATTGTATTGGGTGACCTTTGGTCTCAGTTACCAGGGCCCGGGATGGATTAAGGGGGGGTGTTAGGATATTCCTATACTCGATCCTAGTCCTACCAACATTATCATTATTTTGCATTTCAGTCATGCTTTCATTTTTGCATGCATCCCAGTCATCATTATGGTGTCTCCCAACACCTAGTGCTTAGTTTACTAGCCCCGGGAGCTTGTTTCCACTCAGTTCCATCCCTCCTAGTCTGTGATGCGCCCTCTCTCACCGACCAAAGGAAGAAGTGCGCCCTCTCTCACCTACCACCAGTGAAACACTCAATTTTTGCTTGATTTGTGGATCTGATCCTTGATTTGAGGACAAATTGACTTATACACTCAGTGAGACCTCGAGAGAAACTAGTTGATTTGTTCTAACTACAGTTAGATCCTCATGCGCCCTCCATTAGTGCTCCATGCATCAGTTACACCTACTACATTCAATTAGACTCAGTTACATTCAATTAGCTCAGTTTGATACATGGACAACCACTTGTGATCTAATGACACCACTACTGATCTGATGATTAGGACTCCTAGTGCAGATAAGCCATGCTCATGCATGCTAATTCGAATTGCCACCTTGGCATTCGAATCCTCTCCATTGTATTATTTATTGTTCATATTATGATTAATGAATTAGTGTGATGTTATTCTGCTTCTATTTGGTTTCTACTGTATCATAATTATGCTGCTCTTTTACACTGCATTGTCCACTCTTCTTCTATTTTCCTGCTTAATATTTCTTGTGAGGTATACATCAGCTCTTAGATCTGCTATGAGGATTTTCACAATTTTTCCCTCAATAGCATCATGACTCTGATTAATACTAGGATCCTAGGCCGCGATGTTACCCTTCCAAAATTCAACTTCTAGCAAGATCAATATGGACCACATGTGCTTTAAATGGGCCTGTAGGAATCCTTTTTTACTCACTTTAAAAATTCAGCTAAATCTCATCTCCTAATCCCAGTTCTCAAATCACAAAATATAGGATTTTCAAAGAGGCAACTCGCAACAAGTGTCCTTTATTACAAGCTTAACCAGATCACTGAATCTTTTGAACTACCACTTCACTTCGTACTTGTAGCTGAAGGTTGACAGATAATTCAACTCCATAATATAAATGCACTTCTTACCAGCTTTTACAACATGGCTACTCAGTATTTTGTTCCAATTTAGCAAATTTCTCATAATACAGTTGTTGCCACTATCTTGCCACTGATTTCCCTCTGCCTTAGCCTCCACAAATAAGCTAGAGGCATGAGAGAAGAAATTCCAGCACTGATAATGCACCAACTCTGTGAATTCCTTATTAAGAATTGATTATCATTCATATTCAGGGGTAAATGTCAAGTGCTTTTAGGATTTCCCGTCCTTCTGACAATCTCTTCACCTGTAACAAAACTTGAAAGATCTTTGATATCCAATCCAATCTTAAGGTATAGTACTTTGATAAATTGGTTTTTCATTAACACTAATTGCACCCTTTAGAAGATTACATGCCTTATTAGCCTGTTTGTCTACCTCTATATTTAATCCTCTTAAAATATGATAAAAACTAACTTCACAAAATTTGTTAATCCCTCGACGAATTATCTCAAATATTCTTGCAAGGATCGTATCTTTTAGTTTTGATTTGGATATTAGATGTTTGATGATAACCATAGAATCTCCTAAAACAATCAAAGCATGAGAATACAAACTTTTAAATTGCCTTAAACCTTGCCACAAGGCCATAGATTCCACTTGATTTTTTGGCATTACACCCAAACCCCAATCATATCTTATCTCAACATTTCATTCGGGGTCAAAAATCACCACTCCAACGTCTGCCAAACCTGGATTTTTCTTTGAAGCTCCGTCAAAAAGGAGAATATGCTTCTTTTTAGAATTTATCCATTCCCACAATCAATCTTTTTTAATTCTCAACCTCCATTCTTTCACTCCTCTAACCTTTGGTCTGACTGTAAAATTTTGAGATTGTTCAGTAATAAAAAGAAGACCATGTAACCAATTCCTTTCTTCAGTTTCCTGCTTGGCAATTTGTTGCTTAGCTATACCTTTTGTTTTAAAGGTTTCTACTAGCATGGCCCAGGCCTAATTAACAATTTTCCCTAGTTGCAACTTCTTATTGTTAAAAATACCTTCATTTTGTGCCAACCAAGTTTTCCAAAGTAAGGGAGATCTCTCCAAATCTGCTTTAACAAAGGCTTATCAATAAATATCCTCGGGTATCTTTTGTGCCAAGTTGAGAAAGCCTCTTGAAAGGTAATAAGTATTGTTATTGCAATATTAAGGCCTTCCAAAATCTTTCTCCAAACCTAGGTAACAAATTCACATTGCAAAAAAAGGTGACTAATCGTTTATTCCTCCTTTTTGCAAAGATGACACTGAGAAGGACTGTGTATTCCTCTTCTTTGAATATTGTCAAAAGTTAAAACTCTACCATGATTGAGGACCCAATTGAATATTTTTATGTTAGGAAGGGTGTCACTTTTTCAGATATCTTTACAAACCAAACTTTGAGGAAGAGTGCAATGGAATTACAGCTGATTAAAATATTCATCTTTTACCGTGTATTATATGCACTTCTTTCCCCAGACCCTACTGTAAAAAACATATTGATTTATAAGAGTTGCACCAGAAAAAATGATGAACTAGATATTTCCATTGATGCATCAAATTCTCAGGAAGATTTGGTGTTTTCCACCCAACCCAATTGTCATCATCATCCCAGGTCACGATATCAGCAAGTTGAGTTAGATTATTTATTCTCATCAAAACCTGAAGTTGGACTAGTTGGATATTTTATTTTAACACAACATTATACATAATTATGTCCTCTCAAATTCTAATGTCCGTTACATTCCAAGGAATCCATGTGACATTCCCACTGAGAACTACATTAAGGCCTTACAAAGGCTCCATACCGTTGAACATGGCCAAGGAGGAAAATCCTGATCCATAATTCTTGCTCTTGTTGTTTGGGTGTATATTTTTGCAAAGTTGTTTTCTGCCACGTTTCTACACCAGTACTAAGCATCCATAAGATATTTTATCCAAGAGATTTATTCATATGGTCTCTCTCTCATAACGCTAACCCTCCATGATCTAAAGGAGTAGTAACAAATTTCCAACTAATTAAGTGATACTTTTTAGAATTTGTTTCCTCCCTGCCATAAACATTTCCTCTGAAGTAAATCGATTTGAGATGAGACCCCAATTGGGGCTAGAAGGACAGAGTTCTAGAATATTGCAAGAGAAGTTGTTAGTCCTTGAGAAATACTAGACTGAGGATAGTACTTACCAGGGCATGACAGAACTCAATGTTTATAGATTTTCGAGTTGAATCTATGTGGAATTGTAAAAATGATATTTCTTGGAATCTTCTTATAAGTAAATATTTATGAACAATTATGACGGTATAAAATTATTGTAGAGGAATATTGCAGAGTGAAACAGTACGTTGGTTGATAGTGAGGGTGAGCCTTAGCAAATGGAGACAAAAATAGACATAAGAGGCACATGTATGACGAATCTCTTTGAACCTAATGAAAGCATAAACGTACTAAGCTTTGAATTAAAGAAGTCGGTAGTTTGTGAACAAAATTTATTGAAAATCATGAGTTCATTTATGAATTTTCAGGCAACAAGACATTCAAGGAAACAACAATAACAGAAGGCTTCAAATTTTGTTGTATCTCATAAAAGCTTTGAAACTAGACCAGAGATCAAAAGATTTGAAATCTCTGCAATCAATTCAAACATTCATCAATATATCATATCGTTGACACAATATGGAGTTGAATCTGTTACTCAAAACTTTATTGACATCTCGTGAGAGTATACATAGACATATAAGAGTATGTTAACAAATAAGATAGAAATAATGTAGAGGAAAACATCTATGTAGCACTCTACAAGCTTAATCTCAAACAAAAATGTACATTACAAAATAGCTCATCCACTCAACCACTGATAGAGTTGTTAGAAAAATGGGATCGCAGAGCAATAGCATAAGATAAGATGCGTAAATAAAACACATAAACACAATACAAGAGAGACACCAATATACATGCTTCACCCAATCTGGGCTACATCCACGGAGAAATTACCAGTACTTTTGTTATACCATCCAACAAATGAAGGGATACAACCCACAACACATCTGCTGCAATTTCCTCTTCACTCTCTCACAGTTGCTCTTACACAATCACAAGTATCTTTACAATACTACAATACTTCAATACACAACTGTATTACAATTCTTTCCTTTTAAAGAGGGATTACCATGGGAAAATACCATGGGCCCAAAAATTACCCATTATTGACCAATTCATGACTATAAAAATACAAAAATTTACAAGGCATTTTTGCAAACTTTTCGCTACAGGGGCGCTTCCCCTGAACCCCTGCTAGGGGGGGGCTCTCAAATCAGTTTCCATCCCCCATGGAGATTTTAGTGGGGGGGGGGGGGGGGGGATCCGCCCCACACACCCCCCCTCCATGGTCATGGTCTAGTATCCAAACACGACTGAAACATGATCTCTAAATCTGGAATATGAGGCTCCACAACCAACAATCTCCCACTTGGAGAATGGTCACAACAACTCCACCGCTATTGCATCTGCTTGACTGTGCTCCAAAAATTGGACCTGGAAAATTTCTCATCTTCACCTTCATGCTTGAAGGCCAACTAAAAATGATCAGGTACTCAATTTCTCTTTGGTTACTACTTTTTTCAACATGTCTACAGGATTATGTCTAGTATGTATCTTTTCCAAAATCAATAGTTCATCTTCCAAAAAAGACTGTATGAAATGGTACTTGAGATGTATATGTCTATTATTAGAATGGAAGGTTGAGTTCTTTGCAATATGAATGGTGCTCTGGATGTCATTGTACAACCTGCTAGCCTCCTGCTTCTTACCCAATTCCTCCATGAACCTCTATAGCCAAATCATCTCTTTACTAGCCTCTATAGAAGCAACATACTCTGCTTATGTTGTTGAAAGTGAAACACACTTTTGCAGTTTCGAAATCCAACTTACTGGTGTTCCACCCATAGTAAAAAACATACAATGTGGTGCTCCTCCTGCTATCTTTATCACATTCCATATTTGCATCAACATATCCTTGTAGAACAGTGTATGAATCTCCAAAACATAATGCATGAGTAGAAGTACCTCTCAAATACCTAAGAATCCACTTTACTACCTTACAATGTTATTTACTTGGATTTTTTATATACCTGCTCACAAATCCCACTGCATGTGCAATATCCAGTCTTGTGCACACCATGGCATACATCAAGCTTCCAACTACTGATGAATAAGGGACCTTGGACATGTATTCTATCTCCTCCTATGTCTTAGGACACATCTCCTTACTTAGTTTGAAATGGCTGTCCAAATCTGTACTAACGGGTTTTTCATTATGCGTTATAAACCTCTCCAACACCTTTTCTATGTAGTTTCCATGAGACAATGTCAATTTGCGATTTTTCCTGTCTCTTGCTATTCTCCTACCAAGTATTTGCTTTGCAACACCCAAATCCTTCATCACAAATGAATTAGATAATTTCCATTTGAGAACATTTATATCCTACATGTTAGACCCTACAACAAGCATGTCATCTACATACAATAACAAGATAATATATCTTCATTATCTAACTTCTTGAAAAAAACACAATGGTCAGAATGACATCTTCTATAACATTGTTTGATCATAAACCTGTCAAATTTTAAATACCACTACCTTGGAACTTGCTTAAGGCCGTACAAACTCTTCTTCAACCTGCTTCAGGCCATACAAACTCTTCTCCAACCTGCTTCAGAACATACACGATCTTCTTCAACTTGCATACTTGACCTGGTAGATATTCTAACACTAGCAGGAATTTAAGGTACCCATTGTTGTTCTTGATTTTTCGGCACCTTTGGAAATTCATTTCTTTGATTTCATCAAGCACTATGTACTTTGTGTTTTCCTTTTCTTGTTTCTTTCTCTGCAACTAATATTTATACATGACCTTTTCATTGAATACCCCATCTCTACTCCTAATGTTATTTTTATTTTCATAATCCCATAAGCGATAACCAAAATCATCAACCCCATATCCAATAAAGGTACATTTATTGGATTTAGCCTCAAGCTTTGTTCTATTTTCTTTATCAATATGGACAAATGCTTCACAACCAAAAGTTCTCATAAATGAGTAGCTTACCTTTTTACATGTCCATGCCTCCTTTGGAATCCCACCATCCAACGTGCTTGAATTCCCTATGTTTATTAAGTAAACAACATTATCTACAACATATTCCCAAAACTATAAGGGCAACCCTACATCCTTTCTGACACATCATTTTCTTGTGATGTTTCTGGAACAATCCTCTCCCTATGAATCCCATGGTATGAACAGTAAATATCAAACTCCTTGTCGCAATATTCACCTCCATTATCAGATCTGAGACACTTTAACCTTTTCCCTGTCTCATTCTCAACCAAATATTTCCATTTTTAAAAGTAGGAAAAACATCATACTTTTGTTGAATGCAATAAACCCATGTTTTTCTAGTTGCATCATCAATAAAAGTAACGTAATAATGAGATCCACCAAGAGAGTGTACTTAATATGGTTCCCATACATCTGTATGCACAATCTCTATCTTTCTCTCTTCTTTTGCTTCCCAACTCTAAGAAATCTGACTCTCTTATGTTTTCCATAAACACAATTCTCACAAAATTCCAAACTTAACTGCTTCAGATCTAGCGGCAACTTCCTTGAGTGGAGAATATACATCCCTTTCTCACTCATGTGGCCAAGCATATGATGCCACAATTTTGTATCTATTTATGTGGAAGCTACAGAGATAGAAGAATTAGTATTATGAGAACATAAATACAACATACCTATCCTATCTCCTTTTTCTATTACCGATAATCCTTTAGTGATCTTTCACCATGTTTACTTAAACGTAGATAAACAACCCCCATCTCCCAACTACCCTATTGAGATCAGATTTATTTTCATAGTAGGAATATTTCTTACATCTTTCAGCAACCATTCACCTCCATTCTTTAACGTTATCCGTACCTTACTCATTCCAACAATTTTACATGGTTCATCATCACCCAATAAAACAGGTCCAAAATCACATGGAACATAATCATGAAATGATTTCCTATGGGGTGTAGAATGACATGAAGCCCCTGAATCTACTACCCAATAATCACTAGTACTATCTAATGCAAGAATAAAAGCATCTTGTAACACATCACCTGCTACATTTGATTCCTGAGTAGTCTCTAGTTGTCCATCTCCTTTCTTCTTTAGAGATCTATGGTCTTTCTTCAGATGTCCTTTCTTTCCATAGTTCCAACACTCTATATTTCCCAGTCTAGACTTGGATATGCCCTACCAATACTTCCCACAATTAACTGGGCTCTTTCCTCTCTCCTTTTGTCTTCCCCTACTCTCCCTGATCAACGCATTACCCGATGTCTCACGTATGCTTTTTCTTTGCATTTCCTTGCTAAGAAAAAAACCAACAACATCATCAAATTTCAAAGTGTTTGAACCAGAGATAGAGTTACTTACAGTTATGACCAAGTCGTTCCAGCTTTCTAGCAATGAGCACAACATTAGAAGAGCCCTAACCTCATCTTAAAAGTTCACTTTTACATAACTTAGATGATTAGTAATCGCATTAAATTCATTTAAATGATCAGCGACAGACCCACCTTTTGACATCTTCATATTAAATAAATGATTCATTAGAAATACTTTGTTGGAGGTCGAGGGTTTTTCATACATTTTAGCCAATGCACTCATCAAACCCTTTGTTATCTTTTCTTTTGAAATATTGAAATCCAATGATGAATCCAAGCACAACCATATTGTTCCTAGTGTATTTTTGTCAAGAACCTCTCATTCTTCATCCTTCATAGCCACCGGTTGTTTTTCTTTTCCTCCCAATGGTAGGAATAGATCTTTCTGATACAAATAGTCCTCCATTTGCATCTTCCATAACTGGTAGTTTTGGCCATTAAATTTTTCGACCGTAAACTATCATTCTTCTTCCATTGCTCCCACTCGAACCAGGAACCCTTCTTTCCTACGAGTTTAAGTAACAAATAGGCTTTTGGCTCTGATACTAATTGTTAAAAAAATAGGATCACAGAACAATAGCATAAAATTAATGAGATGCAAAAATGAAACACATAAACACAATACAAGAGAGACACCAATAAATGTGGTTCACCCAATTTGGGCTACGTCCACGGATAAATTGCCAGTCCTTTTATAATATTGTCCAACAAATGAAAGGATACAACCTGCAGCACATCTGCTGCAATTTCCTCTTCACTCTCTCACGATCTCTCGTACACAATCAAAAAGATCTTTACAATACTAAAATACTTCAATATACAACTGTATTACAATGCATTCCTTTTAAACAGGGATTACCATGGGAAAATACCACAGGATACCCAATACCATGGGTCCGAAAATTACCCATTATTGACTAAGTCATGACTATGAAAATACAACATTTTACAAGAATTTTTTCTGAAATTTTCACTACGGGGGCACTACCCCCGCCGAGGGGGAGATCCCAAATCAGTCGTCTCCCCCCTCTGAACCCCCCATGGCGACTGTAATAGGGGGGAAAGCCCCACCACTCCCCATCATGGTCTGGGATCCAAACACGGCTGAAACACGATCTCTGAATCTGGAAGATCGGGCTCCACAACCAACAAGATCCCCCCTAAAAATTACCATCTATGAGTTATGCACTTGGATTACATTATATAGGTCTTAAGGAGTAACCAAATTCTCTCAAGTTTAACTAAATTGCAACAAAACTTATAAATTTGTCCCTTTCATCTTTTGACTTTCTGAATAACTAGCAACCTTTTACTTTTTAACTCTTCTTACTTACGCTTTTATTTTTGCCTTTTGTCTATTTTGTTTGTCCTCTCATGTATATGTTATGTTTTACAATTGGATGCCCAAAAACTTGACCTACTGGTTGATTAGCTGGAGGTATTCCTACTTCCCCCCTCATTCGGTGCATCATCTGCACATTTACCTACCCTCTAGGTGGCATAAAATCTAAAGGAAATGGTTGGCCCACAAACCGGCCTGACACTGTAGGGAAATGGTGTCCACTTGGATGTCCTTGTGGTACGCTGGAAGTTTGCCGTGGGGATTTCCTTTGAGGTGGACATGCTATTTGGGAATATTTTGACACTGCATGCCAATCCTTACCCAATGAAATTCAATGGACCTTCAATGCCTCTAGGGCTATTTTATCATCAATATTTTTTTTCATATGATATATGGTTGAGCTCCTTCAGTAGTTTCTTCAAATGGATCCATATCTGAAAATGAGGTTTTAACCTATCAATAAATGGATCCCTAGTTATGAATCCTTCTATTGCATAAGTTTGAGGCATCTCATTTCTTTTTTGTGTCAATTTAGCCTCATATTCTTCTTTGGGGACAATTTCTTCATTCCCATCCCATGGATGTGGTATCCCCAATTTTATGACTTTATCAAACATGAGTTCAAAAGTCTTAATATCATCAACCAATCATTTCATATTGATCTGGGCTCTTTCAACATATTCCACTCCATTACCATTTGTCTAGCTACCTTGATTAGCTATGTTTTGATTGTAATATGTACTCTTCTAATTGTATTTTACTTCTTTTGTTCAAATATTCTATTATCTGGTGCTTAGCCTGCTCAAGAATCTTTCCCATCTCTAGTTCCATCCCCGTTGACTTCTTCTTTGACGGCTTTATAGGTTTCAAGTTCATCTTGGATGGCCTCACAATGGTTGCACTCATTCATGAATAGTTGGGATATATTATCCCCCAGGGTATGATTTGTTCTTCTAACCAAGCATTCCCCTTCTATATCCAAATTGAGGTTAGTAATTTGACTCTTAATCTCCTTTACCTTAGTCTCCAATTCTTAGATTTCATCTTCCTTCTTGCTAATGTCTCCTTCAAGCTCCACAATTCTCTCATATTTCTGGATTACCTCGGCCTCCAACTCTCTGATTTTACTGTCTTTATCAATTTGCTCCTAAGAAGACTACTGAGTTAGAGTATATTCATCCATCACATCAATTACCTCTTTATATTCATCCTGCCTTTCAAGCTCTCTTTCAATCTGCAATGTCTATCCTACAGGATAGCCTACTTCTTGTATGCTAGGAGGTAAATCTTGAGTGACATGTTCATTGGATAATGTGGTCTTTTGTAAGTTGAGTGAGGAAATATTCCATTTAAGCTCATCTATTTGTTTTTCCTTCTCTTCAACTAATTATTTGAAATGCAACATGCTAGCATATATATTTTCATTTTCCTCTTGACCTTGTCTTAGTTCAGGAATCTAAACTGGTTGATTCGCAGGCATATTCAATTGCTTCCTAAGGTAGGCTATTTCTTTATATTTTTCCTTCAAAATAGACTTAGCATGGGACCTATCAATAAGATTAACACTTAAGTCCATTATTTTGTTTTCCATATATTTGATAGTGTTTTGTTTTGATTTGATCGTCACTTTTTTTGTCTTCCAAATTTCCTCAAACCTCTCCAATGCGGGCCTAAGATTCTTCTCCACTTTGACATATTGCACCACCTCCTTACATATCATGTCACTAGTTTGCTTATAGAAATAGATTTTGTCCAATTTTTCAAACTTGTTGAAGTCTACTTGGTATTCATCAGATTTCCAATCACTGAGGCTAGTAGGACAGGTCATTGCAAGCTCTACCACAAACCATTTCAAAGTGTCATTTTTGTGAGTAGTCTCTTCCTTGATGTACCTATTTGCTGCCTGGTATCATTTAGCATTTTAACACTTCTTTCTCTTATATTCATGTTCCTAGTTTGCAAGTCTCTCTTTACTTGCACTAAACCTGTTGAAGGTGATCTTAAAGGTGATGTTTGCAACATTCGAGGCTCTGTGAATTATATAGAATGGTAGTGGGTAAATTTAATTGCTAACCCCTTTATATTGACTAGAGGTTGTTGTATCGATTCAGCTAGCTCCGTTGGAAGCTCTTCATCTTTATCTTCTTCCCCCAATGCTTGTTCAACCTCTCCTCCTTATGTTATGATAATTTTGTCTTGATGACCTTGCTCAATATTATAAATTTCCATATCTGTAGAGAGCTCTTCATATCCCCTCTTCTTCCCTACTTGCTACTCTGAAACTCTTTATTCTTCCATTTCCTTTTGGACGGTTAAGCCTTCCTTCGAACTTTCTAAGTTGGTAATCCTCTTCCAATCTGGCAATGGCATGGGTTCATAAGAAATTTTTTTGTTTTATATTCTCTGTTTGGAGATGATTCCAAGAGGGTCATAAGGCCCAACTTCTGCTTTCTTAAAATGTAACTGATTTAAGAAACCTTCCAGGTATTGTAGAGCCTTCAAACCTTTGAGATGGAAGGGTCATATCTCTTGTGGAATCAAGAAATTTCTTCTATGTCTAAAATGACGTAACTGCTTTTCATCTACCAAAAATATTTTCCTTACAAATTCCACTACAAAAACCCCGAGTGTCAGAAAAACTGGAAGTTGGTAAGGATCTTCCTCAAAACCATAAACTTTGATTACTGTGTAGTTCTCATATAGAAACCAGCCACATGTCATTGTATCAGGGATGAACTATATCCACTTCTTTTTTTCTGGAAACATCCTAGGGGTGAAGAGTCATGAATAATAGTGTATGTAATCTTCATTAGCCTATTGGTAAACTCAATATAACTGGAGTTGTCAGGTCTTTTTAGAATTAAGTCATTCCAATTATGTACTGGAATTGGGATACAATTTTAATTTTTCATCCTTAAATTCAAACACTTATAGTGTTCAAAGTTCTGATATAAAAACTTATAAAACAGATAGGAGGGATATTTGAACATTCTGATAGTTAGAAATTCTTCTAGTTGTTCATGGATTGCTTCACTTAAGAACTTACAGAGATCATATTTGGGAATACTGCTTCCAGGCATAGGAGTTAGGATAAGAAGAAAACCTAAAACAGTATCATCTACTTTCTCATCATTTTCATATCTCAGGATCTACAAATCAAGGATATGGCTTTCTTCGAAATTTCAGAGAATACTACAATATCATTTGGTGGAGGTGACAAAGGAAGAACAACTCCCTTCTCTAAGTGTTGTAGTAAAAATAGGTTTATGTAAGAAGGCCTCAAGATTTTATAAGAAGATGCAAGGCTTCTCCTCATCTAGGAGTTGCATTGCAAGAAAATATGGTTCGCAAAACAATTTATGTAGGGTAATGGCATTTATGGCATATGCTACATATGGTTTCAGAAAGGTTGGATGAAAAAATAGATTTCTTACTTGGGGAATATTGTGTTGAGCACCAAGTTATGAACTATGGGAAATAAACTGAGTAGGGGAAAAGGATTCTTGCATAGTAAGGGTCTTGGTCCGCCATTGATAGTGATTGGGATTCTTGGATAGTAAGGTTTAGGTCTAAACCGCTAATTATGGTATCAAAGATGTCAGCATGCTTATCATAAATGTGTTCATCACCGAAAAAAATAGATTTAGGCAGCTTGGGTTTGGACTTCTGAGCCATTGGTGGGGAAAAAAATTTAGCTAGTAAGCTAAATGGTTGTAAAGAGTTTAACAGGGAAAATTAGGGTTAATTACTATTTAATTGATGATAAATACCCGGGTAAAACTTGATGGTGTTCTAATGCTTCTAGTAACTGGGATTCGTTGGATAGGTATAGAGGTTTGGACGTTATTCTCCTTTTTTCAAATAAGCTTGATAACATTTTAAAAATGTAATTTTCCCTTTTACAACTGCAAAATTTTCATTTGGCACTCTTTAAATGATGTCAATGGAGGTCATTCAGCCCCATTTGACATGTGTCCACTGGGGCGGGACTGAAATGTATGCCATAGTGTCACCCTTTGTTAGCGTGGACACTTTGTTGATTAGTAGTTTCGGGAAGAAACCAGGGTGGTTTCTAAGAGCGGTAACTCCCCATGAGCTCGGCGGTATTACAAAATTCCATTGCGGGGAGTTGTCACTCAAAATTCACCATGTGTCCTCGGCAGCATTGGGTAGGAATCCTCGTCAAGGAAAAATAACCTTGGCGCTCTTTTACAGTGCGTTATTAATGTGGACGGTTGATATGGAAATTGATTTAATTTTAAAGGGCTCAATGCTTCACTTTATCTTTCTCGCACTTTTCAAGCGTGTTATCATACTTAACCATTGATCTGTCTTAAGATCAACGGTGTTCCACTGCTTTTATTTATCATTCGAATCCTGTCGTATGGTCCCATGCTTTATCCTCCTCTTTCAATATAAGCGCTCGACCCTTATGTAGTTTTTGGCTTTAGCTACTCATGTGCTAAAGTTTAAACCTTCAACATTTCATCATTTTAAAAGGTCAAAATCTCTACAAAAATATTAGTACTAACATTGGCTCCAGTGACGACAGATGTTTGCTCCATCGACTGCTCAGAACTATAGATTAGTGCCTTATGTTGGGCTATGGAGTCATTTCTCATGACACATTTTCAACTTTATCTATTTCCAGCTTACAATAGTATTTATAGACATGGAAATGTCAAACTGGGAATTAAAATGCTTGAATTACTTGAAATTGTAAAGAAAGCATAATTTAATAACTTCTATTCTACTATGTACAATGATTTTAGGATACTTTCCTGGAATTTCAATACATGAAGAAACATTTGAGAAGTCTCCCATTGACATCAGCATCCAACATTTCACCATTTAGCCTTGCAAGAATGAAAGTATTGTCGTCTTGTACAACTAATATGAGATAAGGGCCCATCGAAAGGTTATCAAACTTTCCATGCTTGCCCCTTTATTCTCTTCTTGCATCCCATTTCAGGACTAAGTCCCCTACTCAAATTACTATGGCCTTCTTATCAAAAGTATTTTTTATTCTCTTATGATGTTCTTGTAATTTTAAACTGACTTTCTCCCTGTCTTGTTGCAGTTCTATTAACTCATACATTATCCTGACCATATCATTTTTCTCCCCTACTTCATTTTGGATCAACTTTAGTACAGGAAACCTTAGTTAGATAGGAAGAACAACTTCTTTTCCATACACCAATTGAAAAGGCGAGGTTCCAATAGATCTTTTGACACTTATTCTGTCAGCCGATAGAGCATACCTTAGACTTACATCCCAATCCTTTTTGTTTTCTGACAACATCTTCTTTATTGTCCTTAGTAGGATTTTGTTTGATGATTCAGCTAATCCATTTCCTTTTGGATAATATGGGGTGGAATGCCCCAGCTCCATATTGTATTTTTGACAGAATTCAATTATTTTGACTAACTTCAAATCTTGAGCATTATCAACAATGATCTTTCTTGGGAATCCAAACCTTGACAAAATATTCTCTATCAGGAATTTGATTATCACAGTGTCATTTGCTGATCTATTTGGTATTTATTCAACCCACTTATTTAAGTAGCCAGTTTCTATTATGATCCATCATGTTGACCACTGGAGTGAGGATTTATCTCTCCAACAAAGTCTAGGCCCCATTGTTGGAAAGGAGCGGATTTTTTTATAGGCTTCAAAGGCAAGGGCTTCAACTGTTGTTTCCCTGTGAATATTTGACATTCAACACATGCTCTTACCATATGATTAGTATCGGAGAACAACTTCGGCCAGTAGTACCCTGCTCTCAAAACTTTGTAAGTTGTGGCCCTCCAAGCATGATGTCCTCCACATATGCCTTTATGGATTTCTATAATTATCCCCTTTGTTTCTTATTCTATCACAAAATTTAGCAATATACCTTGAGGTTCTTTCCAATAAATATATCCATCCAATGTGCAATATTTGACAAATTGCAGCTTCAAATACCTTGCTTGTGATCTACTCATATATTATGGACACTCAATATTTATTAGATAAAAACTAATATCGATGTACCATGGGGATTCTGAGAATTTAGGATTTACCTTCTTGGGCCTTATGTCAAGGTCAGTATTGTTCCCTATTCCTTCTTCTGCAGTTAATTTAACCACCAAATTGAATCACAGTGCGTCACAATTTGACTTAGCCAACAGCTTTGCTAACCCAAGAACTTTTACTAGCCTGGTAGGCTTTATTTCCATATCATATTCCTGTATTTTGGAAATCCATTTTCCTCTTCTTCCTTCACTATCTGTTTGGCCGATAATATATCTCACAATGCTATGTGGGACATATGCAATTATATGGGAATGCAATATATAGTTGTTGGAAAAATTATTGAACATAATTTGTTGCATTTATTTTATCAATCTGGGCTAGTAAACTAACATTGAGACACAGTGCAAAATACATGCAGAATGGATACCTTGAAGTGTTATTAGGAATGTTCAATCAAAGTCGAAAATAAATAGAAACTGAAATCTATGATATAATGACACTTTCTCACATGACAACAACCAAGGTTAAATCCCCCTACTGATATTTTTTGTGGATATCAAAACCTGAAAATAAATCTAAAAGCAAAAAGCTTACTAAATCCTTCCTCAATTCAACCCAAAATTGGCATGTTCCAACATGGTCATATAAGTGAAGTGCAGAAATTCATGTGTACCTCAAATTGTTGATGCCAACCCTTGAGAAGAAAAGTCAGAGGAACTATCAATATTCGCAAAGCACTTACAAACCAGGGCCCTTCTAAACTATACAAATTTGCTAATCAAACAAAAATCCAATAATCAAATTGGCAAGTCTTCATTTAGAGTTAGCATTTTCTGACATAGTCTAATCAATGAGATACTTGAACCTCCTGTAGCTTTCGGATTGTTGATGCTAATCTAAGAAACACAAAGGTCGAAAATATCGAAAATCTAAACTTTGAAACCAGGAAATTGCACACTCTATAATCAATCCAATGACTTGCAGAAATAAATAACTACATGAAATAATCTATAATCAATCCAATAACTTACATAAATAAATAACTACAAGAAATTGCAAACCACCAGATGCAACCTTTAATTCATAATTGTAACCACGCCAATTTAATAAAACTCATATGAAAATTTTATAATCTTGCTCATAGAAGCTACAGGTATACTCTAATAATCAAATCTATAAACACACAAGCACACATTGTGTCTGCAAGTGAAGGGGGTCCTCCTCCAATCATAGGCACCTAAACAACTTTTAATAAATGAAAAAATTGATCAGCTAAATGCATCAACTGAATTATATTATATAGTTGTCGAGAGCTTTGAGTTACAGGAATTGATCACACATTCCTCTTGTATTCAACCCCCTTTATAATATACATATTATATTTTTATAACCCATCCTATTCATCGACATTGTGCAACCTAATCATCAACGATGGATCAACAACTTAGCCATTTTCCTATATATAAATATTAAAATTCAAACTCAATTTATGAATGGGAAGATTCCATGTCGATAGGCACGGGATCACCCTCTGAAAAGATGTTACTGCGTGGACCCCTGAAAAGGAACTGGATTTCAATGATCGTGAGAGTGTTGAGCTAGAATGGTTATGTGGATGGAATGACATGCGATCAATTGAATCACACTCCAAACCTTTCCATGTGATGAACACGACTCATAAAACCAAGTGAATTCTCCTTCATGGTTAATGTTGCATGACCGAGCCCGTTTCTACAAGATACTACATTGATACAAGATGCATTGCTGCAAGACCAAAATTATAAACTGCAAAAACAATTGTGATGCTGCCAAACATAACTTCATCAGTTCATGCAAACCGTAACATCTTAATTTGTTTCAAAGGAGATAGAATAAAGCTAAATATGAATAGTATTAATACCTGTAGGGATTGATACTTCAACAATAGTTCGAGTGGCATGCAATGACTAAAAACACGAAAAAGAGAGGAAACGCGAAGGATAACAGTATAACAAACCAAGTCCTTGAAGGTGGAAAAAAGGGGTAAAATTGGGACTCCACATCTCCCCCACACATGAGGGATTGCATGTCCCCATGCAACAAAAGATCTTCCAACTTCCAAAATTATGGTTCCCAACACTGTTCCTCTCTAATTAGTTTCTCGCTTGATTGTGGTTGCATTTGCAAGAGCTTTGAGATGATATCCAAATGATGGACACCCCCCTGAGGGACCACCTTCTTGCAATGCTTTGATATGCCTACAAAGACTCTCATTTTGTTTCTCCATATTCTTTGTTTGTGCATGCCATTTCTTTGACATCACCACTGTGTCACCACTACACCTCGATATCTCTCTTTGCACTCCCCAATTTCTCGTTGACACTCAGCATTAAAATTCCTTAGTGACTCATTCTCTTTCTCAGAAATATCTCCAGAACTGTATGTTCATTAATGGCTTGTTCTAGATCTTATGGTTTCAATTTCTTCCTAAGTGGCGTGGAATTATCTTCCTCAAGGTTATCCTGCTCAGCCGAAATGGTATTTGGTTTAATGTCGGTTAATTATTGCTCACAGGAATATCGCCTCTTCAAAAGAAAGTCCCATCATCCTCTGGCACTTCTGCTCCACAATTTCAATGGCATGATCCTCTGACTCATTGAATGCATGTGATTCACTAATTGCAGTCTGCAATCCATCTTTCTTATGCTTATCTTCAGGAAATATGTTTTTCGATAGCTCATCCCTACCTCTTGGCTTCTCTTCGATCTTCGTGAATTTGGCAACTTGGCTCCTCGTCATTCTACATGTACGAAAGGGTGTTTTTGGCACTGTCTTTCGAGTTTCCCTTTTTACTTTTTTCACAAATTCCACCTGAAACTCAGGTCCTTTATCCTTTATGCACCAGACTTCCTCATCAAGCCCTTGATTTTTGCCTTCTTCTGAAGGCATGGTCCCCATACCCTCTTGATTCCAATCAAATTCCTTCTCCTCTTCATATTGTACCTCCCTACTAATATTGTGAATCTATTCATCTTCAGCGGGATTTCCCTTTGTCTTAATTTCAAGAACACCCTCCCTATCCTGAGCCTTGCCTTCATCCTTCTGATTTTCCTCATTTCTTGACGGCTTGACTCCCTTCAGAGTCTAAACACTCCTTTCAAGCTTCTTCCTCTTTTTGTGTTGGGTTTTATCATGATTTTCCTACTCCTCTTCTTGTTATGTAGATATGGCATCGCCCCTTGGGTCTCCATGAACACTATCAATTACCTCCATGAACCCATTTCTCATCACGAATATTTCCCAATTATCTTGTCGTTGACTCAATACTACCTCAACAATCATACGCACTAATCCATGATGATACAAAGTATGTTCTATATTTTCAATTCATCTTCAAGTTGCAAAATCCATTTTCAATAGAGACATCTTTAAATAGAAAGGTAGGTTTAATGTCTTACCTTTGAAGTGGCTCAGTAGCCAGACATGATACAGGAAAGCTAGACCAAAACGGCCTTCACATGTTACATATTTCTACAGGAGATATAGAACCTGTTGGTACTTGCTTCTCAACCATTTATGTGGTATACCCTTTCCCCACTCTAGATCTGTAGTGGCCTCCTTGAACAATGGTGGCCACATGCTTTTATCCACTGGATTGTTCTTAGACCAGTGCTCCCCTTCTTGTGGCAAGATCGTGGCCTAGGGAAATCATGTCTTTTGTCATGAAGAATCTCACATCTCTTATATAGGCCCATTTTCCTCTGAAGCTATATGCAAATTCCTTTGTCACATTTTCATTATAACCCTTGAATCACATGAAGAGGGGTAACCAACCTGCATCTTCTATGCATCCACACATTTTAGGATAGTTATTCAACAACCATGTTCCCCCTGGTTCAATTATGTTCACAACTCACATTATTTTCTCTCTTAATAGGATAAATACATAGAGTCCCAAGTCACCCTTCTAGCTCACTTCACAGATGGTTAAAGGCAACGGATAACAATGAAGATAGAAAATGGAAGGAGGTCGAGTTTAATCACCGATTTGATAAATGGTTCAATAAAATATGTCAATTTATCATAAGTGTACAAGTTTTATGATCACTGGAAGGGATAGGATTACAAAATGGTAGAGGTTCTTCATCATGATTGGAGCATGACCGACTTGCACATATAAGGAGGATTATTCCCTATGTGAAAGGATAATTTTGAATGATTAACCGGTTATCCACCTAAATCAGTGAAATGAAGAGGGGTTTGTTAAGGATGTCTGTTGATCCAATCATACACATGAGCGGTTCACTCATCCTTTGTTCAGATATTGATACATCATAAAGATGGATGGTCGCTGACATGAGGTGATCATTGCCCAGCATGGAAAGTTGTGTTATTTAGGGGTAAGTTTCAGCCAGGTTGGAGTCATGATAAAATAATGAAGCTTGGGTATGAGGGCTCGGTCATGACTGTTGGGGTCACAATTAATCAGTCTCCCTGTGTTCTATTGATCAAGCTCATATGCCAATTCATATATTTCAAACAAAAAAAATGTTAAATTTACACAAACCTTAGTTACCGATTCCATTTACTTCGAACTAATGTTGTCTTTGATTAGTTTTGCAGGAACAGTTGACTGCGAATCTTCTTGCTCTGGCATGCTTTGGACAAATTCAGGATACATGATTTCCAATCGAGTGCCACTGCAGATCATTCTAGAGAACAAGTTTTTTTGGGATCAGTCATTGTAGGATCAGTTGCTGCAGGATCAATTGTTGCAGGATCAGCTGCTGCAGGATCAGTTGTTGCAAGATCACTTGCTGCAAGAACATTGCAACTGATGCAGGATCACCGGCACTGGTAAAATTTAAGTTCAGGAGTTCTATTCTGATCCATCCCTATTTTTTCAAACTACTGCAGTCAATTATATACCTCATCAAAGTCCCTGTGCAATCTGCAGAATCTCGTTGCTGCAATATTTTCTGAAGTCTTCACCTCGATCCCTCATTGTGCAATCTCCATGCACATGAATGGATTTTTCTGAATTCGAATGTGTGGGAGATTCATTGGATTACCATCCCTTGATGAATTTTTTTAACCAATGTGAGTTTCATTATCATTAATGAAAATGAGACCCAAGGCACCCCTGATGCATCCTGACTGGTGTGAAAGATGTGATGTTGTCGAACCCCCTGCAGGATTAAGCAGTCATGGAGAATTAATGTATCCCCACTATTATTGAAAAGAAGGTATGTCATTAGGGAATACATACCTCAAGGCATCACTAAATATCTAGTCTTAGAACCCATAAAATGTGCGGAATTCAATGGGTCAAGACATTGGAAGGAAGGCCTTGATAAATCCTCCATTAATCCAACATGAGAAGAAACAGAAAATTTATTGAACAATAGAAAATAATATTCATTGGGAATCCCCTAACCATGAGACCGATAGAATTCTAATTTCCTCTAGTTTTACCGATCCCAAGTAGTCAATGCTCTCCATATTTCAATTTTAGAGAGTCTGGAAACCTGGGAAAGAAAACTCTGAGGGGGGTCCTTTTCCGTAAATAATTTACTAGGACCATATAAAGGGATAATCCTATACCTAATAGATGTTCTTCTCCTGGTTTATTGAGCACTATAAAAACAAAGTAATCTCAATTTATCAGTTGTACGGAAAATATCAAGAAGAAATAGCAGGAGGGACAACCCCCCCCCCCCCATCCACTACATCCATGTCATTTTGCTCCAATATTCCCTTAAGAAATTCCTTCCTAGACTTGGGATTTTGATATAACTCAGTCAGTTCCCATTAACCAAGTAGGTCACCTTCCCATCATCAATTATTTTAATTCTAACAGATCCATTATCGAAAACCTCCTCAATCTCATAGGGACCAAGCCAATGTGTATTAAATTTTCCTTTAAAGTTTTTAAACTTGGAGTCAAACAATAGTGCCCAATCCCCTACCTTAAATTGTTTCTTTTCTTGATATACCTATCATTCCATTTATCTCTATGTTGTTGAATGAGGCCTACATGTTGAACAACATCTTGTATTATCTCGTCCATCTCATTGAGTTGCAAAATCCTTTGCTTCTACGCCTCATTCAAATTCATTCCCAATTTTGTTGCCATCTTAATTGTTTTAATCTGAAATTTTATTGGTAGAATAACTTGCTTTCCGTAGACCAATTCGTAAGGAGAGAAACTAGTAGTTCTCCTACATGTAATTATGTATGCCCACAAGGATTCTAGAAGCCTCTCAGATCAATATTTCTTGTGCAGTTGTAGATTCTTGGTCAAGATTGCTTCCAACACCTTGTTTGTTGATTCCACTTTCCCATTGGCTTGTGGATTATATGGAGTTGACTTCCAATGAGTAATCTAATATTTTTGAGTGATTTCCTACATAAGCTTGGATGTAATCTAAGCACCTTGGTCAGTAACAATCTCCCTAGGTACCCTGACTAACAAAGTTATCAACAAATAGGAAATCCACTACTACCTTCTCTGTAGCTCCAGGTACTCCTTTTTCTTCCACCCATTTAGTAACACCAATGTTGGGCCTGGCCCAATTTGGGGCAAATTTTGGTAACAGAAGGAGTTTTAGCTGCGGAGATGAGCGCAGCTCAACAAAAATACAATTTTGTGCAAGTGTTGGGGATGCTGCAAAGTTGCGTGCAGCAACCAAATTTTGGCAGTACTTCAAAGGGTGCTGCGAAGATCAATGCTGCGAAGTGACCAGTCCACGTGGGGCCAGCAATGCAGAGTGCTGGACGGAGGACCGGCACAGGTACCGGTTAGACCATCGACGGTCTAGTTTTGGCAAAGATGCTTCAGGGAGGCCAAGCGGCGGCCAGGTGTACGAGGCCATTAGAGGAAGAACAGTTTGATGAAAGGGACTGGGAGCTGAGCCAGCTGTATGAGGCCGTTAGAGGAAGAGCGACTCGAGGAAAGTGACCTGTTGGCGTGCGCACAACAGAAAGGCCGATAGCAACAGGATGAAGGCGTGGAGGACCACCACGATGGAGCACTCGCTACCAGAGGCCAGCAGTTCGGTTAAGAGAAACCGTAGCAGTTTTGGAAACCCTAAGGGTTTCGGCCTTTAGCATTGTAAAGACATGACCTACAAGCATGATCTATTTAAGGAGGAAATTTTGTATGGGAAAGGGTTGTTGTTGTTGTTGTTAGAATTTTAGTACTGAGCATTGTAAAATCTTTCTGAGTAAAAGATATTGTAAAGGCTCTGTAGCTGAGTGTGGAGAGACCTATCTGAGAGAGAAGAGAGTCTGCAGTTGAGCGTACAGACTAAGAACTATTGTGCCCTTCCCAAAATATCTATATAACAACAATTCTTGTGGACGTAGCTTCCCACCTGGGGGAATGAACCATGTTAAATACTATGCAGTGTGATTATGTTGTGTATTGTGCATTTATCTACTTCCTGTGAATGAATATCTGAATTTTCCCTTGCATACTGTTATGATAGAACTTTTATATGTATTTTCCATCAGGAGAATATGGAAATAATATGTTGAGTTCTGCATGAATAGATGAATGGTGAATGTTTGTCCTCTACTTATGAAGCAGTAATGAATCAGTTATTCGGCTAAGTGTTAGATATTGTTTAAGCACTTTCACATTACGTAGTAGGGAGAATGCATGGTAGTTGGACTGTCTCCGCGACACGTGCTTGAGCAGCGAACAGCCTAAGTGAATGAATGAATGATTGAGTGTTAATAACTTCAGTGCTCTAGTTAACTGCAAGTATTTCAAATCTTAGTGTGAACCGCATTGGCCACAGTCACAAAGAAATTCCGTGGAAGTAGAATTCAGAGGTGCGGACCACGGTGGCGTCTATCGCCGCACAGTCTTGCCCCACAACACACGTCCCATGTCACATTGCGCAGTACGTCAAACTAAACAACTCATCACTTATGGAAACCTGATTCCGCAGTACGCCATAGATACACCTCGGGTGATACCTCAACCTACTCACAGGTTGTTTCCGAAATGGCCGGTGCGAAGGGGTTTTGTTGGTCAAGGGGAAACCGCGACGAACCTGGGTCTTTATTGAAAACCCTCTAGGTCAGCATATGATAAGCCAACAAATGGTTCCGTTGCCGCACTAGAATCCGTGATGAGTTGCAGCCGTAATGTGTGACGAAGAACATTAGTTCCCGGGAGGCTCTGACAATTGGCATCCTGAAAAGACAAAGATCCGGGCTTGGTGTGGCAAGACCGTAAGAAAATTTGCAAGGCAAGAAAATAGACACCCACATTTATCTAACGAACAATGGTTGAATAGATACCTGTGGAAATATATTCACAAGATTTTCTGGGCATCATTTCCAGACGAGCTGCACGAGTGGATCTCGCAGCTCGTAGAGAAGAAAACTTGTTTTCAAGAAGGAGTTCCTACAGAGTGGACTCCAGAGCTCATAAAGCAGCTCAAAGCAATAGACATCCCATTGACGTGCGCAGTAGACTTCTGGTTCGATCACATGTTAGAAGGCTTCGTAACAGAATTTGTTGTAGACACACTCAAATCCTACATCCAAGCAGATGCATACTTTTTCAACGGATTCCAAGGTAAGTACCTGAACAATCTCAGTCTATACATTAAGATGTTGCTAGCTGAGAAAGGTGTTTTAAGAATGCAGTAATATTTTCAAGTCTGTCATGGTAAATAGTATATACAGTGATTCTGACGAAGAGACCCATAATATTAGAAGCGGGAAGAGATATAAATTTAATAAGAATCTTGGAGGCACTAGACCCCACATAGATACTGAGATTCCTTGTGACCTTAACAACGAATCTGTGCCACCATCCACCCCCCAAAATCCACTGGTTGTAGAGACCACACCTCCCTTATCTCAGATCCCACCCATTACACAGCCCACCCCTCAGGATACCTCTACTCTGATACTCCCATTTACTTTCACTGCGCAAAGCCCATCACAACAGCCGCGCACAAATCCCCGGGTGCCCCTAATAATAGCATATTGGAAAACACTGATATGAAGCTACCGATATTTAAAGGAACTGGTCTAGAAGACTGTAACCAGCATTGGTTTCTTTGCGAAGCCATATGAAGCGTAAGACAACTCCACGATGATGCTGTGAAGATAGCACAGCTCATTGCCACCCTCAAAGACAGAGCTTTACATTGTTTTATGAAGTACTCTCAGACACAGCCGAGAACCCTCGCAGAGATTAAAGCTGCACTTGTGGCAGAGTTTAAGAAACCCAAATCTGAATCTCAGTGTATAACCAAGTTGAAAGAAATAAAGCAGAGACTGAATGAAATGGTCTGGGAGTTTGATCAGAAGTTCAAGACCTTATTGGACCAAGTGAGCTTTGTTATAGCTCCAAAACAGCACAAGGAATGGTTTATTGTTGCGTTGTTTCCCCACATTAGATTACCATTGATGCAGCAAAAGGTTGCATCGCAGGCAGAGGCCTTGGAGATCGCAATGAAGCTAAAGGCTTCGCCGATTGGTGAGACTAGTTCTGGGATGTCTCAGATCCAGAACCAGCTGACCACCCTGACACTAGAACTACAAAGCACGAAGAATGGCAAAGAACAAAGGTATGAACCTAGACATGAGGTCTGGTGTACAGGTTGTAAAGGAGAAGGCCATGATTGAAAGCATTGCCCTTTATTCTGCAACTATCTTAACAGTGGTGCGCCCAACCCAATAAATCAGAATTAGGCCCCATGGTGTGAAATTTGTAGAACTACAGGACACAGACTTGAAGACTGCTATCTCATACAGAAATATCTGAAAACACCCAAAAATTTATATTGCACTTTCTATAAATCAGTTGGACATGATGAATCCAATTGTTGCGCATATGAGATAATGAACGAAAGAAAACGAGATATGGATGCAATGAGAGGTGCTGGCTTGTACCGTGTACAAGAAGAAAACCAACCAAAACAAGAAAATGCGCAATATGATCAAGGAGGATACAGAGGCCGTGGTGGTGGATACCGCGGCAGAGGAATAAATGCTAGCCCGATGCAGGGAAGAGGCCGCGGCCCAGTCATTTGTTATAATTGTGGCCATCCAGGTCACGTGTCTAGAGATTGTGTTAACCCATGCACTACATGCAACTACTGTAAATCATTTGAGCATGTTATTGAATATTGCCCAGTGCTAGAGGTGGAAATGCAGAAAAGAAGACGGACGGAGGCACCAACTCCAAACATCCAGTGGATTGCAGCAGAGAATAGACCAGTGGACCCCAGCATCAACGTGGTCACGTGCAGTGGCACTGAGATAGGCCGCGATAGGGAAGCAGAAGCTTCAACGTCCGGGGAGGCTCACACAAAGCAGACCCCTCTTAAGACAGTATGGATAAGGAAAGCTCGTAGAAAAATACATGCTCTCGACCTACGAAAGAACAAGGAGGTCTTTATCGACGCGCGGGATACCTTCACAAAATTGGCAACTAAGTCAACGAGGATCCCGTTGCACAGTGAAAAACTGCATGTTGAAGACATGCCAACTGCTTATGACATAACAAGTACTGCAACGGATGTCGGCACTTCCGTTGCGCAGTTCCTGCGAAGCTGCATGAAGCTACTAAAAAGTGAAAATGCCATAGCACAGCTACAGAAGCTCATAAAGCAATATGAACCACAGACGGGAACAGAAACTTATGATAGCGCCATACATCACGTAAGGAAGCATAAAAGAACAGGCCGAGAAATGAGGCTTACCGCGCAGATAGGAAATTTTGAAATGGATGAAGTCATCCTTGATCTGGGATCTGAATTCAATGTCTTGACTAAGCAGACATGGCAATAGATGGGTCGACCAAAGCTGTTATGGCCACCTATCCAATTGAGAATGGCTAACCAAGAGAAAGTCATACCTTTTGGCTGATTAGCTGATGTGGTGGTAGACATCGATGGAGTCCAGAGTCATGCAAACTTTGAAGTTATCAAGATTGTGGACAATAGTCAGCCTTTTCCTGCACTGTTAGGAATTGACTGGGCTATGGATAACCTGGATATCATAGACCTAAAGACAAAGAAGATGATATTTGAAGGAAAGCATCTTAGGGTCATTGCACCATTGGATCCTAAAGATGGGGATAGATACAGGGAACCGATTCAAGAGGAATCCAAGGCTCAAGACTTGGACAGACTATACCAGATCATTGCGAACTAGGAAGATTACATTAATCCAACTGCAGATGGTACACTCAGCTGGAGATGTGACATCTCTTATGTCTCTGACTCAGAGACAGGACTGGAAAATTGGCAAAGCCGCATGCATGAAGTATCAGCAAGAAGGTGAGCCCATGTTACAAAATCACTGTGCTGGATCGGAAAGGAGGTAAGTCCTATTCCCGTGTATGATGGTTCTGCTAACGTTTACACTTTCATCCAATAATATACTGCAGCCATTGCAGATGAGCATAGATTACCAGCATTGGATATGACATTGCACGACACACCAAACAGATGGTGAGTTGCACACAAGCAAACATTGACTACTTGGGATCAATGCAGGATTAAGATGCAGATTCGGTTTGCTGATGGGGTTACTTTACCTTTGAAAAGTTTAATGGACAGACAGATCCTATCCAGCATATTGAAGTCTGTTCACAGGCATGGATGGAAAGGCCACAAACAGAATGGGTGCATCTATTTATACATACACTGGACGATGATTTTCCAAAGAAATGGTTCCTAGACCTGGAGTTGCGCAGGGAAACCACTGATTGGGATATGTTGACTGCAAACTTCCACAAGGACTTCAGCTTTGACGACAACAACCCACCGATCCATGATGCGTTGCAGATAATTAAGGAACGTATATTCAGGGAATACTGTCCTCACAAAAATATAACATGGGAAGGATTCTTCGGGGTAGATGGCAGTCCCGCGAACCTACAATTAGAAGGGAAGGAACACGAAAAACATTCCATCGAGTGTTATAACCTAGCTGAAGTACCCGATGATAGACAGGAAGACGATGAGGACGATCCATGCAACATAAACATACCAAAATCGGAGGGTGCACGCGACGTAGAGGGACCTCCGTTGGAAATCCCAGACATGAGTGGACCAGTAAAGATGTAGAAGGTGAACATTGGCACAAGCGAAAAACCAAAGTTCGCATCAATTGGAGACTATTTGGATGATCGGACTATTGCAGAGATCACAGACATCTTACATGAGTATCAAGAGCTGTTCCCGATGAAATTCACAGAAATGAAAGGCATTCTGGGAGACCTAGGGGTCATGAAAATACCTTTGAAGCTAGGCGCCAAGCCTATGAAGCAAAGGCCATACAAACTAAACCTGCGGTACAAAGAAAGAGTCCACGCAAAGCTAAATAAGATGCTCGAAGCAGGAATCACTGAACCTATTGAAGAATCCGAGTGGATTATCCCCATGGTCGTTCAAGACAAGAAAATGAAAGGTGAGATCAGGATTTGTGTGGATCTCAGAAAACTGAATGATGCTTCTATGCACGATCCATTCCCTACTCCTTTCACGGATGAAGTACTTGATAATGTTGGAGGGAATGAGGCCTACTCTTTTACTGATGGTTTCTCCAGGTATCATCAGATTAGGATTGATCCCGCAGACAGGCATAAGATGTTTTTTTCTACAGAATGGGGGTCGTTCTAGTACACAGTAATGCCTTTTGGTCTGAAGAACACACCTGCCATCTTTTCCAGAGTTGTCGTCGCAGCCCTTAAAGATTTTATGCACAAGTTTCTGGAAGCCTATTTTGATGATAGGACTGTGTTTGGACTATTGAAGAACCACTGCGCGAATCTCAGAATGATGCTTGAGAAGTGTAGGCATCATCAAATCTCCTTAAATCTAAAGAAGTGTATTTTCTATGTTCCTTATGGGATTCTACTTGGCCACATTGTCTGTAAGCAAGGATTGATGGTGGATCCTGCAAAGATTGCAATCATTGTAAATTTACCAACACTAAATTCAGTCAAGATGTTGCACTCTACCTTAGGCCATACCGGATATTACAGGAAATTCATAAAGGGTTACACGCAGATAACCGCAGCAATGGAGAAGTTTCTAAAGAAAGACGCGCCGTTCATTTGGAACGCAGAGTGCGAGCAGGGTTTTGATACACTAAAGGAGAAGATGGTTACTGCGCCGATCCTAGTCTTTCCAGACTGGGTGAATCCATTCCATGTACATTTTGATGCATCATGCATTTCCCTGGGAGTCGTACTAGCTCATCCAGGAGAAGGAGGTATTGACCATCCCATCGCATTTTCAAGTAGGAATCTCTCCACAACAGAAAGAAAGAAAAAAAAAAAAAAAAAAAAAAAAAAAAAAAAAAAAAAAAAAAAAAAAAAAAAAAAAAAAAAAAAAAAAAAAAAAAAAAATAAATAAATAAATAAATAAATAAATAAATAAATAAATAAAAATAAAAAATTACACTACTACTGAGAGGGAAGGTCTTGCGATGGTATATGCGCTACAGAAATTTAGACATTACTTGCTTGGTGCACACTTCCTCATGTTTACTAACCATTCCGCTTTGAAATACTTGGTCAATAAGCCAGTGTTAGGGGAGCGCATATGCAGATGGTTGTTGCTATTCCAGGAATATGATTTTGAGGTTGTTGTTAAGACAGGCAGGCTGAACTTGGGACCTGATCACCTCTCTAGGATTGAGTCAGGAGAAGAGCCGACAAACATTGAAGACAGTCTGCCTGATGTGCAGTTATTTGCTATACAGGTTGCTGATGATTATTATCAGGATATTATTGATTTCTTAACAACAGGATTAGCACCTCAGGACTTTTCCATCCAACAGAAGAAGCAACTGGTAGTGCGCGCCGTAGACTTCACTATTATTGCAAGTCATCTATACAAACTCGAACAGGATGAAGTCCTACGTAGATGCATACTAAACCATGAGAAGCCATTTATCTTAGCAGATGCGCATTCAGGGATCGCAAGAGGCCACTATGCAGGAAGGGATACCGTGCAGAAGATACTATGCACAGGGCTATGGTGGCCTACGATCCATAAAGACTCCAACGAATACTGTCGGAACTGCGACATCTGTCAAAGGACAGGAAAACCTTTGCGCAGAGATGAAATGCCGCTAAACCCATAGTTGACCTTACAGGCATTTGAAAAGTGGGCCATTGACTTCGTTGGTCCCATAAAACCGCCAGGGAAAAGAATTGGTGCGAGGTACATCATTATTGTTACTGATTACCTCACCAGATGGGCAGAATCAAAACTAGTAAAGGACTGCAGTGCCGGTACTGTTGCACAGTTCATTTTTTAAGATATACTTTCACGATTTGGATGTCTAAAGATTTTGATGAGCGATCAAGGCACTCAATTTTTGAACAGAACTATCGAAGCTCTCATAGAGGAATTCTACATCCATCATCAACACAGTACCCTGTATCATCCACAAGTGAATGGCACTGTTGAGGCTTTCAATAAAATACTCGAGAATTCCCTCACTAAGATCTGCAATGTGAATAGAGATGACTGGGGTCTGCGCATCTCATCTGTGTTATGGGCATACAGGACCACTTGTAAGAAATTGACAGGACACACACCTTTTCGGTTGGCTTATGGACAGGAGGCTATAATGCCAATGGAGTATATTGTCCCTAGCTTGAGAATCGTTGCATTTACAGGGATGGCAGATCGCGTAGTGCTAGAAGAAAGATTGCTACACTTGGTTGGATTGGAGGAAGATCGCTTCATCGCAGGATTTCACCAACAAGTGCAAAAAGACGCGAGAAAGCATGGCATGATAGCCATATAAAGAACAAGTCCTTTCAAGTAGGTGACCTAGTCCTCTTATATGTTAGCAAATTTATGAATTTTCCTGGTAAATTTAAGATGCATTGGCTTGGTCCATATATTGTGATACATGTTACTAACACTGGTGCAGTCCAGTTATCCACCTTAGCTGGCGATATTTTACCAAGTTTGATAAATGGGAGCAGACTAAAGATATACCACGATAGTCCTGCTTCGCAAAATCCTGAATGATAAGCACAGGGAGAAATTTCTAAGTGTCAATTATAGTTGGAATTGGACACTGGAAATGAAAAGGAGTTTGTACGTGTACGATAAGTAGGACAATGTATGTCCTGCACAGCATTGTTGAAGCAACAAAAAAAAAAAAAAGAAGAAGAAAGAAAATAAAAAGGGAGCCGCGTAGCTGAAACATCGACACTGCGAAGTAATTGCGCGGGATTAGGGATGGCCTGCCGTGCAGCTCGGCGTAAATCTCACAAAAATAGACGTTACACTGGCCGTGAGAAAAATAGTCGTTATATGACCGTTGCCAACAATTGCTTGAGCATTTAATGCAAAGATAGTTGTTCTAAACACGCTGACGAAGAAAGGGACTGAAGGATCTGCTCAATTTGGCAATGGACACCACATTTAATGCTCATCTAGTCGTTGGAAGACGTGGGAGGACTCACCTGTGCCTATAAGTAATGTCGCATAAGGACTCGCGGGAATTACCAAACGCTTAGAATTTTTATGCGCTCACTCCTGTGTTAGCAATCGTTAGTAACATATCTGATATAATTTACTACTCTCACCCCTGAATGTTCGAGTGGTCATACAAAGAAGAAGAGCTTACAATCCAAGAAACGGTTAGAGTCTTTCAGCACAGAGGGATTGAGGATTTAATGAAAACCCCTGCCAAGAAGGTTACATTGGAACCAGGTCAAGCATCTCTAAGGTCACCTAGACACAACCTACACATGCAGGATAGGGGGAAAGATACAGTCAAGCCACGAACAAAGAGCACCAGGCCAATTTTGATGGTGCCACGGTCACCGGTATTTCAGAAGGAGATACCTTTAAATATTATGCCAGAGTACATATCACCATGGGCGTGAGATGCCCCAATCTATAAACTGGTTAAGAATGCCCACTATGAAATCCCCTTGTCGCCAATTTCGAAGCACATAGAGGTTGCCCAGAACTTGTTAGGAAAGATCCCAGAGTGTAAGTGGGAAGACTATGACGTCCTGGGAGTGCAGAAGGAAGAACCCCATGATCCCAATTTCCCACAATTCCAGCCTGACCAGTACAGGTGCTGGAAGAAATATGCTAAAGGCATACTTAACTTGGTCGCCGAAAGCTGGCTGACACTAGTAGTCCAGTCAAGATTACTGAACCTGTTGAGATTACCCCATTTTGATCGTTCAAAAAAAGTCAATGTGGTCGTTCACACTTTGATGGCGCGAATCCATCAGGGATACCTGTGGCTAGACAGAAATGTTAATTTGACCGTCGACTTAATCCACCGTATCACAGGATTAAGCAAATGCGGCAAGGACCCCAAGTAGTTATTCCAAGGGAAGAGTAAGGAAAAAGAAGTTGTCATGAAGATGAAGAAAATCCATGCATTGGTGAAAGGAAAAGGAGGCTTTTCGATAGGAGAAATCAAAGATAGAGCGACAAAGTTTGTTACACAGTTGCTGGCCGAAAAAATCCTAAGAACAGCTAGGCCTCCGGAGGTGCCTGCGGGCACAGTACGACTCGGTGCCGTGGTAGTTGAAGGAACCGAGTTCAATTGGTATCAGTACCTTCTTAATGAGTTCCTGGACGAACTCAATGACACCCAGGAGAATGGAGGTCAATTCCACTTCACATGGTTGATTATCTTGATCACCTTCGTCAGATGGAAGGAGTCGAAGGACTATGTCCACGTAATTGCAGACACCAATGATCCCAGAGGAGTTCGATATGCCAACCTTTGGGAAAATTTGAACGCGAAGTGACAACACGCGACAGCTGAAGTCTTATACCAGTATTACACCCAGCTACACAAGGTGATCACCCGTACATCGCGCATTACAAAGCAGGTAACGTCAAAATACATTCGCGTTATCGATTTTCAAGCGGACATGCATTGTATTTTTATTTCACCGAAAGAAAAGATGAAGAAGCCGGAATGGTATGCGGGTAATTACCATATGTACAAGGAAGACATCGACATCCTCATGAAGGACTGGCCGGCAGAGTTCCGTGTCAAGGTCATGGATGTTCCGACCGATTCAGAAGAAGATGAACCAATTCCACGGCCATGCCCAATCACTGAGGAAAAAGGAAAAAGGAAGGAACCTGAAAGCCCGACAAAGCCAAAGGCGTGGAAGAAGATGAAAGCAACCAAGAGTCAGTCAGAAACAGTGCTTAATGAGGAAGATTTCGACATGATTGCTGAAAAAGTCACAGAATAGATGGAAGAGATGATGACAGGCAAAGAGAAAAAGGACAAGGCCATACAGGATGACCTACAAAAGAATTGGCTCACACTGCAAGGGCTCATGCAGAAGATGGATGATGTCCAGAAAAGGATACCTTTGTCACACGATACAGAATCAGAAGGGAGGTCAGGAAGAACCTCGCAGCAGACACCACCGCAGCTAGCCATAATGCTGCCAGCGAAGACTCGGCTCGTTCATCTGGACCCGATGAGCATAACGCTGCCAATGTTAGAACAGGTGACTCTGGATACAAAGGGTGTCGAGCGAGTAGAGCTCGACCTGGACAAGATTCCCTTACCTGGCTTGCACTTTTTTCACCTGCAGGTTCTAGACAAAATGCATGAAAGTACTGTTGATTCGATGAAGTCCCAAGCTGAGCTACAAGCCGCAAATAGGCAACTCGAGGAGTCTAGCTCGCGCACAGATATGCAACTACACGATGAACAGGACCATTGGCTCCGATTGGAGGCCACTATTACTTTTGTCGCAGATGACATTGAAGATCTCGAGCCCCAAAGCGATCTTGCGGACACCGTTATGAGAATGGGAGATATGGTGAAATCTCTAAGGATAGAAATACTGGACAAAGAGATTCTTTATGAGGCTGATATTACCGCCCTAAAGGCAAAAATCAATACGGAGATACCATTAACTGAGCAGCAGTTAAGGGATCAAGCAGTAAAGGCCGCAACGTGAAATATTACAATGGAAGTGGCTAACTGCCAAGATTTATTGACTGGAGCTTCGAAGGCATTCATTGCCCTTGAAGAGGAACGAGGGCTACAGCAAGTAAAGACTGCAGTCAAAGAAAAGAAGGCCACATTGGAGAAGCTAGATATGGAAGTTAAGGCCTTGCCAGCCAGAGACAGGCTTCCGAAATACATGGAAATAGCCAACTTGAAAAAGGAGGTACAAGCATTAAGGGAGAAAGAGACTGGGATGGACAATCATTCCCAACCACTACTGCAGGATTCCATTTCAATATCGCAGCAGATTGAAGACAAACTCAAGGACCTGGGCGAGAACCAGGAGAATGTGGAAGGACATATTGGACAAGAAATAACTGTGGAGATGCTCGACACAGTTAGGCAAGTCAAGCACGGTACAAAGGAAACAATGGAGCAGTTGGTCGGCACATTCAATGAATTCACGGCAAAGCTAGCTTCGTAGGTCGCGGAGCAGATCAAAAAGGCCGAAGCTAAAGGTGGCTCGAGGATGAGCCACATGTAAGTGTTAGGGCCATGTTGGGCCTGGACCAAGTTGGGGAAAATTTTGGTAACAAAAAGAGTTTTAGCTGCGGAGATGAGCGCAGCTCAACAAAAATACAATTTTGTGCAAGTGTTAGGGATGCTGCGAAGTTGCACGCAGCAACCAAATTTTGGCAGTACTTCGAAGGGTGCTGTAAAGATCAGTGCTACGAGGAAGCAGTGCTGTGAAGTGACCAATCCACGTGGGGCCGGAAAAGTAGAGTGCTGGACGGAGGACGAGCACAGGTACCGGTTAGACCGTCGGTGGTCTAGTTTTGGCAAAGATGCTTCAGGGAGGCCAAGCGGCGGCCAAGTGTACAAGGCCGTTAGAGGAAGAACGATTTGATGAAAGCGACTGGGAGCTGAGCTATCTGTATGAGGTCGTTAGAGGAATAGCGACTCGAGGAAAGTGACATGTTGGCGTGCACAAAATAGAAAGGCCGATAGCGACAGGATGAAGGCGTGGAGGACCGCCACGATGGAGCACTCGCTACCAGAGGCCAGCAGTTCAGTTTAGATAAACCGTAGCAGTTTTGGAAACGTTAAGGGTTTTGGCCTTTAGCATTGTAAAGACAAGACCTACGGGCATGATCTATTTAAGGAGGCAATTTTGTATGGGAAAGGGTTGTTGTTGTTGTTAGAAGTTTAGTACTAAGCATTGTAAAATATTTCTGAGTAAAAGATATTGTAAAGGCTCTATAGATGAGTGCGCAGAAACCTATCTGAGAGAGAAGAGAGTCTGCAGTTGAGCGTGTAGACTAAGAACTGTTGTGCCCTTCCCAAAATATATATATAACAACAGTTCTTGTGGACGTATCTTCCCACTCGGGGGAGTGAACCACGTTAAATACTGTGCAGTATGATTGTGTTGTGTATTGTGCATTTATCTGCTTCCTGTGAATGAATATCTGAATTTTCCCGTGCATAGTGTTATGATAGAACTTTTATATGTATTTGCCATCAGGAGAATATGGAAATAATATGTTGAGTTCTGAATGAATAGATGAATGGTGAATGTTTGGCCTCTACTTATGAACCAGTAATGAATCAGTTATTCGGCTAAGTGTTAGATAGTGTTTAAGCACTTTCACATTACGTAGTAGGGAGAATGCATGGTAGTTGGACTGTCTCCACGACACATGCTTGAGCAGCGAACACCCTAAGTGAATGAATGAATGATTGAGTTTTAATAACTTCAGTGCTCTAGTTAAATGCAAGTATTTCAAATCTTAGTGTGAACCGCATTGGCCGCAGTCACAAAGAAATTCCATGGAAGTAGAATTCAGAGGTGCGGACCGCAGTGTCGTCTATCGCTGCGCAGTCTTGCCCCACAGCACACGTCCCGTGTCACGCTGCGCAGTACGTCAAACAAAACAACTCATCACTTACTGTGGAAACTTGATTCCGCAGTACCATGTAGATACACCTCGGGTGATACCTCAACCTGCTCACAGGTTGTTGCCGAAAGGGCCGGTACGAAGGGGTTTTGTTGGTCAAGGGGAAACCGCGACGAACCTGGATCTTTATTGAAAACCCTCTAGGTCAGCATATGATAAGCCAACAACCAATATAGACCCATATAACTCTGGTTCTATGAAGCGCCGAGAGGGATCAAATCCCTTAACGTGCAAACCCCTTTTTTAGTGAAGGAAAGGAAACGTTTGCACCTCAATGGATTTGATCCCTCTTTTCGCTTCATAGAACCGGAGTTATATGGTTCTATATTGGTTCCAATTGCGGTGTGTGCATCAAAAAGATGTGATGTTTTAACGTATTCCTGGTAATAATAGTTAAATTATTTCATCAAAAAATTTAACAATACAGATGAATACAGATTAAAGAAGATAATGTTTAAATATGATATATGTCAACTTGTTGGTTGATTTTATCAAAGAATATAAGAATATATAATGTTTAAATACAAATATATTACAATGTGATCAACTTTAATCTTTCTTCTTCATTTTTTCTTGATTCCACTCCTAATCCCTTTTCCATCTTCTCGTATTGATCATATGTGAAAGGAGGTTGAATTCGAAGACCATCCAAACCTTTTACTCATGATATTGTTGTAAATATGAGTCCCTATCGTTCTTTGTTTCCAATATTAAATGTTGCGACACCAGTTGGGGCCAAAAGAAGTAGTGGTGACTTATCCAAAAAATAATCAATTTCTAGTGTTTGTATAATAGCTCCAATCACGTAATATTTTCCTGTACCTCCAATTCCTTGGATAATCATTCATAATGGTTCATGGTTCACACCTATGTAATGCTCAAGAATAATGTAAAATGCTTCTCTTTACTTCTCTGCTAAGATTTCAATTTAATGATTTTGAGTACGATTATTATGAACAGTGGCATTCAACTATCGATTTTCATATATGAATTGCAGTGCACAATTGGAAGTGTCCATATCAATTGTTGGCTTGGTTTTGCAACCAAGCTTAGTGCTATGGGCACCTGCTAACTAGTAGCAGCAGTTTCAATAGAATAAAATAACAATAAACTAAATCTAAACTAAACTAAACTAGCATGTGCATTTTGAATTAAAAAACAAGAACAAGAAACATAAAAAATAATTTTTGTATTGACAATGGGGCAAGCAAATGTTTGCAATAACAATACCTCCAAATGATGAAGGTTGTTGAATGGCTCCAATGGTGAGCAGCTCCAATCTCCAATGGGTCCTTTCTCCAAGGTTGCTACAATGGCCAAATACTCAAGGGAGATTTTGGCAGCATGAGGATAGGAAGATGGATGGATGTCAAATGAGGATCCCCTACCACCTTTTTATAGGTTTTGGTGGTGGGGAATACCATTTGTGGTTTTGTGGAAACCAAATGGTATTGACCAACATGGTTTAGGTACTTTTCCCTCCTTTTTCCTTTTTTTGAATAAAATTAATATTTTTATTCCCTTTTTAATATTTTTGGGAATTTGGACCCTTTTTGAGGGTTTTTTATGCTTTTTAGGAAAAATAATCTTTTTGAGTGGGAAAAAGGGGTGTACTAAGGTCTTTTGGTGACCTTTTGTTGGCTTCAGAGGCTCAGATGGTGGAAAAGTGGACAAATTGGTCATGTGAATAAGGGAATGAGCTAGTGAGCACTTTTTGGGTGTTAACAGATTGCCCCCTGATGTGTGAAGGCAGGAGCTCATCGTATGACCGATAGACATCATAGTTCTTTTGTATTTTTTATGGGGTTTAGGGGAGGAGAAAAGACCGATTGGAGACTGGATCCGCGTCCCATGGAAGCTACAAAAAATAAGCAAATATTACATGGCCTCAATATGAATGAGGAATAATCTCCGATGATGGACGAGGCGGGCATACCCATGCTCGTATCAAGACATATACATAACAATTAGTCCCAAGAAGGGGGATCTAATACATAAAAAATATACTGGTACATCATAATGGTCCAGAGGGTACATTATTTTGGGATGTACTCATGATCATGACATGACTGATCTCAATCACTGATACACTGGAAAAATTGATCAACTGCTGAAACTGAAGGTGTCCAACATCGGTAGGGACGTAATGACTGTGAGCCATCTCTGGGAAGTATATGTGACTGTATACTCGAGGGAGTATAAAAATGGTGTACATCTGAATACTGTCGCCATGCGCAACCCGAATATCTATAGAAAAAGTGTAACTGGGTGTATCCATAGGTAGACTCTCAAGTGTGGAGGAGTCAGGAGGTATCCGGGGTATTCGACTAATAACTAAGTGGACCAATGCCTTGTGCGAGTCTCAACGATGCGATCAAGGTGTTGAAGTCGAGCATGTGAGAAACAACCATTTGGAGAGGCACTGAGGACTCTTCTCGAAATGATTCGTAGGCACTCATCATAAATGGTGATAAGTCCAAGACACAGGGACCTCTAGGTCTATCCTTTGGAATAAATTTGGTTGTCGTCGACAGAGGGAGACCAGCAACTAACAAGGCAATGATGTTTCCTTGATACACCCTTGATAGGAGCGCGAGGTGTAGAACTGAAGTGTGGTAGTACTGATGGTAGGACTGACATACTTTTGGGGATGGGAAGTAACTGCGGTCATATAGTGGGTAGACTCAAACTTCCTTTGTTCAGAGCATGATGACATGGTTGACCTAGCAGCGTAGGGAACTGACTTATAGGTGTGGGTATCATTGCTTTTAAGGACTGAAGGGTAGGTATTGACTCTAGGGGGGAATCAAGTCGATGGGTGCTGTCGAGGGGTTCTCAGGGTGAGATACTGCAGAATACTCTGAACAAGGGCGACCAAAATGGGGAAGCTGCCATATGAGTAGACGTGATCTGTCGTGGCACCGAGAAGCACCGTTGGGTCCTTCTTCGTAGTTTTAATGAGCTCCAAGAAGGTATAAAAGTGTCCTCTAAAATGGTACTGTCCTGTGGATTTGTGAGCCCATGACTGTTCGTGCTCATTGGTGCTTTCATTTTTAAGGAGTCTGAAAACGATAAGAAGACTCTGGGGTGGTTGTGACTACTGTCCTGTTGGTTTTACGAGCCCAGGATGGTGATTGATCGTGGTCGCTTTCATGTTTAGAGAGTCTGAAAGGGGGAAGTGGACTCTATTGGTGTTCTTTTTCGTAAGTTTAGTCTCCAAGGCCCGAAAAAGCATAAAATGATGCGGATGGAGAACTCTTCTAGCCGATGTGACTAGAGTATTCCTTTTTCGTAATTAGTCTACGAGGTCCGGAAAAGGGGTAAACTTGTACCAGGTAGACGCCCTTTCAGATACGTTTAGCGACCATGAAAGGAAGCAAGATTGCTCGGCGATCTTTTCATTGTTTTAGGAGTCAGAAAAGAGCTTAACAGAAACTCCCTAAATGCCTTTTTCGTAAAAGGGATTGCTCGGCCCGAAAAAAGGGATAAAATTATACAAAACAAAGAGGGATTGATGGGAGCGAGAAAAGGTCTCAAGCATCATCATGTGTGTTTGATACTGGATCCGATGACATAAAGATTGTCAAAAGGGGGCTGCGGCTTTGTGGCACGCAAACCGAGGCAATGAGAGGGCATTTTGAAAAAATGGTCAAAAAGTATGGGCGTGAGAGTGAGAAATGATCTTTAGCATCATCACGAGCGCGGAAAACTGAATCCGGCGGTGTAAAGATGGTCAACCACGGAGAACGGCGGATGTGGCACGCAAACCGAGGCGATGAGGGGGCATGGAAAAAATGCTCAAAAAATCTGGAGGTGAGAGCGAGAAATGATCTCTAGCATCATCGCGAGCGCGAAAAACTGAATCCGACGATGTAAAGACTGTCAAAAACGGAGAACGGCGGATGTGGCATGCAAACCAAGGCAACGAGGGGGCATGGGAAAAGTGCCTGAAAAATCTGGAGGTGAGAGCGAGAAATGATCTCAAGCATCATCACGAGCGCAGAAAAATTGAATCCGGTCATATAAGACTCGCCAAAAACGGACGTCGGCCGATGTGGCACGCGAACCGAGGCGACGAGGGGGCATGGGAAAAATGCCTGAAAAATCTGGACGTGAGAGCGAGAAATGATCTCAAGCATCATCACGAGCGCGAAAAACTGAATCTGGCGGTGCAAATGGTGCGAAAAACGGAGGTCATAAGGACTCCGGAATGGTCAAAGCAAATAACTAGGTTTTAAAAAATGGCTATAAATAAAGGTGAGCCCACCAAGCCAATGATGCAGTGGTGGGGAGAAATTATGACCCGCAGGGGGAAATACTATGTGTATAAAATCAACTCAAATATACAAGTGACACGTGACCTCAAAAATGGTTGAGATCACGAATATGAAAAAGTGAGCAGGGTTAATGACCTGCCCCCATGCTATGTGCATGGGGTTTGTGATTGTGGATCACATATGTGTTGGTTTGAACGATGGGCTCATTGAGGTGTTGAGATAGAGATGATGGGGAAGGTTCAAAATGATTGATCATGCCCCCTATCCCGGGGTCGAGGTAATCTATTATGCCCCCTAACTCAGAGGTGTCAATGTGGTGCAGATGTTGTCTCAGAGAGAGATCAATAGGGCATTGAGCAACTGCTGGCGGGGTGTTATACCATGAGGCTGTGGGCTGTGGTGGCATACTGAAGTGATGATATGATAATGGGGGATTCCCTTTGTGGGGTGGATGCCCCCAGTATCTCCGACGAGAATCACGATGATGATGAGTAAGCAAGGTTTTGGGCCTGCCCCCATGTTGTGGACATGTGGTTTCCTCGTCGATTTGAAAGGGTTAAACATGTGTGTCTAAGGGATCAATTGAAGGGGTCGACCGGACAGAGGGGTATCCAGTGGAAACCGTGTAAATGGTGTTAATTTCTTCCAAGGAGGAAGATGGTGGGGGATGAAGTCTCTTGCAATAACAATACCTCCAAATGATGAAGGTTGTTGAATGGCTCCAATGGTGAGCAGCTCCAATCTCCAATGGGTCCTTTCTCCAAGGTTGCTACAATGGCCAAATACTCAAGGGAGATTTTGGCAGCATGAGGATAGGAAAATGGATGGATGTCAAATGAGGAGCCCCTACCACCTTTTTATAGGTTTTGGTGGTGGGGAATACCATTTGTGGTTTTGTGGAAACCAAATGGTATTGACCAACATGGTTTAGGTACTTTTCCCTCCTTTTTCCTTTTTTTGAATAAAATTAATATTTTTATTCCCTTTTTAACATTTTTGGGAATTTGGACCCTTTTTTAGGGTTTTTTATGCTTTTTAGGAAAAATAATCTTTTTGAGTGGGAAAAAGGGGTGTACTAAGGTCTTTTGGTGACCTTTTGTTGGCTTCAGAGGCTCAGATGGTGGAAAAGTGGACAAATGGGTCATGTGAACAAGGGAATGAGCTAGTGAGCACTTTTTGAGTGTTAACATCAATAAAATTAGAGTTCCAATTTTCCATGTTATCACGTTCCATGTATCCAAGCATATCATATTCATTGGTAGTTATATATTGATTCCTATATAACCCTGAAATTATCTCCCATTCATGCTTCCGAGAATCCCTTTGCACAAATAACTCTTCATCATCTTCTAAGTCAATTTATTCCTCTGTTGGAATAGGATTGCAGTCAATATGCCAAGGATTATATCGAAATCCCTCCCAATTTTGGATGATATATTCTGATGTTTTTCCTAGATCATTGTGGAAATCATGAAATGGCTTGTACAATACCATCTCAGTACAACAAAATTCATCAAATTTTTCATGTCCGCGAGCAGGAATGGTGATATATCGTGTAAAAACTCGTACAATAACTCCAACATTTCTTGATAACCATTTTTCACACTTATGTCATTTGTCATAAGACCACGATATTGCAACATCTATTAAACAAAGGTGCTCCATTTCCACAGGTCTCTGTGTATATACAGTGATAAAAGAATGATCATTGTCAGCATTGAATGTATTTGCTTGAACTTGTTTGAAAACTTTCATGCCGACATTCAAAACCACAAACTAACGACTACATTCTGAAAGTGGAAGCTCCAGAAGCATATGACATGTTCTTCAAATATTATTCTCGTGCTTCGAAGTTCACTCTCAATTGTTGTGGTCTCATGTTCATTTTGAACTATTGTGGTCGTTGATAATTCTCCCATACTTTTGTATTTATGTTTCCTTTGTTGTTCCATTTTTCTTTCAACTTCTTGTCTTCTATGGTTTTCCCTTTGTTTTGGAGTCATATTATCCATTTGTAATCTATGTCGTTCACGATCTTGTTTTTTTCGTTCCTCCATGTGCTCTGATTATTCTTTCTACCTTTGCAATCCCTTTTGTCCACGATCTTGTTTTCTATGTTCTTATGTGCGTTCTGATGATTCTTTTTATCTTTCTCTTCTATCACTTTGTCGTAATTTGCTTCTTTGATCATCAATATCTTCATTATTCGCACTATTACGATGAGGATTCATGATCATACCCTGAAACAGAGAACAAAAAACTTTAATCTATTGAAATTATTACAAAGTAGTTTTTTTATTAAATTGATAAATTCAATGTATAGATGTAAATAAGAAAAGCAATTCATTGTTGAAATCAATGCAATAATGTTTTTTATTAAATTGATAAATTCAATGCTTACATGTAAAAACAGAAAACAATGCATTGTTGAAACCAATGCAACGAATCAAATCAATATGCACCTTGTGTTTTTTAACAACATTTGTGTGTGGTCTATTGGTAAGTAGTGAGGTGATTGAGCTTGTGTTAACCTAGAGACAAAGGTTCAAATCCATTTTTGCTTGGATTTATAGTTAGTTATCAAATCTAACTATTATTATGGTTGCATTTTAACAAATTACGGCTGCATTTTTGTTGTTGAAATAACAATTAAGGTTGCATTTTAATATGGCTGCATTTTTCTTGAAATATGGCTGCATTTTTCTTGAAATATGGCTTCATTTTTTTTACGTCAACTGAATTTAAATTACTATATTTTTAAATATTTAAATCAACATTTTGTAATTCATTCACTACATTTAAATTCCTATTTTTTCTACTTCTTATGTCGGCTATAATAGTTTTTTTACTTCTTATGTCCGTTATAATATTTTTTTTACTGCTTTATTTTATTTCTTATGTTTCT
This sequence comes from Larix kaempferi, assembly GCA_027924585.1. Lineage (NCBI taxonomy): Eukaryota > Viridiplantae > Streptophyta > Pinopsida > Pinales > Pinaceae > Larix > Larix kaempferi. Next base: position 7,155,385 of record BSBM01000015.1, read on the forward strand.
ACTTTTTATGTCGGCTATAATATTTTTTTTACATCTTTATTTTTCCACTTCTTATGTTTCTAGTTTTTATGTCGGCTATAATATTTTTTTACATATTTTTTTTTACTTATTTATTTTATGTCGGCTATAATATTATGTTTCTATTTTTCATATTGGCAATAATATTTTTTTTTACTTCTATTTTTTAACTTCTTTATTTGTATTCGCCTATTTAATATTTGGGACATACAGACACATCCCCCCACTTGGGCTGTAGAAATCTGCCTCTTGGCACAATAATCTGTACAAACCAAAATATACGTTTTACCTTTGGAGACAGGATTTAGAGGTCCCACAAAGTGCAGAGTCCATTTTTCAAAAGGCTCAATGAGGACTTGTAGCTGAAGTGACATCTCGTCTGTGGAAACTGAGCAACCCATCATTTTGCATCTGTCACATCTTCGAACACAATCTTTTGCATCCTTGAAGATGCTAGGCCAATAATAACCAACATGGAGGACTTTGTGAGTTGTTCTTTTATATTCAAAATGTCCCCCACGAGGCTCATCGTGACAAGATTTTATCATATACCTCATTCTCTCCCACACATCTGCGGATAATCATAATAGGCACTGAGTAAAAGAGATCCCCTCTTATCCAAGAGTACAAAGCACTTCTTCGAATGATTCTCCTTTTCTCCTTTGGTGACCGAATGAGGTGGAAGCCTTCCTGCAACAAGATAGTTGGCTACATATACAAACCATGGAGAGTTAACAGAAATAGAAAATGAGTTTTCATCGGGAAATCCATCATCAATAGGAATATTGTCACCTTCATAGTTCATTCTAGAGAGGAAATCAACTATCTGATTTTCTTTTCCACTGTGGTAATGTCGAATTCTTGTAGAAGTAACAACCACCTAGTAATTATGTCATTAGTGATATATTTATTCATAAGGTACCTAATATTAGAGTGATATATGTGCACAAAATCCTTATACCCAGTGATGTAATGTCGGAACTTATTGATTCAATAGGAAAATGCTAGGAATTCCTTCTCTGTTACTGTATAATTTAATTTAGCGAGGGCTAAATTTTTGCTTATAAAATCAATTGCATGGGTTAGAAGGTCTTCCTTTTATCCCAATACCGCCCCTATAGCTGAGTCTAATGCATGAGTTGAAATGTGGAAAGGAAGCCTCCAATCCGTAACTCTCAACACTAGGACTGAAAAAAGTTTTTCTTTTAGTGTCTGAAAGGCTTGTTGGCACTCCTCATCCCAGCAGAAATCAGATTCCTTTGTCAGCAGTTTGAGAAATGGCGAGGTTATCTTAGTGAAATTTTCTATGAAATGCCTATAGTAGCCTGCATGCCCCAAAAATATTCAAACCCCTTTTTTATTTGTTGGTGGTGACATCTTTAGTATTACTTCGATCTTAACTGGGTCAACTTTGATACCTGCAGCATAAACATGATGTCCCAAAGCAATCCCTTCGATCATAATTAGAAATCACTTCTCAGGACTTAATGAAATATTAGTCTCCCTACATCTCTTCAATACTTTTTCAAGATTGGCTAATGCTTCCTCAAAATAATTTTCGACAACGGTAAAATCATCTATACAAATTTCCACACAATCATGTACAATATCAGAGAAATAGCAAGAACTACCCTTTGAAATGTGGTTTTTGCATTACATAAATCGAATGGTAATACCTTATATGCATAGATTCCCCAAGGAGATGTAAATGTTGTCTTATATTGATCCTCTGGAGCGATCCAGATCTGGTTGTATCTGCTAAAACCATCTAAAAACAAGAAATATTTCTTTCCGGGGAAGGTATCCAGAACCTGATCCATAAAAGGAAAAGGGAAATGATCTTTCATAGGGGCTTTATTCAGTTCCCTATAATCTATGCACACTTGCCATTTTCCATTTTTCTTTGGGACAATGACCAAGGGAGATACCCACTAACTCTCTGAAATGGGGTAAGTGAACCCTACATCTACCAATTTCTACAGTTCCTCTTTTACAATCTCTATCAAGGCTAGGTTCATTTGAACATGTGGTTGTATCACTAGTTTGGTATTTTCTTCTATGTAAATGTGGTGAATGCAGGTGTCAAGTGTAATGTCCCCATTTTGACCCCCTTCGCATTAAATCGTAAATGATGTAAATATTGATATTTAATCATGGTGAGGAGCTCAAGGCCAAGGCCCCACCATTGATTTAGCGTTTTATGTATCGGCAATTAAAAATAGATGCCTATGGTTCTTGTGCTAGATAGGCACAATGTAAATTAAGACATCATGTAAATACACAACTAGCTATGCAATGCAACAAAGAGATGGGGGCATGATTCTACAAGGAATAGGGAGGGAAATTATTCAAACCCTTGATCCAATGGTGTTAATCCATGTGTCGATGAGAAAACCCATAAACCACCAACTACCCATTTTGGGTTATGCACCCAATCATTTAATTCTTCCAGAAATTGGTTGAGGCAGTTAATGCCTTGGGAATGAAGAGGTATGGCAACCAATTTCGTGCATGGGCAAGCCATCAACCTGGAAAAACATACTTTTGCTTCTGGGGCAAGAAAACACCCACGAAATGGTGCCCAAATCCATTTTCCTCACTCAGGGATTTCATCCTCTCATGTAGATGGAGATTTATGAAAGTTACATTCACTTTTTTCATAAAAAAAACGCAGGGTTTTCCTTGCCCAGAAACTCGTTTTTGGTTTTGGACAGTAGCTAGGAAGAAGGGGCTGCGATTTGGGGACCGTATGGAGATCGTTTTGTCCCAAAATTTCTATGGGCATTTTTTCTAAAAACGATTTCTGCTTCCTGGGGTTTTTCCAAAACCTCCATTGTTCATTTTTAGCCTTCCCACGTTTTTCTGAAGCTCAGGGAATCATTTTCATGCTTATCACTGTACAAACGTTTTTCTCCTGTCCAACCATTGTAGTTAGTTGATTATCTGCATCCCTGTTGATTTGGAGACTGTAAGCAAGAGATTGGAGTGGTAGTGGACAAAGAGGGCTTGATAAACCTAGTGGGGGAGATAACCTCTCAAGAAGATCAAGAGGGCTTTGGCTACTCTTCTATGCACACCCTGAGAGCACTAGATAGGGAAGGTATGGCTTGAGGGACTGTACAACAGTGAAAAGAATACTTCCTTGTGCTGGGTGTGTAGGTATTGTGGGTGCCAAGATAGATAGATCTTGTAAGGTTACCCTTGGCTCTGTGCTTGAGCTCACTAGCTTATCCACTCTTCCTTTCCATTTCCTAGCAGCCTGATAAACCCAATTGTAAATTGGCTTGGCTCATCTTGGTATATGCTTGGCTATGTGTGAGTCTGTTGTTCCCTGGTTCCTTGTAGAAATCATGCCCAACTCGGGGGTGGCAGTTGCATCAAGAGGTTGATAAGCACAACTGGCCTATGGTTGGGTGGAACGTTGCAGATGCATAGCTGGTTGCTTGGGACTACTTTGTTAAGATAAGTATTCTCTTGTGCTAACTTTGCAATTATTTATTTGATGAATATCCTGAATGTATGATGGATGTGTTATTGAAACTACTTCTGCTGTGTTTTCTAATATTTATGCAATTGCATATGTCCATCTTCATTTTAAATTGAATGTTTGTTTACTAAGTATGGGACTAGATGTCCGGAATTAGAGTGATGTTCTCTCCCATGCTGGGATGATGGGAGGGAACATTACATCAAGATGAATTCCCTTCATATCAGTGTATTCCCAAGAAAACACATCGGAAAAGTTCCTTAATGTCTGAATTAGTTGTTTTTCCAGAAGGTTATCTAAGGAAAAATTGATATTTAATTGTTTCCCAAGAAAAATTTCAATCATTTTACTGCCATATTCAGTCATTGCATACATAGGGAAAGCTGATAAGAAGGCAAAATTTAACTCTTCTATTGTGCATTTTGCTTGAAATCTCTGATCTAGGAGACCCTCTATCTGATCTTGCTCAAGAGTTTACTACCCCCCAAAATACAGAAGAAAATTAGCTATTGAAAGGTAATGATTGATCATAGTTTTTGCATTATTTTCTTTAAAACTCATGGCTTGACCTATAGTTAAAATAAGGTGAATTGTGTTTGCATCATCTTCATTCAACCATGGAGCAATTTCTTGTTCAATAATGGGCTTGGGAGGGGGTAAAGGGAGATCTATTTTGTTTCTATTATGTGTGTAATGGTCATGTTCCCTGACCTGCAACCAATAAAGGCATCAGATGTGGCCAGCCAAGGTCTGCCCAAAATCAGGGGATTCCCTCCCAAATTGGTCTTAGGTTGGAGAACATAAAAATCCACTAGATACTCCCATGAATCAAGTGAAACAATCACATCTTCCAACACTCCTTCAGGTTTAATCTTTGATCTATCTTCTAATTCCAGCAGAGTGGGGGTGGGAAGAAACTTGTATGGCCCTATTTGGGAAAACTTTTCCAATGTCATCACATTAATGGTTGCACCCAAGTCTATCAGTGTGGTTTTAATGGCCTAGTTATTGATATAGGTTGATACAAGTGGATTCCCAGGATCTACATATTTCTTTGTAAAAATATGAGTAGACATTGTGCTCGTTATTCTTCCTCCTGCTTGGATAGTTGAAGGGTTCTTTCTTTGCCTTCTAGGTTTCTTAATGCATAGTTCCTTAACTATTTTGGCATAGATTGGTATACCTTTAATTGCTTGAAGCAAGGGAATTTTAATGCACAGGTTTTGAAGTTCAAACACAAAGTCAAATTCAGGAGTGGTCATTGGTCACTGGTTGTTTGATCTCTAATATTTCTAGGAAGGGGGGTGGGATGGATGGATAAGGGGCCTGTTATTTTGGTGGTTCTAGTTCTGGTACATTCTGAGGCTGATTTGGAACATTTGTTTCAGATATGACAAGGGTATTCTCCTCCTCAATTTCTTCTATTTTTCTTTTTGTTTTTATGTTTATGGATTTCCCTAACCTTAGTCTAATCTCCTATAATGTTGCAGGAACTTCTTGCAACAATGTGTAGACTTCTTTATTTTTGGTATTTGGGATGGGTTGGGCAGGAATTTGTGTGGGGCACGGAGAGTTGGTTGGAGCTGGTAATTGCAGTTGTTGGGGTTGAGTGACTTGTTGTGGTAAGGGTTGTGAGGGAGGGAAATTATGCATTGTAGGGTAAGTGGGAGAGGTCACTCTCATCATGAGGTAAACCCCTAATCCAGATGGATATAGGTGTCCACCCACCTATTCCATTGGCTGAAAACAGTTTTCTTGTAATTTTCTATAGTGTTTCGGGGCTCGAACTTCTGGGGTCGTTTTGAGGCCCTAAACCACGTTTTTTGTACATTCTAGGGGGCCAATTGTTGTCAACGGCGTGCATTGATCTGAAGTTGAAAGTTGTATATCTCGGATAGACCTTTCCAACGGGCTATCAAGCATCCAAAACGGAGATCGTACGCAAAATTTATGACCCCGGGAACTTGATTTTTCAACTAACAACCTCGAGGCCGCAAACTTTATGACGGTTCATCTTCTATGGTTAGGTTTTTGGATGTTTATCGTTCTTTCCCTCATGCTTATGATAAATAGGATCTTTCGGCCTCTTCTTGTATTCATCTTGTCACGAATGAACGTAGTTGCCACATCTCTTCTCAGAGATATAGCTACCACCATTCTAGTTGCTTTTATTTTACAATTTGTTCTATTTCATTCATTTAATAGAATCTGAGTTTACTGTATCGATGTGTTTCTTGCCATATATGTATGTATATGAATATATATATGTTCTTTCATTCCGTTCTCACATAAATCTGGATCAGTGGTATCAGATCCTTCTGCTCTTGTGATTTCTCAGTGCATGTCCCTGACGAGATATGAATATCGAGAGTTGGATCTCAAACTAGTTGAGCTTAGGGAAAACCCTCCTCGTCGACCCAAGCAGGCTCCCATGGCGGGGGAATAAAAGAGAGATGATGGAGTAGGATATCCTATTAAGTTGTTGCTCGAAGAAATCCCTCGTGAGACAGAGGAACAAAATGATGGATAATTTCGCACAGATCCGTCGAAGGATGCCGACGACGGCGGATGCACCTTCAACGAGCAATCATTTCGGGGGTACAACTCCCTTCAAGGTACAAGTTAACTTTGACATTCCCCTATTTGAAGGAAAGATAGATGCAGATGCTTTAGAGAAATGGTTGAATCTATTAGAGGGTTACTTCTTTGTTCAAAATTTTTCCAATAGTGAAAAGATCACATCCGCGCTCCTTAAGTCCCTTCCCTATATTAAATACTAATGGGACGGGTACTATGAGAGGCATGCAAGAGATGATTTTGAACTATTCAGGATAGACCCCACTTGGGAAGCCTTTGTCAATAAATTCAAGGAAGAATTCTACCCTGTCGGAAACTATGATGACCAATACACCAGATGGACAAATTTACACCAGGAGAGAGACCAAACAGTGTCATAGTTTACCAACATGTTCCATACCGTGAGCTCCAAGCTGGGTATTCGAGACTCTGAATGGCATTTGGTCCTAAAGTACTGAAGTGGCCTACACAGGTACATTCAGATAGAGATGGATTTCCTGGACATATCCTCACTAGGAGCAGCTTATAGATACACCATCAAGATCGAGCAGAATTTTAAGCAAAAGAACAAGCAGGATTTTGGGTTTGCAAATCAACAGCAGAAGCCTAGAAAAGGTGACCCTAATTCACAAAGAAAAGGACAGAGCAAGGATGGAAAAATTCCATACAACCATCCCAAGCCGCAGGAAAAGAAGGGTAATGGGAAATCAAAGAAGGACACTTGCAAGTGGTGTGAATTCCACAAGAGCCCTTGGCACAACACTGATGAGTGTTGCTAAAAAAAATCATTGTTGGCCAAGACAAAATCCCCCGATCCAAACTCTAACTCAGAACCTAATGGAGAGAAAGAAAAGGGAAAGAAGATCATTGACGCGGAACCTAGTGCCACCATCACAATTGCAAATATTCAACCAGAAAAGTCAAAGGAGCCAGAGGAAGGGGAGCACCTCTTTCATTCACAACTATGGGTGCAAGGAACTCCACTACACTTCATTATTAATAGTGGCATCCAGAAAAACCTCATCTCGGCCGCGGTCGTCAAAATATTGAAGCTTCTGACAGTTCCACATCCCCAACCATACAACATCGGTTGGCTGAGCGAGGGACGAGACATACGCGTTAGTCAATAGTGCCACCTTTCCTACGGGATCAAGCCCTTCAAATATGAGGTAACGTGTGATGTTTCCCCACTTGAAGTTTGTGATTTTCTTTTAGGACAACCATATATGTGGAAACTTCATGTTGTGTATGATTCTAGACCTTGTAGTGTCATTATTACTTTGGGAAAGAAGCTCTACAGGATACCAAAGACACTTCCCACAACTGTAGTGTCCTTCATCACAACTAAGCAGTGCAGGAAGGTAATCTCCCAGATAGGGAAATTCGTCATCTTCATGGTTCGTTTTGAAGGTGAACGAAAGATTGTAGCAACATCCACCACCTCCATGCAGAACCCCTCTACACAGCAGAAACATTTGAACAAGATCATGGAAGCATACAAAGACATCTTCACCACACCCACCAGGGTGTTAGTACATTTCTCGGTCAATCATTTCATTGATTTTATACCTGGTGCGCCTTTACCTAACGGTCCAGTATACAAGTGTTCCCTCATGGAAAATGAAAAAATAAAACGCCAGATTCAAGAATTGATCCAAAAGGGGCCCATTTGACCTAGATCCCCACCTTGTGGGAGACCAATTGTATTGGTACAGAAGAAAGATGGGACATGGCGACTTTGTATTGATTACAGAGATCTAAACAAGATCATAGTCCGGAATCGGTATCCCATTCCCCGTATAGACGACCGTCTTCACCAGCTCAAGGGTGCCAAATATTTCAACAAGATTGATTTGAAGTCTGACTATCATCAAGTGCCAATTGAGCAGACCGATGTTTGGAAGACTGTCTTCAAATCTAGGGAAGGCCTTTTTCAGTGGTTGGTCATGCCTTTTGGCTTGACTAATGCTCCATCAACTTTCATGAGGATGATGGACGATATCCTACATCCATTCACTAACTCTTTTGTGGTCGTATATCTGGATGATATTCTCATCTACATCAGAACATGGCCAGAGCATTTGCAACATATCCACCAAGTCCTTAGCACCTTGCGCCAACACAAGTTATATGCTAATTTAGAGAAGTTCTCATTTGGCATGAAGAGGGTTCAAAATCTGGGATACATTGTGGATGAACATAGTGTTCATGTGGATCCATCCAAGATCCAAGACATCCATGATTAGCCAACCCCGACAAATCTCACAGAGCTTCGCAGCTTCCTATGCCTTTCCAACTTCTATCACATATTTAAATGTGTTGGGATTCTCTAATATTGCTTGGTCCCTTATCCAGGTGACCAAAAGGGGATCTAAATCCAAGTTCAGCTGGTCCAATCCACAGCAACAAGAATTTGAGGAACTAAAGTAATGCTTATGTTCGGCACCTGTCCTTGCCTTACCGAATATGCAACAACACTTTGAGATTGAAATAAATGATTCAGACTATGTTGTTGCTGCAGTCTTGACTCAGCGTGGCCATCCAGTGGCATATCACAGTGAGACACTTTCAGATACAGTCCGCGAGTACCCCACCTACAACAAGGAAATGTATTCCATTGTCCAATCCTACCGCTAATGGAAGCATTACATCCTTGGAAAAGAGACAGTTATCCACACTGATAACAAGCCCCTGCAGTTCATGCAAACCCAAAGGAAGTTATAGAATGACCACCACAAGAACTGGTCCACTTACTTGCAGCAATTCCACCTGAATATTAAATATAAGAAGGGAAGCACTAACCGATTCATCGATTGCCTCAGTCGTCCTCCAGTAGTAGTACTTACCACACTGCTCCACTCTTGTGGCATGAGACCTCTCAGTGGCCTCAACTATATAGCAGTGATCCTGATTTTTCTCCCATCTATCAATCCCTATGTGTAGGCACATCCGTAGCAGACTTTCATCTTCAGAAAGGCTTTATATGCCACCTGCTCCATCTATGTGTTCCTTCAAGCGAGCGTGCGAAGATGATTTGGGAATCTCATTATAATCGGGTGGCAGGGCACTTCGGCACCAAAAATATAGTGGCCATATTGTAGAAGTATTTTTATTGGCCTAAGATCTGACAAGACATCGGTCGATACATAAGATCTTGCACTGCATGTGCCATCGTGAAACCTACCATAAAAAAGGAGGGGCTGTACACGCCTCTGCCCACTCCTAATGTGCCATGAGAATCCATCTCCATGGATTACATGTCTGGACTACCTTCAACCAAGCATGGAAATGACTGTGTGTTTGTGGTCGTGGATCATTTCTCTAAGATGACCATTCTAATAGCTTGCAAGAAGAAAATATCTGTTGAAGCCACTGCTAAGCTCTTCTTCGAGCATGTTTGGGTTCATTTTGGGCTACCACAGACTATCATTTCAAATCAGGACAGCATGTTCCTAAGCACTTTATGTTCCAACCTATGGTCATTGATGGATACCAGGCTCACCAAATCGATCGCCTTCCGCCCCCAGACCGATCGACAAACAAAGGTAGTCAACATGATGATTGTGCATATTCTGAGAATGTACAATTCTAAACATCCCCACACATGGGATGAGAGCCTTCCTTATGTTCAGCATAGCTATAATAGATCCCTTCATAGCTATAACGACCACAACCCTTTTCAAGTGTGTCTGGGTTTCCAACCATTGGCACCAATTGATGTAGCTCTTCCCATTGCATCCACACGTGAAGAATATTCCCATGATTAGACCAAGGTTTATAAGGCCACTAGATTTGTTGAACGAATCCAACACATCCGCCAACAGGTCCATGAAATTTTGGAAAAGGCCAACACTAAGTACAAGCAGCGACATGACCAGCATCGGGTTCCACACAAGTTCCAGGTGGGTGATAAGGTTTGGTTGCATTTGAAAAAAGAGAGGCTCATAGGACCCCATCGCAAACTTCGTCCACTTCGATATGGGTCGTACACCATCACCAAGGAAGTTAGTGACAATGCCTTCGAGCTAAGCATTCCTCCATTCCTTGGCATGCACCCAGTATTCAATGTGGAGCTCCTTCGCCCATATTTTCCACCATTGTTGGACACCTCGGAGGTGGCAAAGCAATTGACACCTACAGAGGTTAATACTAACTACATCGAACAGGAAACCATTGATCATATCATGGACACACGGGTTAAGGAAACCCGCCAGTAGAATATCCAACTATATCCGATTTTCAAAGCAGGGCAACTACTTCACCAAGGCAAGTGGCTCACCAAGAGTCATGTTCAACAGAATTTTCCCCACCTTATGGGGGCACTCAATGCAATGGATACCATTGCTTCCTAAGGGGGGAGGACTGATCTAGATGGATATAGGTTCCCACCCACCTATTCCACTAGCTCAAAATAGTTTTCCATGCTGGCAGTTTTCTTGTAATTTTTCTACAGTTTTTCGGGTCTCAAACTACCGGGGCCATTTTGAGGCCCTAAACAACGTTTTTTGGAGATTCGGGGGGGGCATGGTTTCCAAAGGAATATTTTGTCTCCTAGTTGAAATTTGTATATCTCAGATAGACCTTTCCAACTGGCTATCGAGCACCCAAAACGGAGATCGTATGCAAAAGTTATGACCCTGGGAAGTTGATTGTTCAACTAACCACCTCGGGGCCACAAACTTTATGATGGTTCATCTTCTAGGGTTAGTTTTTTGGATGTTTAGGATTCTTGACCTCATGCTTATGATAAATAGGCTCTTTCGGCCTCTTCTTGTATTCATCTTTTCACGAATAACCGTAGCTGCCACGTCTCTTCTCAGAGATATAGCAACCACCATTTTAGCTGCTTTTATTTTACATTTTGTTCTATTTCATTCATTTAATAGAATCTAAGTTCATTGTATCGTTGTGTTTCATGCCATATATTTGTGTATGTGAATATATATATGCTCTTCCATTTCGTTCTCACATAAATCCGGATCAACCCCTCCATCCTTGTTTCCAAGGTTGCTAAGAAGCAAGTTGGGGAGACCAAGGTTGCCATGGCATTGGAATGTTCCACATCTGATTTTGAGTGTAAGGAAATTGCATAGTGGGGTTTTGAGCCATATCTGAAGATGGTGGCTACCATGATTTCTAAGGTGCCATCAAGTAAAGTGGAGTAGCAGCTTTTGGTTTTGCTTGATATATGTATTTTATTCCTAGAAGCAAAGGACAATCATTAGTAGTGTGGTCTGATTCACAAACACGACATACCTCAACATTGTTTAATGGGAACTCCATCAAGGGATGCTTCTTGTGGTATTTAGGACAAAATATAGCAAATTATTTGTCTTCCTCCTCTTGCATCTTCTTATCCTGCAAAGAATCTAACTGTGAGCTTAAATAACTAATAATATCAGTCTTAAAATTTTCAAATAAATGACCAATCTCAATTCTTGTAACCCATGTCCCTGCAACAAATTTTGCAATCTTAGAAGGAGTATCTCTAGGGACCCTTCTGGACTTGGAGCTTCCTCTTCAATAACGACGACACATCTCACATATTTCATCATATTTCAGTTTGCAAATATCTACTACTCCCATCAAATTAAGGACCTCCAAATATTCATCCCCCGTTCCCCTTAACAAAACAATTCTCAACACCTCTTTCCCAAGTTGACTTCGTTTAGATTTCTGCAAATTATACTGGAACCATTCGAGGTAGTCTTACAAACTTTAGTCCTCCTTTTGAGTCATCGCAAATATTTCTTCTCTGACATCCTTATCCTTGCAGCAGTCTTGATACTTCTTTAAGAAGGTCTGTTTCATTTCATCCCATGTTGAAATAGAATTTTCAGTCAAACCCATATACCACTAAAGGGATCTACCTTTCAGTGTGGCAAGGAATAGCTTCAAATTTTGGGCATTGAAAGATTAATCATAACTCCTATAGATCATGTCAAACTCTAATAGAAATGCATATGGGTCCTCATTCGTCAAGCCATGAAAGTTGGGTAGGGCAGAGGGAGGAATGTTTTTCATTGATGTGATGCCTGTGGAATCCCTAATTGGGAATGCAAAAGTCACAGGTTCTTCTTCCATGTTAGTACCCATGTCATCATGGTCTCCCATCATATACCACTAGACAAAAGGTTGTCTATATGCAGGAGATTCTTCATAATTCATTGAATGATATTATGGATCTTGCACTAGATTGATCTAAAATTTAAACTCAGGTTGTCCATTGAGCAGTGATTATGTTCCTTCAGAAAGAGCAGATCTGTCAGGAAACTACAGAATATTGTCTAGAGGATTGTCCAGCTAGAGGACTCCCCTAGCTTGTTTCTCAAGATCAAATGTAGACCCATGTTCATATCTTTCAACTTCCACCTTTGGTATCCCTCCTTTTCTGGATTTTCCTACCAGCTTAGTGTTATGGGTAGTGCTTACAACACTACTGGTTATAAGTGTGAGATATGTTTTCCTTCTATTGTATTTACCTGGAGAATTATTATCCCTATTCATACGGCCTAATCATTATGCAATCCAAATCAAAACAAACTTCTACTTACCATCCAGCACGACCAAGTCTTGGGAGAACCTGTCTATAGCAAATGCGTAGGTTCTTACCTATTGTCTTATCGCTCTCCCTCCTTTGGATCTGAAATGCTGGAAAACACACAAAACACACTTCTTAGTACAGATTCCTTAGTGCCTTCCCGGCAATGGCGCCAAAATGTTGAAAAAATATTGAATATAATTTGTTAAATTTATTTTATCAATCTGGGCTAGTAAACTGATGAGACACAATGCAAAATATATGCATAATGGATACCTTGAAGTGTTATCAGGAATGTTCAATCAATCTCAAAAATAACTAGAAACTGGAATCTATGATATAATGATACTTTCCCACATGACAACAACCAGGGTAAAATCCCCCTACTAATATTTTATGTGGATGTCAAAACCTAAAAAGAAATCCGAAAGCAAAAACTTACTAAATCCTTCCTCAATTCAACCCAGAATTGGCATGTTCCAGCATGGTCATATAAGTGAATTCTAGGACTTCCTGTGTACCTTAAATTGATGATTCCAACGCTCGAGAAGAAAATTATGAGGACCTGTTAATATTCTCAAAGCACTTACAAACCAGGGCCCTTCTAAACTATACAAAGCTGCTAATAAAACAAGAATCCAATAATCAAATTCTCAAGGCTTCATTCAGAGCTAGCATTTTCCAACATAGTCTAATTAGCGAGATACTAGAACCTCCTATATATTTCAGATTGTTGATGCTAATATGAGAAACACAGAGGTCAAAAATTTAACTTTGAGACCAGAAAATTGCACAGTCTATAATCAATCCAATGACTTGCAGAAATAAATAACTACATGAAATACTTTGTAATCAATCCAATAACTTACAGAAATAAATAACTACAAGAAATTGCAAACCACAATATTCAACCTTTAATTCATAATTGTAACCACGCCAATTTAATAAAACTCATATGCAAATTTTATAATCCTGCTCATAGCAGCTACAGGTATACTCTAATAATCAAATCTATAAACAAACGAGCACACACTATGTCTGCGAGTGATTGGGAGCCTCCTTCAATCGCAGACACCTAAACAACTATTAATAACTCAAAAAATTGATCAGCTAATGCATCAACTGAATTATATTATATAGTTGTCAAGAGATCTGAGTTACAGGAATTGATCGCACAGTCCTCTCGTATTCAACCCCCTTTACAATATACATATTCTATTTTTATAACCCAACCTATTCATCAACATCGTGCAACCTAATCATCAATGATGGCTCAACAGCTTAACCATTTTCCTACAATAAGCTATAATTAGCTATTATAGTTCAAACTCAATTTATGAATGGGTAGATTCCATGCCGATAGGCATGGCGGCATGGGAACTCCCTCTAAAAGGATGATGTTGCATGGACCCCTGAAAATGAACTGGAGTTCAACGATCCTGAGATTGCTGAGCTGGAATGATGATCTAGAGGGAATGACATGGGATCAATTGAATCACACTCCAAACCTTGCCATGTGATGAACATGAATTATAAAACCAAGGGAATTCTATGTTATGGTTAATGCTGCATGATCGAGCCCACTACTAGAATATACTACGACGCTACAAGATGCGTTGGTGCAAGATATGTTGTTGCAAGATCAAAATTATGAACTGCAAAAACAATTGTGTTGCTTCCAAACATAAGTTCATCAGTTCATGCAAACCATAACATCTTAATTTGTTTCAAAGGAGATAGAATAAAGCTAAATATGAGAATTATTAATATCTGTAGAGATTGAGAATTCAACAATTGTTCCGATGGCACGAAATTACTAAAACCATTAAAAACAGAGGAAATAGGAAGGCTAACAGTCTAACAAACCAAGTCAATAGTATTCAAAGATACATATTCTTTGAAAATATTTAAATATCTCTGTTTCACTTCACTAGGCAATCGTTTTGACAGTTTGATAAATTTAGTATATTCTGATGTGCCAACACTTACCTCTTCTGTATATTCTTTCTTTGGCTGCACAATAGGCTTCACAAGGATGTCATTTTTATCAAAAAGCCTCTCTAATGGTACTAGGCCTTTGGGGATGAAATTGTTCTTGAGTTGTAAGACCTTGTGATTTGCTATTTTATTGTTGAATTCGGGCCTTATCTCATATTTTCTTTCTTCCCCTTCTAGTCGAGCAATTTCCTCGTCCTCCTCCTTGTCTTCACCTTGATCTATGCAAGAATTTGAAAATTCTTCAATCACTTCCAAAAGTCTATTTATTTTTTGGTCATATTCGAACACTTGCCAATGTTTATTACAATGCCAACCTTCCTAACTTTTTAACTCATTAAAATTATAGTTATCTTATAATGTTTCTCTTAAAGCTTTTCGAACATAAAAAAAAGTAACTGAAGTAATTATTTACCCTTTTAAAGTTTAATAAATCAAAATTAATTTCAATAAACATTACTCATCAACATCATCATATTGGTGATATGATATAGGGAAAAAAGATGAGCTCTGCAACAGAGGTAGACAAACCCTAAGTATAGCCTCTGCTCTACAAAACCTTACGCATTTAGAGGGTACGCACAATATTACTTCTCGATGACTAAACCAATGATGGGCCCGGAAGGGGAGGGAGTCGCCCCCTCCTTTAGTACATTTGTCAGTTGTCGCTCTTGTCCAGGCATCAACTCAGCCAACCCTAATGCAATCATGATGCAGACTTCGACCCCACCATTAGAACCTGGAGCGGGAGGGGCAGGAAAGGAAGAAGATCAAGTCAAGGATACCGACATAGCTAGAAAAGGAAGCAATAGAGCTCCAGGGCACTACATACTGAAATCATAGCATATACCCGGGTACAAACTAACATCCAGTAAAATTAATGCTCATATACAATATCTAAGTGATCATGATATTATTGGAAAATTTATGGGGATATGGTCATCGGAGAAAGCCTTCATCTAGAGGATTAGCACAAGATGAAATCCTAAAGGTCATTATGATCTTCAACTAGGATCCAAGGGCTTCCTCACAGTCATTTTCCACCATTTGGAAGATAGAGACAAAGTAATTGAGAACGGACCATATTTCTTCAACTCAGCAGGATTATACCTATGTTTCTAGATAGCCAACTTTATCCTAGAATGAGAACACCTAACATATGCTCTAGTCTGGATCTGTATCTATTCATTTCCAACAAAATACTGGGAGTTAGAAACCCTAGAAGGAATAGGAAATTCCACTGTAACCTTTGTCTGATCATATGAAGCCACTAAAGTTTCCAGATACACAATGTATGCAAGAATCTACATATATGTTAACATAGCACAATCCATTCAAAGGCCATCTACTTAAGTCATGTGGACGAGGAATGGAACTAGCCCATTGACTATGAGAATATACCCTTCAGGTGCCGCAAATGTCACAAGCATGGGAACCTATTCATAGATTTCCCCCTGAACAAAGAGATGGGGAAATCCAAGGAGTCAGCACAAACTGATGGAGAGGGTTTCACTAAAGTAGCCATGAAAAAAAGAACATGTCGAAAGCAAGAAGGAACGAGCCAAAAAAATAATGTAGAAACTCGAAACACTTATGCTACTCTGGATTCATATATGGCCGGAACAGAAAATGAAAAGCAGGAAATCATGGAGGGAGAAAATAAGAAAGAAAAATCTCACTAAAACCCCAAAATAATGATCGATCCAAGAGACAATAAGAAAACCAAGATTGACCCCAATATGGAAACA
The DNA here is from genome assembly GCA_027924585.1 of Larix kaempferi. Lineage (NCBI taxonomy): Eukaryota > Viridiplantae > Streptophyta > Pinopsida > Pinales > Pinaceae > Larix > Larix kaempferi. Next base: position 7,171,751 of record BSBM01000015.1, read on the forward strand.
ATGGAGACAATGGATCAAATGGAAACAACGGACTGTGAGAAAGAAGATCTAGAGGAGGAGGAAATGGACAGAAGGGAATCATATCTAGTTGAAATAACAATGGAATATGACAGAAATGAGGCCAGCATCATTCCTGAGCACCAAATGATCTTGCTAAAAGAATCCCTAAATGAATTCCACAACAAACCAGAGTGCAAGACAAAAGGAGAAGACTCTACCACTCACCTACTAATAAAGATGAAGCCCCTAAAGGATCCCTCCAAAAAGCATAAAGATGAGAAGAAATGAGGGAGGCCCCCAATCCAATAGAAAATCAAGGAAATAGGAGATAAATTTATTAGATCAGGGCAATATGCCCACCTAAATGAGACGTTCCAACCCCTTCCATAGTTTCCCAATGTACATCATATACTGGATATTAGAGGGATAAATGCAAACTCAAAGGAAAGGATATTAAGAAACAGGATCCAGCTAGACAAACCAATAGTTCTCATGATCCAAGAAAAAAAATGTTGTTAAAAAGGTCTCAAACAAATAGCTTTCAATGCTGGAAAGGAATCCAAGCTTACGTAGTGCACAACAATGGGAATCAAGGGGATTAGCAATGATCTAGAATTCTCAGGTGATTCATCTAGACAACTTTACCCATACTCCTAATATCATAACAACAAGCTTCAAGATCATAGGATCCCCCATAGAAGGATTCATCACTAGTATCTATGGTCCAAATATTATTTCCTAGAAGATGGACCTCCTCCACAATCTTAGAATCTTAATCCAAAACCTTTTAAGAGACAACAGGATCACGAGAGGAGACTTCAACATGATAACTAATCTGATTGAGAAGAAAGGATATCTACACATAATTGATAGATATTTCGTAGAGTTCATTCAAATAATTAAGGATATGAAATTGATAGACATGGGGATGAAGAATGGATTATTCACCTGGAACAACACAGAGAGGTGGGAGACAGATAGCTTCCTCATATCTGAAAACATCTTCAATCAAAGACTAGTCGTCGAATCTTTCATTCTTCTAGCAGCAGGCTCAAACCACTGGCCCATTAGTCTGCTTCTAAATTTCAATTGCATCTCCAAGCCCAAATCCCTTCATATTTGAATCCTTTTGGCTTGACCACGAGGACTTCATTAAAAATATTCACAAATGGTGGGTGGAATCCAACCCTAGAGCAAGGCCCTCTATGCACCATCTCTAGGTATGTATAAAAAACCTTAAATTCAACCTAAAGAAATGGAATAAACAAGTGTTTGGTAACATCTTTGAAGGAAAGAAATCCTTAGATACTAAGAGGAAAGAAGTTCAACAAGCAATCATCGAACATGGAAGATCGAAGGGCCTGGAAACCAATGAGAGATCTACATAATTAGATTAATACAAGTCTCAAACAAGAGGAGACTCTGTGGAAATATAAATCAACAGCTCTTTGGTTAAAAGATGGTGAGAAGAACACCAAATTCTTCCATAATGCAAGGAAATAGAGAAGAAATCATAATAGGGTTTCCACTCTCCCATCCCAACAAGGAACTAATATTGAAACCCTGGAGGAAACAAAACATGAATTGGTTTAGTATTACAAGAACCTTCTCTCAGCACCTATAGAAGATAGATCTAAAGCAATAGCTGAGATCACTTGTCATATTCAAATCTTGGTCCCACCAGGATCATAATAGTAATCTCCTCAAACCAATCATGATGCAAGAATTGGAATTGGTGATTAAATAAATTTCTGTAGGGAAATCCCCAAGACCGGTTGGATTCACAATCGACTTCTTCAAAGCTTGTTGGTCCACTGTCAAAATGGAAATCTAGAAACAAGTAGAAGCCTCAAGAGTCAAATTCGGTGTCAATCAGGCTCTCAATGCAACCTTCATCACCCTAATCCCTAGAAAAGATGGCACCTTGACCCAAGCCAATTTAGACCCATCTCTCTTTGTAATGTCATTTACAAAATTATGACTAAACTGATTGTTAACGGGATAAAAATCCTCCTACCTTCTCTCTTCTCACTTTAACAAAATGGCTATGTTGAAGGTAGACAGATACTTGATGGCATCTTCCTATCCCTTGAGGTCATTCACACCCTCAAGTCCCAAAACCAAGCGGGCATGTTGATTAAGCCGGATATGTTGAAATCCTTCGACAAAATCAGTTAGCAATACATTCAACAAGTTCTTCTTACCTTTTTTTTAGTTTTGATTGGGTCAGGTAGATTCTCTCCCGCACATCCTCCTCAATGGTTCCCCTACCTCCACCTTCACTCCTTCCTATGGTATCTTCCACAGTGATCCCCTATCACCTTTTATCTTCATACTGATGGTCGAGGGACTGGGAAGAAACCTCATTGCTGCCAAAGAAGAGAACCTCATCTCTAGTCTCCAAATCCACTCGAACCAACAGTAATCTGACCTTTAGTTTATATATGACACCATGCTCATGGGTATCCCTTCTATTCATGAATCCAAGATTCTCAAAGGCATCCTTCAGACATTCATGCAAGCTTTTGGAACCTCCATCAATCTTGAAAAGTCACAAATATTTTTCTTTAATACTTCTATAGATATTGAAACTTGGATTATGTGTATCTTAAGATTTCAAAGAAGCTCTATCCCCTCAAAATTCTTGGGACCACCCCTAATTGAGATTGCCCTGCATAATGCCTCCTAGGAAGACCTACTAAACTCACTTCGCCTTAAGCTATCCAATTGGACCTTTAGACCCTTGAATCTACTAGCCAAAGTGGTGTTTCTCAAGTAAGTTCTCTAGGCTATGCCCCAGTACCTTTTTTTCAGCCATGGCTTCCCCCAAACACATCCTCAAGAAAGTCAGAACCATCAAACGCAACTTCTTATGTAGTAGAGACACTTTGATGCAAAGAGGAACTCAACTCTGCACACGGAGATGCACAACAGAACTATCCACATAGGATTAAAATTAAAACAACAATGCATATAGATAGAACCCACACATAATTGCATAGACAACCACAATTCTAAATTGTTTAATTTATTGAACATGTACTGCTCCTGGATTACATTCAACATAGCCACTCTATGTAACTACAGGCTTCACTCCACCTCTATAGATTCAACATGAGAACTTTGAGCTTCCTCTCTTTTGTTTTGTATTTCATCGGGGCAAGGAATTTACATATATAGAAGTGATGGAGGAATACCAAACAATTCAACTACCAACCATTCATTTCAGATTTGGGACATTTCACATTCCGGGATTTATTATTTTAGGGTTTTAAAGGTAATTTAGATATTACCTCATGTGAATGTTTCATGTATATTAATAACAATAATTGAAATATATCTCCTCATCAAATGCTTTGGTTGAATGTAACATTGTCCTCTTCATGTAGATGTTGGGCATGATCTTTTGGTTGATCTAAAAGAAATGTCTTGTAGAAGCCTTATGGATCTACAACAATATGGTTATAGCAGCTTTTGTAGACCTGTAATAGCATGAATTCTGTAACAGCAATCTATAATAAAAACATTATGGAGCCTATATAAACTATTGAATAAATATACATGCAGGATAGCCTTCTGCACCATGGATGCTCTTGCATCACACTTCCTCAAGAAAATGGTCCCTGGTGGCCTAGGAAAAAGTCTGCAGTCCTAAACCTTAAGGTGGTTTAGGTTTGAGAAATCTTTAGATCCTCAAAAATGTTTTGTTTGCAAAGACTTGGTGGAGATTCGTGACCAATCCTCTCATCCCTTGGACTTTAATATGGAGAGATAAATATGAGCATTCAGACAACACAAAAGCGGATTTCACGAGGTCTTTTGTGCTATCCAAAATTTGGCAAGAAAAGTCTCAAGATATTAAAAGATCCCGTCATACTGATCAATTCTACCAGGAGCATATCTCTGAGAAATCCAAGAAGGAGATAGCAGACATGGAAGAGGATATCATATTGGAGAAGGATTTCATCCCATAGTTTCAGAGGTTTGGATATTTTTAGGGTTGGATTCTTGACCTCGAGAACACCTATGGCAGGCTAGCTCCCTTCAACTAGAATTTGGACCTCTATTGGTCCATCAAATCTCTCCTAGGAAAGACCATCTCTGAAAGAGGTGAAGCTTACGGTGATCTCCTGGCTTAGGTGGACGAGATCCAGAATATGGTTACCCCGCTCAATGAGGTCCCACAATTGTTGAAGGTAATGGAAGCCAAATTAAACCTCCTCATTTAGTACTTGGGTTTCAAGTTTAAAGTCACTGGGGTTGAAGAAGACCCTCCTACTCCGGCCCCAACGTAACCATAGGCGCCTACTTCGACCTAGGACCATTTTATTGATATGGAAGATGAATACTTCGACTGCAAAGCTCCTCTTGCGACCCGCAATAGAGGAAAATGTGCATCCTTCCCCCCAACTCTCTAAGGATTTCTTCTCGGGTAGGTACTTATGATTTCAACATGTTTTCTTTCGACAAGGTCTTTGTTTTTGTCTCTCAGCTCTCGATATTTCAGGCTTCTAATTTGTTATTTTCATGATGATTGCAACTAGTTATAAGTGGCTTCATTATTGTTTTTAGACACTAAGATCCATACTCAAACTTGGGGATTACAACTCCCAAGTTGTCTTGTTTTCCCATGGGAGGGGCACCTAGGAGCTTATCTTTTAAATAGAATACAAAGATCCATCTTGCTTTTAAATTAAAATAAAAAAACATCATCATCATATTTTAAAATATGAGTATTTTTTCGAGATTAAAAAAAAAAAAGATTAAATCATTCCTAAGGATAAAATCTCTCATGGACCATTTTGTGCCCTAAGGGTTGCAACTTTTGCAATTGAAGTACTTTTTTTGTATCTTTTCTCTTGAGTTACTTAGTGATTTGGATTGAGGTGAAGTGAAGTATTTTCTAATGTTCACTACTATCATTTAATAGATTAGATCATCCCTAAGGATAAAATCTCTCATGGACTAGATCCGGGAAACCTCTAGGTGATATCTTCAAAACAATTTCTTTAACTAATACAATACTTTAACTTTTCAAAAAAAACTACCTCCCTCTCACACACATTAATTTTATAATAAACTAAATATATGAAACAATATATATATATTCTTATTCTTGAGAGTGAGAGTTATATCACCACTTTAATTTAATTATCAAACTAAAATACCATTAACCACTTTGTATGTCAAAATACTTTAAAAACAAATAAGATGTAACTAGTAAAATGAAAAGTAAATTTTTTGTGTATATGTTTTCATATGTGCGAATAGGATTCCTTGCCTCTCATTAAAGTATTGTATTAGTTAAAGAAATTGTTTTGAAGATATCACCTCTCATTAGAGGTTTCCCTTTTCCCGGACTAGATCCGGGAAACCTCTAATGAGAGGTGATATCTTCAAAACAATTTCTTTAACTAATACAATACTTTAACTTTTCAAAAAAAACTACCTCCCTCTCACACACATTAATTTTATAATAAACTAAATATATGAAACAATATATATATATATTCTTATTCTTGAGAGTGAGAGTTATATCACCACTTTAATTTAATTATCAAACTAAAATACCATTAACCACTTTGTATGTCAAAATACTTTAAAAACAAATAAGATGTAACTAGTAAAATGAAAAGTAAATTTTTTGTGTATATGTTTTCATATGTGCGAATAGGATTCCTTGCCTACCATTAAAGAGTTTCATACAATTTAATATCTAGCTATACTATAACCATAAAATAGATTATTAATATAATTAATTTTAAAATAAAATATTAATTTAGTATCGAAATAAATTATTACTTTAAATTTTTATTATTATAATAAATTTCTTAAAGCATAACTTCTCACCATTCATTTATGTAGATTTAAATAGATATCCAAGCATTAAATTGGTATCTCTAATCAATTTTATGTTTAAATATTGACATAAAAAAGGTTAATAAGTTTTTTTTAAACAAAAATTGTTTAAGTTTAAATTAAAATATGTTGCAACTGAGTTAAACATTACATAAATACAAAATGAGAGCAATATAGTTTTAAAAATATTTTCTATGTTGACATCAAAATACAACCTATAAACCTATGCAGTCTCGTTTACAAAACTTGACATAGGATTTCTAGTAGTGTAAAACATAAAAAAAGACATATAGGACCAAAACATATTTGCAATATATTAGCGGTTACATGATTATGAGAAGGAATACTTGCCCGTTGCATCATTTTGGGCATAATTGGAAGGATGTAATTCTTTCTTGTCCACCTCCATGTCCTTGTGTAGCTAATGGATTGTTTCTTCTTCTTTGAATTCAATAGGAAAAGAGTCCACATGGATGTTCATATTTGAGGTTGAAGATGACAAGCCTTTGCCAAGTGATATGACCATGGCTTAATCTCAACACATTCCTTCTATAAATCTTGGATTTGTCTTTTCTGCTTTACCTTGATATATCCATAATAATTGCATTCTAGGAAACTTGTTGATATTCTAAATCATGTTATTTAGTGGAGGTTAAGAAAAACAATGTTTTGTTCCCATTGATTAAATCATATTAATGTTTCAAAAATCAACAAATCTCTTATATACCTCTTTGCTAGTTAGAGGGATGATTTTCATACTAGTTGTTAAACTATAGAGCAAGCAAGCAAAAGATACAAAATGGCAGATGAGGAAAAACCCACGACACAAGCTAACTCAAATCTATCACAAAGATATAACATCTAAGACTCATATCTATGAACTTAGGGTTTACTTGAAGAGTGAAAAAATTATTTACCATAAAAATTCTAGATATTCACATGAACAATCAATGTGAACTTCTGTATATCCACTATTTGCGCGTGCGAAATATCATTTTTTGAAAACTTGGAGGAGGCAAAAGTGGCCCAAGAACTCATAACCAAACTTTTTTATGATTTCAACATTTTGTCTATTCATCGATCTTAACAACTTTGCTTAGACGAATTTTTTTCAGAAATGCTTAGTTTGAAATATAGCATTTTTCAGTGAGAATCCCAAGTCTGGAAAAAATGCAAAAATTAAAAATTTATGATTCCAGAATTTCATAAAATTTGATGGAATCATCATATGTGAATAGTGAAAGTGTATGGGAACTCACCATCATATGGGATATCAGTTCCCAATATATATAAAAATCCAATTCTTTATCGATTTACTTCTACATGCCTTAGAAATTGGTCCTTCAGAATAAGTGCAGCTACAAGAACAATGTAAAATTGGATAAAATTGTTGATTTTGAAGAGCTGTAACTTTCAACTTTGAATTCATAAATGGAAATGGGAGTAGTCATTGGAAAGATTATAGGTAGGATATCAAGCATATTTAATCTCATGATAAATATGTACCTTTTATCTTTCCAAGAAATTTAACAATAAAGGGGCTTGTAGCACAATTTGATAATAAAAAAATATCAAATGGGTATTTTCCATAATTTCTCATTGTACATGAGATTCTTTATGGATTTCTAGAAAATGGTTTACCTAACATGTTGGTTGCAGGCTCAGGTTGCAGATATCAGCTACAAGTCTCAAGGGTGGGTATTCTGAGATTCAGAATATGCTACAAGAATGAAGTAGTACTGGGAAAAAGTGCTAACTTGGGAAAATAGGTTATGATGATAAGGGAGTATGATAGAGGTAAAAGGGACTTAGTATGATTGCATGAAAATCATAAGTGTCGGAACTATAGATAAAGCTAAACTATCTTACCTATCTCTTAGCAATCAATAACATATCAAAGTAAATAAGAACAAGGAAAATAATACACCAAATATACGTGGTTCACCCAATTTGGCTATGTCCACGAGAAGGGTTGCATCTTCCATTAATAGGAAAAATATCTCAAAGATGACATGGCATCCTCACATATGCATCACATCAAGCTCCATCATGTACATTGTGTGTACCAATGACATACACAACATGTGATGTGTGATGAATTACAATCAACACATACCCAAAAGGGTCTCATTCACCTCTCTTATATACTAAGAGGTTTGGATTACAATACATCCCACAACACATGTGGGATAAATGAATTTCCTCCTCTTTATATGGAGAATGGTTACAAAGGATATAATTGCAATGATGCATGTGGGATAACTCTATTTTATAACATTATAGTTATTTTATGCCTTTAATTGATATTTTACCAATATATCACATAAGTCATCACTACATATTCTAACACTCCCCCTTAATGATGATTGGGAGAAAGAATACAAATGGAAGGAAGGTGGAAACACACCAACATCCCCCTTGATGACAAATTCCAGAATGCTCCATAAGATGCGAATAAAACACACTTCGCCTCGTGGATTTGATGAAGAACAATCTCTTCTCACCGAATCATGAAATTGCACATGAACCAGGTTATACGATGAAATACCAACAACAAGATGCTTGGCTCTAAAGAGAAGCCTTTATGGCTACTAGATCCAACAGTAAAATGCCGAGAACATGTGATGCAATCCAACAGCAAGGTGCCCATATTACCACAAGAATCATCACAACCATAACTAATAGCTAAAGAAATCTGATATAACATCCACACCAATGTACAAATACCTTTTGACGGCTGATACAACAGAACATGTGGCTAAGAACACTACAGCAGTGTACAAAATACCCAGATGGCCAATACATATGTGGATAGTAGACATTCTTCCAATCAAGGTGCAATATAAATATATGTAAAAGACCTCAAACATCGAAGAAACAAGACCCCAATGGTCTATACGTCAAAAATGATATCATACAAATGAACATCATGACTGTAACAGTAGAAGATGGATGTCCATCATACAACATTACTAAAATATGATAGAACATGATAAAATTCAACATTACATTCCTTCTTAAGAGGAACAATGTTGAAAAACCAGAGATCCACAACCATCACATGCTTAAACGAGGAAGGAATAACAAAAGCAAGCTATCCCACAACATGGATAACAAATTTGCACAAAGGAACTTCCAAGAATAAAGCATATAAAAACATGTTAACCCAAAAGACATAAGATATGGTAAAATGACATTGCTCAGGAACATATAAATAAATGTTGTGTCTTCTATGCAAGACCATATAAATTTGAGCAAAAGATTATCAAAAAGGATATGACATGGTATAAAATATAGAGGAGCATAAACATGAGTGAGCATAATAGATACCAAGATAGAATAATGAGCCAAGATTTCACTTAAATATATGAAAAAATTTAGACATCAAGCAACTAATCTTAAGCATAGGTGCATTTCTTATTAGCATTATGTTAATATGCAAGAGATGAAATGCCCTGGAAATGTCAATGCTTCCATATAGGAACACTAGAGACAAGAAACACATGTCAATGCTTCCATATAGGAACGTTAGAGACAAGTAGGAACAAGACAACCTCTGCAATCATAAGAATATAAATATCAATGCAACAAGAACAAAGTGCTCATGACAAATATTTCAAGAGTATGAGATTGCTCAAAGCCGTATAAATATTGAGTAAAATATGATTGAATAAACATGACATGATATATATCAAAATAGATCACAATGTTTAATATGATCAACATATAACAAATTATGATCAACTCATGATATCACTTATATAAAAAAAATTATGAAATGACAAGTCACTAATGGTCTTAATCATGGGTTCATTTCTTGTTAACACTATGAAAATATGCAAGAGATGAAATGCCCTAGAAATGTCAATGCTTCCATATAGTAATGTTAGAGACAAACAAGACAGGAACTAGATGCAATCTCTACAATACATGAAAAAAAAACTATATCCCAATTAAAGAACTTATGACAAGCCAAAAAATATGATATCACTTGGATTCAAAAAATTGACTTTACTCAGGAATTAATTAGCAAGAGCATATAATGATAATAAAGATATTGCTTATAAAAAGCACTGAAATTGCTTTTACACAAAGGTCAGCAATAACATATAAATAAAGCAAATAATGATCACAAGATAACACATATAGAAGCTTCATTAGCATGATTAGAAGAGTGAGACCATTTTAGAATATCACTTATAGATATGAAAATATAGTCATGAAACAACTAAACCCTAAGCATAGATTCATTTATTGATGTCACTATTACCATACTAGAGATCCATGCCCTTGAAAATGTCAAAACATCTTCCACACAAAAATGTTTAGAGACATAAGAACAAGACAACCTCTGTAAATATGATGAATCAGAACAAAAAAACCTAATGCAAAGAGATCAAGAAGCTTATGACAATAATTTCAAGATAAGAGATGAAACTTTTCCAAGATCTGAAAAAACACAATAAAAAACAGAAAATTTACCTGCATCCCTTAGAAAAGGTGCCAAATAAAATCACTCGCGGGTCTGCCATAGTAAACTCGCGTGTACTTGCGGGTTATTCACAGAGAATTCGCGGTTGCTCGCAATTTTACAGTAGAGTCAGCCGCGGGTGCGCAGGTCTATAAAGGAGAAAGTCACAGTTCTGACCTGATACTCGCGTGTTTCTGTACAGTAAAGTCACGGTTCTGACCTGATACTCGCGTGTTTCTGTATAGTAAAGTCATTGTTATGCCGAAGCACTTGCGAGTCTCTACACAGGGGTGTAGTGAGTATACTGAAAGAAAAAAAAAAATACCAAGTTTACAGTTAGAGCAGAGGCAAGTATGTCGTAGCACACGTATGTCTGTACACTGAAATTCGCGGGCTTGTAGTATACTCGCGGGTTCGCAGTAGGGCAAGTCGCGGTTACCCGCGCTGTCTACAAAGAGAAATTCACGAATGTCCAGTTTTAGGCCGAAAACAGTGTCAGTTATGTCGAAGACAAAAACCTGCAAAAAGGTCTACCAAACTTGGACGAAAACTGCCGATCTGACAACCGGAAGATAGATCTTCTTGAGGAGAATTCAAAAATCATATAGATCTACAAAAAAACATTCAAGAAACCCTTGAAAAAATTCTGCAAAACATCTACATAACAAGGTTAGGGTTAGAAGTAAACAACTGCAGAAACATGCCCAGATCTGAAAAGAAGCCTAATGGCTGCCAGATAGAAAGCAAATCTACAAAATAAACAATGCCCAGATGATAATAGTTATTGATTGAAAGTTATAGAAGGTGCTAGATCATAGAAACCAGCTCTGATACCATGTCAAAACTATAGATCTAGCTAAACTAGCTTACCTATCTTAGCAATCAATAACATATCAAAGTAAATAAGAACAAGGAAAATAATACACTAGATATACGTGGCTCACCCAATTGGGCTACGTCCACACGAAGGGTTGCATATTCCATTAATATGAAAAAGATCTCAAAGATTACATGGCATCCTCGCATATGCATCACATCAAGCTCCATCATACAATGTGTGTACAAATTAAATACACAACATGTGATGTGTGATGAATTACAATCAACACCTACCCAAAAGGGTATCCTTCACCTCTCTTATATACTAAGAGTTTTGGATTACAAAACATCCCATAACACATGTGGGATAAATAAATTTCCTCCTTTTATATAGAGAATGGTTACAAATGATATAATTACAATGATGCATGTGGGATAACTCTATTTTATAACATTAGAGTTATTGTATGCCTTTAATTGATATTTTACCAATATATCACATAAGTCATCATTACATATTCTAACAATAAGTGCACTTTCATAGTGGTATGGAGCCACAATGGAATTAGTCAAGTATGGTTCAACTGCATGATGAATAGCAATGTGGATGATTGTCAAAGCCTCTTAAACCTAAGAAAAGAGTTCTATGGTGGTATAGAAGCATGTTAGATGTCATATTGACTTGGATGTTTGCAAAAGCATAAAAAATGATGCTTGCATAGTTATGTGAAGGTGAAATTGAAGAAGCAATGCATGGTAAAAGTGCTTTCCAACAAGCAAGTCAAAGGACTAGTCCAAGTAGGGTTGAATATTGGGTACTATGATGGTACTATTGATCTGTAGGGATACTTAATGGTGCAAGTGGGGCATCACTTAGTGATGACCATGAGGAAATAAGAAGGGATTGATGGTACCTTAGTTAAAGTGCATGCCATGCATTTATCATATTCAAAATGTGCAAAAAGACAGTGCAAGAAGAGACATAAGAGATCTTGGTTGTTGAAGTTGAAGTGATATGAATCACAGGATTGTAGTGTAATGAAAATACTACAAATAAGGCATAAATAAGACTGAAAATGATTGTATATCCTTTGTAAAGAATGACTTATTAAGTGATTAAGGATGTTATTGCATTGTCAAAGAATGCATATAATGCATTGATCATAACCTTATGCAATCTAAATTGCATGTAATAAATTAAAGAGAAGAGATGTGAATCTCTTGGTTGGTGTAGTTGTTATTTGACGCATTAACATAAAGACTAGCAGAGGTATGAGGAATACTAGTTTGCAAAAAATGGTATTTCTATGCATAAAAGAAGGGTGTAAATCATAACCCTTGGGATAGAGAAAGAAAACCATGTAATAAATGTTGTAGAGCATGGGAGGCACAATGTCTTCAAAATAAAAAGGACCATTAAAAAGGCTTGGATGATAGAGGAAATATACCAAGATGAAGAGTGTATATACCCCATGGATGAGATGGGTGAGCCACCATAACAGATAAGCTATATGCATGATAGATAGAGTTGTAGGATATGAACCAACAACTTATGTGTAAAGAATGTGAAGTGAATGGTGAACTTCAATTCACCTGGAAGTAGCTATCAAGGGAGTAAGGCACTCCATTGTGTAGAATTGGCTTATGAGACAGAGTTTGGGGCACATTAGTGTTGAACAAAAAAATTTCCAAGGAATGCATAGAAAAATTCTAGAATTGGATAAGGTTAGAAGCAGCTCTGGATAAGAAGATGTCAAGTTGGGATTGGCTAGGATTAATTAAGAGAATTGGAGCAGTAGACCCTAGAAATGGTTACAATGAAAAGGTGACCCAAAGCATCAATGAATTTGCAATAATTCCAATAATTGGGTGCAGCAGTAAAGGGCGCATGTGGGAAACAAGGCAGAAATTTGAACGAGGGAGATTTCCTCACCATAAATCTCTATTTTGTTTCTAAAATAGAATTATATATTTTTGAAGTTGCAAGTATAACTTAAATGTGAATTAATTATAGCTACTTGGGTGAGAATACTGTAGCGAATGAACTGTTATGTAATTGGTAGAGAGGCCATAGAAGAGATTAGTTAGGTTGTGGAATCCTATTCTATGAAGAGGAATGGAGAGGGGGAAATTCCTTGACTCTCATTTTTCATTGTTTATGTTATCTATGTCAAGAAAGTAGCTATGTGTAGATAGCTTTATGGCATAAAAATCAAAGAGTGTAACAAAATTGGCATGCATATGCACTAGTAGGCATATTGAGAAATAATGTGTGATAGAGTACATGAGAATATGCTTGAACGCATGTATGTGATATTGCATATGGGATAAGAGTGATATCATGTTATATGCAATGAGTATGTCATGATAACTAAGTATGGTTTTAGTGTCGTCACTAAGGTAACAACAACTCTGTGGAGGAGGAGCGTGAGCGTTTGGCTGGGACGCGTTCTTGGAGTCTAGGGTTTCAGGCGCTGCCATGGCCGCCCCTGGGGGCGAGGATCCTCCTCCCCCCCCCCCTTCTGCTGAGTTGGATGCGTTCAGGAGGCTGGTTGCCTGCGGTGGGAATAGGAAAGCCCCTACACCGGTCCCGAAATTTATTAAAAAGCTTGCTGATATCCCTGAAATCGACTTGCCTGAGACGACTTCTGTAAAGATTGTTGTAGCCCTGTCTGAGAGAGGCCTTGTTGGACAATTTATGGGTCTCTGGCCTTCGGCAAAGACCACCGACAACTGGATTCAAAGAAACTGGAAGCCTCACCTCAAGCATGGAGTTACCTGCTACCCTCTGAGCAGCGGTTATTTTCTATTCGAATTCATCAACAAGGATGATAAGGATCTCATCTTCAGAAACGGCCCATACTTTATGGGTACCCAGGGGCTGTACCTGAATCGTTGGACGCCGGATTTTGATCCCACGGTGGATCTGCCCAAGGAGGTGCCGGTCTGGGTCAGGCTTCCCAATCTACCGGTCCATTGCTGGAACTTTGAAGCTCTGCAAATGATTGGAAACGGAATTGGAAAATTTGTTGATAAGGCAGACAATAAGTTCAGCTACAACTGTGCCAGGATATGCGTCGAAGTGGACCTCGAGGCAGGGCTCCCGGAGGCAGTGAAGCTAAAGGTGGGCACCTGGACTCACTATCAGAAAGTAGATTACGAACACCTCCCATTCAAATGTAGGCTATGCAAAGAACACGGGCACTTTCAGAGGAACTGCCCTAAAAACGAATCCCCTGATAAGGAAGAAATGGAAGGATGGCAAAAGGTTAAGAGAAACAAATCTACCTCAAAAGCCAAAGATGCAAGAACTGAGCAATCGAAGGAACAACCTCAGGAGAAATCGATCCCTACGAAGGAGCCCTTGGAAAAAGACACAACAGCTACAAAGGAACCAGAGAATGAGCCAATAGAGATAGCTGCCCACTCCCCGTCCCCTTCAGAAATCCCAGGCAAGAACAAGAACGTCCCCCCAGCAAAAGAAGTTTGGAAATCTGATGATGAGAATACCTCCATAGGATCTGAAACCGGAACCGAATCTGAAGGGGGGGCCACTGAGACAAGCAGATCGGTTGGAACGCCTGAAAAGACTCCAAGAGGAAGGAAACCAGATCGGAAAAAAAGGGAGGAGAAATCATACAGGGATGTAACAGCAGGAGTCCAGCAAACCATCCCGGATATGATGGAAACTAGATCATCAAAGAAAGGCAAGGCTTCGAAAGGAGCCACCCCCCCCTCCTCCTGATCCTAATGCAGTTAGTCTCCTGGAACTGCCGAGGGATGGGAAGCAAAACCAAAGAAGAAGCAATTAAAGACCTAATCAAAATGAATTCCCCGGAGATCCTTCTGATCCAGGAGACGAAAATGGAAGAGCCTAAGACCATCCAGGCTAGCAAAAAGTTTTGGAAAAAAGGTGAAGGAAGGGCAGTCAGCTCCAGGGGAGCCTCAGGAGGGATCGCCACCTTCTGGAACTCCTCTACGCTAGATCTGCTTGAGGAATACAGCACCACACATTGGTTATTCACGAAGCTGCAGCATAGAGACTCGGGGCACCAGATCAGTCTTTTCAACATATATGCTCCGGTTCTCCTTTCAGAAAAAAAAGAATGCTGGGATTTGCTGAACCTGTTCCTGACAGCAAACCGGCATGACAATCTTGTGCTCGCTGGTGATATGAATGTCACCCTCGCCCTCTCGGAAAAGAAAGGAGGCTCCCCCGTCAGAGACCCGGCACGGGAGTGGGTTGAAGATATCATACTGGACTGGGATCTGGAGGACATCAAACCCAGCAGAGGTAAATACACCTGGACAAATAAAAGGGTGGGCCCGGGACATATTGTTGCCCGACTGGATCGTTTCCTAGTTCACACTTCCTTTCTAACTCTGGGCCTCTTTGCAAATTCTGAAATCCTCCAGGCCTGCACGTCTGATCACAAGCCTATATCCCTCTCTTTGACCTCTGGAGAAAAATTGGGGCCTATTCCCTTCCGCTTCAGCCCGCTCTGGGTCTCCATGGAAGGCTTCTATTATTTGGTCTCAGAAACATGGCAAAAATCTGTATCAGGATCGGCCTTTTACATATGGGAAGAGAAGTTGCGTAGGCTGAAAGCTGCCTTGAAAAGTTGGTCTAAGAAACAGTGATCCCCTATCTCTGCAAGATTACATGCTCAACGTGCGCTTGGCAGCCACCAGATGCTCATGGAGGAAGCCGTGATCACCCCTGAGCTGCTAATGGCGGAGATCGAACTTCAAAAGGCCCTACACCTAGCGTTGAGAAGAGAAGAACAGTACTGGCGATTAAAGGCTCGCTGTCTCTGGCTTAAAGATGGTGATAAAAATACTTCTTTCTTTCATAAGCAGGCTACAGCTCGGAAGAACCACAACACAATTAGAGAAATCCAATTCCAAGATCAAACAGTCAACAATTTCGATGAGATCAAGTTCGCAGCCCACTCATTCTTCAAAGGGCTATTCACTGAAGAAATGGATATGCTCCCTAGGCTGGATAGATACCCTATTACTGAGATCCCCACGCTTATAACTGAGGAAGACAATCGCAGGATGACTGCCCCAATTTCGACGGAAGAGATAAGAAAAGCTATCCATGGAATGAACCCCGACAAAGCTCCAGGGCCTGACGGGTTCTCGGCCAGATTTTACACAGCATGCTGGGACATTATTCAGAAGGACCTGGTCAAAATGGTTAGGAAATCTCAGAATTGCAGCAAAATTGGAGGAAGCACCAATTCTTCCTTTCTGACGTTGATTCCTAAAGAAAAAGGTGCCCAAAACTTCTCCAGATTTCGTCCCATCTCGCTCTGCAACACTGGGTACAAAATCATAACCAAAGTTATAGCAAACAGATTAAAAAATATTCTACCAAGGATCATCCCGGAGAACCAGGGGGGCTTCATCCAGGGCAGACAAATTCAGGACAACATCATATTGGTACAAGAGGCAATCCACTCAAGCTGCCATCGGAAAGAGAAAGGTATGATAGTCAAACTCGACCTTGCCAATGCCTTTGATAGAGTTCGGTTAAATTTTCTCTTTGCTGTAATGCATAAAATGGGATTCCATCCCCAGTTAGTCAACTGGATCAAAGCTTGCATCTCGGGACCCTGGATCGCCCCCTTGGTAAATGGGAGACCGGCAAACTTTTTCCAAGCCACCAGGGGGCTTAGGCAGGGCTGCCCTCTGTCCCCCCTGCTCTATGTCATCCAAGCGTCTGTCCTTAGCTTTCAGCTAGACAAGATTGTTCAGCCGCATTCACTAAGGGGGCTCACTATCACCCCAAGAGTGAAGAGATTGAATCATGCCCAGTTCGCTGACGATACCCTTCTCTTGGGTCAGGCTAATCTCACAACGGCCAGATCCTTCAAGAATGAGTTGGATGCTTACACCGAGGCCTCAGGTAGCGAAATAAGTTTAAGAAAAAGCAAAATCTACAGCTGGAACTGTCCCCCCATCGAAATGACAGAGATATATAGGACGCTGGAAATGGAAGGAACTGCCAGGTGGGACTCCATAAAATACCTCGGAATTCCGCTTGTGAAATCTGCCCCCAGAAAGAGTCTTTGGATGCCCTTGATGGACAAACTCAAGAGCAAAATTCTGTCATGGGGGGCTTCCTGGCTGAACAAAGCAGGTAAAATTGTTCTTATCAATTCTGTCCTAACCTCCCTTCCTGTCTACCAAGCCTCGCTCATTTTAGCTCCAAAAGGAATAGTGCAAGAGATTGACAAAATCCTGAGAAAATTCCTTTGGGAAGGGGGAAGGAATGAGGGGAGGAAAATGCACTTAGTAAGCTGGAGCAAAGTCAAAGCTCCAAAATGGGAAGGAGGGCTGCAAATCAGAGACGTGGCCACTCAGAATCTAGCAATGGGAGGAAAAATTTTATGGAACATGATAAGGGGGAAAACCACCTGGAGCACCAAAGCTCTAAGAACAAAGTACTTCAGAGGTCACAAAGAAAGGTGCCTGGACTGTCCCCCAAGAACTAGGAAAGGTTCTCCTATCCTCAATCTCTGTCTTAATTCCCTGAATTTGATATCTTCCAACCTCACTTGGATCCCAGGGAATGGCCTTAAAATCAAGTTCTGGGATGACTCCATTCTAGGGCAGGCTCCTCTTAACACCTTGGAGGGAATTGAGAATATCAAAAACTGGCTTCACTCGCTTAACAAATTCACCCTTTGGGATCTTTCAAGTTGGGGCCCGGATGATTCCTGGATAAATTGGAACTTGGGGGCGGTACCAGAAGCTCTCGAAAATGAAGCAAGCTCTCTCTTAGATGCTCTCCAAGGGCTCTCCCCCATTTCCTCTAAGCTTAAGGATAAAAGAGGATGGGGCTCCTCTTCTGGTAAGTACTCTGCTGCTGCTGGATATGCAGCCCTTAAAGCCATCCCTTGGGTTGCCCCAGATCCCTCGGTTTGGAGGAACCTCTGGAACCATCCTTCTCTCCCCAAAATAGATCTGTTCTGCTGGTCACTTCTGCATGATAGTCTTTTAACCTAGGACAACCTTCTTAAAAGAGGCTGGGAAGGGCCTTCAAGATGCCCGCTTTGTGCCAGCCATGAGGAAAATTCCACCCATATGTTTCTACAGTGCTCCTTTGCTCTTGAGCTCTGGAAAATTCTGCTTGATCAGCTGAACCTGGCTCTCCCCCTTTCCATCCCCGCCTTGTTTGCCTTCTGGTCCGCTTTAGCACCCTTCCCTCTCTCTCACTTGAAGCTGTTAAAGTTGTGTTGGATGTGGGTTCCCAAAATCCTTTGCTGGAATGTTTGGCTGGAGCGTAACAATAGAATTTTTAGGGATATAGCAGGCACGCCGGCCCAACTGGCATCCAAAGTGAAGGCCTTGATTGGGGAGCTGGTAGCCTCAAATCCAAACTGTTCTAATGAAACCACCCCTGACAGTATTGAGCACAGCTGGTTCCATGAGCTTGATCCCTCTCTCCTTACCAGAATCAAGATCTCCTTGAAGCATCAGACCTCGTGGGAAATCAGGTTAGAGGAGCAAGAGTTTCTAAAATGGAGATCCTCTCTGAATGAACACATTCTGCAGGTGGATGGGGCCTCGAAAGGGAATCCCGGTCCTGCGGGGAGTGGAGGAGTTCTGATTGACCAATCCGGTAAAATTATCCTCAACTTCTCCTGGGGGCTGGGCATAAAATCCAACAATGCTGCTGAAATCCTCGCTGTTTGGCAGGGTTTAAACCAGGCTAGAAAGCTTGCCATTAGGAAGCTCGTTATCATTGGGGATTCCCGAATAATCATCAAGTCTCTCATCCTGAAGAAGGTCCCTAAGAGCATGGAGCTGGCTCATCATTACATGAAAGTCATAACTCAGATGAATGCTTTCGAGGAGGTAAAACTCTACCATGTCCTTCGGAATCTCAATCAAAATGCTGATCAGGAAGCAAATCTGGGAGTCTCCTAGAGCAAAGGAGCCCTCTGTCTTAATGGAGCCTATAATCACGTGGCCATCCCTTAGTGCAAGTGGAGAGGTCCTTGTCAGATTTGACCAGGAATGGCAGATGAGAAATTCGGATTCAAATTGCAAAGATTCCCCTGTTGGCAAGCAGACTGAGACTTTCGAGGAATACTGTGGACAGGAAGAAGACAAATAGCGATCTGGCTCGTATCATGATCACTGCAGGTATCGGGCCTACTACTAATGGAAGTGGATATCGCAGGCAAACCTCTGTTCCTGTAAGGGATATCGCAGGCAAATCTCTGTCCCAGCAAGGGATATAGCAGGCTGGTGATGCGAATCATTCCATAATTAAATTGACAACAAAGGATCGGGCCTTCATCAGGATGTACTTTCACTATGTCATCAGAAACCAACTCTGCAAATGCGCTGAAGGAGTCACTGAGCAATTCGGGTCAAGCATTGGCTGCAATTTATGGACGTTGTGACAGAATATAGGTTGTTGCTCTCAAGGTGGAGCACTTGTAGACAAGAGACGCGTTGACAAGCATATGGGATATGGCAATCGCTGCAGGTGAATTGGGAAATCGGAGGGCAGAGATGGGTATCATTAAAGGCATAAGTAATGCTCCAAGAGTATGAAAAGAATCCATTTCAGAATTTTGAAATAGTGCAGAGTATTCTCAGCAATTCTATTGACACCTTCTCGTACATGCATTAAGATTCATTTGACTGTATTGCAATTATATTTCAGAACTGTTGCAATCCAGATCTGTTGTAATGGGTGAAATTATTCTTCCTGCAGTATCTCTGGATGAATGCCTATGCTGGACAAGCATCTTTGAATGTAAAGCTTCTGGCAGCTGATTAGCCTGATGATTTATAAAATAGCCCTATAACCGTTTTAGTAAAAAAAAAAACTAAGTATGGTTTCTGATGTGTTGTATAACCAAGAAGGGTTGAGAACCTGGTTGGCGATGTTGGCGATGCAGTTGCTTATGGAGATCATTCTCACATTGAAATAGAACAAGCAAAAAGATTTTCATGAGGTTGATGGAGGGAATCATGTGAGTTGTTGTGAAACACAATTTGATTAGGTAACATATGAGGTGTGTGTTAATGCCTAAAAGTTAGACACATGCAACATTTCAGGATTCATCCAGTAAGGCATCATCAACATAAAGAATGCATCTCACCATAGGAATCATCAACAAATCCAAAACACGGCATGAGTCCATAAGTGCCAAGAAATAGTCAAAAGAAAGGGTAGCGCGAGTAATACACAGTTAACCCGCGCTACAGCACAGGTTATCTAAACAATGCCCGTGATACACTCACACAAATTTTTCTTTGATAGTGGTGCTACTGTCAAAACGACGGGACCACTAATTCCCAACGGCACATTGAAGTCTCAATCCTCTACAAAGATACGAATTCGACTCCTCACACACTTGGTGGCATTAATCATCCCCCCTTGTGTATCTTGGAACTAGTTCATGGAGGAGGCCGAGATTTCACATTTGGATCTAGTTTTTTGTTGGCCACTTCTTGACCTATAAAATAAATTCATTGGCATGCATTTTGTAGAGAGAAATAAGAGTAAGGTTATGCTGTTGGATTTCAGTTGGAGATTCCTCATATCCCACCATTTCCTACCATTGTAAGCATTCCCAAGTTCCCTTGCCAACTTCAATCTAGGGGCAAGTGTTTCTTTCCATTGTTCTACCATCTACTTAGCATTTAGTTTGGACAAGAAAGGCCTCCCTAAGGGAGATTGTTGGCTTCCCTTAAAGCCCATAGCTCCTAGGTGTTGTACAACTATTCCATTGGGCAATACAAGAGTGGTTTAGCATATCTTTGGTTGTTGTTGGAGTTTGCATTCTCCCCCATCTCTTTCATTTTGTTTTTATCAATATTTATATGTTTGAATGTGAACTACACTAACAATCTCTTGCAAGATCACTTGGAGGAATACCAACCACACACAAAAAGGAGTTCCAAGGACTGGGGCCTTGTTGCAACCTACAAGGCTTAGCCCCTTACCAAGTGGAAGAGTGCACTTGTGCAATTTTTTCCACAACAGTGTGGATGGAAACCATACAGGTATGGAATTGAACATGCATATGTTGCATGAGTATTGAAGGAATTGGGTAAGAAATCTTTCAATCATGCTTGATATATTCATTGATATGTTCATGATGCCATTTGAATGCATGTATGTCATCGATACATAATTGAGATAAAGGCATAAAGCCTTAGGTTAAAAATTTCTTACAATTTGTTGATGCGTTTATGAGTTAGTGTGTAATGATGGAAATGGTTAAGAGTTAATAACAATTGCAAATGAGTATTACACTCATGCTTGGGAAATAGATGCCACGTGGAATAACCATGTGTGAAGCCATGTGTTGTTGAAATTGAGAAGGCTATAGCGCCACACAAGTATCCAAAATCTCTTTTCTTGTGATCAATGTCTTGGACTTCAACCTCTTTGCAAACACTGAAGAGCACTAAAGAATTATATTCTTAGTGTGGTGTTTGGAATGAAAAGGAGGGTATCCATATGATCAAACAAGTAATTGTGAGGTGGATGGATGATGTGTCAAGGTGTTGTTTGAATCCTTCAACATATCATGGAAGATCATAAGAGCTAGCATTATGGCATTCTTGAATCAATGCAAGGATGCATTGAGTGAATAAGCATAAGTAGATTATGTGAATGTGCATGTTGGCACATGTGTTGATTGCATCATGAAATGCTTGATGTGCTAATAATTGCATGCCCCAAGTACTAAATTTTTTGCTGATAAAAGTCACATTTGCTAAACTTGGGATAGAGTCACTAGTAGAAAAAGTGAGATAAATTACTAAAAATTGCATATAAATGACTAAATTTAGTCACCGTGACCAATAGTCATTTATTGCTGGTCACTTATAACATGACTAAATATGTGACTAAATTTTTTTAGTCATTTAAAGGTTGTTTTGATTGGTCAGTTTGGTCATATGTATTTAGTCGTTGTTTTAATCATTAATTGTTGTTAACTGGTCATTTATTTAGTCATTGATTGTTATTAATTGGTCATATGTTTAGTCGTTGATTGTTGTTAACTGATCATTTATTTAGTTCTTGATTGTTGTTAATTGGTGATTTATTTAGTCATTGGTTTCAGTTAATGGGTCATTTAGTTAGTCATTAAGTGTAGTTAACTGGTCATTTATTTAGTCATTAATTGTTGTTAACTAGTCATTTATTTAGTCATTGATTGTTGTTAACTGGTCATTTAATTCGATATTGATTTTTGTAGATAGAGCACAGAGGAAGGCCACCAACCTTTTGCATGTAAGGCAGGTGCTCTTCCATCGAGCTAGCACCCTTAAATAGAAGAATCAAAGTTCACACTAAAAAACAAGTTTAGTTAAATATATAAATTGCAATTTATTTTGACATTTTTTCTTCCACGTGGCACTAATAGTGACACAATAAGAGATCAAACGGAAAGATAATCAAAAGGTTGATTTCCAAAGCACCAACAAGTAATATGCTTTTCAGTGGGATCAGTGATTCATGACAAGAAGTAGAAATTTGTGTATTGATTCATTATCAGTAGAAGTAGAAGTTTGTGTACTGATATCACTAATATTGATCATCATAATTGCACCCACTACTGCCTACTATATATTGTGCAATCTCGACTACTCGTGCCAAGCAATATATAAATGTTAACTCGCAACAAGAACTCTCCAACTCATTGGAACATATCACCTTTGCATACATTAAAGGCAAAGATGAATCTAGGACTTAATATTACTAACTGTAGCACATTCGTAATGAGGGATTGCACTTAAGATTTGGAAGATATGAGAATATTGAATGGGGTCTCCAGTTCCATATTTTGGATGTCTACACCGCTATTAAGGGAAGAAAATATATGCTCACGAATTTCGAGTTGGACAACACTAGATCACAAAGTTGATTTTTATTCCTTGGGCATAATTGAGAGACAAGTCTAAAGGGAGTTGGTTATAAGACTACACTGCCAATAAAAAATACCATTGGGAGCAGCAGAGAGGTCAAGGAATGATATGGTCTTCTCTATTATATAATATATCCTTCATTTGCAACATGTTCTGTACTCTTATATTCTTTGACTTGAGTGAAATGTTTCACTCAAAACAGATTGGCTCAAAAATATTTCTAGCAGTGACAATTTAACCTTCTTGATAAAGATGCAATATTGTATTGTATTGAGAATGCTCATCGAGCTATGTCTAAAAAGAGCCCATGGATTTAGAACTCAGGTTTCGAGCCTTTGCTAGTTTTTAAAAAGACTAGCATGTTCCACTATGTCTTGTACTTCTTTTTAGTATAACGGAAAGGACTTTCAACATAATGTTTCACTATTTATTTCTTAAAAACCAAAAGAAAATAAAACTGGAGATTTTATGAAGTATAAAAGATTGAAACCTTAAGTATTCATTCGTTTACATGCAAAAATGTTCCAAACATAAGGAAAAGGACAATGCAAACCATAAATCCTAACTATAGATGTCTCATTTTCTTCCATGCACAAAATTTTCACAAGAAAATATAAACCATTACAACAATGCTTTTTACTTGGCCACAAATATAATGCTAAAAAATGCCCAAATTGGACTAAAACAACACAATTTTTTCATGCAATCCAAGTGTTCTTCATCTATAATGAATAATACCGTTAACAACTCATAAAAGGAACCTCGTAGCTTGATGTGGCTTTGTCATTTGATCTCTTGGAAGAAAATGAAATGCTTGTAAAAGTCAATTTCCTCCAAAGAAGGATGCCAAAACTGCTAGCACATCGACAACAATTATGATGTTGAGAAAGTAATTAGACTGGATATGCTTATTCGGGCTCCCCCCAAAGATAGGTATTCAGCACGCATTTTTTCCTTCATGGCCTCAAACAGTTCCTTTTGCACTCAAATACAAGGGATCATTCCCTTGTACTCTCAACACTCCTTATTTAGCTTACCTATTACTAGATTGTTGGAAATGTTGTGCTATAAAAATTCATGTATATCAAATACATGATGATGATCTAAGCCTACATGCCATCAAAAATTGCGTTACACAACTCCACATATAGCAAGGGAAGATGAGATTTCACAACCCGTAGGAGGAGGAATCTATTCTGGAAGATGTCAAGTTGGTGTAGAATTCAAACAACATTTAATGGGGAACATAACAAAAGATAGTGATGGATATAAAAAATAATGTTTACCTTGTCTTCACTTGCACCATAAGAATACTTGGAAGCTACAAACTTCTCTTCTACCGATGTTTGAGGAGCATCCACAATGTAAAATCCCTAATCTGTACATCATTATAAAATTTTAGAATTCCTTATCTTTAGAACAAAATAACAACAACAATAAACACAACTAGCTTTTAAATGACACTTTTTGACCTCAATTAAGAAAATTAACAAAATTAAGGGTAGCTCTTGTATTTCATCTTTCTACTGGTATCATACCAACTCTTTTTCTTCTATGTCATTGCTTTTTTGGATTGCCTTCACCTTCAGGGATGTTCTCTTTTGTAGATAGTTTATCCATTATGGATCCACCCTTATTTTTGTTAGGATATCATGCTATTTATTTACCTTATTTCTATGTTAGGGAGGAGATGTCCTAGGCACTTTTTATGTTTCTTTTCTTATTTGTTGCATATTATTTTTAATGACAATTGAAGATTTACAAAATCCCATGTGTAGATGGCATCTTCAAGCATGAGGAGAGCTGCCAAAAAAATTAGCCCCGAGGTTTTATGGACCCTATCCGCTTCGAACAATTATTTTGTACGATGAGGGAAATGCTCTAAAAAAAAGTGGCAATGCAGGGGCCATTTATTAGTGCTTGAGATATTTATTAGTTTTTGAGTTGAAGCATGATGACCTTGTCCCGTGGAGTGAAGTGATGTTGCCATTTCCTGTAATCCTGTAATTCGTTGATAATTTCAGTGAAATAAGGCCTTGCAATGTGGTCAGCTAACCAACACCTCTCCATTAGTGACCACCATGAAGGATCGATCACACCAGTTAGGCACATGTGGTCTCAAAGTATTGCTTACTATCCCTCCTAAACGGTGCCCCAAAAACCTCAAAAATGGGAATATTGTTAAAGGAATTATATAGAAATGTAAGCTTCATAAAATCAAAAGATCTTAAAAGAATTTCTATATAATGAACAATTTTCACATCATCAATCCCTCATATACCACTCCCTCATATACCACTTGTAAAATGACAGCTCAAAATTTGAAAAAACAGAACTTCAAGCTGCATACCAATAATTGCTCCATAGTGCATATTGGCATAAGGTTTGTTGCCAGTTAGAAGCTCCCACATTACTATGCCAAAGGAAAAAACGTCAACCTGAAGCCAAATTCATAAAAGTTTCAAAACAGTGTCAAAAATACTTTTTAGAGAGTCAATAGAAAAACTAAAATAAAAACCTTTATATGACTAGACACCATTTTTTCACCGTTTCAGAAACCTTGCTACTACTACCATTTAAAATATCTAGAGCCATCCATGGGAAGGTTCCCCGAACACCACCGAAAACTAAGGTCTGAGGTTTGATTTTAGATAATCCAAAATCTCCAACCTAGATAAGTAAAGGCAGAGGTAACATGTTAGTTGATTTCCATTGTCAACTATTCACTGTATTTGTACAATTTAACTTGTACATTTCACAAGTCCAGGTCTTGAAACCCCTTGATACTAAGATAGTAAAGAAGCAGGTCAGAGGATAAAATTTAATTGAAGCTACAAGCCAAGTGTAAAGCACATATATGCAATTCTAGGCAACTCTCTCCACCTATAAACAAATAAACATTATTGTGTCTGCAAATCCATCGCAAATATTTCACTACTAACCTTATACAACTTTAACTGAATGAACCAAAATATATCTCATATCTTCTTCCCATAGAACATAATTCAAATTAGACAAGAATGGAGGCCTTTTGTACAAAAAAAAATTGTAACAACTCATCCTCTGTCCCAAGTAATAGTAAAGAATGGTTCTAAAAAAAGGCCTCTTTAATTTTGAAATTCTATCTACAAAATGTTTACCAGTTTCACTTTTTTATACAACTCTCCATAAGAATATACGATAGCATGCAACAATGGAGCTCGATCATCTGTGTAATACAAAGGCACACACCTCTCTACAAAGTACAAATATATTCTACAATCCATAAGTCAAACACGACCATTCATGACTTTTAAGGTATATTTCAGACGAGTCTGGTGGCAGGTATTGCTGATCAGATAACCAGCTGAGATCTGCAAAAAAACAAAGAAAAATAGTGTGCACTCCAAGATGTCTTAGTATCCTCCCATTACAAGTTTGTATGTCTCGCTCTGTGACCACCGCATTGCATTTTTGGGGATATTTTTTTCTTCCCTACTTTTCAATGTTTTTATGAAAAGTTGACTTGGCCAAGAAATAGTTGTTTCATTACAGAAACAGCCATTTCAGCCTACCCTTTCTTGGCCAGCACGTTCATTTGTTTCTGCATTTTGTCGACCATACAGGCTTTTTTCCTTCTTCTTTTCATGTAATGCTCCAAAATTTGAGTTGCAGATGCATTTATGATTGGAATGTCTGCTAAATGTTATTGATGAATCTGATGTTATGTGCATAAATTAATATTTCATTGGTCACTTTTCAAAAACTTCCTTGAGCATGTTAGGCAGGTGATGTGATGATGATTACAGGTTAGTGCATGGGTGGGCTCCTTACTATGTGCTATTTAGTGTATTGAACGTGCTGGCATACATAGATTTCATTCAATCCTAGATCCCAGAATACCTATAGTTGTATTCTGGTAACTGGAAGTACAATTGCACTCGGAATAAATGTTGTGTGCAACTTTCATAGAGGGAGGAAATACAAGCATATTATTAAAAGGATATTGTGTTTTATTAAAATGATAAATGTTATGATTACTTGATTCTCTTTCCAAATTGAAAATATCTTATCTTTGTTGTTTCCTTGGAGTAGTCTTGCTCCAAAATGGATGGAACTATGTCTGGATATTTGAAATGGTGGACTTGCAGATCCTCGGGGATGGTTATCTTCTCATTTCAGTCTACTTGACTTGGAAGGAACGTCTTCAGCGCCATCATGCAGCTGTACACAAAGGTTGGTCAATTGGTATATGCTTTTCCATTCTTAAATAATCAGATAAAATAGAGGTTCAATGGAAGAGTATTTGAATCTCTTTGCACAGGACTTGTATTTTTAATTTATTTTTAATTAAACCATGATCTTAGTTAGCCCGCACTTAGTCTCTGCATAGGTGATATGTTGCAAATTCTGCAAGGGGTTCAATGTTTCATAACCATTAGGTCTTTGAGATCGGATTTTGAAAAGTTGGCTTTGTTGTTTAGTACCTTATTGATTGCAAAGAAAGACAAAGGATCTACAAATTTTAGCTTGCCAGTTGTGTATGAATCAAGTGTTTTGCATTAATATGGTGGAATATTTAAACTCTGTGAGAGATGACGGTGTGTACCACATTGCTTCTCAGCAGAATGTGGAAAGAATGGCATAAGTACCACTACTGGAGGTACTAATGCTTATGTCATTGGAGGAGAAGGTGTTGAACCGGCACTGCTTGCCGGCGCGGGAGTGGGATCCGATAGGCCTGTCTAATTTGAGATTTATATATGTTGCTATTGAGGTGACACTGGAAGCAATTGGTTTCACTTCCACAATTATATTTGTTTGGGCATTGCACGCATAAGCACTTCCCTTTCTATAGAATAATGGAAGATTGAACGAAAGTGGGGGTTGTTGGGCCTATGACCATTGAGAGGTATGGAAGGGATTATCTCCTATGTATTGAGGAATGTAGATAGCTATTCTATGGCAGATATTTTGCCAATCTCATTATACTCAAAAACATATCTATATGGTCATTCTCGATTCCGATTATTGCACATTATCATTATACTCAGAATTTTCATTGTTGCTATGTTGCCAATTTAGCCTTCAGCGTATTCTCTTATGATATATGTAGTTAAAACATTACTCTCAATTAATTCAAGATTCAGTTGTGCATTTAGTTGTGCATATTTTCGTCAAGTTTCAGTAGAGCAAATGGTTAAGATGAGTTTCCTTTTGCAAGGCGGTTCGAGATCAAAAATCCAACCATGGATTTCTCAGACCAAAGGCTGCTACAGCAAGTCAAAGGGCATTGCAGCAAACAAAAAAAGAGTTTTGCATCTTCTCTATTGATTGAGTATTAGTTGAATAATTAGTTCTTTAAGCTTGTCCTTCAATATTTTTGTCCCCTTTTGCTTCATGTATAATGACGAATATTCCAAGGTATGGAACTGAGGGGGGTCGAATTCTCTAATTTTAGAGGTCGTGCTCTTTCTCTATGCAACAAATCACAATAATTAAATATTCCAATGCATGGAGTTCAGGCTGGTCGAATTCCCTAATTTTAGAGGTCGTGTCCTTTCTCTGTGCAAAAAAATATAATAATAAAATACTCCAATGCATGGAATTCAAGTGGGTCAGATCTCTGAAGTGAGATCGCCCTGCTCCTAGGCAACATAAACATATAACAATATGAAAACATTGCATGGATTGATTCCCTGATATGAAATCGCCCTTTCTCAAGGCAATGTACTGCAATAAAATCATAGGTAGATTACAATGAGATCGTCCTTTTCTCTTCTTCACAACGAACATATACAACAATTAAAATCTACGGCAGCGCGCAATAGAAAATAAGCATATATAGCAATTGAGAGTACAAGGGTCGATTCCACAAAGGAATTCACCCTGTCTCCTTTTTGGCAACAAAATATACATAACAGCATACATGTAAAGCATGGGATCAGTTCCCTCAATGGGATCACCCAGCTCCCTTGCACTTAAATAAAAACACAAAAAAATGGGTTTCTTCATGGATCGATCATGAGATCCCCCAATTCATTCTAAACATAATATACATAAGAAGAAGCAAGACATGGGTCTGCTCCCAATGTGGAGATCGCCCAACTCTCTTTGTAAACAAGTTATATATAGTAAAACAAAATATCAAAGCAAGGGTAGGCTCCCATTGTGGAGATTTACCTACACTGGAATATAAAAATCTAAAAATTATGAGGGATAAACCCCATCACGTGGGTCGCCTTTCAAAATGGATGAAACTGCACATGCCATCCAAACACAATTGGCAGACCACACTTCAAGTATAAAGTATAGCAGAAAGCATGGGTTTAGGTATGGGTGGCTTCCTCCAAGAGGTCCCCTTGCCTCTTTGGAACAGTGTATATATATATATATATATATATATATATATATATATATATATATATATATAAAGATGAGTGCTCATCCTTGGGTTTGGCTCTCCTCCGAGAGGTTGCCCTCCCACTTTAAATGACAGAGGTATGGAAGTGAAAAATCTCTTTGAGCTCTTGTAAATACATCCATAAGGGTTGAGGTACTAAGTCCATATTTTTTATACCAATAATGTTTATAAAGTCACCAGTACCTTGTAGGAACATCAAACTCATTCCACTAAAGACGATTGGTAAGACAAAGAAATGGGTTAGAAATCATTAAGCAAAACAAATCGAGCAAATGCACTTAGATAATATGGGCCTCAATGCAATTTCAAGTCATGGGTTTCATCATGAACATCTTTGTCAACGGCAGATAAAAGCCCAGGAGGGACCTGATATTATTCGATGGGGTTATACCACAAAGGGTTGTTTCTCCCTAAAGGAAGCTTACTCTCTACAGGATAAGACTGAGGATCAGTCACTGGGCTGTGAATGGAAGAAACTTTGGTCAAATAACCTATGGCCCAAAATCACTCTGTTCCTATGGTTGGTCCTAAAAGGTCGTATCTTGACTTGGGACAACCTAATGAAGAGGGGTTTTGCGGGACCATCCTTATGTATTATGTGCAGAGAAAACGGTGAAACAATAGCACACCTCCTCGACACCTGCAGTTTCATCTCAGACTTATGGGATCGAGGAGCAGCGGTATTTCGCACCACTGACAAGATTCGAACAAACCCCGCTGCTTCAATCAAGGAATGGAGAGAAAACCCCTTACAGGGCCGTATATCTAACCAAATTTGGCAATTGTTCCCGAGCTTCCTCCTCTGGGAAACTTGGAAGAAATGTAACAAGAGAATTTTCACAGGCCGATGTCAGGAAAAACAATTTGTATGGGATCATATAAGAAAAGCTATTTATGAAACCCTATCTCTGTCGCCCTGGAACGAGCAAGACATGCAAATTCTGGAAAATGAGAAAGTTATTTTACGTACCTAGGGAGTATTGAACCTCCCAGTTTTCATAGGTCGTGTTCACAATCGACAGCGCTCCTCTGATAGCCCAACCATATGGACTATGCCACCTCCTAGTTGGATAAAGCTGAACTTCAATGGCGCCTCAAAAGGCAGCTTGGGCTAGGCAGGTTATGGCGAAGCTTTTCGAAATGAGTAGGGAAAGGTGGTGGGAGCCTTCTATGGTTACTTAGGTATGGATACAAACAATGTGGTCGAGCTTGAAGTGCTTCTGCAGGGTTTGAGTATGGCAAGAAGACGAGGATATACACGACTGCATATTGAAGGAGACTCGTGGGTGGTTTTGTAGATTGCTACCAAATTATATCATGGTTCTCAAACTCAGAAGGTGGCGACTTCCTGGCGACTGGCTTACCACATACTCTGCCTTAGAGAAATCCTACAATCATCAAATGTTGTAATGTTCCACCACGTTCATCTTCAAGCAAATGGCCTGGCAGATTGGCTCGCCAACCAAGGGACAGAAGGCAGTACGGATGAATGGGAAGGCACTTTAGATGACATGCCTGAGGAAATGCACCATTTAGATTGCATGCAGATCTAATGAGTGGAACTGAAGGCTCAGGTCCCACATTATGTCATCGGGGCCTTGATTCCAATCCAAGTGGCGTCATGTCCTGCAATAACCACATCACTTGAAGGACAAGAGGATCTCCAACCTGAAGTTCATATAAATGAGTCTGATCGCTCCATTACTCCATTTAGATGCGGATAATTATCACAGGATGCGGGGTTGTGCGAAGATGATGACAAATCCACCTCCCACAAATTTGTTGAGGAAGGCCATCTAGGATGTGAGGTATGACAAGGTCGACCATGACGAAGGGAGTACATTCAGAGCCATCATTTGGAAGACGGACATTATGGTAGTTATTGGGACTTTTCCTTTTAAACCTCGTCTCATGTGGTATTCCATACACTCATTCCCAATTCCTGCAATTTTTGTTTCCTTTGGTGTGATATTTGTTTCTCATCTCTAGGCAGAATTTGGGAGTAAGGGAAAGAGGATCATGTCTCGAAGAGGCCGTCTGGCGAGAATGGGTCTGGAAGAGCAAGGAGGTCCTACTCGTGATCAATGGCAAGCGGCAGCCACAACCACTTTCTTTCGTCAGATGGTACCCCAGGAAATGCAGAGGGAAATCGATGAAATTGTGCAAAATTTATGGTTGCGAGTGGGGGAGGAAGAACCCTTACCAGAGGCGTTAGCAATGTCAGACTAGATTCAAGACACTGGAAACACTATAGGTAGAATGGCCCTTTATAACCGCGTGCTGGTAATGTATTAGGTCACAAAGGCTATGGTTGCAAGAGCCATGGTGGGCACAACTGACGTACTATCCCATTCTCAAATGTTCAAAGACCATGATGAGGACTCCAGGTTCATGCACATGAAGCTGGATGCGATTGTTGAACATCTAGGCGTCTCCCACCTAACGAATCTGCAAGCAAAGGCTCCTGCCGGAGGAACAACTTCAACATATGTGGCTAAAGCTCCTCTGCCGACGGTGATTTTGGAGCATAAGGTTCCTAATCAGTCTGCTGAAAATCTCCTCTCTGGATAACTTTGGGCTTTCAAATGTCATGTAGTGGTATTTTATTTGTTAATATATTTTGTTAGTATCAGTGTTAAAACTATGCCTATGTATCGGGTCGGCTAGTTTACTTTCGTTATGCTCGATAATAGTTTTTTTGGGATTGGTGGCCCACTGTTTATGTATTTGAGTTATGAAATCTCAGAAATGGGAGTTTTCATAGTCTGATAGGGTCGTTATCTGTGATGGTATGTTGGGATGCCTGCTCTATTTTGGTCTTAGGGGTTGATAGTATCCATGAGAATTTCTCCATGGGAGGGTATTTGAACAGTTATTTCTATGGAATGTGCTGCAATAAGGTATCTGATGTAAATTTTTTGCCTTTATATAATATATAGTGTTCTCCTTTTTTGCTTTAAAAAAAAAGTCATGGGTTTCATCTTTACAATTGGAAGTTGAAAGTGGTGGTGGTTCAGAGGTCTAGTAAAAATATCCATGACAACCAGTGAATGACCAAACCGCACTTCTTAGAGAGCGGAAGGCCAAATTGAAATCCCAATTTATTTCCCCTAATTTTTCTTCTTCCCCAAATATTTTCTTTCCCCCCAATTTGTTTCCCCAAATATCTTTCCTTCCATACGAATTTGATTTTTTTAATTTTTTAATATTATTATGTAGAATATAATGTTTTACTATAATATATATATTTATTAAAAACATATTATAAGCCTGGCATATTATTTGTATAATAACACACTATATATTAAATGTATAATAGTATATAGTAATATACTATAATATCATCTATAAATTATAATACTATATACTTATATATTAAAATATATAATCATTTTATATTACTAATACATATTAACTATAATATATGTAATAACTATATTATGTATCTTTTAAATCTAAAGGAATCCAAAATTCGTCGAGATTACTTGGGATTTATGTTCAAATCCAACTAACTGTAACTATAACCCATAGGCCAATTTCAAGTAGCCTGCAAACCCCAACTAATTACATGAAACTTATGACTTAGCAAGGTCATGATACTCCATGATTCTTTTAGACTTTACTGCCTCATGGATTTGAAGCCACTGAAGCATCATGGAGTATTTTGATAACTGTGAAAACCTAAATCATCTTAAGGGTCATGATGTCCTTAATTCCAAAATAAGGCCTACACACTCTCCCCCTGGAATAAATTTTACAATTTAGTAAATTTTACAATTTAGTAAATTTTAATGCTACAGATGGTCGATTCCAAGACCTATCTAATGCAGATGGATGCAGTGTTAAAATTTACTAAATCGTAAAATTTTGTTGCCAAAATTGCAATTTTCCATTTTCATATTAATTTTGTAGTTGTTATCTGGTCGTAATGTTTATCCCTATACTAAATTAGTCATTGTTTTAGTCATTTTTATTTGTGTGACTTATTATTTAGTTGCATTTTTTATCCAATGACTAAGTTAGTCAATTTTTGTTGTGTTGCTCAAATTCAGTCATATGTAGCTTAAAACGCTATCGTGACTAAAGTTTTTAGTCACGTAGTCGTTTATTTTCCAATTTCTACTAGTGAGTTGATGTTTTCTTAATATCTGTCAGACTATTCGAAGATGCTCCTCGTGTTCTTGTTTAGTTTTAGAATATACAAGTATATCATCAATGAAAACCAATACAAACTTATCCAAATAATCTTGGAATATACCACTCATAAGTCACATAAAAGTAGTCAATGCATTAGAAAGATCAAAAGGCATGACCACAAATTCATAATGGTTGTATCTCATTCTAAAAGTTGTGTTATGTATATCTTCATCCTTAATTTTGACTTATGATATCTTGATCTTAAATCAGTCTTAGAGAATATTTTTGCTGCTCTTACCCGGTCAAACAAATCAGCTATCCTGGGAAAAGGGTATTTGTTCTTTATTATTACTTTGTTTAACTATCTCTAGTCTATGCATAGTCTCATGATTTTGTCCTTCTTTCTCAGAAAGAGGACCGGTTCTCCCCATGGAGAAACACTGGGTTTGATGTATTTATTTTCCATTAGTTCCTATAAATGTATTTTCAAATACATCAATTCATGGATACTCATCCTATAAGGTGCACTAGAAACAAGTGTTCCTCCTGGTACAAGATTTATTGTAAAATCAATGTCTCTCTTAGGAGGTAAACCTAGTATTTCATTCGGAAATGCATCTTTAAAAAATTGAAGGACATCAAAGTCTTCAAGATTGGGTTTACTTTCTTCCACTGAGTGTAAGATATGTGCTACATACAATTCACATCGCTTTCTAGCACACTTCTTCTTTTGCAAAACTAAAAGTTGTCGAATAGATTAGGCCTTTTGGATCCCTATTATAGTTATGATATTACCATTTTCATCTATACAAAGTAATGTTTTGTGATAACAATCCATAATTGTCTTATGTTTCTACAGTCAATATGCTCTTATTAACATGTCATAGGATCCTAATGGTAAAATGTTCAAATATGCTACAGTTTTTATACCATTCATTTCTATCTAACAATTTTCTATTAATTATGTTATTTCCCTCTTAGTTTCTTTATCTAGTTGAACTAAACAAGCCTTCTTGTGTTTGTTCTTTGGAAGCATACATGATTCAACAATTTTTTGGGAAATACATCTTTGGCTAGAACTTGGATCAATCAAGATAGAAACAATTTGTGTGGAAATTTTATCTTCTACTTCTACCATTAATGATTGATGATTAGCTTGTCAGTCTTCTAAATTAGCATAAATTTTAGGAATGTTTCTAGCTACGTCGTTAATTGTAGTGGCTTCCTGAATATTATAGATGGTTTTATTGTTTTCACTTCCCTTTTTCTTCTCTCTCCAACCTTTAGGAGCTTTTGTTATATCCTTGTGCTTATCATAACAGTACTTAGCTCTTTTTATTGTTTCCTCCAAGGTTTTGGGTTCGTCAAATTCAATTCTTTCTATATAGGATCGAGGTAAATTGCTAAAAAAAAATTGTATTTTTATTGTCTCATCCTTGATGTATTGCACATACCTTAAAAACTCTAAGAATTTATTAGCTAGCTCATCCATTATCATTTGTCCTAGTTTCAATTCATAAAATTCTTTTATTTTCTCATCAAAAAATCTTTCCAAAAGTTACTTTTTCTTGAAATCTTTCTTAAAGTGCTTCCAATTGATTTTTTTTTCAATAACAAGCTTTACTAATTTCAGATCTATCCACCAAATAACAACTTTTCCATTTAAGTTATAAATTATTATTCTAGCTTTCATATTACTGGAGTTATTATACATTTGAAAATATTTACTCATCCCCAGCAACCAGACTTTTGATTCTTCTCCTATTTTAACCTCCCCATCAAAAGTGGGTGGCTTAATTTTCTTAAACTCCCCTTTTAACTTGTCTCGAAAAATTTCTTTTCTTTCTCTTTTTATGAGATGGAACCTTTGAGATATCACTTCCTAATTGACCTGAGGTAAAAACACTATCACTTAAGATTCGATAGAAGTTTCAATTTCTTCAAAAAAGATCAAATCTTTATCCTTATGAGGTTTCTTTCTTGAAAAACCTTTACTAGCATTACTTGAAGTTTGACCCTGTTGTTTTTTTATTTTGGTCAAATTTTGTAAAAGGATAATTAGTTTTTGGTGTACATCCTTAGCTTTTACTTATTTTTCATTAACCTTAAATCTTTGTAATTCTGCTCACAACATTCTCATAGTCTCGATCATATTGGAAGGCAATTTTTTTCTTTCATTGGATCCCACCTTCATACCAAATTATGGTTGATTTTCTGATGTTTGAATGCTAGGTATACCCTCCATGATATAGGTAAAATAAGGTAATTATCTCCTTTTCCAACAATTTTCAACAGCGAATAAATAAAAACACAATTTTCCTCGCACTTAGTCTGTAATTTAACAAACAACACTTTGTTAGTTAATGTGATGTTATTAAAAAATCTTTTTATTTCAATACCCATTGGTATACTAGTGTTGTAATCTCGCTCTTATTTCAATTGTAATATACCTAAAATTTGAATAAAATTAGCCATCAAATATGATGCTAAAAAATTTATTTTTCAAGTTATGAGATTAATAAATCTTACATCCTTAAATATTAAGCTGTTGGGTTTATGTAATAGAGTCTGAATGTTGTTTTCTTTTTTTTTCTTCAATTCGATATGCAAGCAGAAGTCAATTTTATTGGGGACCTTATCCATCCTAATCTGGTTAAACTCATTGGTTATTGCATAGAATATGATCAGAGGCTACTTGTACTTGTATATGAGTTTATGCCTCGAGGTACTCTCTTTAGAAGTAAGTGGTATAAAATATTGCATTCTTTTTATTTATATATTCAAAATATGATTTTAATAGTATAAAATATTTGTTTCTTTGTTTTTATTTATTTATATATTTTTAATTGATAAAAATTAAATTTGCTATAGATCCACTCTCCGAGTGTTTCAATTGTGATGGTCGGTATTAGGTAATATTTTGTTGGTTTTCTGAATATTTTTATGTTTTACTCTGTTTGGATGTCATCCAGTGCAAGTGTAAAGATTGCAGGTGTGTTTTGTCGAGGAAAATGGTAAATTGTGACACCCATCTGTGGTTTTGTTCTCAACCAGACACAACTCCGACCTGCCCTCCACCTCCGGGGGGCCACTGCAGGCATCTCCATTGCTCAATCATAACTGTGGGTTCCTCAAACTGAACTGGGCTCTTGAAAATTGTCAGGAAATTTGCTTGATGGATCATCACTATGCAGGAATTCTGGACAATGTGTCTCTTCTGGGAAATCGCCTTGATGGATCATCGGTTGAAATGGGAAGCCGTAATATTGTTTATGAATGCCTTGAGAAGGATGATGGTGGTGACATTCGCAATGCGGAGGAAAACCATATCTTGATAGTAAATCATGCAGAAAATGGGCTTTATATTGACGATGGTGATCATGGTGTCGAGGGTTCTCGATTGAAGAGGAAGAGGATAAGGGGCCCTCAGCTATGGAGAGAGAAGTGGCAGAAAATGCATCCATGGGCCTTCACCAGAAATATTGATGGTGAAGAACGGATGTTTTGCATTGTGTGTGAAGCACATGGGCATACAACTACAAGGAGCTTCAGATTGGAAACACGGGTTAACGTTTATTCATACGACTGAACCTAAATGTAAATTGGTTCTCCAAATGGTGCTTACTTTCACTAACAAAAGGTTTACTTGGATTTTCAAGAACTGGTACAAGTATGAATTAATCCTACTGTTGGTCAACATAGATTTGTGAATTTTTTGTTTGTGGCTTTTCACCAGTCATAAACTCACAAATCTGTTTTCTTTATTTCAAGGAACGTAACGTTTGAAACACTGATAGCTTCCCAAGGTTATAGTATGGAGCAAAATTGCTGTTGAAATAAAAAAATGTGTCTAATTGTGCTTACCACAAATTTAGATAAGGACCTGCCAGTATTCTCTTGTCTTTAAGAAAACCATACTCTCTTTTCATGCTTAACATTAATTTTGTTCTTTTTATTTATTTCACTTTAAAAATTCGAAACAAAAATCAGATGAATGTCTCTGGATTGATAGAGTCTTTACTCATTTATTTTGGTCTATTTTAAAATATGTTTTGTTCACGATGTAAAACACATTTTAGGGGGTTTGTTTTTGTGTTTGTTAATACAGTAGCAAGCGTAAGGAGGGCAATGCATGAAAAAGGGGCATTCATTACAGTACTTTCATTTTAGTAATCTGCAGTAGAAAACAAGGCCTTTTTATGCCTTAGCAATGATGCAGGCTGGGTGCATTCTCTTTCATGTCAACTGTCGACAACAATATCTCATTTTTTTAATAGGCATAATGATATTCATGATTCTATCAGGAAGTCTCTATTTGGGATGATATATTATTGTTCCTACCATTAACGTGAAATATGTTCATATTTCTTTGTTTTGTTGGTTGCTACCTTTGTGTTCTTTGTTCTTTTATTCATTGTTTTATGTATATACGAATGAAAAATGACTTAGGAATACAAAAGTATTTGGATTGATAGAGTCTTTACAGCCTTATAAGTTATAAGAGATACCTTCCCTGGTAGAGCTTGCGTGAAAAAAGAGGATGAGTGGTCCTGAAAGTGCACAAAAGGATGATTTCTTTCGCACTAATTGTTACAATCCCGTCGTGCCTCTGTGCGCTTTGTATATAATAATAATACCCTGCATGGTATGAATTCAACTTATCTTGGTTAAAACCATCTCTAATTTGACATTCATTTTTTCCCAATGCACCAAATACCTTGCTGCCATCTTTGCCAAATGATGCAGTGTTTTTGAATTATGGAGGCACTCCCTCAACTTTATTAAGTTTCCAAGGTCAACGACGGCTCCATTCACGGTTATGAAATTATCTTCCGATACCTGTAAAATTGCTTCTGCACTTTCTCTCATCTCCTTTGCCAACTTCAAATGTGTTTTTCCTGGTTCTGAAGTTACCTGGGTCGTCCATCATAGATTTCATCCTTGATGTATGACTGGTTCTTTGTCTGGCCTTTTGGTGCCACCCAAATTCCTTCCCATCCCATCTCCAGACTATCTTTTGTTTCTTGCCTTTGTCTTCTTAGCTTCTTGGTATAGTACTGGTACAAGCCTGCTACCTGCGCTCTCTAGATTTCTCAAAAGAAAATTTTGAGTAGAATCTCTACTTAGTATTAATTTTTTTAACTGTAAACTCAGTAGCTACCTTAAAAGTTGTCCCATCATCCTAATTCTCACATTATAGTACTACCAAGAAAATCCATAAACTTTTATAATGTTAAGAGTCACCCTTATCTCCATATACTCACTACGCGTCATTGTTAACGGTCCTAGGATTATGATCAGGGGTCTTAATTCCATTCTAAATTGGGACAACCTTAACCTCTAAGGTGTGTAATCTGACCCCTCAATTAACCATTTTGTGTGCAAATTTTTTCAGATTCCTTTTTATATGTTCCAAGTAAATTTTTTCAGATTCCTTTTTATATGTTCCAAGTAAATTTTTTCAGATTCCTTTTTATATGTTCCAAGTAAGCCTGACTTCTGCAAAAAGTAAAATGTGACCCTTGCATTTCTCCGACAAATGCTGCAGCTTCCTATTTTTTATGCCCCAAATTCTATACCTAAGCTTGATGGTTAACATAAAATCACCTAAGATCATTAGTTTATTCATTTTCAGGTTCTTGCACAGATAAATCCCTTGAAAGTTTATCTTCATTATCAGTACCAAGAACAATTCCCAAGGCAAAGGTGATAATCAATCTTCCTTCATTATCTTCTATTACCTGCTACCTCCACTGGCCCCCCATCTAATTTTAAACTAGCCCATTCTTTCATAATCAAACACAAAGGATCTTCCTTTCAAGTTTCAAAAGAGATATGAAATGTGCATGCTGTAATGTATTTATTATTTAGTGACGGTCTTTTAAGGTTCATTTTGTAGGCTTAAGTAGTTGGAATCTGGATTCTTTCTTCACTGCTACTTTCTCTTTTGGATGAACTATGATGGTCATGCCTATTTTTTTTAATCTAGATTGTAGACTTTGCTAAGAGTTGCTATTTTTCCATTCAAAATACTAAAATAGCCATCAGAAAACTCTATACATCTTTCCATGTGTATTATAATGTCATGGGATTAATTTTATGTTTTTCCTGACTACATGCCCCACCTGTCAGGGATATCTTAGGTTTAGACATAGGGATTATTACGTAGTGTGAGTGTTATACTAACAAAAATCTTTTGCAGATGTTTAATGTAGTCTGGTGTTACCATTGTGCATGCAGAAGGGTCCCTGCCCCTGCCATGGTCTATCCGAATGAAAAATGCATTAGGTGCAGCCAAGGGCCTGGCATTTCTTCGTGGAGGAGCTGAAAGGCCTGTGATATATCGGGATTTTAAGACGTCCAATACCCTGTTGGATTCGGTTTGTCCCTATAACCCCATACTTTAAATTACTAAGCATTGTCATAGTATGGATTCGGTTTGTCCCTATGGTGTCTTTTGGTTGACTGAGAGACTATGCACTGTAATGAGTTTTTTGCATGACCCAAAGACTCTATACCTCACGCAGCAATAAAATGCCAAGCTTTCTGACTTTGGTGTAGCAAGATGGACCTGAAGGAGACAAAACTCATGTTTCAACTCGAGTCTTCGGAACTTATGGCTATGTAGCTCCTGAGTATGTAATGACTGGTGAGCATTCTTGATAACATACAAGTTACAAGTTACGCCTTGTGTTTACATGCGAATCTCACCAACACCGAAAACCGTCAGAAGTGTGGTTTGCATAATTTAAACCGATTGATTCTCACTGCTGGGTATACTGATTATACATCCTCTTGAGGGTGGGGGGTGGTGTGGATTTCTCCACGGCCTGGACAAACTAGGGTGAAAACACCAAATTGTTTAAAAACTACCCTGAATTTAAACTTTTAGATTCACTATAGTCATGTTAAGATTATAATTCAAATATATTTGTTGCCTTGGTAAAGCTGATACTTTGACTGTAAGAACTAATTACTATATGTTCATAAATAATGTCTTTAACAGAAAGCACATGCATGCATGCATGCTATTCATAGGCTCAACTTGAAAGGATCTATTTTGTTGGATGGAGAGCTTAAGCAATTAAGATCCACCCTTCTTATTTGCTAATTTTAATTTGTATTCTATAGTGATGCTAGTCCAGACCTCCTAGCTATGAATTTAGAAGTTTTATTTACAGCAGTTCTGTAGTATTTGGTTGAAATTAATAGGAACATCTGAGACATTTAGTAGTGGATTCTGGAGTGATGGGAATAGGCAAGATCTGAGAATGCATTATATAATGGAGGAAATCTGGCAGCAAGGAAACTTGATGCAAGAAGACACCGGGATGTTGAATATGGGCCAGTTATGGAACCATGGGAGAAGATTATAATCCAATTTCAGATCTACGATGAAAACCTGAGGATTTTAGTATAGGCTGTTGGCTTGGATTATCGATAATGAAATCTTGTATCTATATGATGCAACGAGTAACTGAGAAAACAATGCTATCACTAAACTGGTTGTAGACTCTCCTCTATGGAGTCTGAATTATCCAAACGTGCAGTTATTTTTTAAAGTTTTCTCCATAATCTGCATGTTCTTTTGAGAAAATATCCAAGACGTTGTCTTTTGGGTTTACCAGGATGCATTTCATAATGGAAACTTTTCCATTTTGTTCCCTTCACAACCAATATCCTTAAGGGAAAAGACACAAATCCCCTGTATTCTTGCATGCAATGGATCTTTCTGAAATGAAAAAAATCAGGATGATCCGGGTCGATGGAACATAACAGACATAATTAAATAACCAGATAAATGAGCAGGTAACAGATGAAGCTTTGCCCGCACATTTATCAACAATCATTAACATACATCCATCTTTTTTTCAAAGTGTTGACTGTTCAAATTAACAAAAGGCCTTCTTTTTTTATTGTGTTTGCCTAAGTAGTCTGTCTGGTAAGCTCAAGTGCCATTGCATGAGTAAGTGATTTTTTGTTATTTTGGTTGGGACTCAGGGTTTGATTTGAGACCCTCTGGTCATTGTCTTGGATGACTATATGTTGGAGTATTATGTTTCCCACGGTCTATGTTTCTTGCAAGTTGTTTCTTTAGTTCAGACTGCTTGTCTGCAAAATGTGTGAGTTTACAGTCTTGCACGGGGTTTTGTCTGCAAAATGTGAGCTTACAGTCTTGCACGGGGTTTTGCAGGTTCAGGTATCCCTGCTTTCCAGAGGCAAATACAAGTGGCGTGAGGCATGTCTATGGAGGTTGATAAAGTGAAAAGTATGTTATGACAATAATATTGGCAAAAGTATAACATAGCAAAATATCCAGAAGGATTGTCCACATGCTTCAGGATTGTCCGTCTTTCTCATGTGTTGCATAAAACCACTGGTGAACTCTATCACATATAATCCATTTAGAAAGGTGGTGAGAAATATCAACATTTTTTTTAAATTTTAATGCCGATTTCAGCTAACCCATTAAGTGTTTTACTCATGGAATGATGCAGCTTCTGAAGCCTCCACATTCACAAGAATTGGTGTCCATGCTTTGCACAATGAATTCAGAAGAAAATTTGGTTTTAACAGGACCCAAGCACTTAAGCAAAGCAGCAGGAGTGTGAGCGTCATAGAACTTCTGACAGGGATGAGTACGATTGTGAAAATAAAATTCTAAAACTGTTGAGATCTTCTTTGAGAAAATATGACACAAAGTTGACCGAATTTGTTGCTGGTCTCAAGTAAGCTCAAGTCTTATGCTTTGCTATATTTTTTAAATTAATTATGGAATAAAGTCCTGATCAATCCAGTAAAGTTTTGATCAATCCCAGATCAAATTATCAACTAATACAGTAATCAAATAATTTGGTGTTGAAAATAGATGATGATATGAGTTGTATTGATTCTATTGAAAAGATAAGGCTCATTTTGTTTTAACTTAATTTGTAAATGTAGTTTACTCCATACAGTTTTTAATTTTGTTCAGACTATGATCCGATTAATGTCTTGTTAAGTATACTTAAGGTTGCTTCACACACTGTATTGCTTTGGATTTCTCTTCCTTTTTGTTTTGAGAAATAGTTTTGCATTAGTTTACAACATAATACAAAAAACATTGGTTCGTATTTCTGCCATTCACTTCAAATCTCATTACATACAAGCATATCCATCCTTTTATAATTATTTAGTAAAATGAGGCTAGGATTTCATCACCATACTCTTTAATTATAGTAACCATAGAGCAATGTAAACATATCATTAAGAAAATTCTGCTCCATAGTCATAAGAACATCTAAATAATATTTATATTAACAACTTGGATAAGTTGGGAATTGAACCCAGGACCTGTCCCCTGTCAATGGTCTGCTCTACAAAGGAGTTATGTGACCTTTTTGATGATGGGTGACCTTGACAACAAACTATAAAGGTATGGATTACTATCTCCAACGGTCTGTGCAAAGAGGAAAGCCTAGATAGAACTGGCTGAGACAGAGGAAAATAAACCGTAGACTAATTTCTGTTTTTTGTTCATCAGACTCATTGATTGATAGTTTCTATAGTCACCCTTTAATTGCTCTGCTAAACTGCGTTATTTGATGATGTGGTGTTCATCAATTTTTTTTTCCTCTGTAGATTTAACAAAGAGATGGAACTCCCTTGAGTCTTAGGAGTTCAAGATGCAGTCGTATTGGTTTTCCATCTTTTTGCAAAGCCTAGTGTTACGTATTTGATTACTTTTTGTTATTTCTAATCAATAAAATGAAAATTCTCTGGTCGCGTTATTCATGTATTTACACAACATGAATGAGATAATACATGTTATAGGCTCATGTGCCATCTTTTAAGGTTTTTAAGACAGAG
Source organism: Larix kaempferi (assembly GCA_027924585.1). NCBI lineage: Eukaryota > Viridiplantae > Streptophyta > Pinopsida > Pinales > Pinaceae > Larix > Larix kaempferi. The sequence continues at coordinate 7,215,202 of BSBM01000015.1, forward strand.
GGTGCTTAATAAGCTGCTAGATTTTATGCTGCAAGAGGTGTAGTTGTACAATTTGCAATGTTGGGGTTAAGGGAAAATATGGATATCGTAAGCCATGTGACAAATTTATCTCAAATTTGTATTCAAGGCCCTCGGTAGTTGTAAAGAAAAGCAATATTTCCACACTAAATATGAGACATATTAATGGGACTATAGATGGAGTATCAACCATAAGTGCCATTGCTATAATAGACGACCAGCATCATGACCTAGATGAAATACCAATGGATATATGTGAGGAGCTTTTGTCTATCATCCACAATTGATCTAGATGGAACCTGTGGCAAATGCTTGGTTCAGTTCTTCCAATTGGTGGCTTTGATCACTCTTATGGTCTTGAAGTTGAAGTTCAAGCACAAATAATTCCAAATCCAAAAGCATTAGAAGTATTTCTAGTTAACACATTGGAGAATACTGGGAGCTTACTTCTTCCCTTTGTTTATAGAGCCAACAGATTTCCAAACATAGAAGACTGGCTTAAAATTGATCAAATATTGCATTCTACCCTAACTAATGGAGTTGCAAGGAAAGCATCAATTACCCAAGGATCAACACTTTTATGGGTGGCTTCAACAATGCTTGTTGAAATTCCATATCTAAAACAGATGCGAGAGTGTGCTCAAAAGCCAGGTATGGTCCATGTTCATCATGCTTCAGTTTTTGGTATAATCTGTAGTCTTTTGGGATTTGATTCGTTTACCACACAACAAGAATACTTATTTCTGGCATTGCGAGATTTACTTTAGACTATTTCAAAGAATACATTCATCTTATGATCTACACGGCAGGGACTAATGCAGGGACAAAACTATGAAACTTTGGTGGTGTTGTGCCAGTACTAATTCTAATATTTTGGTATATGAGTACACGCCAAATGGCAGTTTATGGGATGTCCTTCATGGCCCCAAAGTAGGTGACCTTAAATGGCCTACACGTTAAAAAATTGCACTTGGAACAACTCAGGGTTTGGCTTATGCACCTCCTTCATGATTTATTAGATGTCCTTCATGGCCCCAAAGTAGGTGACCTTAAATGGCCTACATGTTACAAAATTGCAGTTGGAACACTCAGGGTTTGGCTTATTTGCACCTTGACTATGCACCTCCTATCATCCATCATGATGTGAAGTCCAACAATATTCTGCTAGATGTTGATTTTGGTGCTTGGGTGGTTGATTTTGGGCTTGCCAATCTCCTTCAGTGCTCTGAGGATTCCATGTATGCACTTGTTGGTTCTTTTGGCTACATAGCTTCAGGTACATAGATAGATGCATATGCACATTTTTTTCGTATTGAAACATATAGACTTCTTTGAATGCTAAGGAAAATAATAAGTACACACATTTTGATTCTACACAAAATTTTGATAGGTGTTATTGACCCCTGAGGTCTAAAGTATTAAGTAGTCCATCAGGTTTTTATTCCCTTGGTGTGTTTCTCGAAGCATTTTCAACCAAAAATAAATTTATAAAAAATGATTTCAGTGTGAAGCTTGAAGAACTCTTGCAATTGAAAGGTGGGTTTACATTTGGTATGAACAACTCTTTAGAATGTAACTTAGAATTGTTGAAGTAATTCTGAAACAAAACAAATTGACTTAGTTTTCAACACACTTCAACCGGTTTCTTATCAATGTTGAAGGTTTTCAAATAACTTCATATTTAATACTAATTAGGCACCCACATAATTGCAGTGGCTTGCTAGACCCACACCACACAAGTTTTATTACAGTTCATAGAGGGCTTCATATTCACAACTTTCTTATGTCATCAATCTTCCCTAGACATTGAAGTATGATCCTGAAACTTTATAGATTAGCGTTGCGATTTGTTTCAAATTGCATATACCATTGTTCAGAGTAATCTATCTTCCCATCAGATACCATATTTTTCCAAGCTCTGAGTGAAAAGTAAATATTCAAATTAAGCATATCTTCAAAACCATGAGTTCGAAGTAATCTGTGATCTTCACATCAGATTCCATGTTTCTCCAGGCTCCGATTGAAAAGAAAATATTCAAATCAAGCATGTCTTCAAAACCAGGAATTTGCTCTTCCATTAGATGTGCTGATGGAATGATTCAAATTTTGTTCAAAACCTAGATCAAGGCCCCAAACCAATAAAGAATTAACCTGGATACCTAGATCTTCAGGAAGCATACCCACTTTGCAAATTTTTTTCTTTTCCCTTAATATTTTTAGCAGTTGTAAATTTAAGAAGATTATAGGCCTAAGGCTGCTTGCAAAATAGATTAGTCAGAGCGAACATAAAATTATCTCATTTTACATTGTTAATACCGAGATAATTCAAAGTTCTGAGGTTTTTTGACAAAACATATCAGTCATAGTGGACACAAAATTATCTCATTTTACAAAATGAGCAGAGGGTCAATGAATGTTGGATTTTTTTAGTAAGCATTACCCATTCCAATGGTAACCCTTGTTTTGTTACAGGTTGTTGTAGGTCTATGGGTTCTTTATGTGGTTGGCAGATGGGCTAATTTCTTTAATCTCTTCTATGTTGGTATGGAATGGGTAACCCTTGTTTTTTTACAGGTTGTTGTAGGTCCCTGGGTTCCTTATGTGGTTGGAAGATGGGCTAATTTCTTCAATCTCTTATATGTTGGTAAGAACAATCCTTGTTACATCCTGTTCACATTTGGTTTTCCTATTTTAAGGTAGGTTCCCACAACCACTTTGTTATAACAAGTTCAAGTAATTTTTTTGCATGTCATAGTAAGCATAATTTATGTGTCTCTTTGTTGAGCCATGCTACTAGTTATGGCTTTGAACTTTTAAATATAAATTCTTTTGTGTTCCTGGCTGCTTTATGTATTGTGATTCTTAGCAGTAGTACATGCCCATGCATATTCCAAATTCAATGTGTAGTATATCATTCTCTATATGGTGTTTAAGGTTTGGGACCCTGCCCTATCCATTAGTGGCACTCAGTTTCGGAAATTCTGCAATCAATTTTGCATGATAGAATGTCTTGTCATGCCACATAGCAGCCTTAATAAATAGAGAGCCTCTTCTTCAATACCTGCCTGGGACTTGAGGTCTTTTTGACATGCTTATAGACTTACTAATAATTTTCTGAATTTTCTCTATGTTGGAATTGCTTGCAATAGTTCCACTATTAATCTTTTTGCCACATAAGTGGAGTTGGTCTATGGGATGCTTGAATTAAGCTGAATAGGAGAAAATAAATTGAGAGTCCCACCCTCTCTCAAATGGTTGTGCTTGTTATTTTAAGGTAATATTTTGTGGCAACCTATCCTTGTGAAGTGTTTTCAATCAACTTTTGGAATGAATACAAAATTAATTTGGTGTACTCCTGTTTTGTGCAGCATTTGTTTTTGCGCATACAGTGCCCGTGCTTTATGAAAAATATGAAGTTCAGGTTGATGCCTTCACATTCAAGGTAATGGAGGAAGCTAAGAAGCATTACAAGACATTTAATGCAAAATTGTTGACCAAGATTCCAAGAGGCCCGCTGAAGGACAAGAAAATCAAGATGTGCTCCTTCAATTGTTACTTATGGTGATGGTAGAGGGACTACTTTTTGTTAGTTTTCCTAGTTTTCTTTTTCTGCACATAGGCCTGTCCATAAATAGTTTCCTTGAAGGGCCACATTTTGTTGTTTGATTTGGATCTAATCTACTTTTGAACTTGATCAACTGCATGATCTCAGTTTTCTATCAGGTCCTATTTACTTGGATACTCCCTCTGTATTTAATTGGTAAGCATGGACAGTTTTAATTGTTAATTTTCCTTGAAAATCCTTGACTTATTTCTGTCACCGTGATATGATCTTTACATTCAATTTCTGTAAGCAATCACCAAAAAGATATCAGTACATTTTTGCTCTAATGATGTTATTATATGTACCTCGAACAATTGACACACTTTAATAAGTTATTGCATGTAATAACAATATCTTGCCTTGCCTTGGCATCATTGCATTTCTATTCTAATGTTGTTGTTATATGTACATGGAACTGATACTTTAATAAGTCGTTGTATTGCTATTTCATTACCTGTAATAACAATGGACATAAGGAGATGAATGTTTTGATTTTGAATTTTGCTTATACAGTTAGCCATGGACATGATAAAAGTTTGTGAATAGTTTTATATTTAGTCCCTGCTCCGCAGGGATTATAGCGATCACTTGGTCACCCAACTAGTTTGACTTTTAATTATTTATGTTTTTTTTTCCAATGTTACATAAAGTTTATGAAATATTTTTTATTAAATTTATTTTTTCAAAATATAAAATAAAAATTATAAATTTTTAAAATTAGATTAACTAATTTCGTGATTGGTGGATCACTCAGATTTAACAATTTTCCCCTGGTGTGCAAATTAATTATCAAATTATAAAAATATTTAAAAATTAAAAAAACTGCAAAAACCATAAACTTGCCACGTATGTACTTTGAATTCCTCATTCCTTTATGATTTTGCAGGTCATTATGATTTTGCAGGTCACATTAATAATATGAAATCATCACGATTTGAAAAGTTATTATTCAGTGGAGATTTCTACCCTTATTATTCAGTGGTGGCGATCGGGAAGTTTCTCGTGCCTTCCATGAACCTTCTAGCTAGCTAAATCCCTTGCCCTCCCTTGCCCATAAATCTTGACCTCTCACCCCCATTCACAGTTCTTCCGATCATTTTGTCTGCTCTCTTTCGGCTCTGCAATTCATAGTTGCAATATTCACATCTTCAGTTGATATATTTTATGTCCACGGCCAGCCCAACTTCAGCTTGTAGTGCTTCCTTCAAACTAGGCTTTGCATCCACAACCTGCAGCAGCCCACGTCTGTTTAATAGCTTTTATCTTTGGAAGTAGAAAAAGAGCTTTGTACTGTTGCTTCACTGAATGCACATGAACCAGAACCATAAAATAAATGATTCTTGAGGATTGAAAATATAATGAGGCACTACATGATAGAATCAATCAACTATGGTGCAATCATCTAGAGTCTGAAGGCATAGTGGAAGCTTTGAACTCAGCTCATGTGAGATTTTGCGGACTATAAAATTTTAGCATATATGTTCAAGGATACATAACAAGTTTGAAAGTGACAAAAAGAAGGTTGAAAATATTTCAGAAATTTTGACCTGTTACATTCCTATAGAATCAGAACAACAGATATCTGATGAAATTGGAAAAAAACAGACCTATAATAAAAATAAAGGCATGACAGTATAACATGCAATAAATCAAATATAGGCATCATAGTTAAACATGTATAAAGCATAGAGATCGTGGCCTGCAAAAATGGAAAACATAGGGCTATAGAAAATAACTAAAGAGTAGGCAACAAAAAAATCAGTAGCAAAAGCATTGCTCATACACAAAAATGTCAGATTTGGAGTTTCTTTTGGTAAAAGAATGAATTGAAATCTCGGTAATTGGAGATGGGTTTCTGGCATTCCAGGGACTTAGTGAGGTAGACTAGAAGTTTTCAGAACTCAAAAAAGTAGAAGAGAAAATGCCTAAGACTGCTATATAAAAGTTCATCAGTAAGAATAACCAATAATTAAAGCTAAGGCCGTGTAATGAGAGTATCTTGCAGATAATGTTTCCAGGCATAAGTGCCAAAGCTGAAATCTGAAAAAAAATACTGATCTATTTAAGGTGCAATGAGGAACAGCACAGTTCATGAGCAGCATCAGCAATGGCAGAGTAAAATAATTTATAAACCTCAAAGACAGCACAAATAAACTTAGTAAGAAACTGAAATTTAGCTTTAGTTCACTTCAAAATTCTTTGCACAAGAATCACAATATGCTCACGGTGGAAGCTAAAAGTTATAACCTCATCACAGGAATTTTACTACCATCCATTGTTGTATTCCTTTTTCAGCCAAAATATGGAATTCTGAAGGACAAATGAAAAGTGCAGTTGGACATGATACATGAGACATCAAGTTTTAGCGCTTAAATAGCTTCACATAACACATCTCGCATTTGTTATGGGAAGCTAGAGCAAAGTACAAACTCAAGATGCTAAATGTTGTAGGTATTATAGTTTAGAAAAGCTCAGAACATTAGTATGTAATTAGCAGTCATTCATGGCAACAGAGTTCCGCTTTCCCATCCATGCTATGTTAGCCAAAAGCTGAAGTTAACCCCGGATAATCTTATTAACTAGAGTAAAAATAGTCTGGACCCTTGACAAACAATTGACGTGGCATAGTACCTAATGTATGTAAATCATCATACTATATAAGATCATATGTGCAGCCTTGGGCCTATTTCAGAGAACTGTTGGTCCTTGCAGACCTGAAGGACCTACGTGTCCTTAGTTGATTCTGTGGGACCTGAAGTGCCTTCAGTGAGCTGATTGCTCGGGTACCCGGTACCCCCACATTATTTTATACTAAATAGTATAGAATCTAAATCATTAGACATCAACAAACGTAACTATGACAGAACCTATTTGAGCTATTTGCATATAAATCTGCTCTTGCATAAACAATGATGCATGATATTTGGCCTGCATGTGTATTGATTTTTCTAGTAAACATGCTAAAAACACCATATTCAGCACACACTATATAATAGAATAAAGAACTAAACATACAACTACCAAGATGGAAAAAAAGGATACATACTCGGATGAAAAGAAATTCTTGACTATACCTGACATAAGAGGCTAAAACGGAGTTCATTGTCTTTGTAGTCTACTCCTGTTTGAGGACCATAAATCTTTCCGCCCGTTTTTCCCCAAACCTGAAAATGCCAATAAAGTGGGAATTTCATCTGAAAATCTGTGAAGGAATCATTGCATAAAATGATCCAACCAATTTTAACTTTTCCACTCAATGGGTTTGCACTGTATAGATTTTGAAAGCAATTAAATAAATTGAGCAGCAACCTTTTCAAGGAACCATGGATGATCTACAAATACGCGATCTACTTCCCTCTTGTAAATATGGAAGAATCGCACACTTTCAGTTCTATCCCCCACTTTTATCTGTATGTGAATCAACCCCAACTTATCAAAACTAATCCAACTTCATCATCAACTAAAAAATATTCAGCGTTCTCCAACAGTATGGACATCAATAGAAGGTGAATTTTTTCCAACAAAACAATGAAAACATTTAGATCGAGATGGAATTTCATACATCAATCGCCACGTTAGTATCCCATGAGTCCTTATACTGATCATAACGTGGGGACACTGTCATGACCCAATGACCACGTGCCTGCAACAAAACAAAGTATTTTTAATAGTACATACAAATATTAACATTCTAGGGCTTCAGTCGTTCCGTGGCCAATTTAGTCTAGAACGATTCTAATTGTGTGACACTGCAGTGAATTACCTTGCTTTATACAAAGTGTTATATGTTTCACTCATAGCATTAGGAATAAATAATCTTTACTGGAAACTTAGGTTGACTCTAAAGTTGAAGGACAACAAAATAGGAAGTTCCATAAATAAAAAACCAACTTCATAAAGAAATATAATTAATAATGAGGCTTACCGCCAGCGCAGGAGGCAATCCTCCTAGAACATCCCCAAGACCTCCAGTTTTACTCCAGGGGGCCACTTCAGCTGATACAAAAACCAGATTCATCCCACCACTACAAGTGACAACTCCCTTTGGACCCTTGGGACCAACAGTAAGCGCTTTCTTGATCACTTGCTTAAAATTTTCCTCTGCATGGCTCTGAAGCTGTCCCAAGTCTGTGCTTCTAGTCGACCGCAGGCCCTGGTAGTAGGAAGTTTGACCTAGTGAGCAAGTAGCATTACTGCTTCCTCTATTCTTCGAGGACAATGCAGTCCCTGAAGATCGACGTCTGGAATTAGCAATGCGAGGCTGGCATGCTACAAAATGCTGAGCTGCAGCAGCGGCCATTTTATATACTGGCTCTCCAAGAAGAAGATACTACAATCCTACGCCTGAAAAAATGGTCACAACTTCTGTCAAGATTTATACAGGACAACTGAACTTACAGATATTTTACCATAATTAGCCTCTGTAGCATTCTTTTCAGAGAATTCCTTTATTAGTTTGCTTTTATAGCTGCTCCAAAATTATTCAAACAAAACAGTCGTAAGAAATATCTTGATGACAAAATATGGACGATTTTGTAACCTAGACTATAGTATCGTGAGTTAGTACTGGGATCAATAAAAAAATAAAATGCTCCATAATAATGTATCACTCCCTGATTATAAACAAGGCAGAGATAGTTTCAGTCGTAGTTAGTCAAAACACATCTTTCTACACTCGAAGCAATGGTCATTCTGCGTTTAGTAGAACTCAAAAATCATACTTTCTCACAAAATTGAGCTCTGATGATATTAAGAGGATGCCACGGCTTCAGAAGGTGAAACTGCTGAAGTGCTTAAAATAGTCACCGTCCTGCAGAATCTTATTATTATCCCCAAACGTTGCTCTTGACGAAGCTATGGACCCGGTCTTGAGCATGTAATCAACATTGCCAGGATCTGCAGTGAATGTTGTTTTCATCAATGGGAACTCCAGAATGAAAGTTCCTCTGCTGAGAATGAGCAGGTAGCTAGCTCAATAGTACATATGCTTGAAATTCCAAACCACCGAAAGAAGCATGCGATAAGTGAAATTCCAAATGGATGCTGCAGGGGCCTCAAAGACGGAACTTAAGAAAGAAAAGGGTGAATTTTCTAGTAGAATTCCATGGTTAGAATGATAAGATATCAATGCATGCCCAATGGATTCAAACTCTGTACCTGGAAGGGCGCATAAGTTTTATTACCTTCGCAACTTCAAGGGATTCAAACTTTGGACCTAGCAATGGCAAAGTTTCTTTTAGTACTGTGAGTGTATTCCTTGGATTTGAAGATGCGACAGCTCTATGGATTCCTTGTCTTACTGTGGGACTGTTGTATTGGAACCACGTCATTGGCAAACTTATGTTGTACATCCAGTCTCTGGTTTTTTTCTCCCTGCCTAACATCTTCTTTCCTTTGATTTTCGGTGAAATTATGAGTTCTGACTCTCACAGACCATGTTACAGGTTGGTTTTCTTCTCACTGGTTAACATCTTCCTTCCTTTGAGTTCCGACTCTCACACACCAGGTTGCAGGTAATCAAATTTGATATGTCATAGAGACCAGTGTAATCTCAAAAATAGAGAACGATGCCATGTGGAAGCACCTTGAAAGAGAAATTGCCACCTTGATGAGAATGTGGCTGCTATAGAGTCATTCAATCGCCCAAGTAGCGCCAAGTGCCTGCCACTTTGCAAAAAAGTAACGAGCATCTAGAAGGCTGGGATCAACTTGAAAATAGAATGTTGAAGGTCTTAGGATATGTTCTAACCCGTTGGTTTGTTGCTAATTTAATCAGCGTTGCTGGGGTCATTGATGGGTATTGGGTAGTCTCCTTTCCAATTCACAATTATTTCAGAAAACGAGCACCCATTGTTAGAGATCAAACAATATTGAACCGTAAGTTAATTGCTCAAGAGCCATTTTCTGATGGTTTCAAACATTTATATTGAGTACATTACACAATTTTTTGAAATGGTTTCTCACGCTCGAAATCAGAGAAACTTTCACAAATAATGATTTCCCTTACCCATGAAGTAAATGTTATCTGCCACCAGAGGATTTTTCTCTTTACTCATAATGGAAGCTTTTTTTCATTACGTTGTATTTTATTTGGGATGTTTAGATTTCGGTAGGAAAAGATGAATTGCAAGATCTGCATTGCGGTTTCTTATACGTGTTTTTTTATGTATTTGAGTGCATAAATTCGTATAAGTGTTTTCTTATGTATAGTGTATAATCATCCAATGTGGAAATTCATATGGTGTAGATTTCAGCTGTAAACAGTTGATCTCGTTATCTCCAGTGCATAAAGGTCCGTAAGTTTTTATGAAAATAACATAGAATATCTAATACTTGAGTTAGATTGAATTGGTATAAAACTAAAAAATAAGTGTTTTTAAATTTTTTTATGTTATATTGAGTCATAATCACTTGTAAAGTTTTTCTAACGATAATACCTATGTTAGATTGAATCGGTATAAAATTAAAGAATACGTGTTTTTAAATTTTTATTTGTTATATAAGTTATGATCACTTGTAAAGTTTTTATGAAAGATAATATTTATGAACAAAAACATAAATTATACAAATGACGTATTGATAAAAAAAATTATTTTTATTTGTATTTTGAAGTATTTACATTTACACAAATCAATTTAAAATATTAAATTTATTTTTATTTATTTATAAAAAAATTAATAAAATTAGATTTATAAATTTTGAAATATATGGTAAAAATCAAAATTGTTTTCGTATATAGAAATATTTGGCTTGGTTAGATTTGAAATTGAAGAACTCTCATTATTATTAAAAATTTTGATGATCCAGATTACCCATATTTTTCTCAATATATTTAACTCTATATCTATACTTGAGATGACTAAGGAATTACGAGTCATGACCCTATACACATCCACTTTTTCAAAAGAAGCTTAAGGGATTCATAGGGCCAACCCTTCGTAGGGTGAGGAATTCATAATATAAGGTGTTTATAACTAATTTTGAATTAATTTTATCAGCTTTTAGGCCCTTCGTAGGGTAAGGAATTCATAATCTAAGGTGTTTATAACTAATTTTGAATTAATTTTATCAGCTTTTAGGATAACTAATTGGGCATTAACTTTATCAACCTTTAGGATAGTGATATTAGGATCATCATTACCTTCATAATTCCTTTGATCTTGCTTTTTGTTTTGCATTGATAATCATTGGGATTTGTTTTTTTCATTCATGACGGGTTTCCTAGTACAAAGTGCAATGTCAAAACGTTCCCTTAAAGGAACGACATAAACTCAAATCCAATGTAGTTGGGTTCTCTTATTCGCTTTAGCTTCTCGTGCATACATAAAAAACTCTTATGAATAACTAATGGATGTTTCCAGCTAGAAAACATTACCACCCAAATTAAGATTCATACCGTGCTTCTTGCACACGTTTCTCATAGAAAATTCAGTCACATTAGCCATTTAAGGAAATGACCAAAACTTTATGAACAAAATTTGAGGGAAACAAAAAAGAACAATGGTGGAAAAATGATGCAAAGAACACTGATAAATGTAGCCACACCCAACATTGTAGAAAGTGATGAAGACTTAGTCTCAAACTCTTCAGTAGGCTTGTACCCATTATCCCTTTGCCAATTTCACTTCCAAGCTTTGAGAAGCAGAACTGCTACAACATTAGAGGATTCATGGACTTCAACTAAAAACTTTTTCTACTATTTTATATTTTTTTATTTCATTTTGTTATATTTTTTGTTATTTAAAATTTTCAACAATAAATCGATTTTTTAAGCAAGGACTAGCTGCTTCGCAGCGATTTCACTTGTTTTTAAATTTACTTTATGAATAAATGAGGTATTTTTCAGTAAACTAAATCATCAATTTTCAATAAAAAGTGTTGTTGACATTTTTATGTCTATATTGAGAACACTTTAGATATGTCAAATCGCTCTCCACTATAAATATTCTTTTCCTCCACTTTATGGGTATGAAATGACATTTACAGTTGAATTCACATATAAGTATTGTTTTCCTCCCCTTTATGGGTATGAAATGACATTTCCAGTTGAATTCACATATTTTTTATTTTTTTGGGATAATTTTGACGTGGTTGTCTTATAACAGCAAGAATTGTTGACTTTTTAACTCCTAATCTTGACTTTTTAACTCCTAATCTTGATAGTTGTTATGCTTTTCTTGCATGATATCAATATAACCTTGAGAATGTTATTTATCAATCTTAACCCTGTTTTGGTAAACGCATATTTTGACCTTGTTTTGGTGAACGAACAGTCGTTTTCTAAAGTAATGGTGAACTCCTCTCTTACCTCATTTTAGGAAAATATTATTTTTAAAAGGTTAATATAATTATATGGAAACGATCATTTGGTGTCATAAGTTACTTATCCTTCTCTTCATTATTTTTGGTTAGCCAAGTTGAGAAAGTTATGGTTGAATATATCAATTTGGTGGGTTTCTATAGTGAAAAGTTGGATATGGTTGATTTGTTTTACCAAAAAAAATTTAAAAAATGAATTGAATTACTTAATTAGTATATTAAGATTATAATTATTATTTGTATTTGTTGTATTGTGATTTTCATAATTCTTTTATAATAATGAATTAAATTTATTATTTATTAAAAATTTAATAAATATAAAAATTAAAAAAAATTGATAATAATGAATTAAATTTATTACTTATTTAAAATTTAATGAATATAAAATTTTAGGATTTAAATCATTTGTTAAATTTGATAGTGATTTATATGTGATATTATTTTTAAAAATAACATTATTAAATTATGGATTGTCGCTTAAAAAGATATTAAGTTATATTGTTAAAAAAATTGAACATATTTTTCATAAACTATATTTGCTTTGAGAAAATATAAATACTATATTATGATTATATTATGATTTTAATTATATTTAGAATGAAGATGATTACAAATCAACATTAATTTTATAATAATATTATATTTGCTTTGACAAAATACAAATATTATATTGTCATTCTAATCATATTTAGAATGAAGATGACTACAAACCAACAGTGCTCTTATAACTTATCATTACTAATGTTAATAGGCAAAATTGACTTCTTACAAAATCATTAATCTTTCTCATCATTATTAATTGTAGTAGGTAAAACTGATTTCTTACAAAATGTTATTAAACCTTACTAATTTTAATATGTAAAATTGACTTCTTATACAATCATTAACCTTTCTCATCATTGTTAATTGTAGTAGATAAAACTGATTTCTTACAAAATGTTATTAAACCTTTCCCATCTCTTTTATCTCTAGACATTAAGTTTTCAATATCAACTATTTTCATATTAATTTTATTATAGTTTTTTTCTTTTTCCATCCTTTATTTATTTAATTTTCAACACATCTCACTTATTTGTACATTTTGTTTAAATAATTATATTTTATAATTCTAAATTACAAATTTATTTAGTTATTAATTTTTATAAATTAAATAATTTTATTCAATAATATTTTGATATCATTTTAGTTTGAATAGGATTTAAAATTAAGTAACTAATATTTATGATAGATATCCAATTTATGATAGATTTTACCATCTTTTAAAGAAAAGAAAAAAACTTTAATTTCATTTATATATTGAATATTTTTTAATAATTATATTTCATATTTTTATTTTTAAATTAAATATTTTCTTTTTAATAATTAATTTTTTTATGATTTACATTTTTTAATATTTTTTATTAAAATTTTCATTTATATATATATATAATAATAATGGAAATACTACACCGAGCGAGCAGCTCGAAATCTGCAGCTATCTGAGCTGCCTTGAGACATTCAGTGCAGCCTCGTGACGAGAGGAAGCCACGAGACGTTCAACACCGAGGGCATCTTCTTTTTGGGACGATCTTGAGCTCTGCCATCAATGTGCAGAGCCTTGAGCACAAAAAGAATAGAGCAGTCTGCGCCCAAGCTTGGCCACCCCCCTATGGCCTCGGGAGGAGGCCCTCCCCTTCCCTCAGATCTGCCAAATTTTCTAAAACTAATTACTGCGTAAGGGAAAAATCCCCTCACCGCCTCACAACAAAAATTTGTAAAGAAGATAGACGAGATCCCCACCATCGCTTTGCCGATAGAACAACCCTGCAGAACATCACTCAACCTTTCAGATCGAGGATTGATTGGCCAATTCACAGGCCTGTGGCCCTCTCCGAAATCGACTGAAATTTGGGTGCAAAAGAACTGGAGACCCCTAATCTCCGAAGAAGTAAACTCATACTTCTTGGGGAAAGGATTCTTCGCTTTCGTTTTAAAAAACAAGCAAGATCGCAAGTTAATATTCAGGAATGGACCATATTTCATGGGACCACAAGGACTATACATGAACAAGTGGAATCCGGACTTTGATCCATCACAAGATATTCCATCTACAGTCCCAGTCTGGGTAAGACTTCCACATCTCCCCCTCCATTGCTGGAACTCAGAATCATAGGAAGCCATCGGGAACACTCTCAGAAAATACATAAACAGAGCCGACCGAAAAGATCAGTATTCCTGCGCAAGGATCTGTGTTGAAGTGGATCTAGAACATGGACTTCCTAAAGCAATAAACCTCAAAGTGGCAGATTGGACTCACATTCAGGAATTAGATTACGAGCAAATCCCTTTCAAGTGCAGATATTGCCACGAATACGGACACTTCGCTCGATCATGCAAGAAAAATCCCACAGATCCTGAAGCAGGAAAAGAGCAATGGACAGCTACACAAAAAAACACTAGATCTGGGCCAAAAGCTATGTCAAAAGGTCAAAGCTTCAAGAGAGCTTATAATCATCAAAAGACCATAGATACCAACAATAGAAACAGGTACAAAGTCCTATAGATGCCAGAAACCCAAGATACCTCAGAATCCCCACAAGAGGGAGACATTCCTGAGCAACAGGAGACTCACTCAGTACCCCAAGCTCATGAAGACCCGAAAGACCCCCAGCCTCAAAACACCCCAACCCTAAGAGGAACAAAATCTCTTACGCTGATGCAACAAAACCAATCCCATCAGCTTCCCCTGGTTCCTCAGAAGAACTTTTCGATAAATCTTCCAAGAAGCTCGGACGAAAAACAAGCAAGGATCTAAGGGAAGAAGAAGCAGAGCGCGAGAAAACACAAGGATCTCAAGCAACAATCGACATGGCTTTCAGCAGAAATACCCGAGCTAGAATAGCAGGAAAAAAATTAGGAAACTCATCACGAGGAGGACCCTCCGCCACCTACAATAGTAGATAATGAAGTTGGTCTCTTGGAATTACAGAGGTTTAGGCAGTCCAGGAAAAATAGAAGCAGTCAAAGATATCCAAAAAATTGGCATGCCCGATATCCTCCTACTCCAAGAGACCAAACTCGACGATAAGGCCGTTCTAGCCATTGGAAAAGAAAAATGGAATAAAAACACAGGAATTGCTGCAAGCGCCAAAGGGGCTTCCGGTGGTCTAGCTACTTTATGGTCTTCTGATATCTTCCATCTACACAGTTCCTTTGTCACCCAGCATTGGCTCTACACTGAGCTCACTCACATCCAGAGCAGCAAGCTGATCGCACTCTTCAACATGTATGTACCCAATCTCTACTCCGAAAAGAAGGAGTGCTGGAACTTTCTTAAAGACTTCCTTGATGCATATACTCCACAAAATATTATCTTAGCTGGAGACATGAATATCACTCTATCCTCAGCCGAAAAGAAAGGAGGCATCATTGGAAGGGACCCTCTCAGACCTCAAGTAGAGGCTCTCATTTAAAGATGGGATCTACTTGATATCAAGCCCATAAGAGGGATCTACACCTGGTCCAACAAACGCCTAGGCAAAGGAAACATCATGGCTCAATTGGACAGATTCCTTGTCCACAATGACTTCTTAACAAAGGGACAAACCACCATCTCAAAAATAATGGCAAATTTAGCATCTGATCACAAGTCGATCCAGCTCCAATTCCAAGAAAATGAAGATCTCGACCCGATACCCTTCAGATTCAACCCCCAATGGCTGGACCACACTAGCTTCTAGGACATTTTAGATCAATCCTGGAAGGTGCCTGTCTATGGTTTCCCCAATTATGTTTGGGAACAGAAGCTCAGCAATACCAAAAAAGCACTAAAAGAATGGGCCAAGTCCAACTGCCCTCCACCTTCAACATTCAGAAAGAAGGCGACCAATGACTTAGAAACCTTCCAATTTTTACAAGATGAACAACCCACCGACAACATCACGCTTCAGCAAGAGGTCGAACATAATTCCAAGGCTTATCAAGCTTTTCGAAATGAAGAGGAATTCTGGAGACTCAAATCCCGAAGCACTTGGCTCAAGGTCGGGGACAGAAACACATCGTTTTTCCACAAGCAAGCACAAAAAAGAAAGCACTTGAACCACATCTCAAAAATCAAAATTGACAATGGCCCGACTGTCAACGGACACGAGAATATAAAAATTGCTGCATACGACCACTTTTCCACTCTACATTGAGTTCGACAGCGCAGAGCATGATGCTGAGCAACTCCTCCTCAAGCACATCCCCAACAGCATCACGCAAGAGGACAATGCTGCTCTGCTCAAACCTTTCACCGAACATGAAGTCATCCAAACTATTCAGTCATTCGAACCTAACAAAGCCCCTGGCCCTGACGGTTACTCAATTAATTTTTACAAAGCTTGTTGGCACTACATCAAAACCAATTACATGAGAATGGCCAAGAGCTTCCAATCAAAAGCTAAGATCAGTGGTTGTACCAATTCTACCTTTCTCGCGCTCATCCCAAAAGAGATGAACCCCAGCTCCTACGGCAGATTTCGCCTTATTTCTTTATGCAATGCTTCATATAAAATCATCTCCAAAATGCCAGCAAACAGAATGAAGCCCCTCCTCAACAAACTCATCTCTGACAATCAAGGAGGTTTTTTGGAAGGAAGACAAATCCTCGACAACGTCATCCTCGTACAAGAAGCCATCTACTCCAGCAAGATTCGGAAGGAAAAAGGTATGTTAATCAAACTCGACATGGCGAACGCTTTCGACCGTGTCAAACACTCGTTTCTCTTTAAAGTTAAGGAGAATTTCGGATTCGGGAAAACTTTTATAAGTTGGATCTCAGCTTGTATAAAAGGGCCCTGCATTGCTCCCTTGATCAATGGTTGTCCCGCCAACTTTTTCCAAGCCACCCGCGGAATCTGGCAAGGTTGTCCCCTATCCTCCTTTCTTTACATCCTTATGGCTGACTTACTTAAGCGTAAACTGAACTCTAATCTCCTCACTGGCTCCTTACCTGGCCTCAATCTTGACTTGGACACCCTGCCCCTCAATCACACCCTTTTCGTCGATGACTCTCTCTTATTAGGAGGAGCCTCTACCATCATAGCTCGAAACTTTAAGTGAAATATGACTTGGTATTGCAATGCCTCTGGAGGAAAAATTAATCTCCACAAAAATGCTATTTACAGTTGGAACTTGAGCAACGCCTCCGCAACAATTATTGGCACCATCCTTGGAATCAAAGTCCACCATCAATGGGACAAATTCATCTACTTGGGTCTCCCAATCACCCAAAGACGCACAAATAATGGAATGTGGGATGATACTATCAGCAAGATCAAGTCCAAAATCAGAATTTGGGGAGGTCATTGGCTCAATAAAGCCGGTAAATTGATATTGGTCAAAGTTGTGTTATCAGCCCTCCCAATATACCAATCCTCCATTTTGCTGGCTCCTAAAGGAGTCTCCGAACATATCACTAAACTCCCGAGAGACTTCCTGTGGACAGGAGGAAAAAATAATAACAACAAAATACATTTAGTAAGTTGGAGCACCACAAAGCAATCAAAGCTCCTGGGAGGCCTCCAAATTTGCGATCCAATTCAAGCAAATTTAGCAATGGGTGGAAAAATTCTCTGGCAAATCCTGCACAACAAACACAACCGATTCAGTCAACTGCTAAGGAAGAAATATCTCAATTGCAATAATCTCAGGTGCCTCGACAACAAACCTACCTCAATAGCAACCTCAGTATGGACTTTGTGCAAAGCAGCTTGGGACTTCTTCATTCAACAACTTTACTAGGTACTTGGCAATGGAATAAAAATCAACCTCTTCTCTGAAAAAATCATGGGAAATGATCCGTTACAGAATCTTCAGGAGCTACATGATATTGCTCTATGGTTCCAACAACATGGCATCAATACATTGAATGACTTCAGCTTATGGAACACCTCAAGTACTTGGCACAGCTGGAGGAACCTCCCTCTCCCTGCCAATCTGGAAAATGCTAAGACCCTCCTCATGGAGAAGTTGAAAGGTTGCGCCCCCACACATCTCCTAGACAAAGATGAGCGCGGGTGGAGCTCAAAAGGTGTCTACACCACTAAACTAGGCTTCAATGCCCTCCATACAAATGAAACTCCACGAAATACCATCTGGAAGATTGCTTGGAACCCCCTTGGGTTACCCAAGATCAATTTCTTTACCTGGACCCTCATTCATCGGAAGATACTCATCAGAGAAAACCTCACCAAAAGAGGAATTGTTGGGCCTCATTGGTGCCCTCTCTGCTGCAACAATTCTGAAACGATCGATCATCTCTTCTTGGACTGCCATTTCTCAAAAACTATTTGGAACCACATGCTGCATAACCTGGGTATAACCCTCCCAACCTTCAACACTACTACCATCATTTTCAAGAACTAGAGATCCACCTACCCCTCCCCTCCTTCCAAGGATTGGCTTCACATCTGGATCACCATCCCCAAGTTCATTTGTTGGAAAATATGGATTGCTCGAAACAAAGCCATTTTTCAGGACACCTTTCTCTCCCCCATGCAAGTCGTCGGACAAGCCAAAGGCCTTCTCCTTGAATGCCTAAGATCCTCCAAATTTAAATCTGATTCTAAACTCAGTGACAGTGAACAAAATTGGATTGGACCTAAACTACCAATTCCTAGCAATTTAATCCACCAAGCTCATCATCGGTCGTCCTGGCATATTAGACTCTCAGACTCTGACTTTCATGACTGGATAAACATGCAAAATATGGACAATCTTCTCTTTGATGGCGCATCCAGGAAAAATCCTGGTGCAGCTGGTTCTGGAGGAGTTCTATTAGCTAAAAATGGGACACCAAGCATCAAATACAGATGGGGGCTAGATGAATGCTCAAACAACTTAGCAAAGGCTCTAGCTCTGCTAAAAGGATGTCAAATTGCCAAAGAAAGGAAAACTGACAAAATGCATGTCTTCGGAGACTCCCTCATAATTGTCAAAGCTTTCAACTCTGACTCTAAGTTCAGCAATTTGGCTTTGAAAAGGATCGTGGATCGGATCCATCACATTGTCAGTTCTTTCTCCCACTTCAAAGCTTTCCATATACTACACGAATTAAATTATGAATCAGATGTTGAAGCAAAAGTCAGTTCGAGACTTTAAGCTGGAAGAATCGAATTCTCCAATGGAGGAATCGACCATCACCACATACCCTAAGCTTCTTCTTTTCGCTGATGCAAAGACTTGGAAACAGTTTAATTACTTTGGAGCTCGAAACAGACACAAGAATCTAGAATCTGAAATGAAAGCTTCTTGATACACTCAGCAAGAACTCAGAGAACACCGTTCTTTGTCCAATTCTGGCCAGCCTTGGAATTTTCAGCGCTCTGTTATGTTTTCTCAAACTTCACGAACTACCAACACCCAATGCAGTTTGGGCTGCTCGTAGTTTGGCACTTAAAGGCGTCCAACATGTGGTAAGAATACATGATGTTTCTTACTTAAATTATGAAGAAACTGACCATTACCCTCTCGCACAAGATTCTTGGAGCATCAAGCATCTGAAGCATGGAGCATCAACACTAGCAATATGGCTTTATTTTCTGGAGTTGCTGGAAACATCAAAACTCTGAAGTATAGCTTGAAGCACAGTTTGAATCTCTTTCTGATTCTTAATGTTGTAACAAGCTGGTTGGCTTCAGCCACAACTCATTTTTTATCATTTTTATCAATAAAATTTACCGGCTTTCGTTAAATAATAATAATAATAATATTTTTTTCCTTTCTCTCTCTTTATATATATTTTGCTTATATATATATATATATATATATATATTCAAATTTTATTTATATTTATCCTTTACTTAATTATAATTACATTTTTATTTTATTTATTTTCTTAATAATAAAGTAAAATATTGATTTCAAAATATTAATCAACACTATTTATAAGGTTTTGGACTTTATTGTTGTTGTTTTTGGGATTTTTATAAACAAATTGATAAAATCTAAATTTGGAAGTGTTCAAATTATGTTTTTGAATTTATTAATAAATTTAACACCCTCAAATATCTCTATGACATCTAGATTATACAACTTCCATAGTTAATATATTTGATTCTAGTTTTTTTATAGATTTCCAACTAACTTCGAACAAAACAAAACCAAAAATATACTAAAAATTTGAAAACATAGAATACTTAAACTACACTTAATATATAATCACTCTTCACATATTTATAATGTTATATTTTATTTTCAAAATACAAAAAATTCTCTCTTTTGCAAAAGATCATAGGTAAAATAGCATCCTCATATTGTATATTAAATGAACCTAAAACATAGATGTATCTATATTAACTGGTTATCAACTTATTTAATTAAATAAAAGCATTTTAAAATTTTACTTTTAAGAAAATTTTAATACAAATTAAAAATATATATATATATATATAGTATTTCATATTTGTAGTTCATTAAGTTTATAGAAAAGATGCCACTTGCTTTTTCCACATATTGTACTTTAACCTTACACATTAGGTTTATGTGGGTCCTTTTTTTTTAATGATGAATAAAGTATTTTAAAAAAATTAAAAGAAATTTCAAAAGATTTATTAAGTAATTTTTATTTCATATTTTATTAATATGATATCATATTTATTTATTATATAATGTTAGAATTAATGTATTTTTTTTGATAAATTTTAGAATAAAAAGAAAAGGTTAAATCTTCAATTTTTTTTTTTATTATTAATTGTTTTTTAATTATAATTTAAATGGTTGAATTCTTTATTTTTATATTTCAAATATTTGTATTATAATCTTATTTTGTAATATTAATATTTGATATTTGCAATTTTATCAATACAAAATAATTATTATTAAATTTGAAAAAAATTACCATTTTATTATTATTATTTGAAAAAAAATGTATTTCATTGATGTAAAGAAACTCTTCCATATATTTACTTTTTAAAATAAGAAATAAATAGTGTTTTTAAAAGAATAAGATAGAGCATCAGAGTGGTCTTCCCACCTGGGAAACTGTACCAATCTGAAAGCAAAATAGTCTTTGTTTTAGTCCCTATTGCACAGGTTTGATGAAAACTCGTCCTTCTCTATTTTAAGGGAGAGCTAAGTTTATACTATTTTTGAAATTGTTGTTAGTCGTGGCAAGTGATTATATTTTTCATGTGTATGTATTAAGAACATCCATACATAAAATTAATATTTTCAAACTTTGTTCTCCCTAAAGTTTGTGTATATTTTTAATTTTGTTTAATAAAATAATAATTTTGAATTCTATTTTTAAAATATTTGAATGTTTGTGACATGTTTTATCATTAAATTTTTAGATGATTTTCCCTTAAGAAAGAAGATAGCATGAGATAGAAAGGAAGATCGAGAAGATTTGGAAAGAAAATGTGAAAAAACCCTGTGAAGTCTTGCAAGTTGCAAGCAAGTAATGCACATGCTCTAAGTTTAGCCTAGTTCTATTAAAACCTTATAGTAAAGAGTAGCAAGAATCCCTATAATTAACAATGCAAGGGTCATTAGACTTCTAACAAATTTGGCTGGCTTGAGGGTGATTAAAGAGTGAAAGGAAAAGACTCTTTTAATCTATGGTTGGGAGGATTGGTCTACTCATTTGATTTGCTTCAGAAAAGGAGAAATATTGAGAGCTCAACATATAAGATTAATGCACCATTAATACAAGTAAGCATAGGGTTTCCTGCTGATATTGAGGGTTGTGGCTAGGGACTCTTCCCAAGATATTGGAGCTCGCGCTAGGGTTTCTGCGGCGCGTCAATTTTGATTTCTCTGATGTCTGAATAGTGCCCTGCCATGCTGGGCCCCCAGCAACTGGCTAGTGGAACGCCCCAGGACGGATCCCCTGACGGGCTGATCACCCATGCGCAGGAGAAGATCGAGTCTGGCGATGCTAACAAGGGGATTGGGGGAGTGTGGCAGCTGGCTCAGGGAGGCTGCATGCCTAAATCCCGTTTGATCCCGGCGATAATGATTCGAGCAGAAAAGGTGAGAGAGCGAGTAGAGAAGTGGAAGGAAACAACCCTAACTGGTAAGTTTATTGGCATTTGGCCCAAGGAACGGGATCTGATTCGGTGGATCAAGCAAACCTGGAACCCAAAAGGTCAATATGATCTCTAGCTGGGTGCAAAGGGTTTTTTCACCATTATTTTTTTTAATATGGAAGATTGGGATAGAGTGCTTGAAGGAGGGCCCTAGTTCTTTTTCTCTGCGGGATTATATCTCAGACCGTGGAGAGAAAGATTTAACCCGGATACTGAGGCAGTTAAAATGGCACCAGTATGGATCAGGCTCTATGCATGGCCATGTGAATTCTGGGATCTGGAAATCCTCCAAGACATTGGTAATGCTCTAGGGGAATTTGTCAAATTGGCAGATCGAACCCGGCAGCTAAGATATACTAACTGTGCCCGGATTTGCGTTTATATGGACCTTTCTAAGGAGGTACCAGAGGCAATTACTCTGAACTATGAGGACGAGGAATGGGTCCAGGCGCTGGACTATGAGCAGCTCCCATTTAGGTGTAGATCCTGTCATGAATATGGGCATTTCAGCGGGAATTGTCCTCATAATGCTTTGGTGACTCCTCCCCCAGATTCGGATCCTAGGGGTAGCAAAGATAAGGATGGTTTTTCGGAGGTAAAAAGCAAACGAAGATCTAAACTAGGAGAAGCTCAAAAGAAGGGTGGGAAAAACAAATTGGAAAATGGTAAGGCTACCCTAAATCCTTTCCAGATTTTGGTAGAGGTGGATGAGAATGGTGAAGAAAAGCAGAAGGTGAAGGATAACACAAAGATGAATGCAAGAGAGGGAGAAAGTAGCAAGATGGATGAGTTGGATGCAAAACAATCGGAAGAGATGTTTATCTCTCCCCTGGCCCCTCCCATAGAGGATCTACCGGTGATCATGGAAGACGACGGGGAGGAGGAAGTTGATCTGGGGGATCTGGATCTCGATGCAATTGAGAAGGAATGTGAGAAGAAGGGAAGGGGTTATGTACCCAAACGACAGCTCGAAATTCTCCAAGAGGCCATCATCAAAACTAAAGTCTCTCAGAAATTGGGTATTAGGGTTGATCCCTAATCTGGGTTTAAACACAAATCCTCTTCGGATGACCCAAAGAAAGGCAGGAATTCAAACAAGCAGTGTATTGTCGAGGTTGGGGTGAAGCTCATTGAATCTGGGATGTACCCTACGATTAGGGAAGCTCTGTCTGAAACCCCCAAAGTTTCCCAATGAGGATCGTGACATGGAATATCAGAGGGTGTAATCACCCTAAGAAAATCATGTCGCTATCTAGAAAAGTGAAGCAGGAGAGACCGGATGTTTTATTCTTACAGGAAACCAAATGCTCTATGGAAGTAATGGAGAGAAATGTCCAAAATATTTGGAAGGGTGCAGGCGTCATGGCAATTGATGCCATTGGCATGGCAGGAGGCATAGCAATCCTGTGGAACCCTAGATCCATCCTTTTATCCAACTGGCGGGCCAACCATTTTTCTCTTAGCTGTGATTTCCATATCATGGATTCTGCCATTAAGGGCTCTCTTGTCAATGTCTATGACCCTAGCATTGCCCCTCTAAAAGATTCCTTCCTTCTGTTTCTGTATCGGTTATCCCTGCAAGCTTCTGCGGGCTCATGGATTGTGGGGGGAGACTTTAATTTGATTTCTTCTCTGGAGAAAAAAAAAAGGCGGACGCAGAAACTTGGACAGATTCCAAGAGAATTTTTGAGACATTCTTTCTCATAATCGGTTGGTTGACATTGAAACAGGGAATGGATGGTTTACATGGAACAACAAGCATGGTGGGTCCCATCTTGTTGCTTCTAGGCTAGACAGATTCCTGACATCGGAAGATATTGCACGTGAAATGGGGGAATTCAACTCCTGCATTCTTCCCAATGCTGGCTCTGATCATTGGCCTGTCTCCCTCTCCTGGGATCTTTCTTCCAATAATTGCCCTAAGCCCTTTCGGTTTGAATAGTTTTGGTTGGACCATAAGGATTTCAAAGACTTGGTGGGGAAATGGTGGGAGGAATGCACCCTACAGGAAGGCTAAAAAATGTACCAATTCCAACAGAAACTCAAAATGCTCAAATCCAAGATTCGCTCCTGGAATAAGGACGATTTCGGGAACATTTTTTAGGACAAAAAGAAGCTAATTCTTGAGCTAGAGGTTCCAGAAACAAGGGATGGAAGGTGGATGTAATGAGGAGTTGAGGAAGCGTGAACACACCATGCTAGGGGAACTTGACGCTCGGGAAAGGCAAGAAGAAACTTACTGGAAACAAAAATCCAGAATTCAGTGGCTGCAAGAAGGAGACAGAAACACCAAGTTCTTCCATAACTCAGTAGTTCAGAATAGACACAAATCCAAAATATCCAAACTTCGGAAGTCTGATGGAGGCATTGCTGAAACTAGGGAAGATATCGAAGCTGAGCTCATCCAGCATTTTGAGATTTTTCTGAAGGAAGACAGACCTGATAAAAGTCTGGAAATTGCCCAGATCTCTTCCCTTATCCCACGCATTATTTCTCCTGAGCATAACGAGATGCTATCTAAAGCTATCTCTTTACTCGAGGTGGAGGAAGCTGTGCACCAAATGGCTTTGGGTAAGGCCCCTGGACCGGATGGTTTCACCACCAATTTCTTCTCCCACTTTTGGGACTTGATTAAGGTGGAAGTGCACCAGCTGGTGGAAGAATCTCGTTGTTGTGGCGGAGTCCTGCGTGCTTTCAACACCACTTTTTTGTCCCTAATCCCTAAGGAAGAAGGGGCTGACTCGCCAGGAAAGTTTAGACCCATAGCCTTATGCAATGTTATCTGCAAAATCATTTTGAAAGTCATAGCTAACAGATTGAAACCTTTGCTCCCAACCCTTATCTCCCCCGAACAATCTGGCTTTGTTGAGGGAAGGCAAATTGTGGATGGGATCCTTTTGGTCCATGAGACTCTACACTCCTCAAAGTTCTGAAGAAACCTGGGATGATGGTAAAACTTGATATTGCAAAATCCTATGACAAACTAAGTTGGCAATACATGAGGGAAATGTTGCTTGCTTTTGGCTTTGACTTAGTCTGGGTTTGATGGGTCATGAATCTTGTTTCAACTCCATTCTTCTCGATTCTTCTCAATGGTTTTCCTACAAAGCTGTTGCAAGTTTCGCATGGTATTAGACAAGGTGACCCTCTGTCTCCCTTCTTGTTTATCATTATGGTTGAGGGTCTCAATAGACTTCTGAATCACAAAGTGGCCACCGGGGTTATCAAAGGGCTCAGACTTCATGATGGGATGGATAGACAAACTCACCAACAATTTGTAGGTGACACCATGTTAATGGGGCACCCTTCAGTCCAAGAAGTTAGAGGTTTTAAGAAGTGTCTGGTTTTATTTGCTAAAGCATATGGTCTGGAGGTTAACCCTCATAAGTCTCAGGTGTTCTTTCTAAATACCCCAAGGGTTACTCAACTCAACATTATTAGAATCCTAGGCTTCTCGATGGGATCCTTCCCTTCTAAGTACCTAGGGGCTCCTCTAACAGTGGGATTAATTCGATCGGCTTCCTGGCAAGAGTTGTTGGATAGAATGAAAAGGAGGCTAACAAGTTGGATTGTGCGTCCCTTGAATTTCCCTAGCAGATTAACTCTTGTCAAGTCAGTTCTCCAATCCATGCCGGTTTATTTTTTTTCCATGCTCTCAGCTCCTAAGTCCGTGTTGAAGGTTATCCGGGGCATCTAGAGATCCTTCCTTTGGGGTTGTTGGGAATCAAAGGGGAATTTTTCCTTGGTTGGTTGGGATAATATTTGTAAACCAAAGGCTAATGGTGGTCTTGGCCTCAGAGATCCAGAAGTCCTAAGTGAAGTTTTTGGGGCCAAAATCTGGTGGCGCTGGTGCACCCAACAGGGGGAACCTTGGGCTAAACTGTGGCATATCAAAGATGCTAAGGACAGGGAGATTGGGCAATTAGTTCGATTTAATGAGGTTCATCAGGGTTCTCACATTTGGGCAAAATCTTTTGCAGCTAGAAGTCTGGTGCAGGATCATTGCTTTTGGGAAGTTCAAAATGGGAGGGAAGCAAATTTATGGGATGATTCCTGGAACCAGTTTCCAATTCTAGGCTTTGATCCTCGTTGGCATCCTTTGAAGGAATTGGTCTTGCTCGCGGAAAACTGAAAGTCCACCAATACTGGAATATTTCTGTTATGGAAGGGCCTAGGGTGTGGTTGAAAGCTTAAGAATGGGCCAATGCATCGGAGGGGGCCGTTTTAGAAGATTTTGACCAAATGATGAGGGACAGATTCATCCGACACAAGGACGCAAGTGACAGACTTCGGTGGGGGAATTCTCCTAAGGGTACTTTTAGTATTCATGAAGCCTATAACTTATTCATCCAGGAGGAGGAGGAACCAAGGAAAGTATGGTCAAAGGTTTGGCAAATGAACAAGTGGCCAAAAGTGGCAGTCTTCTGCTGGCTGGTGGTTTGGAAGCGTATTCTCACTAGTGAAAATTTGAGGAAAAAGGGTATCTGTGGCCCGTCCAGGTGTCCTCTCTTCCTTCAAGCTGAGGAAAGCAGCGGTCATCTGCTTGATTCCTGCTCTTTTGCTTCATCTATCTGGGATCATGGAAGTTCAATTTTTCGCAGATGTTATCGAGTGAGGGGCAATCCAGACGTGTCTTTGGATGCCTGGGACCTCAAAGCCTTCTCTAATCCCATCATCGGAATGTTATGGCACATCTATCCGGGCATGGTCTTATGGGCTCTGTGGAAGGGGCGCAATAACCGAATTTTCAGGAATTGCATCAATAAGGAGGAAATTGTCTGGGCTAACCTTGTTAGAAATATGGCGGAGACCATTCGCAGTTAGCAATGGACGGACAAAGATAAAGAGCTGTCCATTGAAGATAAGCGAATTACCGATGGGTGGGGATTAAAGAGTTCAGATTTGGAGGGTCTTCGTAGGAAGTCTATGGCACCTTCGCTAAATGTGCAGTCTCGATGATCACCTCCACCTCCTCGGTGTTTCAAGATCAATTTTGACGGTGCTTCCCATGGCAACCCGGGAGCAGCAGGGTTTGGGGGAGTTTGCAGGGATTGGACGAGCAAGATAATGAAAGTTTTCTATGGCGCCATAGGCCATGATTCGAATAATTCTGCTGAGTTGGATGGGCTTATCCATGGGCTCATTCTGGCTCTTTCCGAATCGTGGTTTCCCCTGGTTCTGGAGGGTGATTCTCTTATCATCGTGAATATCGCACGGAAAATGTCATTGGGAAAATCCCCGGAGCATGTCTCGTCTATTTGGTGCTTATTGGCCAAACTGGAACATCTTAGATCTCTTCTGGTCAATCATCCTGCCATTTCTTTTGCCCATGTAAAAAGAGCGGCTAACAAGGTGGCGGACGACCTGGCCAATCATGGAGTTGACATCGATTTCGCATTTTGGTGTGGTAAACCGGATGATTTAGTTGTGAGCGAATGGGGCCAGATGTGCTGCCAACTGGCTCTGAATGACGCGGCAGGGGCGGGGGTGGTGACGTCTAATGATAGGACCTCAACCCACCGCGGAGCAGATAACCTAGCAGGTACTGTTCAAAATTCTCGTGCTGGGCTACATCAGCACTAGTTGCACTTGGAGTATTAATTGCTTCATCAATGAAAGTTATGAGTTGGTACTCCCGAGATAGGGATGATGCGATCAATAAGACCCGCAGCAATCTTCCTGCTTGTCCTTTTCATAGCTTTGAGATTTTGACGGCTCTTTGGATGATGACGTTCTAGTACTGCCTCGTGTTTTTCCATCATTTTTTGGGAGATGGCCTCTATCGCCTTTTCCTTATTAATTCCCCTACCAGGTCCGGTTCTTTCCCCATTCCTTATCTTTGCTGGCAATCTAGCTGTTGTGGTGTCTGCAGGATTGAGTTCAGCGGAAGTTTTCTTGTTTTCTTTCCCAGCTGCAAGTCTGGTTTTGCTCATCCCCTTTGTCTTATGGCTCCGAAGCGGAAATCCCCTGAGAAAGAGGTGGGGGGCTTATCGATGACCCTGGGCTCCCAGTTTGGCAGAACTACCCGTGCCTTTGCTCGGTCGCATCTGCCTGAGGAGGCGGATTTCCACCAAAAATGCATCCCTCGGTCGATTCAGGAGGAGCTTGGGGGGATGGAGAAGGAACTCTGGAACGAGGTTAAGGATTTGTCGATGGACGAAATCCGCAAGGACACTAAGGATTGGATCCTCGATCCGAGAACGACCACTGGCAGAGCTTCGCTCTATGAGAGAACGCTTATGAACTATTGGGTTACTAAAAATTTGATGGCTAATGTCCTCATGGATGCGTTCAATAAACGGCGAGGGGATGACGAACCTGTCCGCTCTTGGAAAATGCATAACCTTGACAGCAGAGTTATGCATTCCAAAGTGGATGCAATTGCTAAAAAGATGGGTATCACCTCTGTAGTTCAAGGTGGCAGCAGTGGAGACGGGGGCGGTTGTAGCCGAGCTAATACCTCGCGACGACAGGAGGAGATTTCAGAAGCTGGTCAGTCTCAGCCCATCAATTCCAATCCGAGCCCGGTAGCTGCTGAACGCTACATGAAGATTATCACCCTATACTAAGGTGCTCTTCGTCAATTTTTGGTTTTATGGCAAGGCAACCATGGAAGCTGTGATGGCATTTAGTTTTTATATGTCTGATGTCTTTTATGTTAGCATAAATGCCGAACTCGAGTCAAAACTGTGCAGTTCTGCTTTCTTAGACATGCTGATCTCCTGTTTGGCATCTGAGCCGAGAGTTTTTGATAGCCTAATTTCTTTTTGTGAACTGAAAGGGGGGACCCTGTTTGACCTCTGTTGGTCGGGGTGACCTCTGTCAAGGATGAATAGTTTTGTATCTTCTATGAACCAATAATATATATAAGTTTTTATTTACAAAAAAAAAATCATTAAATTTTTAGATAAATAATAAATGTTTAAGCTTTAAAAATTAATAGTAGGTCTCTTAGCTCGGGAGACAGTCTATTCATGGGTTAGGTAAGTCCAACCCCTTTGGTTGTATTGAAAGCAAAACATGCACATTCACTAACATAAAGCACCTATAACTTGTCGGAATGTACTCTATTGTTTTCCATGGAGAGATTGATGTTTTTGTGGAGAGAGATGCATGGCTACAATTGATTGTAAATGCTGATGGGCACTACTTGTGAGCTAATAGCTACATTAAGGAATTCACCTCGGGCTTCACACTATATAACTTTCGAAGGGATGGAAGATGAGCTATTACATATTTCTTGTCATTAGCCTACCTTAACATATTATTGATCTCCTTTGCTGGCAAACTCATATCAACGTGTCTTTATATTGTTAGCAAGAAGGCATATATAAGTCGATAACTTTAATCACGCTTTTGTGTATTCTATCTTAAAATCAACATATAAGCCCTCTAAAGAATCTCTATCTTTCCACCTGGCTCTTATCTATTTCACATTCTAAAGTTGGAGATGACGACCCATCTATATGTGCTATAAGTTTATGGTCCATCTTTTCCTAGTTAAAACATATTAGATAATGAAGAATATTCCAATATAGTTTTGTCTTGTTTTAATTGTCTCAAAGTTTGTTGCAAATATGGATTGGCCATGCTTCTCCAACTTAGTACGAAGCAATTGTTCATGCCCAAAAGTGAGGTTCAGATCTATTTGAGACCCTTCCCATAGCTGCAAATTGAAACACTTAAGAAGGAGAGTCCAAAGAGCTTGATATTATGTGCATTATAAAAACGAGTGATCTAAATTCTCTTCTATCCGTAAAGGAAGTGAACATCTTGAAGCCTAAATTTCCAAGGGATTGAACATGAGCTACTACATTTTTCATGTTGTTATCATGCCTTAATAGATTATTGACCTAAGAAAGGAGGGAGACTGTGTTAAATAGGTTGAAATATCGATGTTTTGAGTTGCACAATAGGGCTCATCCTCAGGAGAAAAGTATTCTCTTGAGGATGAGCCCTACTGTGTGGATCGAAACGTCGATATTTCAACCTATTTAACATAGTCTCCCTCCTTTCTTATTAATACTATTCTGTACAATCATGAACAACTTATTGACCTCCTTTTATGGCAAACTCATATTAGCGTGTCTTGCTATGAGTAGCTAGAAGGAAAATATAAGTCGATAAATTTAACCATGCTTTTGTGTATTATGTCTTAAAATCAACATGTAATCCCTCTGAAGAATCTCTATCTTTCCTACTGGCTCTTATCTCTCTTCCCTACTCAGAATTCTCAAGATGCCAAATTATTAAGTTTGACCACACAATTAAATGATGCTTAATTAGTCAATTTAGAATTTGATTTATCTATCTTTGTAAACAAGGGTTGGCCTATAATTGTTCCCTTCTTTAAAATTTGATATTTCTACTGGTCACATGATTCCAATAAATATTTTGAGCAATCATATAGATTTATTCAAGGCTTTCGAAATGATTGATTGTTTGTTTCGCTTGTCCAAATTGTCTAGAGTCTTGTGACAAAATGTTCTATTATAGTATTACGAAATAATAGTCTTTTAAGCATATCTTTTGCATCCAAGTTGAAACCAATGTCCCCCTTTGAAAATTTAGTCTCAATTTTCTTTGTGAGCAAATAGAGATAGAAAATCCTCTTCCACAAGGAAGAAATATATATAGAAGTTATAATCTTGTCCCGATGAGATCTAGGTTTTCAAGATCCACGAATACAACATGGTTGGGTTGGCTAGGGGGCATAGAACTTTCCAACAAGGGAAAAATCAATGAGATTGAGGGTAAGATTTTGAGTGAGGCCTAGAGAGAAATATAACGCTAGAACTTATGCCACCTCTTAGTGAGAAGTAAATCCTTCATCTTTGCATTAGGAGTCATATTTATTTGTTTGGTGGGTAATCAAACTAAAATCAAATAATTTTTACAAACATCTTTGTAAGTCAAAGGGCCAAAGCCCTCAATTGGAATTGACATGATAGATCATAGATTAGATATCCATATCAAACACTAGGAGCCATGGCCCATGCCTTCCCCTATTCCCACTAATAGTTACATTACGATAAATTTCAATAGCATCGCGACCCATAATAAATTTTACCTGTAACAACTTTGGTTTCTATTGCAAATGTTTATATTATGAAGAAGGAAGGACACAGTAGCCCGATTTTTGGACTACTGACATTTCAAATATACATCGAGTTCAAATTGAATTTCAACAACATCATTTCTAGTTTAGGACTTTAGTCCTCTGTAGTTGAAGTTTCTTATAAAATAGGATTATTTGTGGGAAGTTGCATTAATTTGTTATCATTAACTTATCATTTTGTTAACTCAATTAGGTTGTTTTTTTTTTCTTTTTTAAATAAATAGTTATTGGTTGATATTTAATATTGATTTTTTACTTTTATACAATAACGCAGGGACTAAGTTGCACACAACTCTTGTTTTAATTTATGAGATGTTAAATCAAAATAATAAATTTGAAAACAACGGGAGAAGAAAAATAAACATTTCAGGGGTTATTAATTATTTTATTTTTCTTCTTTAATAAGTATAATATTTATTTTAGGAGTTGTCTAAAAATTTGACAATTTGGCCCGGGTGGTGGCTTTTCACTGGAATCCAACGTTTTTTATTTTGCAAAATATGAATTTAACTATGTTTTAATGGTGATTTTGATGGTAGAAATGGATTTAACACCATCAAAAACCTCTCGGGCACCAATTCCAGATTTTGAAAGTTGTAACCATGATTTTTATTTTTTTTTCAAAAATCATAGAACTTTTAGACTACACGTTTATTTTATTATTTCAAAGTAAAATTAAAAAAAAAAACAGTTATACAAAAATAAATAATTTATTACAAATTACATTTTTTAATAAATAATTATATTACAAATTACATTATATTAGTTTTTTAGTAAATATTTATATTTAATATTTAATATGAATGATTCATATTTATTAAATAATTATATTACAACTTACATTATATCAAATTTTTTAGTAAATATTTATATTTAATATTTAATATGAACGATTCATATATTTTTTTTAACAAGAATAGTTGAAGAGCTTTTCATTAAAAGAAAACAGAGGTTACATATAGCAGAAGAAGGATGACAATTCCCAAAGCAGTATAGTGTCCATCACCCCTTGTTCATCCTTCTCTAGTTTATAGCTTTTCTTAAACTTGCCTAATCTATGGAAGCTATAGCTTCTTACATATTGTCCGAGCAAGAAAACGCAGAAACAAAACATTATAGGGAGCTATTTTGATACCCCTAGGGTGATGCAACTGCAATTTGTTCATAATCATTCTGTATACTATGCCAATCTACAACATTCCAGCATAAACGTGTTCCAAAAAACTGACAAACAACATAACTATCAACAAAAAGGGAGTTTAAACCAAGACCAACCAGCTTAGGGGATGAGGACTTCATAATTATCCACGCTTCGTTCCTTAGCAGAGTTGATTCTGAAGTGCAGACCTGAGTTTACCATCGCATTTCCAAACTTCTCCAGCTTCTTGCCAATGTTCCTGTTGGTGTTATTCGTGGCTTCCATATGAATATTCAGGTGGGGGTCCAAAGGAATTGCAGCGCTGAGAGCATTTACCCTCTCCTCAATCTTTCTGTTGTGAGTCTTAACTTCAAAGTGGGTGGCTTCTGCAAGAGTATAGAGCCTAGATAAGGCTCTCTTCATTTCCAAATTCTCATTTCTCGCTAATCTGACCTGTTGTTCCAGCTCTGTGATGCGAATTTGAAGGTCCCTGTTCGAACTGGAACTCCTTCTCTGCTTTGATCATGAAGCCCATCCTCCAACAAGACCTCCGACTGGTCTTCCTCCCTGGATTCAGTGTGACCTAAATGCTGCTCGCAAATAACCTGGACGCCTTCGGAGACAGGATGGTCCCAACTGCAGGCTCGTTTGGAGCTCCTAACAGGCTGACAACAGAGAGAATGGGACGAACCAGAAACCATAACAATATGCTCCATCATTAACTTCAAACTCTCCTTGCCAATATACCAACGACTAGCAGCGTAAATGAAATGGAAAACCTCGCAGCTGCTTGTGTATTTGAAGGATTCGTGCTGCCAAAGCCTCCCCTCGGCTTCACGCATGCGGCCCCATCTGGCATGGCGTGAACCGAGGCCCATAAATGCCGAGGGGACAGTGAATCCAGCGCATATTTGAAAGGCTTGAGTGGGGATTATGAGCCACGATCCTATTGATCTTAGAGTAGGTGATATTTTTGAATGAATCAGACATCAATAAAACATTAAAATTAATGGATCCATCTATCCTCCCTAAACACATTATCACAGTCCAAGGTTCCATAGCTCAGGCCTACACCTTTGTTTGCCAATCCATCCGCTTGCTGATTTTGGGCTCTTAGGACATGAAAAAACTTAATTTTCTTGAATTCTTTAGCTAGACAAAGAAGAAGATGTTGCATTTTGGTAGCGGGCTTCTTACAATTTCTTACCAAGGTTCTAGCTTCTCTTATGACGATTGATGAGTCTCCGATCGCAGCCATATCCTCAATTTTCAATTCTCTGGCGAGTTCCAACCCTTTGATTAGGGAAAGCCATTCGACGTTGTTGTTGGTTTTTTTCCCAATACTCCAAGAATAATCTCTCTTCTTATTTCCCCTGGGGTTGAAAATAATCCCCCCGCACCTGCCAACCCTGGATGAACGATTCATATTTATTGCTAAATTGAATATTTTAAATTTCAAGAAAAAATTCTCGAATTGATTACTTTTGTTCGATGTCCATGTCTAGTCAAAGACCCTTAATTAGTGTGGATGAGTTTGTACTATAAATATTTGTAAAGTACCCAAAAATTTAAATTATTATAAAGCTTATTAAACTTTTTAGTAAATATTTATATTTAATATTTAATATAAATGATTCGTATTTATTGTTAGGTTGAATGTCTTGAGTTTAATGTAAATAGTCTTGATGAATTTCTCCATTGATTACTTTTGTTGAAAGTTTCATTCAATGTCTATGTTTAGTTTTTTTTTTCATAAGAAAATATAGCTTACTATTAATAACTCGAAATATTAAATGTAACCATTACATCATGACCACATGCATGAGTGTGCAGCAAATCACTCCAGCATCCACAAAGGCAGCAATATCATCTACATAGTTCAAGACATGTCCCATCCATATCACATGGATGTCTACTTCAGCATATTACTATCCATCACATAATCCTAAAAATATCATAGGTGACAAAAAAAACCATCTCCAAGAGTAATATAGTAGCGGAGAAACATAACCGACAATCATTAAAGACATAAATACAAATATAAAGTCCAAAACAGCCAGAGGCCTGGACACATAAGTCAATATATACGAAAGACTATAAGTAAATAGAGCCGAAACATCACACCAGATCAAAACCATCCAACAAGTAGTTGGATGAAGTACCTAAGAACCTGCAAGATATCAAGCCGCATAGATCAAATGAGCAAAAAATATAACCAATAAGCCATCAAAATGTAAAGTAGATCATCATCAAAAAACAATCACCAAAGCAGATCAATCGAGCCCTGTGAGAAAAGGAATTCCTCATGCCATTCCTCCCACATAATAATACCAGTCGCTGAAACCAAAGCCCGCTTGGATAGCAGATCTGCTTCTGAATTGACCTCACGATAAACATGAGCAAAGTGAATATGCAGAAAACCATCAATGAGATTTCTAACAGAGACCATCCAATGTGTCAAGAGCATCACATTGAGAGAAGACGACCCCAATGCCCAAGATATACTAGCAGAAGAGTCACCCATAGCAACGAGTGACGAGACCCGTTTGAAATGAGCAAAGTATAAGAGTAGCCAAAGTGCACAGAGTTCGCTGGGGGTGTTAGTTCCATATCGCAGGTTCAGATAAATACGATAGGAAATAGTGTTATTCAGATGTAGTATCACACCCGCACTGCTGTCACCCCGACCCCCGAGAGCCGCCCCATCAAAGAAACCGCATGGATATACAAGAATCGGAGGAGAAAACCGGTATCCAGAGCATCTTGGAGTCGAGGCATGTCGACCACCCACAAGACCAGGCATGGAGCAAAACTCCTTGTAATAGGCAATTATCCGCCCACATAACCAATTCAGATTTGGAGAAATACCATCGAAAACACAGCGATTTCTTGCCTTCCACACCTCCCACATCATGAAACAGGGAAGTTCCAGCCACTGACGAGCACCAGGATCATGGAACCAACAGCTAAAAGAGTCAATCAAGGACGTAGCATGCCAGGCAACAAGTGATCCAAGGGATGTAACAATGTATGACCAAAGTTCTATCATGAATAAACACGACGAGAAGAGATGATCAACCGATTCCACATTGGATGCACAAAGCGGACACCGGCCAGGACCGCAGAAACCTCGACGACAAAGATTATCCCAGGTAAGAATATTGTTGCCCAGAGCCAGCCAGATAAAGCAGCGAATCCGCGGTGGAATGGCCAGTTTCCAAATCATTGTATGCCACCAAATCAACCCAGGTTGACAATCAGCGAAACAAGAGTCATATGCCAGCTTTGAGGTGACCACGCCTCGTGCAGTATCCCAAGACCACACCAACTTGTCCGGAGCGTCACAAAGCCTGATATTTGCTTGACTCAGATGCCTGATAAAATCTGACCATTCCTTCCCCATAATACCCCCAATACCAAGTTGACGAGCATTTATCCATCCCCTGCCATTTAATGGAACAGCATGTGCAAGACAAAAGAGCCCCCTGGCCCGTAGATGTGCCCGTAGTTCCTAGGAGAGAAGATAATCAGGAGATCCCCCCAATACAGGATCCATGCCGAGTCTTATGTCTCGACCATTTCCGGGCTTCCAAGTAAACCATTTTGCAACGACAGAAAACGAACCCATAAGACCCCTCCAAATATTGGATGCGCCAGTCACGGTATGTCGCTCCAACCGAAACCAGGAAGCAACAGGGATGTTTTTTAGATATTTCGCCCTGATAATACAACCCCAAATGGAGTTATTAAATAAAACACGCCACAAACTCTTTGCATGGAGCCCCTTCACAAAAAGTTCCAAGTTCTTTACGTTCCAACCCCCCAGAGTGTGAGGTTTGGCCAGGGATTTCCAGTTTATTAAATGAAACTTGTTCACCGCCCCCCCCCCCCCCCCCCCCCGACCATATAAAACGAAAAAATTTCCCCCGGATAATGCGGATGATTGCCACCCGGAATTTTGTTGAGAGAGAACCAGTAGACGCCGAGATTCTGGAGGACTGCCTTTGCCAAAGTGAGCCGGCCACCCAGAGACAGATATTTCATGCTCCAGTGTCCAATGCGGTCATCAAACCGCTTGATAAGCCAATTCCAGTCATTTATCCTGTAATTTGCAGGTTTGATAAAGTAGCCGAGATACTTAGTGCCATCAGATAAATCCTTAAATTCCAAAGGAAACGAATCCCAGATTCCGCGTTCCACATTCACCTCCAAAGAATACTTCAGGAAAAAAGATTTTAACATGCTAATGAGCATGCCAGTTACCAGACAGAAAAAATCAAGTATTTTCTTATACTGAACCCACTCCTCCAAAGTACCCACACCGAAAAGCATTACATCGTCCACAAAGAGAGTGTGTGTTATTGAAACATTAGTGGATATCTTTAAGCCCACAATATGTCCATCACTCCTAGATTTATGAATGGAGAGGCTCAGACCTTCAATGACCAACATAAAAAGTAGGGGGGAGAGAGGGCATCCCTGACGAAGGCCCCTAGAAGCCTTGAAGTATTCAGTCGGTTGACCATTTATAAACACAACAAAGTTAACAGAGGTGACGCAGGCCATAATCCACTTCATAACCTTCCAAGGAAGACCAATTTGGATAAGAATCAGTTTCAAAAAGGTCCAATTTACTCTGTCGTAAGCTTTTACCAAGTCAAGTTGGAGGACTAGAGCATCCAGCTTCTGCTGGTTTATACTGTGGAAGACCTCCTGAGCCACGCCAACCGCATCATGAATCTGCCTCCCGTCCAAAAAGCCATATTGTTCCATGGAAATGAATCTTGACAAGAATGGTTTGATACGTTGTGCAATTATCTTAGATATGATCTTGTAAACTAAATTGCACAACGCAATAGGTCGGTAGTCACTGAAACTCTCAGGATGTGATGCTTTAGGTATCAGTGTCAGATAGGTAGAATTCAGTGCCCTAGAGACCATCCCCAAAGACCGGGATTCATCAACCACTGTCCTAAGATCCTCGCCCATAATATCAAAAAAATGTATAAACAGTTCCACCGTCCAGCCATCCGGACCGGGCGATTTATCCTTGGTAAAGCCCCGTAAGGTATCCAGGATTTCAGTAATAGTAATAGCCTCGAAAATCTTGTCCCCTTCCACATCCGTGAACATCCTGGGATATTCTTTTATAAGCTTAAACTGTTCATTCATAGTTGTATCCTTTGGATCAGTATAGTACTCAAAAAAGTGTCGAGAAGCCTCGACCATCAAATCCTCAGTCCCATAAATCCTCCTCCCATCATGATCATTTAAATCCCATATATTATTTTGAATCCTTCGTGAATCAGCATACCGATGAAAAAACTTTGTATTTAAATCACCAGCTTTTAGCCAGATTGCCCGACTCTTTAAACGCCAAGATTCTTCCTGGGTAATGAGAATTTTGAGTTTTCTTTCCTCCAGCTTAGCAAGTCGCGCACGACCAGCTTGAGCACATCCCATTCTTAAAAATTGCTCCCTGAGATCAGCTATTTAGAGCCCTAATTAGTGATGAGTTTGAGGAATGTAGAAAAGTGTTCGAATATTTTGGCTAAAATTTAAAAAAATAAATGGTTAATTTATTAATTAAACTTTATTTATTTATCTTTGCTCATTTTCACTTGATTTTGGTCTAACCAGTAGTTTGACTTTCACACCTTTGCAATCATTTTCACAAATTTTCATAGGATTTGATTATTTTATGTCTTTTTACTTTCTCGAATATAATCCAACCAGCTACTTGATTAGACACCTCTATAATCATTATCATCAATGTTTCCTTTCCGTTTTTCAATGTAGCCACATGGATTGGGTCCCAAAAGAATTTGATTCATGCCTTTATTCTCCTTTTTCTAAAGAGTCTTCATACAATGATAAGAATAAAAATAAAATTATCCGAAGTATCATAGTTATATTATTATATTTCACACATGTTAGTAAAATGAAAGGTTTGTTTGTTTGTTTTTATGGATTTATATTATAAAAAATGGAAAATCATTTAAGATATTTTTTATATTTTTTTAATATATAACTTAAAAGATATTATGAAAATATTATTCGGAAGATAATGACTTCAAATCAATCTTAATGTTGCAAGGGTGAAGATAAATATCACGGGGCACAATGTGGAGTTGTAGGAAGTTTACCAACTTTGCATATAGATCTATCTTTTGACTTATATTGTAGTGTTGCTTATAGGTTATTGTGTCATAGATTGTATGATCGAGTTTCAACTTATGAACCTCATGCGAAGACCGCCACATGGTAGGGTGGATGTATGATGAGGAAGATGTTAGTAATAAAATATGCGAGAGAAACTAAAACACAAATATGAATAAATAATAATAGTAACACAAAATTTATCCTGGAAAACTTTGTAGGGAAAAATTAGCCTTCAATAATAGATCTATTATTGGTCCCTAGCCAAACTAGGCCAAGGCCGCCAAGAGCATCTATCTTGCTCATATTGGCACCTTACAATGGAGGAATCCAACCCTATAAATATGGTTCTTTACATG
This sequence comes from Larix kaempferi, assembly GCA_027924585.1. Taxonomy (NCBI): domain Eukaryota; kingdom Viridiplantae; phylum Streptophyta; class Pinopsida; order Pinales; family Pinaceae; genus Larix; species Larix kaempferi. Next base: position 7,253,969 of record BSBM01000015.1, read on the forward strand.
CAAACACAATTAGCAAGAAACCACAGAATAGCAAAACCGTGTGCCCGAAACCACTTACATCCTTGCTCATTTCCGAGTCAAGGTTAACCCTAACAGAAGATAGATTCTACATAAATTCATGCTACACATGACAATGACTATCTTTACCTATTTTGCAAATTCATTTTATGATAAGGGTAATATGGACTACCACGTTGACCCACAAATCAGTGCCCTATGATGCTCATATGAAGACCACCACATGGCATAATAGATGTATGACGAACGAAGTAAATTCTCAATAACTTCTTACTATGCTTGAGAGACATTGTCTTCACCCATTTTGCAAATACATGCCATTACGAGTGTAATATGAACTACCTAAGACTATCAAGTTTTTTAAAAAATTGTGAAAATAAGATCTGTGGAGTTATGAATTTCAAGTAACTCAAATACTTAGTTTAATATGAGGGGGAAGAGATTGGAAGATTGTATCTCTTGTGTAAGGAAAGCGACTATTTTTTAGGATAAGACTTCCAGGCCTGTGTGGATCGCGAGTAAAGCTACTGTTGCTTTTAAGGAGTATGGGATTGCATCAAAGGTTTCAACATTGGACAATATGCCCAATCCTTACTTTGTAAGTCGATGCTATTATTCTTCTTGTGTCCTTTCGACACTTTTGATGGTGCCTCTCAGAATTCGACCAATTTGTGTGGGGCAAGGGCTCACATTGTTTTTGATAGGCGGAGTTACTACAACATTTGGATGCATGTTGGTCCGGGTACCAACACGAAGGGTGAAGTTTGTGCCCTTTGGATCTTGTTCTATTTTGCTAATCTCAGGAATTTGTCACTTCTACATGTTGTTGGTGACTCTTTGATTGTGATAAATTGGATCAACAAGATCGGGTCTTTGAATGTCATTGCTCTCTCAAAGTGGATGGATAAGATATCTCATCTTTTGAAGGATTAGAATGAGACGCAATATCACCATATCTCTCGTGTCCACAATGCGAAGGCGGATGTCCTCTCGAAAAGGGCCCTTAGCGCAGAGGAAGGTAAAAAAACTTTTGAGTTATGGGCGGATAACATCCTCTGGGACGAGGGCTAGTTCTATCTATTTGGCTAATGAGGGCCAATCCCTGGCTTTTGGTCCATTTTTGTGTTTTGTTGTTTTTTTTGGAACTCTTGGTCTCTTCTGGTTTGTAGTTAGGGGGCTCATATCACTTCTGGCTGGGGGCAACCTACTCTACATGTTGTTAAGCTGTATTCGCTGTTGGGTGACAGTTTTGCCTTGGTGGGCGTTTGTATCGGCTTGTGATGTAAGACTTGTTACTTTTCATATACTTCTAAATAAAGTATAGCTACTTTTACTGTGTGAAAAGAAAGTGGCTTCATTAATTATAGTATAATTTCTCAATATTTTAATTGGCTTTGACATAAAGATACGTGTGCAACGAATGTTATACACACTTCACATTTTTAACCACTACTTATTTTTATCCGATACATTAACAATTTTTACTTTTTTATCGGATACATTTATAATTTTAACTTTTTTTTTGTTGTAAATTGCAGATAGGAATTTAATTAACAGAGCCAAGAGATACATCAAGAGCCAAATTGTTTGTAGCAGATTGGGGAGGCCTCAAGTGGTGAATCCACAATCCCAATCGATCAAAAATACTGAAATGACTGACATAATACAAAATATAGATCTCTTGGGTATGGTCTGCCCATAAAAAGACTAAGACTTGCTTCAAAATAAAGTTTCATACTGTTTGGTGGTGTTGTAAAATAAACCATATAGAAAATTAAAACAAAAAAGATGATAATCACAGAGATGACCCAAAGTTGTGGCAGCGCATTTAGCGATTTGTTGGTGGCTCGTCCGGTTTCTCCTCAAGGATGGGACAGGCAACATAGAAATCTTCAAAAGTCCCCAAAGGGGGGAGAGTAGGAGAGGGAGAACCTGGAGCACACGTACCATCCTGAGCAACATCGTTTGCGAGAGTTGCAGGAGCCGAGCCCTTATCCTTCCTTACCTTGGACTTTTTATGTGCAGACCTAGATTTCATAGCCTCAGGAGCTGCAGCGTCCTCATTGTTTTCCTACACTGCCGGTTCAGAATTGCCACCCAGGGAGAGAATATCCCAGGTCATATTGGTGTCCAAGGTATTTGAGTGGTCCATGACCTCTTTCAGGCTGGAGTTGATATTCCTCGCAATGCTGGTGCTGGCTTGCCAGCTTGCCTCCATCTCTTCAACAAGGGTGCTCATCATATTTTTTAATAGCCAATAGTGATTTATGGCACCACCATTGCTGTCAAAGGCGAGCACAGCCGCCACCCTACGAGCTTCCCACCCATCAATTAAGCTGCGAGTCTGCGCTCAGCATAACCGTCGATAACAGTCCAGTCCATGGCAACCTTGGACCTTCGACTAGAGCTAGTTCTACCACTGTTGCGAGGAGATATACCTTTGTTGCGTGGCGTCATGGCAATGAGAGCAGCAGGGGAAACCACAAAGAGTATCCTAAACTCAACAGAGGGAGCCACTTAGAATAACCGGAACGCAGCAGTAGGATTAGAAAACATGTCGACCAGAGCCTTTAAAGGGCCGAGCCAAGCCAAGTTCCTCCTATGGAACCAATAAATGATACAGACCATCATCTTTGGTAAGGGTGGCAGAATTGAATGCATGTCACACCAGTCGAGAGAGATCTTCATTCCAGACGCGCGCGAAGGAGATTGTGATCATCACCCTCATCCTCCAGCCTTAAATATTCGTCGTCGCCTAGGGTGGAATGCTGTCCAGTGGAGCAGGCTAACAGGTGTGTGGCTGTCATCATCTCATGGCCAGGTTCGTGCATACTGAGGACGTCGCCACATGAAGTAAGTCAAGTGGGCATCTAATCCATGTGTGCAGTGGACAAGGTGGAGGACACATGATCACTCGCATCTAGGAATAATTTTTACTTTTTTTATTTATAAATAAATATATCATTATCCAATACGTTAACAATTTTTACTTTTTTATCATATACATTTATAATTTTTACTTTTTTATTTATGGGTAAATATATCATTAGAAAAACCTTGAAAATACATTAAGTATTAGTTAAATATATCATTTGAAAAACCTTGAAAATGAAATTATTGTGTATATGAAAAATGTTCTATAAACACCCGTTTTTTTAACACTACCTAAGTAGTGACAATATAATTTTAATAAAAATAAAACTTTAATCGATTCCCAAAAAATCATAATTTCCTATCATTTATTCGACACCCTTTAAATGTTGACATAACATAAACATTATAACAAAAGGACAATTTGTTCTTTACGAGAACCAATTATTATTATTTATTTAAAATTATGAGCATGAACACTTCGAATCTCTTACACCAAGTAACTATACATAAACCAACCAACCAACCACGCCATATAATCTCATACAAACAATTTGAACAAGGAAGGGGAAAAGTGAAGCATGAGACAAAAAGTTTCCTTGTCACTTTGAAGTGACTCAACATAGACATGTTGGAGCCACATTATTTCAAAGTTCCAACTTACTTATGCTATCCCTTCACTTTTCCATAAGGAAATTAGTTAAAATAATTACGTTGGAATCACATCATTTGAAACATCCTTATAATATTTAAAGTGTGGTTTGGTAAGTTTTGTACTCCTTCTAGGGGTAAGTTAAAAATGGTGAAAAATGAGTATAGCTTAAATGTTACGGTTCTTTTTCAATGGTGCAGAAGGATAAGGATGGAAATACAATGTTTCAGTTTTATTATCATTGATCACATTTATTGTCAACATAACTCAAGGACAGACCAGTTATCTAAAGAAACATATAGAGGCGAAGAAGGTGTCATATACTAGGATGAATTTCTGGATAATCAGATTATAGAGCAGGGCTCTGTCAGGATCTTCGATTTTTAACTATTTTGTTTCTAGTTATTACATTTTGGTTTTTAGAAAAGACATTTGAAGAAAGAGACTGTTTATTGGGATAATGATTGGGCATTATTTTTTGACGAGAAGGAAGTTAAAAGCACATCAATGTATTTAAGTTGCTTTAGACTTAATCACTTTGTACTATTTGATTCCTTTATGAATACCAATAGTATGTTTTTTTCCACTGAAAAAAAAAGTTTTGTACTCTCTTCATTTGAATCCAGATCTATAATGATAGATTGCTTGCTATGATAAGGCTAGAAGAGAGGCACCTTCCTCTTGAGTGGGACTGCCATTTTGGACGTGTTCTCTTATGTCTCGACCCTTGCTAAGTCATAAATTTATTGCTAGGTGCTAACTTATATGTTGTATGTTGTTGACACTAACCTAAGGTTTATAGTGGCAATCAACCTCATCCAACCAAATAATATTGACTAATTACATATTCTCCAAATTAAAAAAAAAAATTATAAAAACATTCATATATTTTCACATTTACAATTTTTACATATAAAATAATTTGGTGAAAATGTCTAACGAGATCCATAATAATTAATTTAAAAGCTTGACTTTATAATCTTTGTAATTACTATAAACTTAACCTACTAAAGTTACACTTAACCTACTAAACTTTCTTAATATGTAATTATATTTTAATAAAAATGATTTAAAAAAATAAATGAAAGCTTGACTTTTTATAAAAACATAAGTGTACCCTATAGATAAGGAAGTAAAAGCAAAAGAGGTATATCTTTCATATAAAATGGAACTTTCTTCTCTTGGTCAATATGTTTGGCGAGCAAGATTGATTGTTCATTTCAATAGTGATATATTGTCAGAATGTAAAATTCCAGTACAACATCCACCTATTTGTTGACTAAATTGAGTAAACCATCTTTCAAACACTTTATGTCGAAGCAAATCAACTTACATAAGTTTAGTCATGAATGTGGGGCTTAACATTTTATGGCCATTTTCACATGTGCTATTTAGTTGTTAATTTAATTTTTAGGTTTTTATTATTTTATTAATGTTTAGATCTTATTTCTTTTTCAATCTAATAATCTTTTATTTTAATTTTAATTATTATGTAATAATTTTGATAAACATAATATGATAAATGTTGTTTACTTTTATTTAAATTAATTTTATAAATAATAATAAATATATCTTTATAAATATTTTTTTTTTTTGGAAAAAAAACGTATCATTGTTATTTAACCGAATCAAAGGATATATGAAGTCACTTCAGTTCAAGACTTTGTGAAAACATCTCTGCTCAAAAATCTTGAAACCATATCTTTATAAACAAATATGATATTGTTAAAAGATACCAATAATTTAAGCAAAACAAAATTAATGTGATGATATTAATAGATAAGACATATTAATGAATGTGATGATATTAATAGATAAGAGATATTAATGATTTCAAATAAAACAAAACTAATGTGATGATATTAATAGATAAGAGATATTAATGATTTAGGCAAGCAAAACCATGGTGATATATTATTGATTGTATATAATTATTTTATAATAATATTATATTCAAATTTATGTTTATTAATAAAATTGTTTAATCTTGTAATTTTGTTTTAATTTTTGGAATTCAATGAAATCAAAAGTTAGAATTTTTTTTATTGATACATAATTTTAATTATTTTTTAAGATTTGGATTGATTTATATTTATATAAAAAACTCTAATAACATTGTTTATATATATATATGTGTGTGAAACTTTGTTCATGATATTTAAAATTTAGATGAATTTGTTATCAAATTTCTAATCATAAAAAAAGGGTTGTTTGCAATAAAATTACCAAATTTGTCATATTATTGTTGTGTTTTCTTTTCTTTTTTCCTTATTTTTATTGACCCTTTTCACTAGATTTCAAAACAAATTGTTTTGAAGTTGATAAATTTCTAAATAGTTTTATTTATTTATTTTAAAGATCATAAAACTATCAAAATTCACTTACCAAATTACCATAATATCGTAATTCTTGCTTGTTTTTCCTAAACCCAACCAAAATCTAGCTTGAAAAGTGCAAGCTGCTCACTTTTGCAACTAATGTGATGTTCAGAAACTACCTAAATGATCAAAATGGTCATTTAAGTACTGGAAATGGCGCTTTCAGTAACTCTTTGTATGTCGGATTTAGATGGATACAAGGTGATTTGAGTGTGACATATCACTATAAAAATTCTTTATATAATTTTTTTTTCTCACAATAATGGGTATCATTTGTATTAACCACCATAGATCCATCTTAAACCGGTATCTATCAAGCACCGAGAGGGATCCAATTTCTTGAGGTGTATTTCTTTTTTTAAATTTAAACTCAAAAAATTTGATCTCTCTTGATTGATAAATCCGGGTTTAAGTTTTAAGTTTTTATTTTATAAACGAACATCTATTTTTTAATTACTTTTCATACTATTTTATTTTATGAACCAACATGGATTTTTTTTTAAAATACTTTCCATAATTTTTTATTGTATGAGCCGACTTGAATTTTTTTAATTATTTTTATCACTTTTTACGTTTTATTATATATAACACTACATCCACATTAAAACATCTCCCCCATACTGGCTGTAGAGCACCTCGTTTCACTCGGTGCAACAAGAGCTGCAGCCTAACTATTCAACAAGTAAATACATTAGCATATATATTATATTTAGTGCATACATCTCGAAGTACGTCATGTTTTTTTATGTCTATTATAGTCATCCTTCACATAAGTGAAATCAAAATTCCTATTACAGGTACAGTATATCCGACAAAAAACTCCCAACAACAAAAAGCTTTTACAAGACATGGTAAAATTTCTTCATGGGTAGGCCTATTTAGCTGTTTGCTTCTACCTGACTAAGCGAGGTATCAATTTCCATGTTATCTTGTGCTTGGTGGACTGTAGCTTCCTCTCACTGATGTCCTGGACCTCGATTTGCTAAATTAGTGTGGTTAGAGGCTATTCAAAGTGATCCCTTGTTCACATTGTTCACAAGATTTCAAAACTGTGACGTCTTTGTTTTAGACCTTGCAACTGATTAATGACATAAGCTATTACATCTTCATTGGTTTCCCTCTATACAAAGTTATGGTTCTCCATGCTTTGAATTTTGGTGTTGGCCGAGAGCATTATAGAAATGCTGTTGTTTATTTGCTCTTTGTGCCGCCTTAAGGTTTTCTTAATCTTTGAGATTTCCTTATAAATATTGCTTTTGCAAATTGGACAATCCATAGCACACACTCTTGGAGTGAGCAACCCCCGAACTAAATCAATACCACCACAGAAGGAAAGGAGTTAAACTGAGAATCCAACTAGAGCTCGAAAGCAAATCTCACCTTTCGTTCCGGCCCTACTCCACTATAACTTATGGTTGGAGATAATTCTTTGAATTCCTCTTAGAACTAGAGATGGCTTCCACCATCCACACCCAATTCCTAGCCAAGGAACTAGGCAATTACTATCGATTTCACAATTAGAATATCCTAGATCGGTGTTCCAAGGAGAAGTAGGAAGGAGGAAGCAATGAGCATGTAAGGGTTAGATAGAGTTCAAAAAAATAACCAAGGGGTCTTCTTGATTACCCGTTGAAATCTTGTTTGTCGTGAACCGAAGGGTCATGCCGGGATTTTTGGATGTGAACTTGTTGCTGCTGCTATACTCCCTTTCAATGCACCATGGTAGCCGAGGGATAGAGCTGTCCCATAACTCCCATGGGAATTGATGAGGGCCATTTTTAATCCCGAGGAGCAGTTAAGGATGAGTATGTGAGGCTTGTGAGAATGGATTTCATCATCCGTTGATCTATAATGGTGGTACTTTGCCATGTGCTTGGTGTAATTGTGACACCACTGGTTAGCTTGTACAATGCATGGATAAGGGGATGCGAGTGATTAATATAACCCCATTTAAAAAAAAAAAATTCCTTTCATGATCTTAGATGCAATGTTTGCCCTAACATCTGCTGCTTGCTTGTGGTGTCTTAAGGCCTGGTAAAACTGAACCCTTGTAGTTTGACCTAACTCTCTTGTTATTCTTGTCATCCAACAACCCAATATAATATCCTTGGGTGGTAATTGACTTCAGGCCATCTTGATTATTATGGAGGAGTCCCTTATTATAGTGAGGGAATGAATGCTTAGTAATCAAGCCTACAAGAAACCTTGATAAAGGGCTATGACTTCTACTTGTTGTTTATTATATTTCCAAGGGCCAGTTTCTACTTAATTGTTTATTGTATTTCTAAACCCCATTCATAATACAGATCTTGATTTTCAATCCCTTTAAAAAAACATTTATATAATATAAACCATTTCAATACTTTCACTTTTCTTAAAAAAAACTTTAAATTTTTAAAATAAAAAACCATAATATTCTTAAAAAAAAATATCAAAATCCATAATGCTTTTCCATAATAGCATTTAGTGTGTGGTGAAGTGTTTGGATTGACCGAGTCTAACAACTTTTAGCCGTTAAATTAGTATTTTCACCATACAACTCCCATGGCGTGGCAAAACAAAACAAGTCCTAAAAACAACAGGTAAAACCAAAGAGCCTGCCATGAAAGGGCGAAAGCCATTCAACCCATTCAAATCCATTGACAATCCCCATTTTGGAGTGATGGCAAATTGGCAATCCCACGAGAACATGGGGAATTTCTATCCGTGTTTTTTTTCTTCTTTCAAATTTGCATGTGTTTAAGGCACGGCGTTGACTGGACAGAATATAATTTCATGGACTTTTCCTTCCCTCATTTCACATTAATTTGGATCACATTTAAGCTTGCAATCCCGCTGGCTCCTCTGGTCTCACAGCGGCGGAGTGTAAGCACTCTCCTGCGAATATACACATTTGGGCCATCTGATTACATTTATCAAAACAGGCCTTCAAAATGAGGTCTTTGAAGGGCGAGAGCGCCACCACCAGTAACAGTAGCAGGTCAAGCTTGCCCAGAGAATCTGCCCCGGATCGAGACGAGTCGATGACAAAATCATATGAGCATCTGTTATTCAAGAGATCCCGAGATGGGTGGGTGAGAAACAGAGATGAACGAAGTCCCTGTGAAATGGGTCGAAACGAGGCTGCAGACTGTGGGGGTGCCCGGGAAGACGAGGATGGGACAGAGAGGGGGGGATTGCGTGCTGGGTTCGATAGAGGAGAAGGATTCAGAGGTGCCCACGTGAGAGAGAGCGAGAAAATTTCAGGTGAGTCTTATGAAAAATTGCAGTTTATTGATAGGGGTAGAGATGGGTTTCGGGGATTGAAGTCGGAAAGGGGTTTGAAATACGAGATTGGAAATGGATTTGTGGGCGTTCATGGATTAGAGGACGTGGAGGGAAGAGGGAGGGCGTGTAGTCATTCTAAGAGTAGTGAGATGGAAGAGGGAGAGCTCGAGCCAGAGGCAGATGTTGATGGGATATCGATGAAGTGGAATTCTGATGGAAAGGTTGGCCATGGGGAGAATCACCGAGGAAGTGAAGAAAATGTGGACAGGAAGGATGGGAGCGAGGCTGCATCGGGCCGAAATGGTGAAAATAAAACTGGGGTTGATGATGATTTTGTTAATGGAAAGAGTACAGAATTTGAGTGCAGAAGGAAAAGTAGTTTTGAAGAGAAGATGGGATTAGGCCCCGAGGATTTTAAGAAGATGAAGGACATGGAATTAGGTCATGGTGATTTGCAGCGAAATAATGAAATGGAGAATGGTGATCTTCAGGAGGGGAGAATGCAGATTGATAATGGTGCGGTTGAAGGGGAGGGCATGAGAATGGGCAATGTAATAAATGATACAGAAGGGAATCCCAGGGGCTCGAGGAATCAGCCTGATTCAGATTTGAGAATGGGAAACAGAAGAAATGATACAGAAGGCAATCTCAGGGGCTTGAGGAATCAGCTTGATTCAGATTTGAGAATGGGCAAGAATAAGGAAATAGATCTTGAATCTGTAGCGAAGATGGAAGAAGGAGATGATGCAGAAGCTCCCAAAGAAATGGGGGGTCATGGGTTCCAAGAGCTGACCTTGAGTTACATGCGTTACGGGTCAAAGCCCCCCGTCATAGCTCTGTCTAAGGCAGAGCCAGAGGCTGAAGCTGGTGCAAGTATGTTGTGGGAGAAGTCGATTCCCACCAGAGGGGTGAATGCAAAAGATAAAGGTAAGCAATTGGCACTTTCACTGTCAAATGAAACTGAGCCCACAGACTACAGTGGAAGGTTGCTTGAAAGAGATTTTTTACAGTTGAAAGGAAATCATGGAGAAGAAGAAATTCCTTTTAGAATGGAACGGGGTGCGAGCAGCAGATATCCCCCTAGGGAAGAAATAGAAGAGGTGGATCTCTATGGGGGAAAACAGAGACAGAAGAAGCTTAAAACTGAGCCTCTTCAACTTTCTCTGGGTTTACCAGATGTTTCATTGACCTTAGCATCACAGAACCCAAACATGCTTCCGGCTTCTTCTGGCCGGGCGAGAAGTGTCCAGTCGTTGGGTCACACAAACCATACAAGAACAAGCTCACATGGGTTTACCACATCTCTTGAATTTTCTGAGTCGCAGACTTTTGTCCACAATCCCAGTTGCTCCTTCAATCAGAACTCCATGGACAATTATGAATACTCTGTTGGTAGTCACCCTGTTTCTCAAGGGAATGATCAGTCATCGCATGGTAATTGGCAGGTCCCAAATGCAATTGAGCAGGCTTCCCCTGGTAACAGTGGATCAGCACAAGAGAGGTGCAAACCAGGAAGGGACATTTCTTTGTACCAGAGAGTTCTGCAGAATGGAAACATGCAAGGGAATCAGTCTTCTCAGGGTGCTTTTGGTGGAAATAACCTAGATAGGAATCCCTTTGGCAATGAAAGAGGTTCTGGAAATACTCATTCTCAGTTTAGTTATCCAACGACACTGGCACCACGGACAAGGAGTTTGGATGAAAGCCAGGGGAAAAGTAATGGCAGTGAAAGACAGTTTAGTTTTCCAAGAGAATTACCAGAGCGAACTAGACAAGAGGCGTGGTCTTCACCATCACAGAGTGTGAGCTCACGGGAGACAAGATCAATACAGCATAAGCAAAATGACAAGAACATGTCAAAACCAAAGGCAGATAGAGCTATTTTGTTTCAAAGGGATAAGTATGGAAGAGATGGAGAACAATCCATGCCAAGAGACCTTATGATGGCTGAGAGGATTCTCTTCGAGATTGTTTCGGAACCAATTACTACAATGGCCCAAAAATTTCAAGAACTGCCAGACAACATCCTCGAGGATGTGAGGGAGTACTTATGGGATCTGATTGGAAATAATGAAAATAGAGATCAACTTGCTAATTTTCAAAAAGTCCTTCAAAAGAGGAGTGATTTAACTTCAGAGACACTAATAAAGTCTCACAGGAAGCAGTTAGAGATCTTAGTTGCTTTAAAAACAGGAATTCAGACATTTTTACATCGAAATGATCTCCAAACCACTGATCTAGCTGATATCTTCTTAGATATCAGGTGCAGAAATTTGGCATGTAACAGTCAGTTGCCAGTGGACGACTGTGAATGCAAAATTTGTTCTCAAAGGAGTGGGTTTTGCTATGCCTGCATGTGTCTTATTTGTTCAAAGTTTGATTGTGCCTCCAATACATGTAGCTGGGTTGGCTGTGACTTCTGTTTACATTGGTGTCATACGGATTGTGGGATTCGAATGTCATATATCAAGCCTGGTCCTAGCATTAAAGGAGCACCGGGGACCATGGAGATGCAGTTCCACTGCATTGCATGCGATCATTCTTCTGAGATGTTTGGGTTTGTGAAGGAGGTATTTAAAACATGTGCCAAAGACTGGAGTGTTGAGACTCTTGCAAAAGAGCTTGATTGCGTCAGGAGAATTTTTCGAGGAAGTGAGGACTTTACAGGGAAAAAATTGCGAAACAAGGCCAAGGAGATGCTGGTTAAACTTGAGAGCAAAGACTGTGCCCCTGCAGAGGTCTGTGACAGTTTTTTGTTATTTTTGACCGGTAAGCTTCTTAAGCCTGCTGCTGAGTTTTTGAATCGATTCTCCAAATTTTATTTTAAAGCAAGTAAAAGAATTGGGAAATGAATTAAGGTTCAGAAGGAAAAGAGGTTATTTACTTATTATTTCTTGAAATATTTTTTTACTTGGCTAACCACAAGTCAAACGCAAGTTCAATGATAGACATGGAAACATTCTCCCAAAATTAAAGGCCTAAAATGTATGAAAGATAAGATTAAGAAAACAAAAGCATTTAAACTTCATGTATAATCTTGAAAAATATTGATGTGGGCACTGGATGTATAGCCTACTGGAGATGGATAAAATTTGATCATGGGCCTTATTTGTGTGAATGTATGTACCTTATCTTTTATTTGCTTATCCTGCTAATATTGAAGGATTTGAAATATGAACCAGCATAGATTCATCTTAAACCCGTATCTATCAAGCACCGAGAGGGATCCAATTTCTTGAGGTGTATGTCTTTTTTTAAATTTAAACTCAAGAAATTTGATGTCTCTTGATTTATAGATCCGGGTTGAAGTTTTAAGTTTTTATTTTATAAACGAACATCTATTTTTTAATTACTTTTCATAATATTTTATTTTATGAACCAACATGGATTTTTTTAAAATACTTTCCATAATTTTTTATTTTATGAGTCGACATGAATTTTTTTAATTAAAAAAATTACTTTTTACGTTTTATTAGATGTAACGCTACATCATACACGTTACAACATCTCCCCCATACTGGGCTGTAGAGCACATCGTTTCACTCGGTGCAATGATAAAAAATAAGTTCTTGAACATATATAATCTGGATTGATGTGGATACTAGAGGAATATGAGATGGATCTAATCCAAAAATCATGGCTTATATTTTTGTTAAAGCATGTATATAGTACTTTGATTTATATTGTTAGTTTTTGTATTTTTTTATCCCGCTAACATGGAAAAATCTGAATCAGGTAATTACTGCTATCCCTTCTGCCAAGTTTTACTCTTAAAGACATGTTTATGCCCTTGTGCCTGTTCCTGTTTAATGCAAACATTTTTGGAAATGAAATCACTTTTACAAAATAGGGGAAGACTACGGTGTATAATAGTAGACATCAATAGCACACTAAATTGTCTGCCTTGTATAGCTGAGTGTTGAGGAGTAAGGGCTATTATAGCAATGGGAATGGCCTCTCATCCAAGTACTGGCATGAGTGGTAATAACAACATTGATTAAAGGTACACAGTATATTTTTTTGTGCTATGTTTATTGCACAGTTAACAATAAAAAAATATTTTCCAACCCGGATACAATCATACAACATTGAATGCATTGGAACGTGACACCTGAAGTGGTTGCAAAAGCTTTTGCAAACCTCAATATAGCCTCAAGGACAGTCAAAAACATGAACTGCCTGGCAATACAATCCATGAACCTGAAGGTTTCAATATCCTGCTATGAATATGGATACTTTGCAGTAGTGTTTGAAGGATAACAAGCATTGTGTTTCATACCATTCTTAGTGAAAAATTTGTTATTTTTCCTGGATTAGCCTTTAGCGATCCGTCCTATAAAAAGTTATGCCTGAACTATGCTACAATTCTCTCTCATGGAAAATGTTGTAAACAATTTTAGGTTCATCCTCTTTTTGTTGCCAAGAATTATGAAGAATGTTTCAGTTATTCGCATCTCAATTAATTGCCAAGGAGATTTTTTGAGTTAGATTCTTACTAACAGTTTTTTAAACAGTATTATTTAAATACTAAAAGGAGTAACAAGTACTGGAGATTTTTTTTTTGTAAGCTAGTACCCGCATGGTTTTGAACTTGTTACCTTCCATTTACAACTTCTCATCTCATTTACTCATTACCAATTGCTCTGACCCCCGTGGGCTACATGTACTGGAGATTTTATTACAAATATCAATTTTTGACATTTGTTTATTTCACACTTTGGAAACAACTGAATTTTTTTATAAGAGATAATCTAAGATTGTCAAACACTAACTTCATTTAAGTAACGGCTAAGTTAATATCACAAAAGTGTCATGGGAATTGGACTATCATCAACTACATGTTCCAAGTTTTGCTTTGCTCCATTTGTGGCAGTTACTAAGTTGGCTGTTAACTTGTTGGGTGTGTATGCCCTGTGTGTTACTTTGCAATGTCTGTTGATGGTCGGGTGGGGAGGGGAAGATAAGGGTTTGTTACAAGGTGTGAGAGTAAAAGGGAAAGAAAGGAAGTGCAAGTTTGGGAAAGGCAAAGGTTAGACGGATATGAGCCAAACAAAAGAACACTGAAACAAGAATCAGGATCAATATTTCTAGTTCTCAGACAGAAGACAGTAATGCCCAAATAAAAACTGAAAGCATCAAAAGCTAAAATCTTTCTATAACTTTATGACCCTGAATTGTTTAGCACTTTTTTCATGCCTTTTGAAGTTATGATGTTTATTTCCTTACTCTGGGGCAGGCCTCCACACCTGTTTCCATGTGCTGTGGTTATGCTAAATTGAAAAAGGAAGGAATATATATGACAATAAAATTTTGTATGAAAGGCAATAAATGTCTTAAAGGCATGGATGAAGATTAGAGGACACTATAGTCCCTGCCATCTTGTGTATATTTTCCTGTTCTACAGCAGATCATCCTTTCCTGCAATTAAGTGGGTTTTACTGCTTTCCTGTTGTAAGACCAGCTCTATCTGCCTACATTGTACTATAATCTGTGATTGGTAATGTCATAGAAAGTCCTACTATATGGGTACCTTTCACTGTGTGACCTCTATTCTAATTTCTGTGAATTAAAATTCTGCCGCTAGAGCACATCCAACTGAAATTATTTCAAAAATTAATTCTAAACTACTCATCTACTCGTCCACAACTCATGTTATTTCAAAAATTAATTCTAGACTACTCATCGACTTGCCCACAACTCATTATTTCAAAACTTAATTCTAGACTACTCATTGACTTGCCCACAACTCATTATTTCAAAACTTAATTCTAGACTACTCATGAGAGTCCACAGCTCATGTTATTTCAAAAGTTGATTCTAGACTACTTATCAGATCATTTTAGTTATATGTGCTCTAGAAACAGGCAATTAATTCACAGAAACAGGCAAGTTCACAACTTGCATGTAATGCATTAGATTTAGATTTATTTAAGTGAAGGTTGAATTCAAGTTTGGGCGATTTCAGAAACCGGCAAACAGAATAATACATTGTTAGAAACTAAAATGAGGCCATAAAGGTGGATTTGACTTCATCATATTGGCAAATGATGAGGTGCCAGTTGCAGAGAAAAAATGAGATGCTCTACAGCCCAGGTGGGGAAGATGTGCCTTCATATGTGTATTTAACACTAAATAAAAATTAAAACAATCTGACCTCTTATTTCTTTTATGTACTGTATTTAAACAATAATTGTAAACACTAGTATAGATCTATTATAAGAAGCAAACAACCCCCAAGCATAACCCTGGATCTCTTAAGCATCCAGAGGGATCAAAATAGGATCTATAAATCCCTGGATCTCTTAAGCATCCAGAGGGATCAAAATACGATCTATAAATGTACCTTTAGGCTCTAGTTTTTGACCCCTTCTTGGCACTTAGGGCTAATATGGATCTATCCTATTATAAAACAACAAATACATGGAAGGGAGGTCTCTGTAGTTTAACTGAGCATTCACCTGTGAAAAAGATTGGTTATTAACTTATTAGCTATTTACAAAAATATTTGATATTGTGACAAATTACTGCTATTGTTAATTAAGTACATATCATTTCAACTACCCAACAAGCTCTGCAATGCCAAAGGCCCGAGGAAGGTTAGATCCATGGATCCTCCTCCGGAACCTGATCCAGGGGGGAATGCCCTGCAAGATGATGAGGTGTTTTGTGCTCTTGCGGCCTCATCAAGGTCCTCTTCCTCAGCTTTTTTTCCCTCGTTGAAATTTGTCAAGCTTGCCTCTGTCCCGGAGGTTAAGCTCTCATCCTTTGCCGCCAAACACAAAGCTCTGGCTCTTGCTGAATGAGGATTGGTTGGACAGTTCACAGGACTATGG
Organism: Larix kaempferi; assembly: GCA_027924585.1. Taxonomy (NCBI): domain Eukaryota; kingdom Viridiplantae; phylum Streptophyta; class Pinopsida; order Pinales; family Pinaceae; genus Larix; species Larix kaempferi. The sequence continues at coordinate 7,269,988 of BSBM01000015.1, forward strand.
CCATCCCCGAGGGCATTGAAAATTTGGCTGAATAAACACTTGAAGCCCCTTCTAGCTGGAGGTATGCAACACATTTTTTGTGATCGGGGGTACTATGTGTCCCTCTTTGAGAAGAAAGAAGATTGGGACCTCATATTCAGAAGCGGACCTTATTTTATGGGGCCAAGAGTTATGCATTTGAATAGGTGGATTTTGTCCTTCTATTTGGAGAAAGATGTACCTCCGATAGTTCTAGTCTAGGTGAAGCTTCCTCATCTTCCGCTTCATTGTTGGAGTGATGAAGATCCTGTGGCTATTGGAAATTCTTTGGGATGCTACATTGATAAATCAAAGTCAAAACCCCCCATGTTTGCATGTGCCCAAATTTGTGTCGAGGTAGACTTGGAGAAGGGTCTACCGGAAGCTATAAATCTTTTCATGGACGTATGGACCCACTTGCAAAAATTAGACTATGAACCAATGTTGCACGACTTGGACTTGGCAAAGACTCGGCTGACATATGACTTGTAGACTCGGGAAAAACTCGGGACAGATTCGGCAAATAGGAAATAAAATAAAATAGTGTAGATTTTTGGCACAACAAAGAAGTTAAAAGCATTTCCAATCCATATAAGCTATAAAACTACTTTTTATTAACTTCTCCGTGTACGCATTAAAATATTAAAAACAATACAAAAACATTATAAATTTTTTTAATATTTAATAAAAACTTTACAAAACATTAAAAAAATACAAAATTAAAAAAAAAAAACAAGATTACAAAAACATTACATTTTGTTTTTTTTTAATATTTAATTTATTTGAAATTTAAATGTTTAATTTTTTTTTAATATTTAATAAAAAATTTAAAAAACATTACAAAATAATTTTTTTTAATTTTTAGTATTTAATAAAACATTTAGAAAAATTATAAATTTTAATATTTCATAAAAACATTATAAATTTAAAAAGCAATATAAATTTTAATATTTAATAAAAAAAATAAAAAAACATTACAAAAAAACAAAATGAAATAAAAATGAAATAAAAATGAAATAACAAAATTACATACTTAATAAAAAAAAAAATAAAAAAAAATGAAATAACAAAATTACATAAAAATTTAAAAAACGTTAAAAAATAAATAAATAAATGACAGTTAACGTTGTAGTAAACGACCGGGCAGTCGGTTGTTTCTTCTCGTCGAACAAAGGAGGGGCCGGTCCGGTTGGCTTACCAATTCTCGATGGTGAAACAAATACATAAAAATTACATACTTATTCTTCATCCATACATACTCGTTGAGTCGTCGTCGGTAAGCAGACAAAATAAACAACTATTCAGTCGCTGACATGTAGCCCTCCTCGCAGCCCTCCAGTCGCAGCACTCCTTCGTGGGCGTTTTCTTCCTCCAGTCGTTCCCTCTAATGGTAACCCTCCTTCGTAGCCCTCCAGTGCAGAGTCCGCACGAGTCTTGGCGAGTCTGTCGCGGGTTTGCCGAATAATGACGAGTCGTCCAAGTCAACGAGTCTCTGGCCGAGTCAGCAGTGGTTACTCGTCCTAGAGGTCGACTCGGCCTTACTCGCGAGTATGGGCCGAGTGGTGCTTCATTGCTATGAACAACTTCCATTCACGTGTAAGGTTTGTCATGAGTATGGGCATTTTGCTCGAAATTACCCCAAGTTCTTTGCAAACCTTGGAAATAATGGGAAAGAGGATGCTTTGCAACAAGTTTCAAAAGGAGGGAAAAAAGCACCTGTGCTTGCTACTACAACCTCGACTTCTTACTCACACTCCTACTCCTCCTCCAGCCAGTTTTATATCTTGTCTTATTTGGATGAAGAGGAGAATGAGGAGGAGAGGTCAAGCACAAGGCACGTGGATAAGGCTAAAAAAAGAATGCATTTTCAGGAACAACTAGTATTGGAAGAAATTGGCACAGAGGAAAGTTATTTATCACTTTTCCCCTTAGAAATGATACAAGAGATCCAAGGACTGTAGGGCACAAATCAGGTTACTCTAGGAGGTTCTGACTAGAACTAGGGAAAAACATACTCTTGGGGAATCGACATAAGAAACAGAGGAAGACAAGCCAACTATAAAGAGGCCTAGAAGAAAAATCAGCCAAGGAGAAGCGAGAAGAAATGGTAGCGAAAAAAAACGCTATGGGTAGGCAAGCGTCACTTGAAAAACACCTTAAAGTGACATCCTGTATAAGTCTTTCTAAAGAAGAACAAAAAGAAGGAAAAATGAGTTGAACCCAACTTCAAGCAAGAAATAATGAAGTTGGTCTCCTGGAACTATTGAGGTATGGGGGGAAAACAAAAAAATGGAATCAATTAAGGAATTAGTCATTAGAGAAAAGCCCTCTCTCCTTCTCATGTTGGAGACCAAAATGAAAGTTGAGGAAGCTACAAGTTCGCTGATAAAATTGTGGAGGAAAAGCGATGGTATTGCAAGTGCCATAGGGGCATTTGGATTGATTGCAACCCTTTGGGACTCTATGAAGTTTAGGGAAATTGAACACTTGGAAAATCAAAACTGGCTTATGACAAAATTTGAAGATTTAGAGACTTTGGAGAGGCTAAGAGTTTGCAACATGTATGGACTTGTACAATATGGAAATAAAATAGAATTTTTGAGATGGTTAAATATCTTACATGAAAATGAGTTCTCTAAAGCTAACATAGTGGTCGAGGACTGTAACACAACTATCTCTCATAAAGAAAGAAGGGGAGGGACCTTGGTTCGAGACCCATTTGGGGAACAGATGGAGGACTTAATGTTGGATTGGGATCTAGTGGACAACCCTTCTAAAAAAGGAGCTTACACTTGTCGAATTGCAGGAATGGCCCGAGCTTTATTGCAGCTAGGTTAGATCGCTTCCCTGTACACAACTCCTTCCTTCAAAAATGATTTATTCTTCAGTCCAAATATTTCTTCTAGCAACCTCAGATTAGAGACCCCATTGGGGAACATATGGAGGACTTAATGGTGTATTGGGATCTAGTGGACATCCCTACTAAAGAAGGAGTTTACAGTTGGTTGAATCGCAGGATTGGCTCGAGGTTTATTGCAGCCAGGTTAGATTGCTTCCTTGTACACAACTCCTTCCTTCAAAAAGGCTTTATTCTTCAGTCCAAAATATTTCCTCAAGCAACCTCAGATCACAAGCCCATTGTGCTCTCCTTAGAAGTTCTGGAAGATCTAGGCCCTATTCCCTTCCTCTTTAATTCTATGTGGTTAAAGGAAGAAAAGCTTTGCAACTCATTTAAAATGCATGGAATACCTTCATTAAAGGCTCCCTAGCTTTTATTTGGGAATCAAAACACATATTGGTTAAATGGGCTTTGAAAACCTGGGCCAAAGAAAAATATCAATGTCCATATAAAAGGCATGAGATTCAAGCAAATTTGAGAAAACTACAAGAAGAAATGGAAGGTGTAGAAATAACAGGTGAAATATTGCAAAGAGAAAAGGGATTAAATCTGGAAATGTTGGCAGCTTGCAAGTAGGAGGAAGAGACCTGGCATCTCAAATCTAGGAGTCTATGGCTTAAGGTAGGGGGACATGAACACACCATTCTTTCATGATCAAGCCAAAGAAAAAATGAATTGGAATATGATAAAGGAAATCAAAGATTGAGAGGGGAAGAAGGTAAATGATTTCAATGCTATAAAAGAGGAAGTGTAAAATCATTTTAAAGAATTATAGACAGAGATTGGCGAAAATGGAATTAACTTTCTCTTGGGGATTGGGAATGGTAACTAACAATAAAGCTGAATGGTATGCTTTTGTTAAAGTTACAACATCATGAGTCATTCTTCAAGTCAATCTTGTGTGTCAAGATTGAGCCTCGTGTGTCGAGGTAGTGCCTTATAGGAGCCTGAGTTGAACTTAGGAAACTTGGAGAAGAATCTTGAGTTGGACTCAAGAATGGATAAGCCTCATATGTTGAAGTAAGTACTTTTTATGTCAAAGTGATGATGTTGTACATCCTTGGTTGTCAAGGCTAAGGTCTTGTGTGTCAAGATAGATTCTCATGTGTTGAGGTGGTACCTCATGTGTTGAGGTAATGCTTTGCATGTCGAAGCATGAATGGTGTGTGATGTACTACTAACCATGGTTGAGCTATTAAGTCTCCTCTAGAGACTGGCCACCTCTAGAGTGAATTACTTTAGCATATGACCACTTGGAATGATAGTAGAACAAGATGATCACATCATTGGGAAAATATCCTTAGTATATTTGATATGATAATTAATTAAGTTGGCACATGTGGACCATGCAGATAAGACAAGAGATAAAGATCAAATGAGATAAGATAAGAGAATTCGATTTGCTCACCTCAGTGATGATAAAGACTTCAGCTAAATAAAGAGAACTTGAATTGTTAAACTTTAGTGATGTTAACAAAGAAGACTTTAGTCAATTAAAGGAGAACTCGAATTGATCACTTCAGTGATGTTAACAAGAAAGACTTCAGTTAAAAGTGTTAACTAAGTGATAACAAAGAAGATCTAGTTAACCAAGTGTTTGCATGATGACACTTGAGTTGCGACACTTGCATGACGACACTTGAGTTAAACTAAAAGACGACACTTGCATGACGACACTTAAGTCAACCACCTAACTAAGTGGTCTAGCATCCGGATGGAGGGCGAGTTAATCATGAAGTCAGAAGATAAAAATAGAAGCCGAAGCGTGAGAAGAATATATAAATATGTTATACAGGATTGATGAATTCAGTGTGACGCGAATTCCCTGCTCTCTTGAAGGTAATGTGCTTTTCTTTGTGCAGGATATTATTCTGAGTTTTATTCTTCCATCTTCTCTCTTGAACTAATATATGTACCACGGGTGCTTGATGTAATCTGCTTATTGTGAAGCAAGTCATTCTCTGCTATCAATCAATATACTAAGGAAGATTTTGCTGGGGTTTTCTTCCTCAAGTTATAGAGGGTTTCCCCAAGGTAAATTTATGTGTAGTATGTGAATGCTTATGTTTATGATTGTTCATTGATTTCAAGTACTTCTGCAATTTCAAATTAAAGATACAAGTTTAACAACTTTGCACATGGGATTGGAGTTTATCAAAATGCTCAAGATCCAAAAAGTCATAATTCGTGGAGACTCTCTCCTTGACATCAACCAAGTGAGGAATCAAGTAATCAAGGAGGGATCTATCACAAGTAGATTGCAAGATAGAATCATTTGGAACCTTGAGCAAATAAAGGAAGTGAATCTCCTGCACATTACAAGGCATAACAATTCCACATCAAATAGTCTCGCTAATGAAGTAGCCGCTTTGGATAGGGGGCTTCTTAGCAAAAATGGGGGCCATTCAGAACATTGGTGGCTATCCTAGGACTTCATATATATAGCAAACTATTGGAACAAACCCTTAGGCATTTTGGCATTGAATATGGACATTAGCAACATGAAGAACACTTGGCAAAACCTTCCTAGTCACGGTATGCGGAATTAGGTGAATTTAATATCAAGCGAGGGAGCTAAAACACTCCCTCGTGTTCTTGGCTCCCTCTTGCACACCACTCTTATTATAAACACAGAAATGGCATCCCCTCATAATGAGCCAAGCCTCTTTTAATCAGTGTTCCACCAAGTTTCCGGGACGCGGGAGTGCAGGAGCAGGGAAACACACATTGGGGACGTGTGGAGGACACCCTAAATTTTAGGAAGATTTAGGGGACGGGGGGATGCCAATGTCCTTAAAATTATTAAAAATATATAATTTATATAAATCTCAACATATTAGCATATAAATTCCTCATCCCATCACCATTTACATACCGAAACTTAAAAGTAAATAGTAAATACAAAATAGTAAATTCATCATAGTAAACATGGTTGTCAATTCCTTATTGATTCATGAATCATTTATCATTTGAGTATTTGAATTTTATGTTGATAAATTCTAAATTTATAATACATGCACATCTTCCATTATAAATTTGGATTATAAACATAAACAATAGAAGAAAATTTAAAATATTTAAATCATAAAATTGAATCATAGACATGTCACATAAACTTAAAGTCTTAAACACCTTCAAATTTAAAGAGTCAAAAGAGTGATGAGTCAAAGACTAAGTTTGAGGTCATCGATGATAGTATCTATTTCTAGAGTCAAAAGTTAAACTGAAAACTAACAATGGACAATGAACACTGAAAATAAAATTAGCAAAAAGAAAGTTGAAAGCATCAAAAGAGCATCAAGGAGATAGTTCCATGGACCGGTCCACCCCATGCATCCACTACATGAAGCCATCGAGACCATCAATGGGAGTGTTACTATCCAAGTCAAAGTCATTCTCATGAGTGACCAATGGCACACCAACCAAACCATGTTTTTTTTGTTTTGTAAGTTATGAAAAAAAATTAAAATCGCATGCCACTCATTTTGTAAGGGGGACGCCCAGATGCCCCCACCTCTTCGGGACGTTCCTTGTGCGTTTCCTCGAGTTTCCGGGAATAGGGGATGTGGGGAAACGTTTCCCAAGGAGTCCCTAAGCCCTCGAGGCGTGGGGAACGAGGGGAGTACGCCCTTGACTCTGGGGGACGTGTCCCCTTGGAACACTGCTTTTAATTCCCCCTTGCCTCCCTTTGTTGAATCCACAATTCTAGGCCCAAGTTTTCCAACCACCCATCAAACTCATAGTCAAAGCCAAATGCTGCCTCCTCCTCCCATTCCTACTAATCTTCATTGTCGGGGTGGAATAGAAGCAACTTTTTTGCTCCCCATACTCAATCCAGTTTCTAACCTAGCTTTGATGGCACAAGTTGGAAAACAAATGTCCATATGCAAGCAAGGTAGGTCGTTGCTAACTTTTGGTAATATCTCGACATTCCATTCCACTGTGCCATAAGCCCTTACTAGCAATCTATGATTGATGCAACCATTGTTGCATGGTGGAGGTTCAAAGCCCCTTTTTCATGATAGCCTCAAGACAAATTTTTTGTTAGAATCCGTTGATGTCAACCTCATACTTGTTGAATATCGTTCATCATGGGAAAAATCAGGTTGTACTGTCATGAGTGATCGATGGATAGATACTAGGGATGGAACCTTAATAAATTTCTCGTATGTTATCCAAAGGGCACAATGTTTCTCAAATCAGTGGATGGCTCATGCAAAATTAAGTGCGCCTTGATGGAGGAAGTTGTTGAGGAGGTGGGAGAAGAACATGCTATACAAGTTGTTATCAATAACACAGCTAATATATGGCTGCTGGTGCACTTTTTGAGCATAGGCATCCCTCCATATTCTGGATCTCTTGTGTTGCAGATTGCATAGATTTAATGCACAAGGACATTTATAAAATTTATTGGACAGAGAGGTTGTGGATAAAGGCGAAATACATTTACAATCACACAAATGTCCTCAGCATCATGGGAGTTTACATTGAAGGCAATGAGATTGTTCGTCATGTAGTCACCAGATTTTCAATGAATTTCATCTCCTTGCAATTCTTGCTTGAACAAAAGATTAATCTCAAGAGGATGTTTTTGGGACCTGATTGGATGGCATCTAGACATGGTGGAACCGTCGAAGGCATCAAAATCTATACTTTTGTGTTTAATGATGGTTTATACAATGAAGTTGATTAGATCATCATTGTGATGTAATCACTTGTTAGAGTGCTTGGGGGGGGGGCTTCAACTTTTTTAATGTGCATTTCATCTTCAAGTTTCATTATTTAAAAAAATTGAATGTTTGAAAGTTGACTTTGAACTTTTAGGATGGTTGATGGTGACAAACCTACTACGAGGTTACCTTTGTGAGGTGATGGATCTCGCTAAGGAGGCTATCAATAGAAGATATCGAGAGGAGGAGGCTAGATATATGCCTCTTTGGTATATTATTGGTGTGTGTTGGGGTAGGTTGCATATGCCCTTACACATCATTGTGTACTTTTTAAACCAAGTATATTTTATGATAAGATCAGATTTAATTAGGATGGGGAGGTTAGTAGAGGGCTTATGACATGCATTTAAAGATGCTTCCCTGACGAAGAAAGGCAGAGCTACATTGGTCAGCTACAAGATTATAGGTCCCTGACAAAATTGCTTGCCTATGACAGTGCTATTATCAAAAGGAAGAATATGTTGCCAGGTACCCTTGATCAACTCATTATATGATATATTTTTATTCTCTCTTTTTTTTGTCTTTTTATATTTAACTATCTGTTTATTGTCTTCAATCTTGACTCTGGAGCCCTTGCCCCTTGCCAGGTCTTTGGTGGAAAAACTTTGGCAGTGGTACACCAGAACTTAAGAAATTTTCCATTCAAATTTGTCAAACCTGCAATGCTTCTGGTTGCAAGCACAATCGTAGCTTGTTTGAGAAAATACATTCCAAAAAGTTCAACCAATTAACACAAAAACACTTAAATGATTTCGTATTTGTCCATTACAATCTTCGACTTCACAACATGCAAATTCAAGTTGAGACATGTGAGACTTGTCTCAATTTATCTGAGCTTTTGAATTTGAATTTCAGTGTTACATGATGATGGCAGGTTTTTGTGATGTAGCAATTGACCTAGACAATGCAGATCCTACATCAGATTGGTTTATATCAGAGGAGTCTCCTCTTTTCCACGTTGAAAAGTTAGAGAACTTTGAGGTTCAAGCATCCAAAGACAAAGGAGAATCTTCTTAGTTTTTTTTACTATTTAGTTAACTTTATGGGTATTATAAAGTTCTAAACAAATGCGTGCAGTTCTCATTTTTTTAACATTTTAGGACACATCACATATGAGATACCTATTGATACATGAAATTTTGGACATATATTGATATTATGCATTTTATGGACATGGATTTATTAAATGTAATTGAAAAATGCTTTTTTGGGTCTCAAAATATGTGTTTATCTTTATATTTGCGTACTTGTTGAGTTTTTCTTGATCAGAGTCTAACTCCTGGCTCCTCTGCCTCACTGCGTTTTTCTTGATTCTGAGTCTGGTAACTTTGGAACTTAAACCACCTTAACTTGTAATTTGCAACAAAGAAAGCTCCATAGAGGCTACAAAAATAAAGTTCAAGTATGTTGTATAGAGGTGGTGGAAATAGGATAACAAAGGCCTAGTAAGTTGTGGTGAGTAAAGCCCCATAGAGGTCATAGAAAGAAAAATGCTCATAGAGGCAAAGTAGCAAATAAGCAAGTCCCATATAGGTTGTGGAAGTCAAGTACCATAGAGGCCCACATTGCTGTGACCTAGTAAGTTGTACAATGTAAATATGCAAGATCAAATTGAACTTGAAGCTTTATCGAGGCCAAGAACATTGCAAATATGCAAAGGTGCACAAAGGTTGCAAAGTTGGAGATAAGCATGGTTTGCAGAGGTTGTTGAAGAGCATTGCATGTAGACACAGAGTTGCAGTAAAGCAAACTCATAATGATTGCAAAAATAATGATGCCCACATATGCTAGTTTGTGGATAAGCAAGCCCCATAGATGTTGTGGAAAGAATGAAGCATTATAAAGGTCCACTATATTGTGGGTAAGCAAACCCTGAAGAGGTTATGAAAAAAGTGATGCTCAAAGGCAAAGTTGTGGATAAGTAAGTTGCATAGAGGTTGCGTAAAGGATGATGCTTGTAAAGGTAAAGTTTGGTAAAACAAGTCCACATATATTGTAGAAAGAGCAATGCCATAAAGACAGTTGCGAAAAGAAGGTGTAACGATTGCTGAAAGAGGGATGCCATTTGAAGCAAAGTTGTGGAAAAGCAAGCCCCATAGAGGTTGTGGAATGAGCAAAGCCTTGTAGAAAGTTCAAGCAAGTTGTAGATAAGCAAGCTAGGAGTGAAGAGCATTACAAAGGCCAAGCAGTATTTTAAAAATTGGCTGAACTGGAATAGAAGCTAACACTAGCCAGTTTGGTCAGCCAGACCTCCAACGGCACCAAACCGGTCATAATCAATTGGTTTGACGAGTTTCATACCAAGCTGGTTTGACATGCCACATGGGGTCTAGGGATAGGTTGCCTATAAAATTTGTTTTTTTAACTCATTTTGAAAAGTAGTAGGGGATCGAGAGCAAAGGAGAAATTCAATGTCTTCCATCGAGCCGAGGAAGAGAAATCAAGTGTTTCCATCACCATTAGTGTATTGTTGTGGAGTGGGCATTGATACCATGGGGAATTAGTCAAAATTGTGCAAAATGGGCTTAGAATTTACCAAAAAAATGAGTGCTACCCTTGACCCCCACAACGGCCCTCGAAAGTTGAAAATCCTTGAAATATCATCTTGAATCAATAATAGTCAAATGGGGAGGATAAAATCGTAATTTGTTTTGGTTATAGCATGTAGACTCATATTGATGAAGAGTCAAGAAGATAATTCAAAAATATTGTAAACCTAAGTTGTCGGGAAACTTGGGTACGAGGATGGGTATAGGGATGTGTGTGGGGGCGGGGACACCATTTTTTAAAGAGGGGACTTGGGTACGTCGGGGGTACTATATATATACATATATTTATATTTAAATATTTATAATTATAAATTTATAAATTATAATACATATGAAATTTAAATTATTTTCACTGTACATATATATTCATGTGCATCCATATGAATCCAAACCATTATACACAAATATGCATAGTTTCTCATGTATATAGCAAGGGTCCATACAACCTAAAAAACATCAAGTGCAACCCATATCTGACCCAAAATACATAAACAAAGAGGCTAAATAGCCTATAGAGTCCAAAATACTTCATGCTACAACAAATAATTACATATCAAAATCCATAATCCTTGCCTATATTGGGATCTTATTCATCAATAGCACCTTATGCTCCCTCCTCTAGGCTCTAGCCTTTTCCTCTACCTTGAGTCTCAAAGTTGATCCTCCAAGGACATTAGTCAACACCCTACAGTTTTGATGAAACTTCCTAATCCAATAGCACCTTATGCTCCCTCCTCTGGGCTCTAGCCTTTGCCTCTACCTTGAGTCTCGAAGTTGATCCTTCAGGGACATTAGTCAACACCCTACAGTTTTGATGAAACTTCCTAATCCAAGTGTTAAGATAAGGTAGAAAAATATTCCCATGCTTAATAAGTGGTTTTACTTGAGTGAAGGGTACATTTTTGTTAAGGTCATGACATAGGAGTTCAATAATAAGCACCACCAACATCAAGGTACATAGAGAGGTTGGTGTTCTTGATTAAATGTCAATCCCATACCCTCATACATGATAAACTCCAGTGGAAACGTTGCAATCCTGAAATCCTGAAAATTGTTAAGTTTGTTGAATTCTGAATGGGATATGAAATTCTACTTTTTGCATATGAAGTCCAATGAGGTTGGATCCACTCAAACATCCTGAAACAGTTAATGGTAATGTTCAAAATTTAAGTAAAATGATAGAAAAAGAAAGATAAGGAGAATGTCACTTTTACTGACTTTAATGTCACTTGTACAAAATTGGCTAGGCTCGTACCAAACTGGTCCCTAGGCGTCCCCGAAACAGGGGTACCCCATACAAAACTAGTCCCTGGGTGTCCCCAGGTGTCCTCAAAATCGAGGTACCCTATCCCCTCTGCAGTCAACATCCCCTAAATCCGTGACGAATGTCTCGAGTACTTCGACCAAGTTTTGGGTACAATAGGGTACCGTGGGTACAGGTATTCGGTATGGGTAATGCGGTACAGGTATGCATACCCTATCCCCGGGCCGGGCATGGGTACCCATCCTACTTAGTTGTAAATCGACAAAAAATTCTTGTACATGAGTTATGGAGTCCAACTTGTGAGATAAATTTACTTAAGCAAATAGTCCAATTTCGGCAAGAGTCTTTAATGGTTTGGAATCTTGGATTTACATTGATTGCATGAATATATATTTTTTCATTAAATTTTCATATTTTATTTGTGTTGCATGGGTACCCTTACCGAGGGGGTTGGGTACATGAACCTGTACTAGGTACATGTACCGAGTACTTGGGTACTTGAAAGGTACGTACCTGGATGTATCCAGCCGTACCCAAATCAGACCTCATGTACCTGGGACACCATCCATGAAATTTGGGTACTTGTACGCATTTCGGTATGCCGTACTGTTTGGGTACGTTGGGAGTACGACCATCAGTCAAGTTTGGTCAATCTCCCGGTTAGGGGGTCAATTTGCAATGTTTTAAAAATTAAAACTTTAATAAATAATTTAATAAACATTATTAAAAATTTAAACAAATAAGAAGGAAGCCAAATCATCAATCTTGTTCATTGTTTACTGTTTTGAACTTTCTTTTTCATGTTTGGAAATGCCATTAGGCAAATTTTGAATGTAGTGTGACAATGAAGTTTCAACTCATGGAGTCATGGACATATAGTATTATTAATTATATAACTTCCAGTCTTTCAGTTGATATCTACTACGAGCTAAGTTACCGGATTTGGCCTCCAAGCCTCCGAATCAGTATCTGAATCACACAGGAATTGGGGATCCAGAGATTCGATTCCGATTCTGGGAGGGTACTCTGGATTTTTCAGGGGATTCAGATCCTCTTTTTAGATTCAGTTCCTGTCACTGGGGATACGGATCCTCTTTTTGGACTCAGTTCTTGTCACCGGGTATTCATTTCCGTTTTAAAGATTCGTTTCCATGATTTAATGAAACGGTTCCTAATGGAGGAATCGATTATTGAAGAGACAGCACATGCCTTCATTGCAGAGTAGGCCACGTGCATTCGCCTAGCGAAAATAAGAGGAGCAATGGCATCATGCGAAGTTGCATTAGAACCCGTGAATTGGTATGTGAAGCTCCATTAAAGAGTGTACTGTGAACGTAAGAAAGAGTCGGCCAATGTCGATCCAATGCATTCCAAGCAGCGTGTGGACCATCATGATCTCACCTTCCCAAAAAATGGCAAATTACATGACATTATTTTACTCCGTCTAGGTTAAGTTCATATGCTATCTTTGACATTTGATTAAATTTTATGCAAATGTTTTGAAGAAGTCATATTTTAGGTGGTTTACAAAGGAATGCATAAAGCATAGTCAAAGGTTTTAAATATATGCACAGGTTTTAAAGAAATCACTTTTGAGGTGATATATGCACAGGTTTTAAGGAAATCACTTTTGGGGTGGTATATCAAGTAATGCATAAAGTATATTCAATGTTTCAAAAGTATTCATTTAGATATTTAGAAAGGCTTTTGAATGGATCATTGCTTTATGACATGGACAAGAAAGTGGGAGTTATATGAATAAGAAAAAGGGAGTTATAAGAGTGAAGGAGATTGGAAGTGTTTTAAAGGAGCTTGGAGATTAGATTTTTGACAAGTTTGAAAGAAGAAAGATTGAGAAACTTAATAAAAGTGAAATTATTTTTTGGCTGTGTTCTTGGTCTGTCCCGAAATTGAATAGGGAGATCAAGGGAATAGTGTGCACTGGTGGATGATTATTGATGCTGCTCTTTTTTCGTATCTAGTTTTGACACAATTGCAATTTATCATTTGACCATACAGAAGTAAGTTGATATGATTTTAAATTTGTGATTTTTTATAAAATTGTAGATTTATAATTTTAATTTTTAAATATATATTAAATTATTATTATTATTTTATTATATATATTATAAAAAATTAGGGTTAGGGTGCCGAATCCCTGAATCCTAATTTTGGACGAGTGCCGAATCCCGTGTCCGATTCTTCAGCCGAATCCGATCGCACCCACGGTTTGTGTAACCTTGACTACGAGTCTATGATTTATCAAATTTATTATTTTATGTTTCAAATTTTCAATGTGAATGTTCATGTGAATCATTGAATTTAGAAATATGCATTTATCCCCGACGTACCCAAGCACCCTGTCTCAAAAAGTTGCGTCCTTGCCCCCGTACCCATCCCTGTACCAATATCCATCCCCGTATCCACATTTCCTGGCAACTTCGTATTTTATTCATTTTTTAGTAAATGGTAAACCGGTTCATAAAATATAAGCCAGTCTGATCCAAAGTCCAATCTGAGTCCGATTCCAACTTTTAAAACATTTTGACCAAGTAATTTGAACAAAGGTTGCTGAAAGAGAACTGTGGAGCCCTAGTAAGTTGTGGACAAGTAAGCCAAGAATATAGCATTGTAGAGGCTAGGTAAGTTGTATAAACGTTGTTGAAAGAACACTGTAGAGGCCCAATAAGTTACAAATAAGAAAGCCAAGAGCAAAACACTTTAGAGGCTGAGTAAGTTACATAGATGTTGTGAAAGGATTACTACAGAGGCTTATAAGTTGCAGTAAATCAACTAAAGAGCTAAGAACCACAAGGGCCAAGTAAGTTGCACCAAGGTTGTGGAAAGAGCACTATAGAGGCCTAGTAAGTTGCTGATAAGCAAGCCACTTAGTGGTACAGTTTTTTGGAAATAGAGAAGTTGTGATGTTGAAGGCCATAGAGGTACTGATAAGCCCTATAAGTTAAAGTTATCATGCTAAAAGCCATAGAAGGTAGAGCCACAAAGGACAAGTTGAAGTTACGGAGAAAAAATTCAGGAGGAGAAAGCCAGAGGACAGATCATTGGAGAATAAAGCCACGGGGAGCAGATCAACATAGGACACGTGTTGAAGTGTAGATCCTTGAAGAACAATGCCACAAAGTATAAAGCACAGTTTTTTAATGGGAGGGAAGCAGGAAATTGGTCATGGTTATGAAATATCCATGTTTTCTATTTGTAGATAAGTTATAGACAACTTAGAGAAGACATATTTTCAAATCTCTGAATATGTTTAAATATTTTGATCATTTTCAGATAAGACTGGATAAACCATTTACCCCTCATGAAGACTAAACAAAATATTTATCCCAATGAAACAAAGGAGATGATGGTGACAAATACTAAGGGCGATTTGTTATTCTGAGTGGTTTGATTTTCATGGAAGGAATCAAAGAAGGTTTCACTCAGGATGGATAGTTGTCCAAGCAGTCCGGGAAGTCGGGAATTTCAGTAATTTGGGAGTATAGGAATTTGGAAATTTGGGCATGCAGAAAATGAGGGAGTTTGAAAAATTCAAGGAATTCGGTAACCCTGGAATTGTACCCTCATTAGGTTGATCAGACAACTTGATTGAGTACCTGTAAGATTCTGACACTGGAGGAGAGACTCTGCTAAAGAAGACGTTGCTTATTATTTTCTTATTATTTAGTCAAGTTATAAATTTTGTATTCATGGGAAATTTAAAAAAATGTATTTTGTGTCAAGGGAGTATTTTAGAATAACACTTGATAATATAGGATTCCTTTTATTATAGTGTAATGATGACTTTAATAAATTAGTTAATAAGAGAAATTTAGATAAGCACTCCCATTGTATTAAATGACTCGATGACAGTAAAATGATGATGCAAGTCCATTTGTCTCTCATCCTTCTTTTATACTAAAAATTGAACATGTGCATCATGATTCACATCTCTATTTATGTTCTGCATCAACTCTGATCTACATGTCTAAAGACTGCAGGTATATATAATACCCAAGGTATTTGCTAACACAGCTTTGGTAACACAATGTCGTATTAGAATAATCTGCTGCCTTTTGTTAAAATGGCCCAGCCCTGCTCCAGAACCATGGATCTTCAAACACTCTTTTATCATTCAAATCATTATAATAATTATAAAAAACCTCATGACATAGGTACACAGTAATGTAGCTCTCGACAATACAGTCAACAAACCTGCTGTTCAATAAGAGAGGGCCAGCCTACTTGGGAAATAGTCATTAATCTGAGAATCAAAGAAGCTTTGTGTTTTTGTAGAACCTTTTCAGGTGATATTTGAGCCAAAGATTTATCTCTCTTCTCATCATAAAGAGAGTTTTCTGTGAGCCAAAGAGCTGAAAGGAAAGACTTGAGCAGGATGATTAGTGCCTTGGTCTTCCTGAAAATCCTCTTCTGACAGAGCCTAATTTAGTGAACTTGATACGCATTGCAAACAGGCAACAGATGAGTGTAAAAGGTTTTCTGGTCCTGCTCTTCCAATCAAGCAGGAAAAGTTGCATTATCCTATTTGAACAGCTAGCACTGGTTCTATGCCCACTCCATCTCACTCCTATACAATATTTCCAAATTCAAATATTTTGGTTATCTTCGTTAGTGTCATTTTCCAGAAGGACATCTATCCAGAGAAAAATAATCCATGCATTTCCTAGAATGATAAATATAGCTGGGGTCTGTACTATGAGCACTGTTCTAAAGAAAGGGCCTACCTGCCCAGTTTTTTCCTTCATTTTAAATTTTGGAGATATGTGCTTGTAATATTCTCTATTTTTATCTTCGTAGCCAACTGTACATTGAAAAAATATGCATTAAGTTCGGAATATTTTTAAATGTGAAAATGAGACCCTTGTGATCATGTATCCATCTTTGCACCAAGAGAAGCGAGTTGCACTGAACATCCTGGGATGGATGAGATGTGTCACATGTGATGGTGAGTGATTAATGCTAATAAACTAAAATTTAAAAAAATGATGTCAGATGTTTAATGGAATAAAAGAGAAAAAGAAGAGCCGGCATAAATGATGTTTTTTTTGCATAGATCTATTTTAACCCTGTATCTTTCAAGTGTCCAGTAGTTTGCACCTGGGTTTTTTTATCGCTCTCAGTGCTTAATAGATTTGGGGTTTAGATGGATCTATGGAGTAGACAAATGAATTTGCATTTTTAGGTTTCTTGTTTGTTCAATCTATCATGTAGATGTGCATTGTAAACTACACTTTATGCACTTTCTTATTTATCTCTCTTAGAGCATTCTATTAAATCTGCCATTGTGTTTAGATGGAACTGATGAACTTTTTATATATGCAGAATGTGATTTTAATTTCCATGGAACAACTGCCTTTTCTGTGAAAGAGCCTGTTCAACAAAATAGAAAAGAAGATGCTTGTGACCAATTTGCCGTTGCAGTTCGGGAGTCTATATATAAGATAAACCCCATCTCCAGTGAAAAAGTTGGCAATAAAACTCCAACAGTTCCTCAAACCAGCAATGTACATGAAGGGAAGAAGGCAGAGGTGACGGAATCACACTATGGCATGGCAAGAAACAATGTTGAGATAGATGAACTGGAAAGTATTGTGAGAATCAAGCAAGCTGAGGCTAAGATGTTTCAAACCCGTGCAGATGATGCTCGCAGAGAGGCAGAAGGTCTTAAACGTATTGCACTTGTGAAAAATGATAAAATAGAAGAAGAATATACAGGCAAACTTGCAATGCTATGTCTGACTGAAGCAGAAGAGCGGAGGAGACAAAAGCTTGAAGAGTTGAAGATTATAGAAAGTGCCCAGCGTGACTACTATAATATGAAAATGAGGATGGAAACAGACATTAAAGAGTTATTAAGAAAGATGGAAATGACAAGACGGCAATTCTTGTAGGTAAAACATTAACAGAGTTGTGCTCCATATCTGGCTGTGGTTTGGAAACAACAGGCACTGTTTCCTAGCACATTCTTTGTTCCTTTTAGTGTACAGAGGTATGGATGAAATATGCCATCCCTTGTACGGTTACTGTAAGACTACTCTGTAGACACAACTTTGGTAAAATGAACTCTCTCTGATGACATAAATAGCTCAATGAAGTCCAGGCTGGAGTAAGCATTTCTTGTCATATTATCAAATGGAGTTATTTGGAGCACCACCACGTATTTGTATAGAACTGTACATTTGAGAAATATTAGTATCGTATTTCTCCAGATTTCCGAGACTTCACTGTGAGCAATTGTAATTGATCAATTAAAGGTATTTAACCTGATCATACAGTCTATCCTTTAGGTGAAACTGGCAGTTGCTTTTACCTTTCATGGCAACCTTATCCAGGGTGAACACACAGCACATATTTCATTTTGAATATTATTATTCAGGACATAAAATTTTGTATTAAGTTTGCCATTAATCTATTACATTCATGCTTTAATCAGAATAGCTCCAATTCATTCATTTTCAATTTGCTACTGGCTACTAAGTGCTTATTTCTCTCAATTTTGAAAGGTCTCATCCTCTTTTCTCAATATTAGTGGGAAGGGTTTTATTTTTCATGGGAATATAATGCTCATGATGAAATCCATCTAGTCCATGTTTACTATTGTCCATAGCCATTTTTTCACTGTTTTTTTTTCTAGAGAGAATTTTTTTTTAATGACGGTTCTGATTACTGTCCAAACCAGGTGAAGGCATTTGGGCAATTTTACCTTGACCTTGTAGCTTGGCTGCATTTCAAACAGGCTGATTTCAAAGGTAGCAGGTCACGTGGAGCACACAATTAAATCAAACATATGGGAAAACTTTATCCTGAGCACAATGGGTGTGCATTTCATTTACCATACCACATTCTTCACATGAAGTTTAAACAATTCTCAACTCGAAAGCATTTAAGGATAGATTTGAACACAAAACAGGAAACATAGGAAGATATGATTGCACCGATTGCATTATCACCCAATGTAAGTTGACAAATTTAAGTGATGTTGGAGTAAGACCAGCAGGATGGATCACAGTGGAATCAAGATGAGCAATAACTAAATAATTCATAGTATACAAAGGAGTTGCATAATGGGCAAAACAACTGATATGCCCAGGGTGTTGAAGTTATGATAACAAAACAAACTGAACGTGTTTTAGTATAAGAGCATTATTAACTACAGCCTGAGAGTGAAACTATGCCCAGGTCTCACATTGAGGGAGACAGCAGTAGTTGTATCAGGACAAACACAATGGGCTAACTGAAAATTGAAAGATGGCTTTAAGAAACAAAATTCAGAAAGGGTGAAATGTCCCACCATGAAAATGATACTAGCAATGGAGTGAATGAATGAATAATGTTTTGTGATAGAAAAAAAACTTGCAGGGTCAAGACAAATTCTAACTATCAATAAATTAAAATTGAAAATTGATTTAAAATTCAAAGATCTGGATGGATGCAGAGATTGATCAGGAAAGATGAAGAGATTTACTTGTAATACAACAATACCGGTGTCTTTAGGAATAAATGAACATCTTATTGAAGTTCCTCAAGGATAGAGGTTGAGTTCATACTTTAAAGACAAATTTTGTTTCCATAAGAAATCATCCAAAAATTTGGATGTCTAATAACACAAAGTAAGTGACAAATTATTTATTTTTTAATTTCATTGCTTAATCTTTATTATTCATCAATGCAGAATTTAAAATTGCAAAATTCAAATTCAATTTAAAGTGCAGGAAATGAAATTCTGAAAGTAAATCAACACTGAAACTCAAGAACAAGGTAAGAGATTATAGTGTACTAGAGCAAAAATGAATTTGCAAAAATTAAAAATCTAGCTCAAATCTCAAAAGTATAATCTAAACTATGTCTATGCTGTTGTGGAGAGCCTTGGTTTTAGGTGTTTTTGTGGTGAAACACAATTTAACCAACTTGTAGCCGAATGGGCAAATTGGGCATCCTGAGGGCAGAAAACCTGGTAAATCCAATAAAATCAAGGCAGGAAGATAGAAATAAATGTACAGATATATTCTTGTGAGTTAGGTTAGCAATAATGGGTGTCAAAAGACCTTGTTTGGGAAAATCAAGAGGCTATGAAGCTTTGAAGAATTAATGAAAAAAATGATCATGTCAATGGTGGTTTGCTAGGTCGGTGAAAATGGATAGCTAATAAACCCCTTCACTAGGGTTCGAGTCTTACCAATTGACATGCTAGTGCTTGTGCTCATGCTTATGAATGCATGCCAATGCATGTAATAGTGGTTGGGGTCAGGTGCAATTCCTTAGTGATTTTTGTGGAATGGGTACTATCCACTCGTTGCCACTTAGCCGAAGGTTCCTAAATTGAATGGTGCTAATTATTCCCCATAAAATCTGGACACATTAGCTTCATCATGATGAGAGGTATGTTATCACACAACTTGTGGTTGTTCCTAGTGGTATCCCATCCGGGATGGTAGAGGAGATGGACAACTAAAGAGGTGACCCAAGAGATGCCACGGTTCCCAATGCAAGGTGGGAGTCATGCCAACCGAGGCACTCTTCGCTTTAGATCTAGATAAATCAAGACCTAGGGGGAGACCCTACTACCAATCAAAGATGATTGGACCCAAACAAAGGTTCCTAGGGATGAGTTAATGGTAAGTTACGGAAACCAATGCAAGGTAAAGCGGACCTAGAAATTAAAGTATGGTTGAAGGTGGTTTGAGAGATGATTAGTGTTTCAACCAATGTATGATTTAGGCCACATGATGAGCTAAAAAGACAAGATCTAGTACCATGTATTACACAAGTGGGACCCACTTTCTTGGGATATGTGAATGACTCAAATGGGACCCACAAGGTGGACTTTAAGGGAGGAAATTGGTACTAAGGGGTATATAATGAGTAGATTTATGGATCTAAGTTAAAATTAGGAATACCCACATATGGGATCTAAGGTTTGACACAATTCCCAAGGAGTGCGACTTACCTAAGGAGGACTAGTGCCTTGTTGGATGGGCTAATTGAGTCAAAAGATATGTCAAAGTGTAGATCGAGACACCAAGTAGGCAAATCAAGTGGGCTAATTGAGATATAATGGTTGGATATTTCTAGATCTAATGTTTCATGATATGACCCTAAGTGGACCACAATCCTTTGAAACAAGGAATGCTACCCCCAAGGCAGATCATCACAAAATGACACACTAGATGTCCACGTCCTTAAAGTGGGCAAACTTAGTCACCCGAGGAAGTGCGACTTTGCTCAAGGAGGGCTAAAAGGTGGGAAAGGTGAGTCAAAACAAGTCTAATGGCCACCAAATTATAGATCCAAGTAGTTTAGGCAATGATCTATGTGGATCTTGAAAATCAAGACAATCTAAGGGTTAGATTTTACTAGATCTGAGTTTTAAGATGCTAAGTAGTCCAAAATGGGAATTTAATCCCTTAAAATGTGGAATGATGCCCACAAGGTAGAAATCACCAAAGTAAAAGTCTAAGGGTAGGTTATCAAGTGTGTAGATTATGAATCAAGTGGGATCTCACCTACCCATATGCTAGATCTAACCAAACAAGCCTCTCCAAGGAAGTGCGATTTGGCTCAAGAGGGCTTTATTGCCTTGAAAAGTGTGTCAATTTTAACCCAATCACCACCAAACTATAGATCCAACTAGGGGTGGATGCTATAGAGGTGGGTTTTTAATATCTTTTCAAAGGCAAGGCTAGATCTAAGTAGATCTAAGAAAAACCAAAATAAGGGTTTCAATTAATTAGGGTTTGTGACCAATGGAGAAAAAATGGATGTAGAGAGGGACATACCTTGTAGATCTTACCTCAATTGTTTATGGCCACCTTGCAAATTGATAACATTCTCCTATGTGTATATTCAAGAGTGCAATTTTGTTGCTCCAAACCAAAACGTCCTCCTCAAAGAAGCCAAATCGTCCTCCTCCTACAAAACAAGATCAAGAGAAACAAGTCAAGCAAGATGATTATGAAAATGATAGAAAGATGTAATAGAAAGCATCAACTATGTCACAAAGATACAATAATGATACTCCCTGTCACAAGATCAACCCAAGAGAGAATATGTGGATCCCTCCAACAATAACCCTCAAGAAATCGCCCTCCTCTCCACCAATTCGACTTCCCTGCAAGAAAACTAGAAGTAGCACCAAAACCCACAATGATACATAGAAGAGATACTATATACTCAAGATGCAAGAGAATCCACAAGACAAGAGAGATATGCTCCACAAAGAAATGTTCTATTCCAATATTCCAGAGCTCCAAAGGTGAGCTATACAATAGGGGGTCTCCTCCTTATATAGGATAATAAAGACCAAAACCTTATACCACTTTACAATACTACATCAAATGAGTGGTTGAGATTAAAAGATCTCAACATACAATCAATGGTTAAGATAAACCATAATAACATAACACATGGATCACTCATAAAGTGATGACGTCATAGTCTAAAAATAATCATGGAGGGTGACGTCATCCACTAGAGGGGGTAAAAGTACCAAAATTCACCTCATAATGACTAGGACATGACATATGGAGCACATGGTGGGGCTAGGAGGCATCAATCCTTACTAGCTCATCCCCAAGGCACAATAAAATAATAAAATATGTCCAAGATAAATATAAATAACCAAATCTATCCTCAAAATCTGTGGATAGACAAGCAGTAAAAGACCTCCTATGATCGCTGTGGGCCTACCCACATGGTGAAAACTGGCTGGAAGATAGTGGGATCACCCTGGAAGACCTCTGTGAAAACCAAGTGCCAAAACCTTGCCTCAATTGCCCAAATCGAATTCCTCACTGACCACTTTATCCCATTTTTTAACTGCCTCAATAACTGTGAAAGTGCCACAACTACCTCCTAGGGCATCTGTGCTGTCCAACTGAGCCCACCAGGCTCTCCAGAAGGGGGGGTCAATGGTAAAAACAAGTGGCTGGACCACCCCCTCCTCATACAACGCCCTAGGTGAACTGGCCTCTCCTGGCCCCTACTGCTCAGGCTGGGAAATCAGCCCCAAATCTGGTCAACAAGTGTAAAACTGCATCAATCACTGTCAGAAGTGCTCGGAACTAAAAGATAAGTGTCTCATTATATCCAAAAGACCCAAATCCACTAGGAATGTGTACTCATACACCATGGGTTGCCCTAATGGGCTAGCTGTAGGGTCCACCATATATGGTCAGTGCATAATCTGATGATCTGAAGTAATAATAAAACTTGCTGAACTGCATCAATCATCATCTGAACCATATGTCCATCATATGGCACATCATCAAGTATGTGGGACTATCAATCATCATCAATAGGTATATATATGGCCCACATCATCACGGATCCCAATAATATACAACCAAGGATAAATCACATCAGTAGACTAAGACATGTTTCTCTAATCATTCTCACAGCCAAGCTCAAAGTATAACATCCATTCAGTGGCATTGATTAAGTTAGCATATTTCCTTTGTTATTTGAAATTACTTGCACAATAGTTTAAATGACAAACTCACCCATTGGATATGGTCAAACTGCTAGTGAAGGATGAAGGCTAGGAACAAGGTTGGGCCAAGGGGTTGACTTGTCTTACTCAACTCAAAAATACTTTGGATTGGGAGAAGGGGAAAACTACAAACTTTGTGCTGGACAAAATAACACAGGGGATGGCTGTGCCTCACAAATGGATAAGTTGTTTAGAGAGTGCTTATTCAACTTAGGCATCATGTCTACATCAAGTTGATCCAGGTTCATTATGATAATTTGATTTCATTTCATGGCCTTTTTGGCCTACATAACCTTTCGGATCTCAGGTGTGCTGATAAGCACAACTAGTTGCAGCTTGCATCCAGGGCATGTTTTCATATACATATAAGGTCAGCAATTGTTTAGATATAGCTTTTAAGAACCATTGCTTTTTGGACCTTTCTTATACTCTTCGAGGAGTATTTTTAGCAGTTCATCGCTCTTGCCCTTTTTAGTTTCCATGGGCGAATTTATAAGTTTCCATAAGTAGTACATGAGCTTTCAGTTTTAGCCAACAACATCTCAAGTGACTAGGGGGAAGTTCGAGCCAATGCCAAACATCGGGACAACCGACCAGAATGATTTAGGCCTACAATCCAACTCATCAAAGGCGAGTTTTGTCACCAACTTAGAGCCGAGACACTAAACATACAGGGATGCGGTCCAAACACAGAGGTAGAAAAATGGGGAAGTCCTCAGTATCAGAAAGTCAAATGAGACAGGTCAGGGTTTACAGTCAAATAAGGAAAGTCATGTATGGATGGAGTCAAGTGAATATGGAGCCTAAACTAGCAGACAACTGGTGTCAGGAAAAACCATATCTATGTAAGTTGGTAAACCAGTGAGTTTTGTTAAACAACCTAAATGTGCAATTAAATGTCCATTTTATAATTTACAGTTCATTTTAAACAGTTTGCCACATCAGGAATAATATACCAAGCAGATGCTGTGAACATGACTAAATCAACAAGATAATAATCCACAGTCAATGATAAAACATCCATAGGTCATATACCATCATCACAATAATAATCATCATATATCATTTGGAACACTGCTGCAATACATCTCCAAGCACTGAACTGAAACTGTATGGAATAAAGGGTCACATCGGTCATCAAATCTGAACTCTCAAGGATCAGCCTTGACACAAGGTCTAACATAAGTCTGATTAATATATTGCTCTGATCATGAGTGATCTCAAGATATACAATCATCATAGCCAAGCTCTGAATAATGGAAGCTCTGGAATGTGCAGATATTTGCTAAACAAGAATAGTAACCCTACTACTATGGTGTGATAACAAGGGATTCGATGTGGAAAAAATAAACAACAATCCTACGAAATCAAGTATAAAGAAGAGTTTACAATAATCAACCAAACTCGAATCTTGGCAGCCCACGTTGATCTGCCTATTGACACTAGAAATACCATTGCAAACATACTTAAATAAATTCAGTGCAAACAGGCTTGGAACGAAATTTATCAACTATGAAAGGAAAGAGCCTTGAAATATTTGTTACAAATTCTTGAAAAATATGAAAACAAGTCAAAGGGAAAAATGGAAATGCTCCAAAGACTGATTGTCAAAGCATTTTTGGTTGTAGGTGAAATAAATCAATGAATGGGAGGCTTGACAACGTCAGTGAAAGGCCACTTGCATCAATTCAATGGTCGAAACAACTTTGAAATTTCAAAGGAGTGACAAGTGATGATTTGTATCATCTGGTCGTTGATCTCTTGAAAATTCCAATTTTATCCCATTAAACTCTGTAAGTAAAATGAAATAATTGCTAACAGCTAGATCGGAGGGAACTGGAGAAACACTGCCACTCTACTTAGCGTGACATATATTAAGTAGTAATACGAGTTATGAATTCACAACAATCCTTCAAATAACAATCCACTGAAACATACACAAGATAATGGAGTAAATTCTCTTTTATTATGAATTGAGAGTTGTATTTGTCTGAAATTCTGATTCAATTTTTAACAACCTGGATTGATTTAGAATTGAGAAAAACAATTAAGAGCATCATTCCATCATATAAAGAATATGATCCCATAGATCAAAGTACTAATTGTGGTTGAAAATAAAATCTATCACTACAAGATTAGCTTACTCATATTCTCTACAATATATCTAAAGATCTTTTACATTTACAGAGCCTATTTTCATTCCCATCCCTGACCCCTCTAGTCATTGCAAGGCCTTGTGTGCATGTGCATGTTTTCTTGTGATTAGAGGGCATTGTAGTGATTTATCACCCTCTTCATAATATATTAATAAATCACTGATATTTTTGCCAGCAATATTTAGAAGGTATGTGTTATCGGTCAAATTAACACTTCTCTGTACATGACCACATTACCTTGTTGGTCACACAAAAGGGCACTATGGATGGAAGAGCTTATTTGACCTTAGATGATTTGGATCTGAACTTTGCAATCATTTCCTCAATAAACATATTTTTTGTAACTATTTTGAAGCATAACCGTGATTTTGATACTAGCCAACACACTGGTTAACCACGGGTGTCTATATAGACAACCCGCGACTATCATCTGAAATGTTGCACCCGCTAGCTGTAAGACATAAGAGCCGCGAGTCACTTGCTGGTTGTCCAAAGGTATACTCGCGGGTATCTTCAAAAATCTCGAAAAAATATATAAAACGACTAATTATGGATTAGTTGCAATTATTCAAACTACCTTAACTTTCCAAACCAACTGCCTTTCGAGCCTAACCTCCTATCCTTGCCATAAATACAAGGGGAGAGGCTTGAGAAAGGGGAGCCAACCTTGGTAAAGAAATTTTGGAGGAATACTTACTCAAGAGAGAGGAGCAAGGGCCTAGGGTCTGATTACAACAGTGCTAGTTGCAGGACATGTATAACTAGTTGTTATTTATGCAAATAAAATCAGAGATTTCTCTTCCAATAACACTTGTCTTTGTATAAACTTGATGTTTGAATCTGTCATGAATTTATATATGAGTTTCAATTTCAATTGTTTATCTTTATTTGGTCAAATTGCTTTGAAAAAGGTAGTCTATTTGTTTGCAGGTCCATCCGTGTAGCAGTGGATCAAAAAGATTGGATTTCGAAAGCTTGGATCAATCGTCGATTATCCAGGTATGAACTTCATCTTGAATCCTATTTCTTTTATGAACAGAAATAAGTGTTGAATGTTACATGTATTTGTTTTTTTTGTTTCTGCAATAAAATTTGATGTACGTTGGTGACTTCCATTTCTCAGTCATAGGTTATTTAACCACACAACAGAACTGGCGACTCCACTGGGGAGCACCTATTTCTGCTTTGGGGATTCTTGAGATACTTTCTTTCAGTTTTAATCAACCTTTTAGGTCTCTGTGAAGGTTTCTAGGGTATTTTCCATCCCTGTGCTTGACTTAGTTGTGGTATGCTCTTCAGTTTTATTTCTTTTTTAAAAAAATTCAGAGCTTACTCACGAGTTTCGTATACTTACAGTCGCGATTATCCTTCCCCACCCGCGAGTTTCCTATATCTGTACCCGCGGGTCACTTGCATGACTTTGCAGACACAGTCGCGGTTTTTCCCTGAGAGAATTGTTTTTTTCTTTTAGGGTTGGTTGCTTTGGTTTTGAAAGTCCTTTTGTTGATCTTAGATCTTTTGACTGTTTATGAGTTGTTGTTTGAGTCTTTTATATCCCTTTGCGAGATTTCTTTTTGGTTCTTTGTTTGTGTAAAGGTACCTAACTCTTTCTAACCCATAGTTTGTTTGGCGGATGCTTGGACTTAGTCCTTTGTAGTCACTGATGTTTAAAGAGCAGCCTGATATCTATATAGATTCATTTCTTTCTCTTCTTTTACATATCAGTTGTTTCTTATAGTATATCGTTTCCAAACCTTAGTTACTTCTAGGTCATTTGAAGCAACTTTTTGGGTTGGTCATTTTCGGTTCTTTGTTAGGGTCAAAGTTCTGATTTTTATAGCTTTGGGTTCATCCTTCTTTTACCTGCACATCTGATTGTTCTTGTTTGTTCATAGCTATTTTCCTTTTCTTTCATTTTTAAAGAAAAAATTAAATCAAAAGAAAATTTGCTTTATAACAATAATTTTTTTTTTTTTTGAAGTAGTTATAGTTGCATGTGCTATCTTCTTTGAAAAAAAAATAAAAAAAAATTGTTTTAGGTTTACTTTGCGATTTTACATTTTGAAAGATAAGCAACAAGGAAATTGTGAAGAATTTGCATTGTCATATATACATTTTGCTTTCAGTTGTAACCATTATGCCCACAAACACACTACCCTTTTGAGTAAACAAAAACCCTAAAAAAAATCATTAATTTAAAATTTTAGTAACTTTTCTTTTTAGGTCACACAAACCAACTAGCTTAGGCTAGGGTTTTGGAATAAAGCATCTTAAAATTTCCAAAACCGTTTAAACCTCAAAATCGTAGTAAGACTATCTTTAGGTAAATCCACTTTTGTGGAGGTGTGCCGGGAAGCTCCACTCAAACCAGAGTTAAGCACGAGGTCATGTGAGGTTGATCAGTCGGGGATACCCCCACTTTTCAATCGAGCATCTAACAGATACGAGGATATATTAGTACTTTCTGTGCTTTTGAATTTCGGGCCTAGTTACCCTGCCCATACGTGTTGGTTCAACCCGCGACTGTCCCCCCGGACTCTTTCTGCAACTGTGGTAGCCTTAGTATCTTTGACCTATAGGGATTTACACATGTGACGGTGGAAGGATATTTCCACTGTACCTATGACATATGTGGGAGGAAATCCCTTGCAATTATTTGAGAGGGCGGTTGGTGATTCAAATGCTTGCACCCAAATACTCTGTATTGTGGACCCCGAGTAACTATCCTTCGCTAATCTACTGGTTTGTTTTGGGCCCTAATCATCCCATACTTCCCTTTGAGAGTTCATCTCTGTTTTTCTGGTCTTGATCACCATAGGAAATTTTTTATAGTGGTGTGTTGTTTGTTTCCTACTGTTCTAGTGGATTCTAGGTTGATCACTTAGTATATTTTTGTTGCAGTTGCGGAGGACCAACCTCCTCATAGGTCACGAATGTTGAGAAACCTTCCTCTACTCACTGTGGAGCCTCCACCGCCACCTCAGCGACGTAGAACAAACTCACATGATTCTTTTGAACTCATAGGTACAACTGAACCCCCTAGAGAACCCCATCTTATCTCTCAAACTCAACCGGTTCAACAAACTATTAAGGTTGAATATTTTCCTACAGAAGAGTTCACGAGACCCTTCAACCCTCCACTAACTGGACCTAACGACCCTTTGTTAGAGAGAGTTGTCTCTTTAGGGCTCCCTGAGTTAAGCAGATATAGGTTTACACCTGGTTTTGCTATGGATAACATGGGGGATGCATCAGGAGTTCCTCACACTCCCACTTCAGCTATCATGTTGGGAGGTTTATCTCCCCCACACTTAAACACACTGATACCGAGTTCATTGTAGTTTACTTCTGCTCCGAGCACCTCTTTCAGTTTCAATACTGGATCTTTAGGTTTGTCTAGCACCCAAGTTGCGATGACATCTATTCCCTTTGGATCCACCATTGGCCCATATAGTATTCCTTTTTCGAGGATACCCTCGGTGTCTTTTACATCTTCCCATTTTGTTCAGCAGTTCCATGTCAATCCTAATTATGCTCATTTCAATTAAGGATTTCCTTGGCATGGAGGACACATTGCTTCTTCTACATCATTTGTAGGCTCAATGCCTTCCTCTTCCATTGCATCAATGCCAGGTTTTAACCCCTTTACAAGATTTAATGCACATTCTTCTAATGTACAAACCCCTAATGTGCCTGTGGGGAGTACTCCCTTTTCACTATTCGGTGGAGGGGGCAGTAACAGTTATAATAACCCTCCATTCGGAGGTACCAAAACCCAACCGCAATGGACTGGGCCACAAGGAAGTAATCTGCTAGCTTATGGCTGGAGCAACTTTCACACTGTTTTTTCTTCACAACCGATGGCTGGGGGCATCCCCAACCAACCTTATAGGAGCCATGGTTCAGGTGGTTCCCCTTATCAGGCTCCTCCAAATCACACCCCATCGGCACGATCCTGTTTTCCTTTTTTGGCAACTTTAAATTTGCCAGACCTTTCAAAACTGATGAATGGACCGGTGCGACACAACCTTGCTTGGCCTCCGGTTCCAACTAAACTCCCTTCGGACATTCCAAAATTCGAAGGCAAGACTGGTGAAGACCGTGGAGATCATGTCACGACCTTTCACCTCTGGTGCTCCTCTAACTCCATTATAGAAATTTTGAGGTCTAAAATGGGCCTCCTAAGGAAAATTATAAAATAATAATGGAAATAATAAAATAATATTAGCATATCTCATCAAATTTTGGAGGAAAAAAGAAAAAACTACTTCTCCAAATCGTATTCGTCATCACGTTTTTTCAAGTATTTCTTGTTTTTGGGGCAACGAGGTCCATCAAAAGTATGCTGAGTGGATACTCCTTGGATGCGGAATTGAATTCCCCATCCAACGACTGCTCCGGATCGAAATTTGAGTGAATACACAGGGAGATAAGTTGAAAATACGAGTTGAAGAAGTAATTTTATTACTTTGACCTTTTTACCCAAAAAAATGGTGATTCATCCCCCATGGTTGACATCATCACCTTGAATCCTGTTGGTTGATTTTTATAGTACATTTTTTGTTTTGTTTTGAGGCCCATTTTTTACCTCAAAGTTTCTCTAATGCATTAAATGATGACTCGATTCGATTGAGGCTCTTTCAAAGAACCTTAACAAGCGTTGCAGCTAAGTGGTATATCGAATTGCCTGTTGCAACATATAACAATTTTTGGGATTTATTGATAGTTTTCTTGAATCATTTCCAGCTTTCCCTCCGATATGATGCCGATACGGATCTTCTACCTTTAGACAGAACAAAGCCACCCATCTCTCTGATCATATTCAGAAGTGGCGAAGACGGAAACGACTCATTAAAGCTGAGATCCCCCAGAATTTCTTTTGGAGTGGTATTTAAAATCATTGCTTCCTTACATCTCTAAGGATATTTCAACTTCTGAGGTCACTTCTGAAGAGGAATCAATTTTAAGGACCCAACAGCTCGACCTAATCTACACTCAATCTGGGATCCTTTACGAGATAATTCCTGACGTACCTAGGTCTAATATAGATCTCGATAAGCCTACACTTGGACCACATGCCGATGACATCGTTGGTTCAGCTGACTCATCCGCACTAGAATATTTAACGAAACAAGTCCATGCACTTTCAGTGAAGCAGTCTACTGCGGAAGCAACTACGGTTGCATCCTCCCCTTCACAAACAGAATCTGTACAAAATGTGCAGACAAACCAAAAGGGTCCTCGGCAACCCAACAATAAGAAAAAGGGTAAGAAAGGGGAGGGGAACAAACAAAAGCCCAAGAATACTGAAAATGCCGAGGAGGGAAAGAAAGATAAGAAGGTAAAGTTTCCTTGCAAAATTTGTAAATGATACCACCTCACTCATCAATGCCCTGTCATAGATAAATCCCAGAAGCTATTACATGAAAAGAAACCAGTTGTCCTGAAGGATCCTTTTCCCCAAGGACAAAGCCCGGCTTCTGGAAGTTCTAATACTGGGGGCATTCACTGTGTTACACCAACTGATCAGTCTTATATTAATATGGTTAACTCACACACTCTACGGCAGACGAGAGCCATGAATTATAATCAAGACATACAAGAGAAAAACAAAGACATTCATGAGTAATTTGTTCCTCTCCACATCGAGAGACCTACAGACCCTTTGCTGAAGGTACCAAAGGGTGTCTATAAATGGGAAATGCACAATCCTAATGCGCGGACTGCTCCAAACTACTCCGTTGTAGAAGACCTAGCCCAAACACCGTGTGCTATGTCCGCCCTAGAAGTCTTACAAAGCTTCCCATCGCAGCGTAATGCACTTTTAGCGGTAATAGGTAGCATGGATTCGTCGAGTATGCTTGCTAGATTTGATATGTCAAATATCAAACGCTGGTTTCCCTACCACGTGGCCTTCTAGATCGAAGTAGTCCATGGTTCAAAGACCATTGGATGAACAGTAGTAGATGAAGGTGCGTCAACGTGCGTAATGTTTATATCTTGTTGGCAAACCCCGCTCTCTTGAGTTAGCCCCTTCGGTTACATTACTTACTGCTTTTGACGGAAGATCTTTCTGTCCACACAAAATCTTTTCCTCATTCGAGATTCAACTTGCCGGTAAAGTAGTGTTAGTGGAGGTAGAATTTGTGGATGCTTCTCTCGACTACAATCTGTTGTTGGGAAGAAGTTGGACGTACGCTATGCAGGCCATTCCCTCGTCCGTTTTTCGAGTGCTTATGTTCCCTCAAGAAGGTAAGATCATCACAATCGACCAACTATCCTTCGCTCGGAAAAACAACACAATTCCATCGGATTCAAACATTCCTTGGATTGATCAAGCTCATCCACCCAGTGAGAGATTAGGAGCAGGTATGTATTCATCTTTGATGGGAACATTTGATCTACCTGCTCCTATAAACTATATTGGTTTAATGAGTACCACTCGGGAAGTTTTCATGGTTGGTCAAACAAGTGATCCGTGGATCCTCCCTACTCAGCAAGAACCAATTGTGCCCTTATCCATCGCAGAAATGGCTTACTAAGCATCACAAAATGTTGCGATAGATTATATCTCAACTCCGTCAGTCTCAACAAAGTTAGATGTTGATTATGCACCTGCACGATCAGTTAACTCCATGTGTTCTTTTGATTGTTTAGATACTGTTTTTCCTTCCGACGAAGCCATCCTGGAAGCTATGGTAGGTCTAGATCATCCATGGGAACATATGCATCACAGATCCTATTTTCTTCCAAATCTGAACAAGATTGAAAATGGAGAGTTTTCTTTGAGACCTGGTGGAAATATTGATTTGTCCATCACTCCTTCTACGAAACAAATGATTTATGCTAAAGGTAATATGGCGAACATTTTGACGACTATACCGATCAATATTTCCACCAAACCCAACGTTGTGGAAAACATTTTCATTGGAGCAAATTGTTCTCCAAAGGAGATCACTTTGTGCACCAACTTATTTAAGGATTTCCGTTACGTTTTTTCTTGGTCTTACGAGAAGATGTCAGGCATCGACCCCTCTAGTTTCCTGAGCCTAAAAATAGGCTCTACTTGGAAGAGTATTATGCTTAGGCCTACATGATTTTTCTTGTACTATAGTTGTACATGCTTTGTAGAGTTACTCTCTTTTGTATTCATTAGATAAATTTTGAGGTAAAAAATGAGCTTCAAAACAAAGAAAATGTATTATTAAAACTAACCAATCACATTCTAGTAGATGACATCATCCCCCATGTAGCTAGGGTTTTACCCCTAGCTTGTGCAAATGAGCACCTACTAAGGAGAATGGACTCCTTAGTAGCAGTTCAGTAAATGTAAATTATTATGCTAAAACAGAAATGTAAACTACTCTAAAACATGTGCATGAAACATAAACAACAAAATGTAAATAATGGTTTTTGTATTAATATTACCTCCAATGTGAAGGTTGGTGAAGCTCTTGCAATGTCCAAGAGGGTTGCTCCAAGCTCCAATGTGCTCCTTCTCTTTCTCCAATGGTGGAAATGGGACAAAAGGGGCTCTCAAGGTGAAAGTGGCTCAATGGTGAGCTAGGGTTTCAAGAGAGATTTTGGCAGAGTAAGGGTATACTTGATTGTGGATATGGAATGAGGGGTCTCCATCACCTATTTATAGTGTTTTGGTGGTGGAGTGCTGGCCCATGGTTTTAGGAACCATATGGTTTAGGGCAGCTGTATAGGGTTTTTTCCTCTTTTTCCTCATTATTTTATATTTTTTATTCCCCTTTTAGAGGGATTTTGCTATTTTAGAGGAATTTTGGATATTTTTGGAGGAAAAATGGGTTTTTTAGCCTTTTTGAGGTTTTTTTGATGGTTTTGTGGCCTTTTGGAGGCTTTTTAGTGGGATTTTTAGGGTTTTTAAGGGAAATGTGGTAGGAAAATGGACAAATGAGCCATGTAATGAGGTAGATGAGGTAGTGAACACTTTTTGGGTGTTAACAGATTGCCCCCTGATGTGTGAGGGCAGGAGCTCATCGTATGGCCGATGGACATCATAAGTCATATATGGTTTTCCTGGGGTGTGGAGAAGAGAAGAAACAAACTGAAGCCCGGAACAACGATTCCGAACAAACTGCAAGAACTAAAAATACATAACCTCAATAATGGATGAGGAATCATCTGATCATATGGACGAGGCGGGCATTTCCATGCTCGTATCAAGATATAATAACAATGGGGTCCAAAATATGGGGACCTGAAATATACATAACCTCAAATACTGAATGAGGAAGAATCTCAATAAATGGACGAGGCGGGCATACCCATGCTCGTATCAAGATACATAAAAAGAACTGTGAGGCCCGAAAAGAGGGACCTGTAAGATACATAGAGAACCACTGTGTACATCATAAGGGTCCAGAGGGGACACAAATCTGGGACATACTACTGGGCTGACCATGTCTGAGCTGAAGAGCTGATACACTGGAATGACAATAGTGCTACTGAGTGTGGTACCAAAGGAACTGATGAGCTGCTGGATCAGAGTGACAAAGGGTACACTCGCAATGGTACACTGAACTGGAACTGATCTGGGACTGAACTGGGTACTCAAGGAAGCATGTAATTGGATGGCTTCCGAATACAATCGCCAACGCAACCCGGACATCCACGGGAACATATAACTGGGTGTTCCGAAGTGACTCACCAATGTGCTAGAGTCGGGGGAAATCCGGGGTCTTCGACAAATAATGGTAGTGATGTAAATCTTGCGCGAGTCTCAACGATGCAATCAAGGTGCTGAAGTCGAGCATGTGAGAAACAACCATTCGGAGAGGCAATGATGACTCCTCTCAAAATGGTCCGTAGGCACTCACCACAGATGGTGATGGGTCCAAGGCGCAGGGGCCTCTGGGTCTATCCTCTGGAATAGAGGGGTTGTCGTCGACAGAGGGAGACTTGTAGCTATCAAGGCAATGATGTTTCCTTGACAGGAGCATGAGGTGGAGAACCGAAATGTGATAGTACTGATGGCAGGACTGACAAACTGGGGGGACAACTGGGCAAGTAGAGTGGGTGG
This sequence comes from Larix kaempferi, assembly GCA_027924585.1. Classification (NCBI taxonomy): domain Eukaryota; kingdom Viridiplantae; phylum Streptophyta; class Pinopsida; order Pinales; family Pinaceae; genus Larix; species Larix kaempferi. Next base: position 7,304,162 of record BSBM01000015.1, read on the forward strand.
ACTCAAACTTCCTTTGTTCAGAGTATGATAACGGGGATGATCTGGCAGCATATGAAACTGACTGATGGGAAAGGGATCATAGTTGTATTGGATCTGGGAAGGGGACTGGGCTGAGGGAGACTCAAGCTGGGGTAAAATGGCAGGAGACTGCAGAATACTCTGAACAAAGGAGACCTGATTGGGGGTGCTGCCGAGATGATCGATCATAGTGCCAGGAGGCACGGGGGGGGGACTTCTTCATGGGTTAGGGAACTAGAAGAAGTGTGTATAAAATGGTACTGTCGTGTGGATTTATACGAGCCCAGGACAGTTCATGCTCGTGGTTGCTTTCAATTTTAAGGAGTCTGAAAGCGATAAGAAGATTCTGAAGTGATGGAATGGTACTGTCATGTGGATTTATACGAGCCCAGGACAGTTCATGCTCGTGGTTGCTTTCAATTTTAGAGAGTCTGAAAGAAGACTCCAGGGGGTTGCTTTTTCGTGTGTTAGTCTCCAAGGCCCAAAGAAGCATAAAAGGATGCAATGAAGAACTCTTCTAGCCGGTGTGACTAGAGTATTCCTTTTTCGTAATTAGTCTACCAGGTCCGGAAAAGGGTTAAACTTATACCAGATAGACGCCCTTTCAGGTAATTTAACGAGCATGAAAGGAAGCAAGATTGCTCGGCGATCTTTTCATTGTTTTAGGAGTCAGAAAAGAGTTTAACAGAAACTCCCTAAGTGCCTTTTTCGTAAAGGACTTGTCTGGCCCGAAAAAGGGATAAAATTATATCGAACAAAAGGAATGGCCAGGCAAGGAGGAAGTGCTCAATCAAGAAACATTTATGATGACCAAGAACGAGGGTGGGGGGGGAACACTGGTGGGCCTCCTTGCGGGGTAATGAATGGTGGCAAAATAACGAAATATTTGCAGTATGACAGGAGTGAATGGCTCATGTAAAAATGTGGAACAATCCGATGGTGGCCGATGTGGTGCGCAAACCGAGGCAGCAAGGTGTTGGGACACAATGTTGAAACTGTACCAAGTGAGAGAGAGAAATGATCTCAAGCATCATCACGAGCTCGGACAAATGAATCCGGCGATATAAAGAGTGTCAAAAATGGATAACGGTCGATGTGGCACGCAAACCAAGGCGACGGGGGGTGTTTTGGAAAAAATACCCAAAAAATATGGGGGTGAGAGTGAGAAATGATCTCAAGCATCATCACCGGCTCGGAAAAATGAATCCGATGATATAAAAAGTATCAAAAAACGGAGAGCAGCCGAAGTGGCACGCAAACCGGGGCGACAAGGTGTCGGGACACAATGTTGATATTGGTCCTGGTGAGAGCGAGAAATGATCTCAAGCATCATCACGGGCATGGAAATATGAATCCGATAGTGCAAATGGTGCGAAAAACGGAGGTCATAAGGACTCCGGAATGGTCAAAGGAAAGAACTAGGTTAAAAAATGGCTATAAATAAAGGTGAGTCCACCAAGCCAAAGATGCAGTGGTGGGGAGAAACGATGACCCACGGGGGTAGAATACTAGGTGTATCAAATCAAATCATATATACAAGTGACATGTGACCTCAAAAATGGTTGAGATCACACATGTGAAAAAGTGAGCAGGGTTAATGACTTGCCCCCATGCTATGTGCATGGGGTTTGTGATTATGGATCACATATGTGTGGGTTTGAACAATGGGTTCAACGACGTGCTGAGATAGATGTGATGGGGAAGGTTCATAATGGTTGTTCATGCCCCCTATCCCAGGGTCGAGGTAATCTATTATGCCCCCGAGCTCAGAGGTGTCAATGCGGTGCTCTATAATAGCGGAGTCGAGACCAGGCATTTCGGTATAGGACCAGGCAAAGACATCGCGGAACTCTAGGAAGAGGTTTGTGTATTCCTCGATCTCTTGCTTACTGCAGAAGGCTCCTAAAGTGATGAGTTCAGGGGTACCTCCTGGTGCGGCGATGTCAATTTGGATGACAGGTGAGATGTTGGCCATGTTACCTTCCTCAAAGGCGTCAGGAGCAGGAATAGGGTCCTTGAACCAATCGACCTTAGTGGGAAGGAAGTCTTTGGATTCAACCGCAAATTGGGTAGCGGTGCTAGAGGAAGATGCTTCTGGGAGGAAATACGAACGATGGTGCATGTCATCCCAGGGATACTCCGGGGCAGTGAGTGCCTCAAGAATCTCCTCATCAGTACAGAAAGTTTGGGTCGTCAAATCGGTTGACGAGGGAATGGTAGTTGAAGAGATCATGTAAATGGTATTGATCTCCCCGGATGAGGGTGGGATCGGGGGGTGAATCTCTTCAATGGTGGTTGGTGCCGTCTCAAGATCCAGATTGTTCATCTCATAGAGAGCTGCTTTGTAATCGGGGAGATCGGGACAGTGATGTGAATAATGCCCGTAAATACCGCATATGGCACAGGGGTGGTTAGTGCGCAGTGATTTATCTTTAGGCTTGGGGGTGGGATCTAGTTTGACAACCGGGAAACTGGGGTCATCGTCGAGCATCTGCATGTGTTCTTGTAATGCAGGTAACTGTGGACATTGGTGAGTCGCATGGCCTAACTCATCGCACAATGAGCATTTGGGAGGAGCACGAAATACTGGGGGGTTTTTTACTGTCTTGGGAGGTGGTACAACAGTGTAAGGTTGGGGACCTCTGCCCCCAGTGGGTTTGGGAGTAGGAGGGGGATTCGTGGAGGACGACGGGGTAGAGACACCGGGGGGTGGCTGAGTGGTAGTAGCCATGGGTTGCATCGGTTGGAGGACGACGCTTGGTGTCGGAGGGGGAACGGGAGGCGAAAGATACCAGACGGGTAATCCCAAGGTTAGCCCAGGGAGGCTAAGGGTAGCCATAACCGGGTCGCTTACTACTCCCGATGGAGGGACTAGGAAGGGGATTGTATGGATAGGTGTAACACCAATGTGGCTAGGTACCAGTGGTGGTTTAGGCAACAAGGGTGGCTGATTGGTAGTTGTTTGGTTATCATGGGAGAGGGTACATAAGTCAGACACTTCGGGCGTAGATGACGGGGGAGGAATGGATTGGAAGGTGGATGTCATCGGCGGGTCTGAGTAAAATCCAGTTCCCAAAGAGGAAACAAATGAGGTAGCAGCACCACTGACCGGTTGTTCAACCATGGGGAGAACATTTTCGGGTGCAGCGGGAGCATTTGGATCATAGTAAGTGAGTTGGTCGATCTTAACCACGCGTCCATCATGGGGGAACATCATGGTACGAAAGACAGAGGAAGCGACCGCCCGCATAGCATACATGTAGCTGCGACCGAGTAAGAGGTTGTAATCAAGCTGGGCGTTGATGACCATGATATCGATGAGGACGGTTTTACCACCTAACTGGACAGGGACATTGGCTAGGAGACCTTGGGGCTGAGCCGAACGACCGTCGTAGGCGCGTAACGCAGTGGTGGACTGCTGAAGGGTAGGGGATCCCAACTTCTACCATACGAATGTAGACATAACGCATGTGGAGGCACCCTCATCGATGATGCATCGATGGATGACAAGATTCCGAACGAAAACAGAAACTTGGAATGCTAAGGTGGAAGGCAGGCGTGGTTCGGACTGGTCCAAATCAAATGCCATCAAATTCGAATCATTTGGGTCAATAGCCCCAATGGTTGAGAGTAAAGTCTTGCGCTGGGAAGGGCAGTTCTTCAAGACTTCTAATGCAGACATGGCTGCGGGAGATTGGGCTAGGTCGTCTACAATGTTGTAGTTGGACGCAGCGCGCGCATTGGGGTTGTTGTTGATACGACGAAGTGGGAAACGAGGTGCTTTGGAAGCGCCATCTATGGGAGGCGGAGGGATACGTAACGCTTGATCAGTGGGATGAGCGTTAGTGGTTTTATCAGCGGGAGGGGCTTCAGAGGTGGAGCCATATTGGTTCCGGCGAGTCTGAAGGTTGACATCAGCGGAAGACATCATCCACAAGTGGTGGGTACCTAAGTCAAACATGGGTTGATCAGGAGCGGCGTATGTGATCTGTTGTTGTTGGGGTGGCGCATTGGCTTGGGGGGGGCCAACGGCTGGGTGTTCACGACGCCTTGGGTTGGTAAGGGGTTTTGCAGCACCAAAGGTGGCTGCTGAGGTTGTCGGGGGTTGGGCTGCGCTTGAGGAGCTGCATGTCCTTGGCGATGGGCATCATCAACCCAAAGTTGCCGAGCTCGCTCCAAATGTGGGCAAGTATGTGTGTAGTGGCCATAGACCCCGCAGATAGAACAAGGATGATTCGTTCGCAAATTAGGGTTTTTAGCCTGCTTGGGCGGGCGATCAGGGTTTTGGTTAGCGGGGGCCGCGTTGTTGTTGTCTGGGGGATTAGCCGGTTGACCACCTTGGTCTGTAGGTTGGTTATTCCCACGATTACGGCCCTTGCCGCGATTTTGTTGGCCCTGGTTGCGTTGGTTGTTCTGGTTTTGCTGCGGGTTGTTTTGGGCGTAAACTTGCCCTTGAGCAGTAGGTGGGTTTTGAGGTTGTGCAGGTGCGGGAGCAGGCTGCGGTGGATGATATGTAGGTGGAGGCTGCGCAGGTGCGGCACCTTGAGGAGGTTGCTGATATGTCTGCGAAGCAGGTTGTGGGTTTGCCGCAGGGGCTGCCTGGGGCGGGTAATAAGCTGGTTGGGCTTGGGAAGGCACAGGAGCTGGTGCAGCCTGCTGGTGGTAATATGCGGGTTGGGCCTGAGAAGGCGCAGGAGCTGGTGCAGCCTGCTGGTGGTAATAGGGCTGAGGTGCGACCCGGGGGGGGGGGGTAAGCGGGAGGCGCATGACCGAAGCACTGAGGTGGACAGGTGGGTCTATGGGAATGATGCTGATGTGTCATAGGAGTGTACGAGTTGGTAGCGCCAGACTGTGAGGTGGCCCGCGAAGGTTCGGGGCCCGGGGTAGGACGTGCTATGGAAAAGGGTTGGGGATGCGAAGAAACACGGCCAATGATGCCGTTTGCAGCGTGGGATGCCCCCGGCGCATCATGCTGGGAGGACTCGCCGCGAGGGGCATCAGGTATAATGGTATACAGGTAACCCGACTGGGCATAAATAAGGTCGAACTGTTGTGCCTTAAGGATGGCCTCTTCTTCAGATTGGGGTATTTCGGAAGCTACATCCTTAGCAATGACAGGAAGAAGGGACTTGAGGAACCAATCTAGGAAGATACGGTTGTCTAATTTTATCTTGCATAAGCTACGGTGTCTACGCCACTCATGAATGTGGTCCGTGATGTGGGTAGCCGTGTTTTGTCTACAAGATAGGAGGATCTCAACGCCCGCGTCATAGCGGACAGGTAACTGGAAGAACTGCAGGAAGGTCGAGGCAAGGGAAGTAAAGGTGGCATGGGTCCCATGGGGTTGCTCGATATACCACTTGGCTGCAGAGCCAGTGAAGGTGCGCTGTAACAGACGGAGGCGAATAGAGTCATCCACTATGGAGTTAGAGGAACACCATAGGTGGAAGGACATGATATGGTTTTGTGGGTCCTCACCTGCCTTGCCCTCGAATTTAGGGATGTCAGAGGGGAGCTTGGTAGGCATGTGAGGCCATGCAGGGTCGTGTCAGATAGGATCGTTGGTCAGTCTGGCTAGGTCAGGTAGGTTGAGGCTAGCCATGAATGGCAAACTGGAGGAAGGATGTGACACAGTAGTGGGTTGGACCAAGTTGGGGCCAATGCCCCCATGTGGAGGGACAAGGTGTGGGATGTTGCCCCCAAGTGGGGGAACTAAGGTGGTATAGGATGGTCCTACACCACCATGGTTAGTGTGAGCCACTGATGGAGTGGGTATAGGTATTCCGGCTGCGGGGATGGGAATGGTGACCGGGATGGTGGACGTGGCCGCCATCGAGGGCATTCCCAGAGCAGGTGTGGTAACTGGTGTAGTGGTGGATGTGCCACCAATGGGCCCTACAACGAAAGGAGTGGAAGTCGCGCCAGCCATGGGGCTAGTAGGGGCAGTGTAAATGGGGTTCTCAGACTCTTCTTCAGAATCGGAGGTAAAGTCAGGGGCGTCAATATCTGGTGACGGAGTCCTATATCGCTGATGAGTGGAGTCGAGTGACAAGGCTCGAGATCTGTGATAAGTGGTATCAAGTGATGATGATCTGTGTCTATGACGGGTGGTGTCAAGTGAACCGTGCTGTGGGGGCTCGCCCCTGAGGCGCCGAGAATGTCTCGGGGACTCAATGGTGACAGATGGTGTCGAATCTCTGTGGGTTGAGGTGAGTAAAAAAGAGCTCAAAAACCCTAATGCAACCGAGTGTGCAGAAGGAGAGCTCAAAAAACAAGGCACTCAGGCCAACAACCAACTCAAAACACCCACTGTAACAGCTGTGCTACAATAGGTGGAGTGTCAACAAAAATGGTCAGAATACCAACAAGCAACAAGTTTCCTAAAAATAAAAAATGGTGGACTCACTAGACCAAAAGGAGGTAAGGGAGCATGCAAACACCTAACTAAAAGGTATTCTGACTCAACTAGACATATCCTCTGCAAGGTGATGAAATCCAAGTCAGACAATATGAATAGGAAAGCCAAGTGGCTAAGATGTCCCCCTACCGGGAGGGACACCGGGTAGTCAATCCCAGAAGAATGGCAACTAAGATACCTCGTTCATGACACGTCCAGAAAGGTGAATCTGTCGTTTGGTCCTTTTACCGCAATACCCCAATACAGGGATATCTCGAGAACTGCGAAAGGTAGCCCTTCGGTTACTGAATGGAGTGCGGTATTCCACTCAGGCCTCCGGAACCAGTCTCGCGACTTCAACCCTCCTAGGGGAGAGGCCCTCTGGTAAACTGGTTGTGACCGTGCCAAAAAGTACTAGGGGATTTTGGTTCCCTAATTGGACAACAGCTATGTCTCAAGTGTAAATAACCGAGGGGTGTTATTGGAAGCTTATCCCCCCGATCCTACCTAACTACAAAGATTCTTTTGTGTTCCCCAAGTGGGGTTAGAATATTGGTTGAGTTAAGTAGTTTTTAAGGCTCACTTGAATTATGTGACAGAGTGTGTGCTCGTGAGATAATGATGAACCCAAGTAGAAAGTGCCACTAGGGAGGGCAACTTTCTATCTAGCAATAACAATACAGAAATTAACTTTTAAAATGCACAATTTTCTTTTTCAAATTTAAAATGCTAAAAATGAAAAAACGGTTCTGTAAATGAAACAGAAAAAACTGCAGAAAAATGCTGTAAGGAAGGGTGGCTGCAGGTAGGACAGAGGGCTGTGCTGGTGCAGAAAATAGTGCAGCAAAGTTCTGGGCTCAAAACTGGAAAAAATGCAGAAATCAAACCGCGGGTCTGTGGCGAAATTGAGCAGTCGGACCACAAGTTTGAGGGAAACAGGCGCGGACATGACGCGGGTTTTTGGCAGACAGACGCAGTCGGGACGCAGCAAAGGGGCTGAAAGGTGCCGGCGGGTTGCGGGAAACTGGCCGAAAGCCGCAGGCGAGACGCAAGAAAGACGCCTAAAGGCACCGACGGGTTGCGGGAAACTGGCCGAAAGCCGCAGGCAGGACGCCGGAAAGAGGGTAATAGCCGCAATCAGACTGTCCCAAACAGGCTAATAGCTGCAGTCGGATCGCAGGTAACAGACTGAAAACGGACGACAGGTCGCCGGAAAACAGTCTGAGAGCCACGGTCGGGTTGCAGGTAAGTGCCTGAAAGACGCGGTCGGCGCGCGACTGTGGGGGGAAAAAACGTGGTATACGGCGGCCGAAAGGGACAGCCGAACAGAAAAAAGATTTAAAAATTGTAACCAGAAATTCAAACTTAGGGGAGTCGCCAAAACTGTAGCTAGGGTTTTACCCCTAGCTTGTGCAAATGAGCACCTACTAAGGAGAATGGACTCCTTAGTAGCAATTCAGTAAATGTAAATTATTATGCTAAAACAGAAATGTAAACTACTCTAAAACATGTGCATGAAACATAAACAACAAAATGTAAATAATGGTTTTTGTATTAATATTACCTCCAATGTGAAGGTTGGTGAAGTTCTTGCAATGTCCAAGAGGGTTGCTCCAAGCTCCAATGTGCTCCTTCTCTTTCTCCAATAGTGGAAATGGGCCAAAAGGGGCTCTCAAGGTGAAAGTGGCTCAATGGTGAGCTAGGGTTTCAAGAGAGATTTTGGCAGAGTAAGGGTATACTTGATTGTGGATATGGAATGAGGGGTCTCCATCACCTATTTATAGTGTTTTGGTGGTGGAGTGCTGGCCCATGGTTTTAGGAACCATATGGTTTAGGGCAGCTGTATAGGGTTTTTTTCTCCTTTTCCTCATTATTTTATATTTTTTATTCCCCTTGTAGGGGGATTTTGCTATTTTAGAGGAATTTTGGATATTTTTGGAGGAAAAAAGGGATTTTTTAGCCTTTTTGAGGCTTTTTTTATGGTTTTGTGGCCTTTTGGAGGCTTTTTAGTGGGATTTTTAGGGTTTTTAAGGGAAATGTGGTAGGAAAATGGACAAATGAGCCATGTAATGAGGTAGATGAGGTAGTGAACACTTTTTGGGTGTTAACACCCCATGGTTGAGGTGGCATTGCACAAGTTAAGAATATTTATTTGTCAAATTTTCTATGGTGGATGAAAACTCATAGTTAACCAAAGTAGTGGTATAAGTACTTTTAAGTCATAAAGTAAAGTATTCATAATGAAAGTCCTTTAACATTTTTTCATAAAATAATATTATTGTCATTTTCAAGTAAAATACTCATAATGAATACATTTTCACACTTTCTCATAAAATAATACTATTGTCATTTTCAAGTAAAGTATTCATAATTAATAAAGAAGGTCCTTTCACATTTTTTTATAAAATAATATATTGTCATTTTCATGTTTTTAATTTTAAATTATATATTCAATCCATTCTATTTAATATCATAATGTCAAACTGATATATATTTATTTCATATTTTTTCATAAAATAATAGTTTTATCATTTTTAATTTTTAATTATATATTCACTCCATTTTATTTAATATTATAATGCCAATATATATATATCTTTGTACTTTTAAAATAAATTAAATTCATGAATGATATTAATATGAAAAATGTATGCTAGTTATACACACACACACACACACACACACACACAAATTATCCATTTTATTTCAACAATAATATATGACAACATATTATAATATTTCTAAAAATTCAATTTCATCACAATTTTCAAAGCTTTAAAGAAACATGTTTAACAAAATAATAATGTTCTAAAGATAATATTAATAATTAAGCCCCAAGAGTTAGCTCAATCGGTCGAGCACCCATAGTTAGGCCTCCCAGCATGTGAGGTCGCGGGATCCATTCTCCTCGACACTCTTGGGGTTAGGTATGCAAAATGTGCCGAGGGTGTGACGGCCCCTTCGGGTGGGCCCGCCAGAAATTATTCCGTGGACGTAGCGATGCCGGTCAACCGGTACGTGAACCACATTAAATATATATATATATATATATATAAATAATTAAAAAAATTACTATATATTTTTATTGCTGAATTTTTAAGAATAAATTAAGTCTTATATTATTTTCTACGAGAGACTTAACTATAACATTTATTTACAATAAAATAAATATCCCCAAAAAGTTTATGGTTTTGATATTAATTTACGAATATAGATTTAACGAATAAAGAATAATAATAAAAATGCAATGCGGATTATAATAATATCATTAACATTTTACATATAAATAAATTTTCAATTAAATCACATTATATTAAATTGATGAGAAAAATACTAAATATAAAAAGTCACCATAAATTAAAAAAATAGCTCTTAAAAAATGTTTTTACTATTCAATTTCATTTGCAAGTTCAAGACAAATAAATGCTAAAGGACAATATTTTTTTTGAAATTTACAATGAATCTTAGTTACATCAATGTAAAGTTATTTTCTTAATTTTATTTCTAGTGAATTTTGAAAAGTAACTCAACCATGGTTATTTATATTGTGCATAGAAAATAGTGTAGGAGGTGACTTGTCATATATACCTACCCCATAAAACCCCTAACTCATAATATTTTAATATATCTCATACTTTTTTAGTACATCTCTTAGGAGGCCATTTTTTGACCTCAAAATCTATCTAATGTATCATCTTATGTGTCTTCTGGATTATGGTTTCAAATGAAAACCGAGTGCTTCATAGGATTCGTCGATGGCACTAGTCGCCACACTCGTCAGTTGGCTTCAGCGGCTTTGGTTATTTACTCACCCTCTAGCCAACTTGTTTCGTTGGGAGGTGCTTGTTTGGGCCCTACGATGAACAATGTAGCTGAGTATAGTGCGGTTATCGAACTACTCCGAGATGCTATCCATCATGGCATTTCATGTTTGGAAGTCAGACTCGATTCGCAGTTAGTAGTACTTCAGTTAACATGTGAGTATAGGGTTCGAGATCCTTCTTTGCTACATCAGTTTTTGCGAGTTAGATTACTTGAAAGACATTTTGATTGCATTACATATCAACATATTTGAAGGAATTTCAATATATTAGTTGATGCATATGCAAATTATGTTCTTGACTGACATTTGTATCATACACAATAACATATAAAACACATAAGATAACATGTATATAATCGATATTGTCTATATATATATCTGGTCCAAAAAATACATACGAGTTTGAGTCAACTGCTATCAAAATATACAAAGTCGGCATAAACAACCTCAAAAAATAATATGTCACTCTTCCTATGGAGAGGGAGGAGCCTCAGCTAGCTTTGCTACGGCCTCTCTATAACATATGACTATCCTAGCTACTTTCCTAAGTAACCGGATCCAGGATGGGGGCATCCCTACTACGTGTTTCTGCATATCAAGCAACATTTGCTCTATCTTGTATGTAGGGATGTCATGAGTCAACTGACTCGGTTGGTCGTGTGTATACTCTAGGATTCCCAGCAGGCCTCGTTGCTCTGACATCTGCATAAGTTATATATTGTTAGTACTCATACTCATTCTAAATATTATATATACAAAAAACGTAAAAATTAAATAATTTTTCAAAAACATAAATACATTTTGGTACCCATCTCTCTCCAGGATGCCCCTGGAGGCAGCATGAGCTTGGGATCACCTCGGAAATCCATGCCCACATACGAAAATTGCTCTAGTGCCAGTGCTTGGCGGCTCCACCACCCCAGATAATCCTCGTCGGCATATGACAAGCTTGTTTTGCCACCACCCTGACGCAAGCAGATATCACCCCACCAAGTCATCAGTGGATTGTGGGGGTTCAATGATGGTAGGGACATCCCCAGACTAAGAGCGAGGACTCTCTTGAAGAAAAGGGTGCATAATATACTACCATATCCAAAATTATTTTTCTTCCCCATCTTGCATTATGTCAACTGGTGTTTCATGTTCACTAGTAAATCTGAGCATCAGTCGAATATAACATTGCGTAGACACTCTACGCCTATCTGCATATAGTTCCGTGAGGTCAACTATTGCACCGCACTTCCCTGGATCCTGTTTATTGTGCTCAAGATCACCTTTAGTGGGAATCTTGCAATCTGCCCAATTGGAACTTGGCTCTTGCTTTTTTCGGTGCAGGCTACGCAGTAGGTGTTGATGTAATCTTGAATAGGCAAAGCACCAACTCCCCTAAATGTTCCTTTGAGTTTCACCACCTCACCCCGTCGAGATAAACCGATTATGAAATATATGTCATCAATGGTAATATCCAACATCTCCCCTTGGAGATTGAACATGCCTTGATTGACATCCCAATATCCCATGAGCATTTGGAGCAAATGTGTTTGTGCATGCATGTTTGTAGTACGAAAAAAATTTAAGAGCCCACACCTCCTTAATGCGTTCAATGTAAGAGGATATCCCATAGAATTCCTGTCCATGGCCTCATGCTCCTTCTCTCTCCAAGTTAGAACCATCATGCATTAACCATTTCCATTCCATACATTAATTTGTGTTTTTTCTCTTTGAATTGCGGTACCTGCGGCTTCACCTCTTCAACAGAGGCGGGTACCCGCGAGTCTTCCTATAGTAAAATCACGCACATTTCACGTGCCCGCGAGTTTTACTCAACCAGACTCGCGGGTACGAAGCCCTAGTTTTAAAATGTGCTTAAAAACCTCAAAAACATCATTAAAAAGTTAAAGAAATGGATTGAATTGATAGAGAAAGTCGAGATAGCTTACCTGCAACTGATGGAGTTCGATTCTGTTTCCCGGATTGATCGTAATCAACGTTTGAAGTAAGAGGTTTCTTCTCCTTTTATCCAATGGTAAAATGGTTGTGTGAGTTATGTTTCTAATTTGACACTATTTATACAAATTATTTTCAAATTTTTACCCCCTTTATATAGTTTCAAATTCCTTTTTTAATTTTATTTAATCCTAATGACCTTTTTTGAGTTGTTTTGATCATGTAAAGCTTTAAAAGGCACTTTTCTCACTACCAGTTGCAAAAGGTGATTAATACAAAGTTTTCTTTTCTTTTGACATGTGATTTTAGCTCAACACATTAGATCTATTCTGTCATTTTATGTTATTTTTAAATCTCCTATGTTCAATTTCAACTACGATTTTCTACTAATCCATTGACGTTGATTCTATCTACAGGCCATCCGTCATTTGAAGTATCAAGGAAATTATACATTGTACATCATTTTTGCCTAATATTAAGTACCCTGTTTCGGTGAAGTTTTTTCAAGCTATTGTTAGACTCTTTAAAATTAATAAGATTGCTGAGCATACTTGTCTTGTTCAAACTTGTTAAATTACTTGAACATATATCCACTTAGATATAAGTTTACCCATTTTTCGGATCTTTGTGGATGTCACCCCTCCCGTCCATTCGATGCAAGTAAGGGAACATGACTAACCTTCCGGGCTTCTTTGTAAAGCTCAGGTCCATTCATTACTAACAAAATTCATAATAATAAAATCTTATACATGCAGATTCATACTTAGTGTAAACACAACGAAAATAAACATTATCCACGCACAACTACATCATACATCCAACATATCAATAACATACATCAATTAAAAACATGGCAGAACACAGAATTAACATAATTCAAACCACAGAGAATACTTATATTTAAGATGAAACTGTCCAACAATTGGCTATGTGAGAGAAACATTCCACCCAACCATAGGTCTCTGTCCAGCCTGTATTCTTTCAACTGAGAGACCACCCCCGAGCTGGGATGTGTATCCACCAAGGAGGAACTAAACAGGCTCACTCACAGCTATGGTTTCACACAACCAGTCATGCTAAGCCAACACATGGTTGGGTTTATCAAGGATGCAAGAGACAAATGAGGAGGATGCTAAGATAGTGAGCTCAACCATAGAGCTACAGACATCTCAAGCTAAATTCAAACAGTCATGGCACCCACAATACCTACCACACTCAACACAAGGAAGGTCCCCTTCTCTGCTGCACAGTCCCTCAGGCGTCTCTTCCCTCCAGTGCTCTTCAAGGTGGGCATAGAAATGTCCAAGCTGCTAATTCCTTGAGATTCTAGTCTTCACTGGGTTTATCAAGCAATCCCAACCTCTGTTCTATTATTCACGCTTGGATTTTCACAATTCAGTGACTAAATAACTCAATCCCGTAATTGGATTTTCGGGCTATAAAACTGGGTTTTCCCATGGATTTCTGGGCATTTAACACTCTCAAATTCGCCCCATGGTTCATTCTATGGATCCTCCATTGGATTTTACTATCAACATGAAATTCTGGGCGTTTATGGCACTTCAAAATGTGGGTTAATTCACAGTTGCGATTTATGGTTTTTCTCATTGCTGGGCATGTGTAATGAATGAAAACTGGAGTTTAGATGTTCAACCATGGAATGGGAATGAGGAAAAATGAATTCCCATGAGGTAGAGTGACTTGTGGATCAAGGAAATAGAGCCCATACCTGCCATACGAATTTATGGGCTACCCATGCTCCATTGAAGCCATGGACTGATTTCTCAACAAATTTCTTACAACTGAAATAAATGTCAGCAAGGAAAGTCAAATGGGTTCTCAAGATGACATTGGGCAGCTTATGGTTCAACCCCATAACCCCCTCACCACTCCCTAGTGGAATACACATGGCCCCTTCTCATTAGTTGCTTCCATAACCACTTTTGGTATTTTTATTGCAATATTAAATATTTACATCATTTTACAATGTTCCATGGCTTAATAGCACATGGATGGATACATATCAAATACTTGTCTATTTTAAATAAAATCCAAGCATACACTAGCGGGGCCTTGACCTTGAGCTCCACACTAGGGAAGCACACATCGCATGTACACAATACTTACATAAAAGCCAATACACCACAAGGGTCAAAATGGGGGTATTACATTCCCCTCCCTCTTAGAACAACACCGTCCTTGATGTTCTCAAAACTGAACAAAAATGAGAATGCCTCTCTCATGGCATCCTCAAGCTCCCATGTAGCCTCATTGGGACTAAGGTGCTCCCATTGGACCTTTACCTGCCCGATGGCTCTGTTTTAGAGCAATGTGACCTTCTTGTCGAGGATGCGCATAGGCTCTACTTATAACTCTCCCTCAGGTTCCATCTGTATCACATTCCAATCAATCATATGATTAGGATCATGTACATACTTCTTAAGCAAAGATACATAGAAAACATTATGGGCTCTTATATTAACAAGCAATGCAATTCTATATGCAACTGGCCCTATCCTATCAAGGACTTCAAATGACCCACAATATCTTGGTGCCAACTTAGCACAACTTCCCAACTTGGCACAACTTCCCAACTTGAGAGAAATTTTCCTTGGTTTCATTCTCAAATAAAGATGATCTCCAATCTGAAATTCCTTATGCACTCTTTTCAAATCTGCATAACTCTTTTACCTGTCTTGAGCTGCCTGATCTTAACAACTTCCTGTTCCATTTCCTTGATCATCTCTGGCCCAAGTACTATCCTATTCACCGGACTATCCCAATTCACTGGAGTCCTGCACCCTTTTCCATACAATGCCTCAAATGGACTCATTCCGAATTATGCGTGATGGCCATTATTGTATGCCAATTCTACCAAGTGTAGGTAATCTTCCCATTTGGATGGTTTATCCATCACATATATTCTCAGCATGTCTTCAAGAACCTGATTCACCCTCTGAGTTTTTCCATCTGTTTGAGGATGATATGCTATACTGAAATTCAATCTAGTTCCCAATTCCTGAAATAATCATTTCCAGAAATTGGAAGTGAACTTTGTATCACGATCATAAATTATTGCCTTAGGCAATCCATGCAATCTGAATATATCTCTCATGAAGATATTTGCAATGTCATTAGCCTCATGAGTGGACTTAACTGGAATAAAGTGAGCTACCTTTGATAGTTTGTCCACCACAACCATGATTGAATCATGCTTCTTCGCTGTCATGGGCAGACCTGTTATAAAATCCATAGAGATCACTTCCCACTTCCACTCTGGAATGGGTAAGGGCTGCAACAATCCTACTGGATGTTGGTGCTCTGCTTTGACCTGCTAGCACCTTTAACACCTAGCAATGTACTCAGCTATGTCCTTCTTCATACCATGCCAAAAGTATTTCTTTCTTGTCGCTATTATAGATTTCTGATATCCTAGGTGTCCAGAATATGGAATTTGATGTATTTCATCCATCACAAGCTTCTTCAAATTTTGCACTATTTGGAATGTACAGTCTAGTAGCATGATAAATGAGAACATCATCATCACCCAACTGATATCTTGCACTTGCTTCATCCATATTACCTTGCTGCAACTTCTCTTTAATTTGAAGGTAAGTTTCATCACTAGTTTGAGCTTCTAGAACTCTTGCATTCAAATCTGATCTGCACATACTTAATGCTGCAGTATGAAACTTTATGCTAAGAGCATCTACAACCTTATTCTCTTTCCTTTTTACATGCTTAATTTCAAAACCAAATTCACAAAGGAATTCCATCCACCTGGCTTTCCTAGCATTCAAGTTTGGTTGGTCAAACAAATACTTCAAGCTCATGTGGTCTATCCTAAGCTCGAATCTTCTTCCCAACAAATACTGTCTCCACATTTTGAGGGCATGTACAATGGCTGTTAATTCTAAATCATGGGTGGCACAATTCTTTTCATGCTCTTTTAATTTTCTTGACTCATAGGAAATCACAAACCCTTCTTGCATGAGCACTCCACTTAGCCCTTCAATGCAAGCATTTGTGCACACTACAAAACCCTTCTTTGGATCTGCTATCTTCAAAACAGGAGCGCTGGTAATTAGCTCCTTTAATTGCTGAAAGCTTTTCTCACACTTTTCAGACCATACAAACTTGATATTCTTCCTCTGCAATGAAGTGATTGAATGAGCTATCTTGAAGAATCCTTCAATGAACCTTCTGTAGTAACCAACAAGACCCATGAAAGATCTAACATCTGAAACATTCTTTGGAGTAGACCAATCCATGCATTAGAGAGATTTTGAGGTCAAAAAATGGCCTCCTAAGAGATGTACTACAAAAATATGAGATATATTAAAATATTATGAATTGGGGGTTTTATGGGGTAGGTATATATGACAAGTCACCTCCCACACTATTTTCTATGCACAATATTACTAACCATGGTTGAGTTGCTTTTCAAAATTCATTAGAAATAAAATTAATAAAATAAGTCTACATTGATGTAACTAAGATTCATTGTAAATTTCCAAAAATTTATTGTCCTTTAGCATTTATTTGTCTTGAACTTGCAAATGAAATTAAATAATAAAAAATATTTTTAAGAGTTATTTTTTTAATTTTATGTTGACTTTTTATATTTAGTACTTTTCTCATGAATTTAATATAATGTAATTTAATTGAGAATTTATTTACATGTAAAATGTTAATAATATTATTATAATCCACATTGCATTATTATTATTATTTATTAAATCTATTATTATTCTTTATTAGTTTGACATTATGTTATTAAATAGAATGGAGTGAATATATAATTTAAAATTAAAAACATAAAAATGATAATATATTATTTTATAAAAAAATGTGAAAGGACTTTCTTTATGAATTAAGAGTACTTCACTTGAAAATGACAATAATATTATTTTATGAGAAAGTGTGAAAAAACATTCATTATGAGTACTTTACTTGAAAATGACAATAATATTATTTTATGAAAAGACTATCATTATGAATACTTTACTTTATGACTTAAAAGTACTTACACCACTACCTTGGTTAACTATGTGTTTTCATCCACCATAGAAAATTTGACAAATAAGCATTATTAACTCATGCAATGCCACCTCACCAAGGGGGATGATGTCATCTACTAGAATGTGATTGGTTGTTTTTTATAGTACATTTTCTTTGTTTTGAGGCCATTTTTTGACCTCAAAATTTCTCTAATGATGGCATTAATCTTTTCTGGATCCACTGCAATTCCTTCTTCAGAAATGACATGACCCAAGTATTGCACCCTCTTTTGATAGAATTCACACTTGCTTAACTTGGCATACAGCTGGTGTTCTCTAAGGACTTGCAACACCATCCTTAGATGTTCCTCATGTTATTCTTCATTCCTTGAATAGACAAGAATGTCATCCAAGAACACAATCACAAACTTATCCAAATATTTGCTGAAGACACTATTCATGAGACACATAAATGTGGTAGGTGCATTGGTAAGACCAAATGGCACCACAATGAACTCATAATGACCATATCTAGTTCTGGAAGCTGTCTTGTGAATGTCTTCTTCTTTAATCATCACTTGACGGTAGCCAAACCTCAAGTCAATCTTTGAAACAACTTAGCTTCCTTCATTTGATCAAATAAGTCATCAATTCTTGGCAATAGATACTTGTTCTTAACTGTCACTTTATTAAGCTGTCTGTAATCAATACACAACCTTAAAGTTCCATCCTTCTTAAAAAATAACACCGGTGCTCCCCAAGGAGACACACTTGGCCTGATATACCTCTTGTCCATTAACTCTTGTAGCTGCATTTTTAACTCTACCAATTCCGGTGTGCTCATTCTATAAGGAGCTTTGGAATTTGGTGTTGCCCCTGGAACAAGATTGATGGTAAAATCAATATCTCTCTTTGGTGGTAGTCCCGACACTTCATCCAGAAACACATATTTGATCTCTTGAAATAATGGAAAGTCTTCGATCCTTGGTCCTTTGTCCTCTGATGAATCTGATATATGAACTGCATATAATTGGCAACCTTTCTTATAAAACATTTTCAACTGTAAGGCTGAAATCTGTCTTACTAAAACTTGCTTGGGAATTCCTCTTACCAATCTTGGTCTTCCCTCTTCATCAATGCATTTAAATGCTTTCTCATAATAGTCCAACTTGGCTCTATGTCTTTCCAACCAATCCATGCCAATTAAGGCATCATAAGATCCTAATGGTAGTACGTTTAATTCTGCAAGTGTGTGGAGTCCATTCAATTTTATGGGGCAATCCACCACTACTTCACTTACTTTTCTCTTGGTCCCTGTGGCTAATTGAACTAGCCAAGACTTATTATGCTTCACTTTTCTAAGAGAACAACTTTCAACCACTTTTGTTGAAACATAAATATGAGTAGATCCTGGATCAATCAAAACAGAAATAGATTGCTTAGCAATCTTACCTTCAACTTCAACCACTGCTGATTGATGGTCTGCTTGATGATTATCCAATGCTGCATAAATTCGAGGCATTTCCCTTGCCATATCCTCCACTGTAGCTGCTCCCTTTAAGTTGTGCAAGCTCTGGGGATTCTCCTTTCGATGTGGACAATCCTTAAGCATGTTATTTTCTCCACATCCCTAACACTGAAGTGGTCCTTTTGATGTCTTTTCTGCTTCTACTGCTGGCTTGATTCCACTCCTTGCTTGCTGCCCCTGTGGAAAGGTTCTGGGCTGATTTTTGAATGGTGGCTTGAAGGCACTCTTCTTTTGATCAAACCTCCCTCTTGGATTTCATTTCCATGCTGGGTGAACCTCTGATTTTCCTTTATTCTGCTCATAGCAATGCATTTCCATCCTAATGGCTTCATCAAGATTTGGTGGATTAACAAACTCAATTCTATCTTTGAAACTTTGAGGTAAGCTTCCAAGGAAACATTGGATTTTTATCCTCTCATCTTTGATATAGTCCATATACATTAACAATTCCAAAAATTTGTAGACATGCTCTTCCATATATTTTTGTCCCAATCCGAGTTCATTGAACTCTTTTCTCTTACTGTCATAATACCTAGCAGAAAGGTATTTTTCCTTGAAACACTTCTTAAATATTTCCCAGTTGATCTTCCTTTCATTGATCCCTTTAACTTCCAAGAGGTTATCCCACCAAATTGAAGCTCTGCCATTTAGATTGTAAATTGAAATTCTGGCCTTTTCATTTCCTGAGTAATCATGAATCCTGAAATATTTCTTCATCCCAAGAAGCCATGCCTCTGTCTCTTGGCCTGTCTTACCTTCTCCATCAAATGTGGGAGGTCTTGCCTTCCTGAATTCTTTGTGTGGGATGCCTTTGAATTTATTTCTTCCTTCAAACCTACTAGAAGTATGCTTTGGATTTCTTCGAGAGCCTATGGAGTCATATGACTTGCTGGAAGAAGATCTTGAGGAAGGTGTTCTATGCTTCTTACTCACATAACTCTTCCTTGGGCTTGGAGTCCTCCTCCTAGAACGACCTCTAGAGCGACTCCCTGCATCTCTTCCTTCTTCACCCAAATTTCTTGGGTTGGACCCAAGGTTTATCCTCTACTACATATTAGTGAGACTCTGCAAAATTGTAGCATTGAACTGGTTCTGTTCTTCCTGAGCCTTCATCAATCTTTCATTGAAGCTTACCATGGTCTCAACTAAATTTTGAGGAGTTATTTGCTCCCTTCTCCCATTAGATTCAGTCTCAACATTCCCTTCTTGCACATTCTCTCCTAGCACATCTTCCCCATGCTCATAAGGATCTTGAGCATAATTTATGGTCACCATTTTCTTTTGGAGACCCTTTTCCCTGTATGCTGCTTCTGCTACAACTATTTAAATCTGATGAGCTGCAAGCACTGTGCATTATGAAAATATTTGTTAGACATCTTAGGAATGCTTATAGAAACATAAAACATCAATATTTTAACAGAATTAACTCATTGAATAATTCACATAGCTGTTATGCATTCATTTCTTTTGCTCATTCATGCAATTCTGGAAATTGATCATATTGTCAACAATTTGTCAAAACAATCACTGGCACATTTCTTCTCTACATATATATGATGTATGATAACCTTATTCAAATTCTGGTTATGCACCATTATTCTTTGCTGGATAATATTTCCAATGCCTATCGACGTGCTTCATTCCGACTTCTGGTGGGGAAACTACATTACTTCAAAAATGACAATTTTTACCAAAATTCTGCACTTTTACACAGTTGCAAAATATCCTGAAATGTTAACTTCAACCACCTGTAGAAACAAATCTAGAAAGATTCAGGAAAACTTTTCTACTGGACGAAGTTAGTCCATACAACAAGGAACACTCAGAAACTTGCGTATCTCTATTCTGATGCACCATTCATCTTCTAGAAAATTATGGGTTTGACTACTTTGAACTTTGAACTTTTTCAAAAATTTCAAATTTTGGGCCAAAAATGACTATTTCCCAAACTGAGCATTTCTGGAAAATATTTGTCTAACGTGAATTGTCTGTTTTAATGAGAATATGAAATGTTGAGTTCAATAAATTTCTTGAATCCTTCATCTAATGTCGCTTTCATCCATTGCAAGCTTTTCAAAATCACCAAAACGTGGCCCGGAATAGTGCTTTTTGGTCTTCTCACTCACCCTGACTCCACATCCTTTGTATTTTGGCTCCAAAATTCCAAACTTAACACTGTGCTTGCTCCATGGCCACTTCATATTAGTTTCAGCTCAATTCGACCTTCTGTCAAGCATCAACACACCGATTTGTAAAAGCCATTAATTCCACTTCTATGCCTAATTGGAACATAATGGGCTCGGGATCTTCACTGGTTCTTTCATGGCCTTCGTTAATGGCCTCAGGACACCACAAAACTCATCCAATTCTGATTCTGCATGCTCCTTATATCCAAAAATCGAGTTCCGGGCTTTATACTTTTTTTTTTGCTTCTGCAATCCGTACTACTGGTGCGGAAATGCCAATTGACCAACCCGAAAAATACTCATTTCCGCGATCCGCAATTCGCAATGCGGGTGTGGAATTACCAATATTCCAAACCGTAAAATACTCATTTCCGCAATCCACAATGTGGGTGCCGAATTGCGGAAAACCAAAACACAAATTCAAAATTTTAACGTTTCTGCAATCTGCAATCCACAATTGCGGGTTCGAAATTGCGGAAAGCTAAAACGCAAATTCAAAATTTTAACGTTTCCGCAATCCGCAAACCGCAATTGCAGGTTCAGAATTTCATAAAGCCAAAATGCAAATTCGAAATTTTAACGTTTCCGCAATCCGCAATCCGCAATGCGGGTTCAGAATTGCGGAAAGCCACAACGTAAAATTTGAAAATCCTCGTTTCTGCATTCCGCAATTGCGGAAACACTTCTACTCCAGCAACTTGCGAGGCTCATATCTCCCTCGTCCCTTAACTAAATAAGGTGAGTCGGGTACCATTGGAAAGCTCTTGTAGAGATCTATGCAATGGTGTGATCCCCTACCACACCCAAGAATCTTGATCCTGACATTTTTCTAATCCAAAATGTCGCCCAAACTTCTTCAATACCACATTAAAATGTTGTGATATTTGCCTGTAACTCACCGTTTGGCCCAAGTAGCCCCAGTGCTGCAACATGGGCTCTGATACCACTCTCTCACATCCCCTCCCGTCGATCTGATGCAAGTAAGGGAACATGACTAACCTTCCACAATTCTTTGGAAAGCTCAGGCATGTTCATTACTAACAAAATTCATAATAAATAAAATCTTATGCGTGGAGATTCATACTCAATGTAAACACAATGGAAATAAACATTATCCACACACAATTGCATCATACATCCAAGATATCAATAACATAAATCAATTAAAAACATGACAGAACACAAAATTAAAATAATTCAAACCACATATAATACTTATTTTTAAGATAAAACTGTCCAACAACTGGCTATGTGAGAGCAACGTTCCACCCAACCATTGGTCTCTGTCTAGCCTGTATTCTTTCAGCTGAGAGACCACCCCTGAGCTAGGATGTGTATCCACTAAGGAGGAACTAAACATGCTCACTCACAGCCATGGTTTCACACAACCAGTCATGCTAAGCCAACATACGGTTGGGTTTATCAAGCATGCAAGAGACAAATGAGGAGGATGCTAAGCCAGTGAGCTCAACCATAGAGCTACAAACATCTCAAGCTAAATTCAAACAGTCATGGCACCCACAATACCTACCACACTCAACACAAGGAAGGTCCCATTCTCTGCTGCACAGTCCCTCACGCGTCCCTTCCCTCCAGTGCTCTTCAAGGTGGGCATAGAAAGGTCCAAGATACTAATTCCTTGAGATTAGTCTTCAATGGGTTTATCAAGCAATCCCAACCTCTGTTTTATTATTCACGCTTGGATTTTCACAATTCGGTGACTAAATAACTCAATCCCATAATTGGATTTTCGGGCTATAAAAACTAGGTTTTCCCATGGATTTATGGGCATCTAACACTCTCAAATTCGCCCCATGGTTCATGTCTATGGATCCCCCATTGGATTTTACTGTCAACACGAAATTTTGGGTGCTTATGGCACTTCAAAACGTGGGTTAATTCACTGTTGCGATTTCTGGTTTTTCTCACTGTTGGGCATGTGTAAAGGATGAAAACAAAAGCTTAGATGTTCAACCATGGAATGGGAATGAGGAAAAACGAATTCCCATGAGATAGAGTGACTTGTGGGTCAAGGAAACAGAACTCATACCTGCCATATGAATTTATGGGTTGCCCATGCTCCATTGAAGCCATGGAATGATTTCTCAACAACTTTCTTACAACTAAAATAAATGTCAGCAAGGAAAGTCAAATGGGTTCTCAAGATGACATTTGGAAGCTTATGGTTAAACTTTTGAAAATTCCCTCCATGAAAGACAGTTTTCCTAAAAGTATGATTGTGAATAAACTAAGAGAAGTTCAAAACAACAACTTAGAGACTTATTCTAAACCCGGTAACCAAAAGCCCGGTGGAAAGAAAACACCTCCTTTCTTGCTCACCTTCGATATTTTTAATAGGAATGTGCATAACTGCATGATAGACTCAGGTGATTCATCAAATGTAATGCCATTGTCTGTCTACAAGAAACTGAATGCATCTTGGGAACCCTGCCTTACCTAAATAGTCCAACTTAACCGATCACGAGTTAGGGTAGTAGGAGAATTGAAAAATGTTCTTTTGACATTATCTGGTGATCCAAGGATCCACCAAACCATTGACATAGTTGTTGTTGATATCCTTGAGGCATATGGAATGTGGCTAAGTAGGGATTAGTCATAAAATATTAAAGGTTATTTTTCCACAGACTGGTCCCATTTATGGCTCCCTTACAATGGAAGACCTAATAAAATCAAGATTAGTAGAGAGCCATACATGAAACAAACAGTCACTGATTTGAATGATTCCAGTGAACCTGCTGCTTACTTTATCTCACACATTGAACACTACACCTTTGATATATTCTTCGGGGATTTACCTGATGAGAATGTTCAGAATCAATTTGAAATTGTTAATTTTACTTTTGTCCCATTCTCTGGTTCCATTGTACATAATGTTTATAATGTGAATATTAATTTTAGAATAGATTCAAATGCATGGACTTTGTTCTTTGATGGGTCGAAATCTAAATATGGAGATGGTGCAGGATGTGTGTTAATAGACCCAAAGGGCACCAAGATAATGATTTCCTGCAGACTAGAGTTTGAGTGCACTGACAATATTGCTAAGTATGAGGCTCTGGTTCAGGGACTTAGGAAGAAAATCGATCTGGGCGCTCAGGTATAGAATGCTATGGGGATTCCGAAATTATTACGAAGCAGGTAAGGAATAAAATTCATTGTATTTCTCCCTGTTTAGTTAATTATCAGAAACTTGTTAGGGATATGACCAATTCTTTTAGTACATTCAATATTAAATCAGTCCCTAGGTCCCAAAACTTTGATGCAGACTTATTGGCCAACACTGCCTCCAGACTGATCCCTCCTGAAGGTTTGTTTCTTAATACTTTCTCCATTGAGTTAGTGTACAGACCTTCCATCCCTGATAATGTCACAAGTTGGAAAGTTTTCGATGATGATCAACATATTTTAGACTTCTTCACAGCTCAAGATACCTTTCAAGATGTAGCCATAGATGAGGCCGATCACAAAAAAATATTTGTCCCTAAGTCAGTCATTAATTTGGAGAAGTACTATGATTTGCAGGACAAATTTAAGCATAAAACAAACTACAAAACAAATTTTATCCCTCCAACCTTATCCCTAAGTCAGTCATTAATTTGGAGAAGTACTATGACTTGCAGGACAAATTTAAGCATAAAACTAACTGCAAAACACATAGTTCCTCTATGAACTACCAACCAGTCAATCTAGGAACTGATCAAAACCCTCAGTTGTTAAATTTTGGGATTGATTGCTCTCCTAATGAGAGAAAATCTTGTATTAAGCTGTGTAGAGAATTTAAACATGTGTTTGCTTGGACCTATGACGATCTCAAGACTTTTGATACCCACATCATGCATCACAATATTCCCATGAAACCTAATGCAAAACCCTACCAGCAGAAACTAAGAAAGATGCATCCCAGTTTGGAGCCATCTGTCAAAAAAGAATTGGAGAAATTGTTAGCAGCCAAAATTGTATTTCCGGTGAGACACACACAATGGATTGCAAATCTAGTCCCTGTTCAGAAAAAGAATGGGGAAATTAGATTGTGTGTATATTTCATAAATCTCAATAAAGCATATGAAAATGATAACTATCCTGTCCCTCCTATGGAACATATATTACAGAAAGTTGCAGGCATTGAAATGTTCTCCTTGTTCGATGGTTTTTCAGGGTACAATCATGTATTAGTTGCCCCTGCTAACCAACTAAAAACTGCTTTCCGAACAACTTGGGGAACATTTTCCTAAAGAAGAATTCCTTTTGGTTTGATAAACGTTGGCGCCATTTTCCATAGGGATATTGATATAGATTTCAGGGGGTTAATGCATAGCTCTATTGTTGTTTATCTAGATGATATTACAATCTATTCAAAAAAGAGGCATGACCATCTATTTTCTCTTAAATATGTATTTGAACGGTGCATAAAGTATGGGATCTCACTAAATCCAAATAAATCCATTTTTACTGTTACAGAAGGTAAGCTTTTGGGATTCATTGTTTCGAAGCACGGTATGGTCATTGACCCCGAAAGGACAAACGCCATAGATAAAATTGGACTTCCCAGCTCCAGAAAAGCCATGCAGTCATTCTTAGGTAATATTAACTTTGTTAGAAGGTTTGTACCTAATTTCACACAGATTGTTAAACCCTTACAAGAGCTGATCAAGAAGGATGCACAATTCAAATGGTCCGATGTGCAGAGAGATGCTTTTGTAGAAATTCACATAGCCATTTCAGAAGCTCCTGCTCTGATGTCTCCTGATTTCACTAAAGATTTCATTTTGTATACATTTTCTATTGATTTCTCTTATGTTGTTTTCCTGACACAGAAACATGCTGATGACGTTGAGATTCCTATCTCCTTCATGAGCTCCACATTTAAAGGGGTTGAGTTGAATTACTCCCAGATTGATAAGCAGACTTATGCAGTATATAAGTCTGTAAAGCACTTCAGACCCTATATTTTGAAATCTATAACTAAAGTTATTGTCCCTTGTGCTGCAATAAGGAATGTGTTGATTCAAAAGGAGCTTGGTGAAAAACATGCTCACTGGATGACAACGCTTCAGGAATATGACCTTGAAATTAAACCTACTAAAATTGTAAAGGGACAAGGTTTGTGCTTACTTACTGCCCAGTCTAATGACCCTGTACAGGAACAACTCGAGTGGAATCAAGAGGAAAGTACATCTGAAATTTCTGTAAATGTTATTTCTACACCAACATGTGAAGGGTATGATGACATCAATTTTTTTCTTACACATGGGTTTTATCCTCAATCCCTAGATATTAAAAGGCGTAGGGATTTAAGATTGAAGGATGCACCGTATCAGTTTATTGATGGTGTGATTTTTAGGAAAAATTATGATGGATTTTTTCTCAGATGTTTGGAAAAAACTGAAACTGACAATATCTTGTTGGAATTTCATGCAGGACCTGCAGGAGGACACTTTTTAGGGGAAACTACTGCCCACAAGATCCTGAGAGTAGGCTATTAATGGCCAACTCTATTCAAAGATGCATATTCCTTTACCAGGAAATGTGAAGCATGCCAAAAATGTGCTGGTAAAATCAAGAAGCTTTCCTTTCCCCTTCAACCAATCACTGTCCAGTTCCCATTTCAACAACGGGGCCTGGATTTCGTTGGTCCTATTACCCTTGCCCCCTCCTTGCAACATTGATACATCCTAACAACCATAGACTACTTCACCAAGTGGGTAGACGCAATTCCCCTTAGGCTGGCCAATACAAACTCAATGATATCCTTTCTAGATTGTAACATAGTCACTAGGTTTGGGGCACCTAAGTTTCTGGTTTTTGATAATGCTTCCTACTTCTCCTCTATTGATCTTACCCAGTATGCCCTTGAGAAAGGGATAAAGCTTAAATATTCTGCCAACTATTATCCGCAAGGAAATGGATTGGCTGAGTCTTCGAACAAAAATATGATCAACATATTGAAGAAGACTATAGCCACCCATCACAAGAATTGGCACACTCAATTGTTCAATGCTCTTTGGGCATACCTTGTAACCCCAAAAGATGCCATTGGAAATTCCCATTATTGTTTGGTCTATGGTAAGGAGGCTATATTACCATCTAATCTCTTGATCCCTTCATTACAATTAGCTCATTCAATGCAACAGGATGACTCTTCTCCCCTTCAGCAAAGGATTGACACATTACTTAAATTGGAAGAGGAGAGGGAGAATTCCAAGAATAAGCTATATCAACATCAACAATTAGTTAAAATATGGTTTGATGAAAAGTCCTCAACTGATAGGGATTTCACAGTGGGAGATTTGGTTTTAAAATGGGATAAACAACATAAAGATAAGAATGACTATACCAAATTTCAACGCTTGTGGCTAGGGCCATTCATTGTTATAGAAAAGCTTGGCTCTAACACTGTCTAGTTACAAACAATGGAAGGTGTCTCTGAAACCTATCTAGTTAATATTCAACAACTCAAGAAATATTTCATTTAAGATAGCATTTGTCTTATCTGTACATATGTGTGGTTTGTTTTTCTTTTCTTTCTTTGGTTTGTTTGTTTCTCTTTGAAATTTTGTTTTCTTTGAATCATAATGATGACAAAACATTTGGCAAAGGCTACTGATCAGTGCATCTCAGATTAATTCAGTCTGAAGATTTGGGGTGTCCATGTCATATTCACTTTACTTAGTCTATATGTGAAGGTGTCCTTTCATAAGATATAACAACCAATCTATGTAGAGCTTTAATTGATACTTTCCCACTTGAATCACCATCCTTATAGATGTTCATTTTGATAATTGAAGTTATAGGGGTGACTAGATCTTCCTACCTTATGTTCCATTAGTGATTGGCACTAAATATTTATAGCATGGTCAACCTTTATCTGTTCTGGATCCCATCATGATCATCTTGAAATTAAATGCACTTAAATAACTGTGAATTGCAAGATGGGGGGTCTTATCACAAGCCAGCTCATTATGTTCATAGATGCTCAGTGGAATGACATCTCCACATCTAGTCATCAAGCTAGGGAGGTGAATTCAACTGTTGTTGGGAGGTGGAAGATCCTATCATAGGTCGGTCCATTCATGATCTGCAAGTATCGGTGCGTAACACTACTAAAATGTGGTCACCAAGCCATGGTAGTGTCTTGTAATTTAAATTTCAATTAATCTTCTTTTTCTTTGTTAAGACAGCTTGTTGTATTCAAGGACAGGGGGTATTATTGCAAGCCATCCTGACCATGATCATGAACTTTATTTTGCACTGGAATTATTTCTATATGGTCACCAAGCCATGATAATTTCTTTAAGTGTCAAAACTAAAGGATAAGGAGTCTCCTTAGAGAGCTATCTTGTTCAGTTTCCAGGTGAGGTTTGTGAATGGCATTGCCAAAACCTGATCACCAAGTCAAGGGATTGGCCTTGTTTCAACAAAGTTGTATTTGCACATTTTTCTTTTGTTTAAAAAAAAAGGATTTTGAGTAATGAAGTTAGTAAATACAATAAATAAATGGTTAATAATTCAAGGTGACTCATGATCTGGAATAGTTGTAAGGTTGTTTCTTAGGTTTATCACAAACTGCCCTCTCATGTTTACATAATGGTTCAAGGATTACCTCTTTAATGCTAGGATGCCTTTTTCAAATGAACATCATCCCAATTGATTTCGGATGGGGACATATCAATCATATGAAATTAACTCTGTTGTTTGATTGTGATTTTGTGAAAACATCTTCTAGTTGCAAGCTAAAACATCTTTTATTCTAACATGTCTCCTTTTCAAATGTGAAGATTATGTTTGCAGAGATAACTGCTTCGCCCAGCTAGTCACCATTTGTTGTAGGCACAACAGATACCATTTTTATTGATAAAAATGGGAGCCCCACTATTATTTTTGAAGGTAACTGGGAATTTCTTTATTTGCTTTTGGGGTGTTATGATTGTTGTCCTTATCCCTTTCCTATTTCCATGCTTTAGATTTAATAAAGTTTGCTGAAAAAACCTTTCTTTTGTGTGTTTTGTGAGTTGCAGAAAACTTACTTTTATCTTGAAATTATATTGTTTCCACAACCCTTGATCCACAATCAGCAATAAGAAATTTGGATTGCGGATGTTGAATTTTTTTTAATAATACATTCCTTCTTTCTGCAATCCGCAACCCGCAAATTTGGATTGCGGATGTCGGGAAACCTTTTTTTAATAAAATCGAATTTTGGTTTTGCATTCCGCAACCCGCAAATTGCATAACGCGGAAAGCACTTAGTTGTTGAAAATAACATTTACGTTTCCACAACCCACAATGTGAATTGTGGATTGCGGAAATCGGAAATCATAATAAAAAAAATTCAATTTGTACATCCGCAACCCTAAAATCAAAATTACAAAAAAAATCACTCCTGCATTTATTTTCCGCTTTTTCACATTTTGAATCTGAGCCGTCAATTCTTTTTAATTTTACGATCTGGATTCATTCCAATGTCGCTTAAATATTTCAAATTTTCACGATTTTTCTACCGTTTTTCAAATTGCAAATTTCACTTGGGCGAAAGATTTCACTGCGTATTTTTTACTAGATTTACCATTTTACTCCTTTCTTCGATGTAGGTTGGTTTTCCGGTACTTCCATCCTCATTTTGTGATAATCCAGAGTTGAAATTAGTTTTATTGATTGTTTTTTTTCTCGTTTGATTAGATTTTCAAGTTTCCCAACCATGTCGAAAAACACCCGCTCGAAAACGACCCTAAAGGAACTTAAGAACAAAGACCCAAAAAGTGGTATCCTCTTCCATACAAATGACAAGGTTCTGGGACCTATCATTTGGATTGGTCACGCATTTACTCCATTTTCGACAATGATGACCTGTCTGAAATTCAACACAACTAGTCCTTCTATGTGAACATCAACAAATCTCAATTACACGCCATTGCGGCCATACCGACGCTCATGCCCTACATTGATGCTTTCAAATGGATAATTGACCATGCCCACTCATTAGACCGCTCTTTCAATGATAAGGTTGGGGCCAATTAACCTCTTTCCAGCATGAAGTGTTTGCTAGAGCTTATGCCCTAAGGAAACCTGACCAGCTACTAAATAAGAAAGTCCTAGACTCCACTGCAACCCAATTCAATTTTGAGGAAATGATTGTTAAGTTTAAACCAAATAGACTAGCAAGATCACTGAAAGAAACATAATCATAAGATAGACACAGAATTTACCTTGGGAAACCCTCATGGGGTAGAAAACCCAGCAAATCTTTCCTCAATAAGATGATCAACCAAAATACAAGATGTTCTCCAAGACTTTACCTCCTTCTCTACCTCCTATGTAGACCTCCCAGACACAAGTGCACTACTTTCTGAGTTGTGAAAGTGTGTCAAATGAGGAGCTCTCCTCCTCTATTTATACTAGTTCCCGACTGACCAAAATCCCTAATGGGGCCGACCTCTCCTGGAGAAGTCTAATAACCCCTAAAATATAAACTCAGGTTCGACCCCCACATGGTGGGTCTAATAACCCTAGTTACCACAAACCATCGGAGGAATAAACATCTCCGGATACATAATAGAATCACCTCAGAGGGATAAAACATCTCCGGAATAATAATGTACAAATATAATATTCTTAGAAATTACAATATTCAACACTCCCCCTTAACGAGAAGGATATTATAACAACATCTGCAGGAGCAAGGAGTCATCGACTACATCATACATGATACATCTATAAATCATCGGAAGCTTTCTTCAATACATCATCATTAGTAACTAAACCAGTTACTGGAACATCAACATCATTGTCATCGCATGATCATCAGTATCGTCATCACATGATCATCAGCATTGTCATCACACAATCATCGGCATCGTCATCACACGATCATTAGCATTGTCATCACACGATCATCAGCATCGCCATCACACGATCATCAACATCGTCATTACATGATCATCATCGTCGTCACACGATCATCGGTATCGTCATCATACGATCATCAACATTCGATCTACAGTAGCTGGATCATCTGGATCATCTCAATCTAGAGTATCTGGATCATCTCGATCTACAACATCTGGATCATCTCGATCTACAGTATCTGGATCATCTCGATCTACAGCATCTGGATCATCTCAATCTACAACATCTGGATCATCTCGATCTACAGCATACTCTGCAACACACACGATCATATTACAGGATGATCAATCCCGCTCTCTTTAGGACATAGGTCCATGGATGATACAATCCAGATCAAGTTCCAGGATGATCAGTCCTTATCACTTTAAGACAAGTCTCATGTCTAGGGACGATGCAATCCCATCACGTACATTTTGAACCCAGTTCATGGACGATGCAGTCCTCACACGTACCTTTAAGACAAGTCTCATGTCTAGGGATGATGCAATCCCATCACGTACATTTTGAACCCAGTTCATGGACAATGCAATCCTCACACGTACCTTTAAGACAAGTCTCATGTCTAGGGATGATGCAATCCCATCACGTACATTTTGAACCCAGTTCATGGACGATGCAGTCCTCACGTACATTTTGAACCCAGTTCATGGACGATGCAGTCCTCACGTACATTTTGAACCCTGTTCATGGACGATGCAGTCCTCACGTACATTTTGAACCCAGTTCATGGACGATGCAGTCCTCACGTACATTTTGAACCGAGGTCCAGGGACGATGCAATCCTATCTTCAATTCTCAGAGACATCAGTCTACGGCTCAATTCTGGGACCGAGGTCCGGGGAAGATGCAATCCCCTACCTATTCATTCAGGACTTCATTCTTGGAGACATCATGTCTACGGATCAATTTTGGGACCGAAGTCCAGGGAAGATGAAATCCCCTACCTATTCATTCAGGACTTCATTCTCGGAGACATCATGTCTACGAAACAATTATGGGACCGAAGTCCGGGGAAGATGCAATCCCCTACCTGTTCATTCAAGACTTCATTCTCAGAGACATCATGTCTATAGCTCTCTTTAGGAATGAAGTCCAGGGATGATCCAATCCTCACATGTCCACCAAGGACTTCATTCTCGAAGACATACGTCTACGGCTCGCTTTAGAACATGTGTTCAAGGATGAT
Source organism: Larix kaempferi (assembly GCA_027924585.1). Classification (NCBI taxonomy): domain Eukaryota; kingdom Viridiplantae; phylum Streptophyta; class Pinopsida; order Pinales; family Pinaceae; genus Larix; species Larix kaempferi. The sequence goes on from BSBM01000015.1 coordinate 7,336,171, forward strand.
GCAATCCCTCTTCTTTCTCGGAGACATCTGTCTACGGCTCACTTTAGGACTGAAGTCCAGGGATGATCCAATCCTCACATGTCCACCAAGGACTTCATTCTCGAAGACATACGTCTACGGCTCTCTTTAGAACATGTGTTCAAGGATGATGCAATCCCTCTTCTTTCTCGGAGACATCTGTCTACGGCTCACTTTAGGACTGAAGTCCAGGGAGGATCCAATCCTCACATGTATCCTCATCAATACAGGTACAAGTATCCTCATCCATATAAGTACATTAATCAATACATGTATTCTCATCAATACATCAATACAAGTACTCTCATCAATACATCAATATGTAACAGTATGAGTATTCTCATCAATACATGTGTCATCAAAAGTATGTATCCTCACCAATACATTTATCATCAAAATCATGTATCCTCACCAATACATATATCATCAAAATCATGTATTCTCACCAATACATACATCATCAAAACATGTATCCTCACCAATACATATATCATCAAAAGCATGTATTCTCACCAGTACATATATCATCAAAAGCATGTATTCTCATTAATACATATATCATCAAAAGCATGTATTCTCACTAATACATATATCATGTATCCTCACCAATACATATATCATCAAAAGCATGTATTCTCACTAATACATATATCATCAAAAGTAAAAACAAGTAAAAATAAGTATTCTAAGTATAAGAGTCCTAAATCTAAATAATCTAAGTATCCAATTGTAGTAAACAGGTATCCACATCATCAACCTTGCTGTCGATGAGACAATATCATCATCAGTGACTATACTACTCCCCCTTTCGAGGAGGGTCCTTTTGAACTACACCAAGCTTGTCTCGGAAGTATTCAAATTTCACTCAAGACAGAGGTTTGGTCAAGATATCAGCAATTTGATCCTCAGTGCTCACATACTCGAGCTTGATAGCTCCTCTCTGCACCATATCTCGTATATAAAAGCATCGGATCTCTATGTGTTTTGACTTATCGTGGAATACAGGATTTTCTGTCATCTTAATGCAGCTTTGATTGTCACACATGATCACAGTGGGATCCATTTCTAAGTCAAACACTCCAGATAATAGCTTTCGAAGCCACACTGCTTCACAGCTGGCAGAGCAGGCAACTATATATTCTGCTTCAGCAGTACTGAGAGCCACACTAGATTGTTTCTTGCTGAACCATGAGATCATGGCAGATCCAAGACCATAACATCTACCTGATGTACTCTTTCTGTCTGAGACACTTCCCGCCCAATCAAAATCTGAGTAACCATGTAATCTGAGTTCATGATCTCCAAGATAATATAGACCAAAATCTAATGTACCTTTTAGGTACCTCATTACATGCTTTGCAGCTATTAAGTGAACCTTTCTAGGTTCTACTAGATACTGACTTAGGGTATTTACAGCAAAGCATATATCTAGCCTAGTATTTGTTAAATACATCAATGACCCAATGATTTGTCTATATAGAGTTAAGTCCACTAATTCCGATGAGTCATTAACTAATAACTTCAAGTTGGAGTCCATGGGAGTGGCCATGGCTTTACACTCCAACATATCAAATCTTTTTAGAATCTCCACAACATACTTACCTTGATTTAGAAAGATTCCTTTTGGTTCTTGCCATACTTCTAGACCTAAGAAGTAGTGCATTAATCCGAGATCTTTCATCTCGAATTTTGAAGAAAGCTTCTTCTTGCATTCAATAATTTGTTTCTCATTTCTGGTTAGAAATAGATCATCTACATATAACAACAGTATAACTGGTTCATCATCCATCACTTTGAGATAAATATTGGGGTCATCTTTACTCTTGGTAAAGCCCATGCTTGTTAATAAATTGTCAATCCTTCCATACCAAGCTCTGGGAGCTTACTTCAATCCATATAATGCCTTTTTCAGTTTGCATACATGAGTTCTCCCGTCTTTAACCTCAAACCCTTGTGGTTGCTCTATGTACACTTCTTCTTCAATTACATCATTCAGAAAAGCTGTCTTAACATCCATTTGGTGTAATTTCCACTTCATCATAGATGCAAGTGCCATGATAGTTCTAATTGAAGTATACCTAGCAACTAGTGCAAATGTTTCTTCATAGTCAATTCGCTCTTTCTAAGAGAATCCTCTGGCTACAAATCTTGCGTTGTATTTTTCAATGCTACCATCTGCAGCATGTTTTATCTTGAAAATCCATTTGGAAGAAACCACACTTTTATCTTTTGGTTTGGGAACTATATCCCAAACATCATTTTTCATTATTGAATGATATTCTTTTGTCATTGCTTCTACCCATTCTTTCTTCTGAGCTGCCTCTTCATAGCTAGTAGGCTGTTGATCCACAAGATCACACATCAAGGCCATATAGTTGGACACTAGCTTTGGTTTCTTTCTTTCTCTAGTGGAGCCTTCAAGAGCTCCATATCTTTCGGCTCCTTGAATAATGTCTCTAGCCCATGCTGGCCTTCTTTTCCTAGATAAGTCTGTAATAGGGGGTTCTTGTGAATCCAACATGTCATGATCCTCTGGTGAATCATCTTCAGGGATGGGCACAACCTCTGTGATTCTAGGAGGTGTATCTTCTTCATAGATTTCTTCAAGTTGGCACTTCCTGGATTTCTTGAGAGCTGCTTCTTCATCAAATGTTACATCTCTACTTATTTCCATATGATGAAAACTTGGTATGTAAATTCTGAAGGCTTTGGATGATTCACAATATCCAACAAATATTTCCTTCTTACCAGAAGGATCCAACTTGGTTCTCTTTTCTTTTGGAATGTGAATGTACACGGGACACCCAAATATTTTGAGATGACTTACCTTGGGCTTCTTTCCTGTGAACACTTATTCTGGAGTTTTGAATTCAAGAGCACTATGGGATTGTCTATTTTGCACATAGACTGCTGTCCTAGCTGCTTCAGCCCATAGATACATGGGTAAATCTTGGTCATGTATCATAGTCTTTACAGGTTCCATGATGGTTCTATTCTTCCTTTCAGCAACCCCATTTTGTTGGGGATTGTAGGGAGTGGTTAGTTCCCTCTTGATTCCAGCTTCTTTACAAAAGTCTTCAAAGTCCTTTGAAGTATATTCTCCGCCATTATCTATTCTTAGAATCTTGATTTTCTTTTCTGAGAGATTTTCTATTAGGGCCTTGAACTCTTTGAATTTTCCAAAGACTTCATTCTTACCTTTTAGAAAGTATATCCAAGTCTTCCTTGAATAGTCATCAATGAATGAGAGATAGTATTCAAACCCACTTAGGGAAGTGGTGGGCATTGGTCCACATACATCTGAGTGTATTAGCTCCAAAATGTTCTTAGTCTTTGTTTCACTCTTTGGAAAAGGGTTCTTGACATTCTTCCCTTTCTCACATCCTTTACATGATCCATTATGATCAACCTTCAAATCTGGTAATCCTATGACTACCTTGCTTACATAGGGTAAGGCTTTGTATTTAATGTGAGCTAATATTCTATGCCATAGCTCACTGGGGCTAGAGGTTTCATGAGCAAGGGCAACTTCTGGATGACCCTTGAGCTTATATAGACCTCCTTCTTCTTCACCAATGACAACTGCATCTTCAATTGATTTTTCTTTGGGCCACATGAGTACTTGTCCATCTATGAAAGCCACTCTAAAACCTTTCTTATCTAGTGCTGAGATAGAGAGTAGGTTCTTCTTCAAACCTGGTACATATAATATTTCTTTCATTTTCAAGGGTGTTCCAGAATCAAGCTTGTAGCTTGCTTCACCAATTCCCTTGATGGGATATTGATAATCATCTCCTAGAGATACCTTTTGTGGTGAAGACTTTTCTTCAAGTCTTGAGAGAGTTTTCTTTTGACCTATCATGTGCTGTGAAGCACCACTATCAATGAGCCATGTATCTTCTCCAGGAGACACAGATCCAAAGAGTGCAGAAAATAGGACATATTCTTCTGGATCTTCTTTCTTTACTTTACATGTTTTCCTTCGAGGCCTTTCCTCTTCTTCTTCTTCTTCTTCTTCTTCTACTTCTTCTTCACTATCATCTTCTGCCATACGTGCATGATGTCTTTTGTGAAAAAACTTCTTCTTCTTCTTCTTTTCTAGTAAAGTACAGTCTCTAGCATAGTGTCCTAGTTTAAGACAATTATAACATTGGACTGTGGAGAGGTCTCTTTTTGAGTTTGTTCCTCCTTTCCTTTTGAATCTGTGAGAGGTTTGAGACTTTTTGTGGTTCACTTTCTTGAAGTGACCCCTTCTTCCTCTTTTAGTGTGGGTGGCCAAGGCTTGGTCATCCTCTTTGAAAAGGGATTCTCTATTGGCTACCCTAGCCTCTTCTTGAACACAATCCTCCCATACTACATCAAACTTCATACTTTATTTTCTGGCACACATAGTTTGTATGAATGATTCCCAAGGTCTAGTGAGACCATTTAGAGCAGTCATCACAAGTTAATCTTCATCAAGAGTATCACCAATGGCATCTAGTTGCTCCTTGATTTGGGAGACCCTTGAGAAGTAGTCTTGAATGGATTCTCCTTTGTGCATCTTGGTACTCTTCAACTGAGTCCTTAGGTTCATCTTCCTATTGATGTTCTTTCCTTCATACATTCTTCCTAGGGCATCATACATTTCCTTTGGAATCTTCTTGGAAGCCACTTGGGGAATCAAGTGGTCTTTAATAGAATCAGCTATGATTCTCTTTGCCCTAATCAAATCCTTCCTATGCTTCTCTTTGGCTTCATCTCCTTCAGGTTCTGCAACTTCATCCTTGATATAATGAGCAAGATCATTCTCTTCAAGAATGAGACCAATTCTGTATTTCCATGCCTGGAAATTCTCTATACCTTCTAGCTTGTCTTCAAGCTTAGTGCTTGGAGCCATCTTCTCTTGGGGGAGTCCAAGAGATAAGAGATAGAGTAGTACTTACCCGGAAATTTTAACTTTTAACTTTTTCGGAACTGCAATAGAATTTCTGGTTTATCGCACTTTAGGTAAAACTAGGGTTTGACTTTCCTGGAGTTCTACCCAACCCAAAACCTCGATCCAAGGCTCAAAAGATAGATCTTTAGAAGGGCTAATCATCCATGCAATCAAAATCCAAAAATACTAACTTTTGCAGAAACCCTAATATTGGGAGAGAGAGAGAAATATAATTTCACCTTGTGAAAGATGTTATATTCAGGCTAGCTCTGATACCATGTTAAGTTTAAATCAAATAGACTAGAAAGATCACTGAAAGAAACATAATCACAAGATAGGCATAGAATTTACCCTGGAAAACCCTCATGGGGTAGAAAACCCAGCAAAGATTTCCTCAATAAGATGATCAACCAAAATACAAGATGTGCTCCAAGACTTGACCTCCTTCTCTACCTCCTATGCAGACCTCCTAGACACAAGTGCGCTACTTTCTGAGTTGTGAAAGTGTGTCAAATGAGGAGCTCTCCTCCTCTATTTATACTAGTTCCCGACTGACCAAAATCCCTAATGGGGCCGACCTCTCCTGGAGAAATCTAATAACCCCTAAAATATAAACTCAGGGCCGACCCCCACATGGTGGGTCTAATAACCCTAGTTACCACAAACCATCGGAGGAATAAACATCTCCGGATACATAATATAATCACCTCGGAGGGATGAAACATCTCCAGAATAATAATGTACAAATATAATATTCTTAGAAGTTACAATATTCAACAATGCTTAGGTCATGGATGCACAACCTTGCAAGCTTCACACCCAAGGCCAACAAATCTTATCCCATTTCTTGGTTCAAAGAGCCATTCGCTCTATTGGAAGCCATGCTCTGCAGGCTATATGGGTGACCAGATTGCTCAGTTTTCAAGGACGAATGGGAACCCCTCTCCCACCACGTCCTCACTACAGGAGAGTGCTTCAATTGGGCTCAAATTCTATCAGTAGAACTCAAGGTAGCGATTGAGAAATATCAGAAGACCTCATCTTCCAGAAAACCTACATTCTTCTACTCGTCTTATGTGATGGATTTTTTCTGTTCGGCCTTCAAGTTTCCTTCTATGGGATGGAACTGAACTTTGTTTGCACCTCTTGTTCATGTTTATTGCTCTGCACTGTGGGAGGTAAATTTTATGCCTCTTATATATGATATTTTTGACCATTTTGTTGGCTCAATTCACCTGATGATCTTCAAGGAGAATGCTCCCACCTTCTCCGAACATGCCAAGGCACTTGTCTCTACCATGGGTGACTGGTATGTAGGGTAATACTTCTCTTATGTCAGGATTTGGGGCAGTAATACAACCCATATACTTCACAGAATTGTACTAGATAGATTGTTGCTAGAGGAAATATATTTCCAGACAATCATTGATGGTGTGTTCCCTAAACTGACTGGAGCCAAAAGAAGAGGGTGGCTTAAGTTCCCACTTCATCTTGGACCTTTAGGCCTCAGTCGATGAGGGATTCAATTGCTCTTGGCACTTGAATCATATTATTTTCTTCACATGATAATTGGTTTGGCACCTATTCATTTTTATCATATGATGTTTTTTATGACTACTATGTTGAGGTCACCTTAAATCACTTTTTGATTGCTCTTCAAGACCTATTTTTTTGCACCAAGTCAAAAACAGAGAAAAGTTTAGGGGTGAAATTTTTCCCATGGTCAATTTTTCCATGTTTTTTTCCAAAACAAAATCGCCAATTTCCATTTTTTGAAGAATTGTTTAGCCCAATTTTGATGGGGTAAAATTATTCTACTCTAAAAATTTCCAAATTATTCTATAAGCTATATAAAATCCTTAGAAATTGGTATTTTTAGAAAAGTATCGCCAAATATTTTATAGTTGGAATTTTAAGACTTGGTAAGATTTTCCAAAGATTATACACTTTTAGATAAGTATGGATCCTTAAAATTTTCCTTGGGACTCAAAACCAAAACCAAAGTTTCCCTTGACCATAAGGGTTTAGGAGGTTGGGTTGCTTTTATTTTGACTTCGATATGCTTCATATTTATTGTTGGGTTCAAATCCATTTGGCTATTTTAAATTATAGGGCTTCAATGCCACTCATCTCTTTCCACTATTGCAACTCAACCAAATCAATATCTCTTGACCGAACCCAAATACCTACCAAGTTAATTCAAGCACCATGTATCAATTGTGAAACAATTTAATACCTACCAATTTAATTCAAGCACCATGTATCAATTGTGAAACAATTTAATACCTACCAATTTAATTCAAGCACCATGTATCAATTGTCAAACAATTTGGTTAAAATTTTGTGTAAAACCTATATTGGGTTTTAGCCCAGTCTCTACTTTCTCGCTTAATGTTAACCAATCATCCATATCTATTGAAGTCAAATGTCCAAGAGCATATCTATCATGTCTAAGAACTAAGTTTCAAGGGTTAACCATTTAGTTTTTGTAAATATTTTCAAAAAATTCGGCTTTCATCAACCCAATCTCCTTGTTATAACCAAGTCAACCAATTTTTAACACCTATCTAGTGATGTTTCCAAGACAATGCATGTGTCGATAGAGCCCGCCAAACAAGCCCATGACCTAGACTAAGTGCATTATGCATCTACAAAGTTAACCAACACCTGCGTTTATAAACTCTATAGTGTTCATTTACGCTATGGATGTGGGATAATGTCCAAGCAACAAATGAAAACAATACAATACTGCTGAGACATGAACATATCGGTGGATGGCAGACCTAGTCTAAGTGCACTATGCATCTACCTAGTTATCCAGCACCTGAGTATATAAACTCTATAGTGTTCATTTACGCTATGGATGTGGGATAGTGTCCCAAGCAACAAATGAAAACAATGCAATACTGCTGAGACATGAACATATTGATGGATGGATCCCGAGGATTTGCAACCAACCATACCTAAGCATACATATCCTAGACTTGCATACTTATTAGAAAGGTGTTGGAAGCAATACCCAACACTGAGGTCATATTTTTATGAAATGACAAAGATTCTTCAACAAACCCTCAAATAGGCCAAAGAATAAAATGTTTTCATGGGAAAATCCGATGGTTCAAATCATACCAGATCAAAGGTTTACATTCTTGCGGCTTGAGAACATAATAGGGGTTTAATTACACCTTGATGACCTACGGAGCCAAAACTGCTAGTTTGATGTGGTGGTCTCTTATTCACCATGGGTCATCGCGGAAGTAATTTTCTAACCATTTTGTTGATGATCTGATACCACCTTTTGGATAGAGAAGAGGTGGAAAAAAGGTGTGGATTTGGTTTGATATTTCCAGTCGGCTTCTTGCGAGCGCTACCAAACTACCTTTGAAAGTGGTTTTTATTTATCTGAAATTGAGATAAAAAGCACCAAGAAGTCCTTTAGCAGGAAAACCATTTTGGTTTTTTCTTTTTTTAATAAAAGATTGGGTCTCGACCAAGCTCCAATATTTATCTTGTTGCGTAAGTCAACCTACCAAGTCGAATTCCAAACCAAGTGTCAAGCACCAACCCAGGTGTCGAGGGCCCACGATGAAGATTCTTGTACACAACGTGTCAAACTAATTTCCAGACTCATATGCATATAAACACAAAGTTATGTATTCTCATGATGAATGTGGGATAAATATTCCCAAGGGAAAACAAAAACAACGGAACATTGTTGTTACAGATCGAATTAGGATTATATGGGAATATGTGATGATGTTACTGTGCAAATGAGATATACAGATATAAATGGTGAAAATGAATTTAAGATAGATGGGGAGAAAGTTTCAATTCATGATTATACCATTTGCTTTCATCTATCTTCACTCAAACTTTCTATGTTGTCTAATCTCAAGGATGTTGATTTAGCTAGTTGCAATATTGTCTCATTGAATTCGAGTAATTGCTCAGTTTTGGAGATCCCCATTGAAACCTCCTTAAATGACCTAAATAGATATTGAAGGTTTGTCCACCATTGATTGGAAGCTCCTAGCAAAACCAAGGACCATATTATAATGCATATCCCTGTTAGAAAACAACTTATCCACATATCTCCCTTGAGCTTCAATTCAAGCCTCAAGGACCTCGAGTCATGCTTGTTGGGCATCTAAATGATTCCCAATGATTTTGGTTCAAGTGAAGTATAGATATCTATCGGGAATCCATTTATTTAACCATTGGCCTCAATATCTTCCTTAAATCCATATCCTCACCAACCATACATTTTCCTGAGGAAAAATGGTCCTCCATCACTCCATGAGAGAAAATGAAGAGAATGTTCGTTGTAACAATATTTCAGTGAATTGTTCCACTATTCTCCACTGAACAGTCTTCAAATTGACAACCACACCATGTAGCCCTAGATTGTCACGCCAAAAAAAATTATCCATAAATGTTCCTCTGTTCGCCATCCACGGACCATTGAGCTCTAATGGAATAAAACAAACCACCAAAAACAAATCCCTGTTCCACGTAGACCTGACCACACAAAGACATGTCTTCAAGCAAAGACGCAGTTCGTTTTTATTAAATTGTTTCCTTATACACTATTTCTGTATATTTTATAACATTTTATCAAAATTTTTATCGAGTGACCCCACAAATTCCTTTTTAAGGCTTACATTTATTTTTTGGGAAAGAAAATAACTTTAAAAATTAAGTGAATCAACACTTAACAACTCATCAACCAAAGACTCCTAATTGTTGAGCCGCCTCACTAACCTCACCAACGTTTGCTATGGGTTCTAAAAGGCAAGGACTAAATAATCAATCGTGACGGGAAGAGTAAAATACTTGAATTTGGTCTCTACCCTCGGGATTTACTAAAGGATAGTCTGAGTACAACATTGGGTTTAACGCGCTTGATTCATTCATTCATTCATTCGGATAAATAATAGAGAAATAGGTTGTTTGTGGGTTGTTTTCTTGGATTTGAAATTATGGTGGTTTGTCCTTTTGGATGGTTTTTTAAAGCATATAACAAACAATTTTTCAAAGAGTGTTTTTGGTATCTTCATTATTTTTATTTAAAATATATATTTTATTTTCTTTATCTTCTTTGAAAAATTTTACAATCCGCCGAAAATTTTAGGGGTGAAATTTAGTTTATGAGTTATTTTTAGATCTTTTTTCCCCAAAAAAGATTCACCAATTTGCATTTTTTTCAAAGCTAATTCGACCAACTTCCATGGGATAATTTTTTTTACTAAAAAAAATCGCCAAAATTGTCTAAAAACTATATAAAGACCTAAATGTTTTTGTCAAGGATACGGTAATTTTTTTTTTGTCAAGGATAATATGTAAAAAGTGATCAATAGTGAGTGTAAAGAGAGCCACAATCTTTACAAAATGATTTACAACATTGTTGATTTTAATGTTTTTGGGTATGATTTTTCATCGAATGTTCAATCAACTATCATGAATATATAGATATAAATGTTAGGTACGTACAAAATCAAAGTGGAATGTATCTATAATTTTGGTCAAAGACTAAGTTATGGATTTGTTTTTCTCAACTTGCTTGAAATAATGAGAAAGAAATTTAGTATTTTTTACTTGAAATATGGTAGGAATCATTATGGATTGATGGAATTGTAGATATCACTAAAGTTTTTTTTAAGGGTGAAACTTCTCCAATTGACTATTTCTGACTTTGTTTTTATTAGATTTGTCAATTAAATAAAAATTTGCGAATTTTTTACATAAGATAGGCCTAAATTGATAAAATTACACCAAATCTTACAAATTTTAATAGTATATTATATGTTTTTTATTAAATATTCACCTACGCATCTATATGTATGTTTTTTTCAATCTAAATAGTTGCCTAAAATACTATATATAGGTATAATGTTTAAATCCTTAAAAAATACCCTTGTATATCATATGTTAACATTGCATAAGTTGGTTTAAGAGGTCTCTGAGGGTGTTGCATCCATTTTTGTAATAAAAATAACAATTGGATTAATCCAAAATTGTAATTTTGACAAATTTCACTTGGTCTAATTTTGATGTTGGAAACTTGAGAAAGATAAAATGCGTAAAGTGCTTAGACTTGTTCATAATTTTGAATCTAACGAGGAATACTTATCCAAGTGAAAAAAATGGTTTTATGGTGATATGTTTTGAATATTTTCTTAAGTGACTTTAAAAAATGAAGTAGTCTAAAATTAGTTGACCTATAGATTCATTGGGTGGTGTAAGAAAAGAAATGCTCTATAACTTGACCAATAAAACACCTTTTGAGATCTAGAATATGTCTCCTTCTGACCTCGCAAGGACTACTAAACCCGCATAGAAGCGGGAGCTGAGGAATGGAAGAAAAGGAGGGATGGGGATCTGCCCCCTCCTTCAACAAAGTAGTATCCAACATTAATACCATAGAAAGAAGCTCAACAACCTACCTCTTCGTTGTTGGAACTTTGAATCTCTAGAAGCCATTGGAAATACCCTCAGAAAATACATAGATAAAGCAGGTTGGAAAGACCAATATTCATGTGCGAGAATTTGCATGGAAGTAGATCTAGAACATGGCCTCCCATAAGCAATAAAACTCACTGTGGCGGATTGGTCTCACATACAGGAGTTAGATTACGAACAAATCCCTTTTAAATGCAGGTTTTGTCATGAGTATGGGAATTTCGCTTGATCATGCAAGAAGAAGCCCACAGATTTGGAGGCAGGAGGGAAAAGAGAACAATGGACAACCACTCAAAAAAACACCAAATCGAGAACAAAAATCCAACCAAAAGTTCAAAGCACAAGGAAAGCAGACCATCAGCATCAAAATCCAATGGCCATCAACAACAGGAATAGATTCAAAGCTCTAGAAATACCATAAATCCAAGAAATCTTTGAAGCCCAAAAAGAAGGAGAAATCTCGGAACAACAGGAATCTCAAGAACCACCCCAAATCTAAGAAGATCTAAAATATCTCCAGTCCCAAAATACCCCAAACCCCAAAAGATTTATCTCGAACAAAGAAACTCTCTCCTATGCAGAAATTACAAAATCCAGACCTACGATCTCCCTTGCATCTTCAGAAGAACTCATCGACAGTCCATCCAAAAATCTAGGATGGAAAACAAGAAAAGCTCTAAGGGAAGAAGAAGAAGAGCGTGAGTAAATCCAAGGATCTCAAGCTACAATATATATGGCTTTCAGCAGGAATACCAGATCCAGAATAGCAGGAAAGAAAATAGGAGATTCAGCAGGAGGAGGGCCCTCCTCTGCCTACAATACTAAATGTTGAAGTTGGTATCTTGGAACTGCAGAGATCTGGGTAGTCCCAACAAGCTTGAAGCAATCAAAGATCTCTAAAAATTCACATGCCAGATATACCCCTGCTTGTCACGTCCCCTTTCCATCAATCCAGTGCAAGGGAGGAAACATAACCAAACATACTGGGCTTACTTGAAGATCTCGGCCCCATACATTACTAAGAAATTCATAATAAATAAAAACTTATGTGTGCAAGTTCATACTCCATATAACACAATGGAATTAAATCATATTTGCACATACACAATTATAATACATCAACATATCTATCACAAGTAGATGATGATTCAATATGCAGAGAATCAATCCCCTCCTCATGCTATGCACAGACTTCATATCAATTCCATTAACATGAATAATTATCATTCAGAATTAACACATTGCAAAGCACAAAATGCATATAATTTAAACACAGTGAACACTTATCTTTGAGATGAAGTTGTCCAAACAACTGGCTATGTGAGAGCAAAGTTCCACCCAACCATATATCTATGTCCATCCTGTATCCTTTCAGCTGAGAGATCACCTCCGAGCTGGGTTGTGTATGCACTAAGGAGGAACTAGATGGACTCACTCACAGCCATGGTTTCACTCAATAGCTATGCTAAGCCAACACACAGTTGGGTTTATCAAGCATACAAAAGACAAAGGAGGGAAATGTTAAGTCAGTGAGCTCAACCACAGAGCTATAGGCATCTCAATCTAAATTCAAGCAATCCAATCCTCTCTTCAAACATTCACACTTGGATTTCTCACAATTCTGTCATCAAATAACTCAATCCCGTCACTGGATTTCTAGGCTATAAAAACTGGGTTTTCCAATGGATTTCGGGGTAGCTAATGTTCTCAATTTTGCCCCAAGCTTCATATCTATGGATCCCCCATTGGATTTCACTGTCAATACCAAATTCTGGGTGTTTATGGCACTTCAAAACGTGGGTTCTTGGAAAGTTGCAATTTTTTGTTTTTCTCACTGCTGGACATGTGTAATGGATGCAAACTGATGCTGGGATGCTCAACAATGGAATGGGAATGAGGAAGAACCAATTCCCATGAGGTAGAGTGACTTGTGGTATAAGAAAAACAGAGCCCATACCTGCCATACGAATTTCTGGGCTGCCCATGCTCCATTAAAGCCATGGACTGAATTCTTCAACAACTTCCTTACAACAGAATTAAATGTCAGCAAGGAAAGTCAAAAGGGTTGTCAAAATAACATTTGGAAGCCTATGGTTCAATCCCACAACCCCCTCACCACTCCCTAGTGGATACACATGGCCCCTTCTCATTAGTTGCTTCCATAGCCAGTTTTAGTATTTTATTGCATGATGTTTATTTACATCATTTTTACAATGTTCCATGGCTAAATAGCACATGGGTAACATAATATCTAATACTTTCCTTTTAAATAAAATTCGAGCATCCACTAGCGGGGCCTTGGCCTTGAGCTCCATGCTAGGAAAACATACATCACATGTATACAATATTTACAGTAAAAGCTAATATTTTCTAAGGGTCAAAATGGGGTATTACAATCCCCCCCCCTTAGAATAACACCGTCCTCGGTGTTCCAATACTTAGGAATACATATACAATTTACACGTCCAAAATTTTCAAAAATTTTGCAGATCTGCCTTGCATTCTATCCTTTACTTTGAACTTTCAGGACCAAGTCCTTTGGATTCCACAAACTGCTCCTGTTGGTTCTGACCTTCTAGCTCATCCACAAGTCTAAAAGCTTTATGACTGCTACCCTCTTGATGTTCCCTTGTTGGGCAGTTGTGGAGGCAATGATTCCCTCCACATTTCCAACATTTTACTGGCTACTTTATCTTTTCTTACTCAATTTCCTTCGAGTCTTCCCACCTGGAACGTTTCCTAGTGGACTGATTGGATGAATGTCTCCTCATTGATCCATTGTCCTTTCCTCGGTTGATTGTTTCCAGAATTAATTTTACTTGTCTTTGCAGACAAACAAAGTCCTGCAAAACCTTATAGTTCATCTCATTTTGCTGCTTTTGTAGCTTGAGCAGTTCTCCAAGATTTTCTTGGGTCTTGGAAATTGTTTGAAGAGTTTCATCCAAATCCATTAGTTTTTGGTTTGTTTCCATGGAAATGTACACAACTGACCACACTTTTCTTACTAGCAACACTTGTTTGTGTCACCTGCAACCAATCGCTGCAATTTCTTGCCTGTGAAATACATCATTGGAATTTATGTTAGGCTAAGCATAATATAAACATTAAGATCAGTCAATTCATTGCCCCATTGACATGTGTATTCCATGCTTTACCCATGAGACTTTCACACTTTCCTTGCTTGCCCAACATACACATGAATTCCTTCATGTTCATCCATTCACAGGAAATTCATTAATTCAGCATTCACAGTTATTTCAAGTCATGACATGCATCAAACCATTTTCTGTTTTTATAAATGCATCAATAAAAAAGGAAAGAGAGAGGAGTAAGAGTTTTCTCCTCTTAGTCTTGTTCCATTCTGGAACCCGCACCACCACTGTGGTTTTCATGCTCCTAGCCTCTTTCTCTTCAACGTGAATGCTTGACCTGCCCTTCTTGGCTATGACACTTAGTGTCTATGGTCTATTCCAGACCTCTCAACCATGGAGTCCCTCCACATGGTTTGTCTACAACTCTTGGCTGCTAGGACCCACACAGTCCCACTAGCACCATCTTTCATTACTACTCATGCTGAGCTCTTTAGGACTGTCACATGTCCACATGCATCCCTGAGATACCTTCATAGTCCTTGCTTCCAACAATACCTGCACTCAAACATTGAATCAATTCACATGTTTAGTTTATTTTCATAGGGTTTATCTCTAAACAAGAGTTTAGGAAATCATAACCAAATCATATACACATGTAGATTCATAAGCAAGAAGCTACAAGGTAACCAAATACTTACCTGTATTGTGCATTTCCTCTCTAGTCCACAGGGTCCTGCTTTTCTTTGCAAGCCTTGGGATTGCCTATGGACTTGGATGTTCGGCCAGCATGCAGGTTGCTTCACAACATCAAATAATTAATGTCCAACCAGTACACCTTCACGCCGACTTGGAAGGAAACTTCATCACGACCATTTCTAAGTCAAGGCTCTACTATGGAACCATAGGAATATAACAACCCTTTCATAAACACCTCCACAACCTCCACAACATCCTTTCATACACCTCAACCCTTCCACCACAACCCCTCACAACAACCTTTTACTTTTTTTGTTTAGTGTGCAACACCAAATTGCATCTGTTTAAGCTGACAACACAAGTAGTATAGGCAAACTCATCAGCGGTGTTGCTCTAAAATTGTAACCATAATTCATAGCATTCACTATCAAGTATTGAAACACTAGGAATGCGTCCACTCCCTAGGGTGTAGTCAATATTGAAAACCCTATCATGACCCGACATCGGGGAAGTGTGCACCCCTTTCCGATGTGAGCCATGTAGGCCCTACTCATACTTAAGCAGTCTTCCATAATGGAAATAAAATCAAAACATGCTCTGCATATTGACTCTAACAATTAGACATGCATATTCTTAGCTAGGGTCACAGAACACTTATCCATTTGCAAATGTAGTCTTTCTTCATTAATGAGGAATGGGGCTCCTTCTCTTAGTTGACAGCCCCTCGGTTTTCCATCCCAACTCCGTTTGATGTTACATAACCCTCATATGTCTTACTGACATAATCTTTACCATCTCACTCATATTGTTTACCAATCATGCAGTGCAGATGTGACATTATCAAAATATCCAATGGCGTTTCACCCGAAACCCATTTCCAAGATATGGGATCCTTCCCATGAAGTTTGGCTTCTGCATGCCCTCTCTCATGGTCTTACTACAATGTGTCTTCCTGGCACACTTATTAAATAGCCAAACAGTCAGCAACATTTAACAATAAAATTCAAATGTGATTGTTTCATAACCAATCAATGGCACTAATAATTAAATTCAATATGAATTTGCAATTCTGTTTACTGCAGAAATCAATTTGCTTAGTCATGAGGCCATCCTCATACTATTTGTCTCTTGTAACTGGCACCAATCTACACTTTAGTATTTTATGCTTGCTAGCATAACATGAACATCCACTTACAACAATTCCTCCTGACACAATTCTATGCAAGCCAACGATGATTAGCAATTATCAGCAAATTCTCAAATCTGAAATCTACAAGCCCAAATTGACCATCTGTTCTGCACATAAACTATTTTCACAGCCATGAGATCCTTCTCATGAGGTTTGGCTCTTTCACATGGTAGTTTCCAGCCTTCATCATGGACTTACCCACCCTGCCATGCCCAGAACAATCTACCTGAAATTTGAAACTTCAATCAGCCAAACACTTTGTAAGTTTCTATGCATATAATATTTCATTGTTGCAACAGTCATTGAAGCATTTTTCAAAATTGTAACGCTCCAGAATTCAAACACTTCCAGCTGTTGACATATCAATATCACCAAAAATCATTTATTTCTCGTGAATCATTATCATACTAAAATTGCAAGGCACAGTCACATCATTTATGCAATTTAAATGAAACCTTATATACTCATTATTTCACACACATATAATTTATACAACTTTGCCTTTCCACAGAGCATTCCGGCAGCCCATCGATCATGACTGCCCTCTTCATGCACTTACTATTCTGCATTCATAACAACCCATGAAATGATCCTAGAATTATCATCAATTCATCATCTCATTCATTATTTAGTTTGCGATAACACACGCACCATCCCTATGCATTCATGCAATGCATCACAACATGTGCACCCACACTTATGCATGTACATTTACAACATTTACTCAAACTTTTCATATGCATCCACTCAATGCATAACTACAAGATTTATAAAATCTCTTAATGCATATCCACTCAATGCTACCTTGTATTGATTCATGAATACTATGTATTCAAACATATTATGGCCTAACCATGACTGCCTCATATAGGATGCATTACCACAATTAAGACCACCAGTCCTCACTTATTTTGGTTATTAAGCTCATAACCAACATACACATGGCATGATATATTTTTATATGAATGTAGTCTAAATTTCTAAACAATCACATGGTATGAGACCTCTTTCCTTCAGCACTCCATGTTCCACCACACTATGGCAGTATGGCATTCACATGAATGCATTTCAACTCTAAATGCATACCATTTTATGATTACTAAATATGGTTTAATGGATTCTTACCCAATCCCCTTTCAACACATACGTAATCATCATAATTAAACCATTACCTGCATGGATCTCATTTGCACCTTTGATATTACCTGATCAGTTGGTCTCTTATAGAGGATTACAGAATTCTTCCACCAACCTCTTGATCATGGATTCGCTGCCCTAATCTTTTCTTCATAAGGTTGTTGGTCACATGCAACAACATCATCAACATCCTTAGCTATGCTTATGATGTTCTTTGGTCCCACAACCAATACCAATATCAATAGTGATTATCAACCACAGCATTTACCATTAGTGGTTCATTGCATATGTAGAACTTCACTACTTTTACTAATATGTAATATCATATGTGTGCACAAACATTTGCTCATGCGCCGTGCAATGTTTAGTAATATGTCAACCGATGCATATTCATGCCACCCATCTAATCTCTTTCATTTTCAGCATTCCCATTCCATAATTTTATGTACACAAATCTTGTAAAATATAAATATAGTTAGCAAGACAGAGGTTAAGGAATTCTCCCTTTCCAATCCCTCATCTTTGCATGAATTTCATCTTCCACATCATAGCTGGTTTGATTTCATGGTCTCTAGCAAGCGCACAAGGAATCATTAGCTATGATTTTCTCACCAAACCACAATTCAATACATATACTTATGCATAATATTCCTACATGCTACTTCTAGGCATGCAATTCTAGGAATTGTCCATATTGACAACAATTTTTTTTTGTCAAAACAGCCACTCGCACTTTTTTGCTCTAAATATCTATGATATATGAAAACCTCATTCAAACTCTGGTGATGCACCATTGTTCCCCGCTGGATAATCTTTTCAATGCCTATCCACATGATCCATTTTGACTTCAGGTGTGAAAATTACACTACTTCAAAACTGACAATTTTCACCAAAATTCTGCACTTTTACACAGTTGCAAAATATCCTGAAATGTCAACTTCAGCCACCTGTAGAACTAAATCTAGGAAGATTCAACAAAACATTTCTATTGGGCGAAGTTATTCAATACAACAAGGAACACTTAGCAACTCGCGGATCTCTATTCCGATGCACCATTCATTTTCTATTAAATTATGGGTTTGACTACTTTCCATTTTTCACATTTTTCCAAAATTTCAAATTTTGGGCCAAAAATGGCTATTTCCCAAACGATGCATTTCTGAAAAATATTTGTCTAACGGAATATGTCTAGTTTAATGAGAATACAGAATGTTGAGTTCAGTAAATTTCTTGGATCCTTCATCTAAGGTCTCTTTCATCCACTGCAAGCTTTTCAAAATTCTCAAAAAGTGGCCTGGAATAGTGCTTTTTGGCCTTCACACTCACCCCGACTCCACATCCTTTGGATTTTGGCTCTATAATTACAAAATTAACACTGTGCCTTCTCCATCACTGCTCCATATCAATTTCATTTCAATCCGACCTTCTGTCAAGCGTCGGGACACCGATTTGTAAAAGCCATTAATCCCAAATTTATGCCAAATTGGAGCATAATGGGCTCGGGATCCTCACTGGTTCATTCATCGATTCCGTTAATGGCCTCAGAATGCCACTGAACTCATCCAATTCTGATCCCGCAAGCTCCTGCTATCCAAAAATCAAATTTCGGGCCCTGAACCTGCAACCCGAAATCCGAAATTGCGGAAATCCAAAACGCAATTTTCAAAAATTTTGCATTCCCGCAACCCGAATCCGAAATTGCGGAAATCCAAAACGCAATTTTCAAAAATTTTGCGTTCCCGCAACCCGCAACCCGAAACCCGAAATCCAAAATTGCGTGTGCGGAAATACACAACGCAATTTTCAAAAATTTTGCGTTCCCTCAACCCGCAACCCGAAACCCGAAATCCAAAATTGCGGGTGCGGAATTGCAGAAATACAAAACGCAATTTTCAAACATTTTGCGTTCCCGCAATCCGAAACCCGAAATCCGCAACTGTGGAACACCTCCGTCCCTCCAACTTGCGGGGTTCATAACTCCTTCATCCCTTAACCAAATGAGATGAGTCTGGTACTATTGGAAAACTCTTACAGAGCTCTATGCAACTGTGTGATCCTCAACCACCTCTGAGAACTCTAATCTTGCCATTTTTCCAATAAAAAATGCCGCCCAAACTTCATCAATACTATGTTAAAACATTATGTTACTTATCTGCAAACTCAGAGTTTGGCCCAAGCAGCCCCAGTGTTGCAACATGAGCTCTGATACCACTCTGTCACGTCCCCTTTCCATCAATCCAGTGCAAGAGAGGAAACATGACCAAACATACCGGGCTTACTTGAAGATCTCGGCCCCATACATTACTAAGAAATTCATAATAAATAAAAACTTCTATGTGCAAGTTCATACTCCATATAAACACAGTGGAATTAAATCATATTTGCACACACACAATTATAATGCATCAACATATCTATCACAAGTGGATGATGATTCAATATGTAGAGAATCAATCCCCTCCTCATGCTATGCACAGACTTCATATCAATTCCATTAACATGAATAATTATCATTCAGAATTAACACATTGTAAAGTACAAAATGCATATAATTTAAACACAGAGAACACTTATCTTTGAGATGAAGTTGTCCAAACAACTAGCTATGTGAGAGCAACGTTTCACCCAACCATAGATCTATTTCCAGCCTGTATCCTTTCAGGTGAGAGATCACCCCCAAGCTGGGTTGTGTATCCACTAAGGAGGAACTAGATGGGCTCACTCACAACCATGGTTTCACTCAACAACTACGCTAAGCCAACACACAGTTTGGTTTATCAAGCATACAAAAGACAAAAGAGGGCAATGCTAAGCCAGTGAGCTCAATCACAGAGCTACAGGCATCTCAAGCTAAATTCAAGCAATCCAATCCTCTCTTCAAACATTCACACTTGGATTTCTCACAATTCTGTCATCAAATAACTCAATCCTGTCACTGGATTTCTAGGCTATAAAAACTGGGTTTTCCAATGGATTTTGGGGTAGCTAATGCTCTCAATTTCACGCCAAGCTTCATATCTATGGATCCCCCATTGGATTTCACTGTCAATACCAAATTCTGGGTGTTTATGGCACTTCAAAACGTGAGTTCTTGCAAAGTTGAGATTTTTTGTTTTTCTCACTGCTGGGCATGTGTAATGGATGCAAACTGATGTTGGGATGTTCAACAATGGAATGGGAATGAGGAAGAACCAATTCCCATGAGGTAGAGTGACTTGTGGTACAAGAAAAATAGAGCCCATACCTGCCATACGAATTCTAGGCTGCCCATGCTCCATTGAAACCATGGACTGAATTCTTCAACAACTTCCTTACAACAGAATTAAATGTCAGCAAGAAAAGTCAAATGGGTTCTCAAAATGAAATTTGGCAGCCTATGGTTCAATCCCACAACCCCCTCACCACTCCCTAGTGGATACACATGGCCCCTTCTCATTAGTTGCTTCCATAGCCAGTTTTGATATTTTATTGCATGATGTTTATTTACATCATTTTTACAATGTTCCATGGCTAAATAGCACATGGGTAACAGAATATATAATACTTGCCTTTTAAATAAAATTCGAGCATCCACTAACAGGGCCTTGGCCTTGAGCTCCACGCTAGGAAAACAAACATCACATGTATACAATATTTACATTGAAAGCTAATATGTCCTAAGGGTCAAAATGTGGTATTACACTGCTCCAAGAGATCAAACTCGATAAAAAGGTTGTCCTAGTTATTGGAAAGGAAAAATGGAAGAAAAATACAGGTTCAACTGTCAGCGCTAGAGGGTCCTTCGGCGACCTTGCAACCTTATGTCCTTCAGACAAATTCCATTTACAAATCTTCTTCTCCATGCAACATTGGATCTACACAGAGCTCATTCACATCCAAAGCAACAAACAAAACGCTCTTTTCAATCTGTATGTTCCTAATCTCTACTCTTAAAAACAAAAGATTGCTGGAAAGTCTTAGAAGATTTTCTCAATGCATATGCTCCACAAAATGTCACTCTAGCTGGTTATATGAATATCACCCTCTCCACAACCAAAAAAAAGGGAGGACTCACTGGAAATGACATCTTCAGACCTCAGGTAGAATCCCTTATCGAGAGATGGGATCTCCTTGACATCAAACCCAAGAAGGGAAAATTTACTTGGTCCAACAAGCAATTAGGAAAAGGAAACATAATGGCCAGGTTGGACAGATTTCTCGTCCAAAGCAGTCTTTTGACCGATATGCAGATGATCATCTCAATTGTTATGGTAAAATTGGCCTCGGACCACAAGCCAATCCAAATCCAAATTCAGGATAATGAATACCTCGGTCCAATTCCATTTAGGTTCAGCCCCCAATGGCTAGATCACACAAGCTTCTGGGACACACTGGAAAAATCCTGGAGAACCCCATCTCAGGATCCCCAAGATATGTATGGGAACAAAAAATTATCATAACCAAAAATACCTAAATGAATGGTCCAAATCTAACTTCCCTCCACCTTCTAATCCCAGAAAGAAAGCTGTGGGTGATTTAGAACAAATCCAGAATGCAATTGAGGACCATCCAATCGAAATTACCACGCTTCACGAAGAGTTCATGCATCATACCAAGGCCTACCACGCATTTTGCAATGAAGAAGATTATTGGATATTGAAATCTTGGAGCACTTGGCTCAAAGCTGGCGATAAGAACACCACTTATTTCTACAAACAATTCAAAGTCAGGCATTCTACCAACTACATCACAAAAATTAAAATGGAGGATGGATCTACTGTCAAGGGACATACAAGTATCAAAAACGCAGCGCATAACCACTTCTCCAATCTATACACAAAGGTCGACAATGGTGGAGAAGAAGGATATTTAATTCTCCTTGAGCATATCCCAAAGAGTATCACGCCTAAAGATAACACAGATCTACACAAACCCTTCTTGGAGCAGGAAGTCTTCAACATCATCCCATCCTTTGAATATGAAAAAGCACTTGGACCAGACAGCTTCTTAATACACTTTTACAAACATGTTGGCAGTACATTAAAAAATATTATATGAGAATGATAAGGAATTTCCATTCAAAAGCAAAGATCGGAGGTTGCACTAACTCCACTTTCCTGGCTCTTATCCCAAAAGAAACCAATCCCAATTCCTTCATTAGATTTAGACCAATTTCATTATGCAATTCATCATACAAGATAATATCCAAGATGCTGGCGAACAGAATGAAGCCTCTGCTCAACAAAATTATCTCAGAAAACCAAGGAGGCTTCCTAGAAGGGAGACAAATCCTCGACAATGTCATTCTCGTACATGAAGCAATCCATTCCAGCAAAACTCATAAAGAAAAAGGTATGTTAGTCAAGCTTGATATGGCCAATGCATTTGACCGTGTCAAGCACTCGTTCCTTTTTAAAGTTATGAAAATCTTTGGATTTGGGGATACCTTCATAAGCTGGATCTCAGCATGCATAAGAGGAACCTGGATCGCTCCTTTAGTAAATAGCCGCCCCACTTATTTCTTCCAAGCCATGCGTGGAATCCGACAAGGATGTCCCTTGTCTTCCTTCTTGTACATCCTCTTGGAAGACTCCCTTCGCCGAAAGCTGAACTTAGATATGATCACATGTTCCCTATCGGGACTCCATTTAACCTCTGACTCCATGCCTCTCAATCACACACTCTTTGCCGATGACTCCCTCTTATTGGGTGGAGGCTCCTCCATCATTGCTTGAAATTTTAAACAAAATATGAATTGGTATTGCAACGCCTCAGGAGGCAAGATCAATCTCCACAAAAGTGCAGTCTATAGCTGGAATCTGAACAATGCCTTCGTAGCCAATATCGGCAGAATACTTGGAATCAAAGTCCATAAACACTGGGACAAATTCATCTATTTGGGTCTCCCAATTACACAAGGACATTCAAATTCAGGAATCTGGGATGAAACGATAAATAAAATCAAAACTAAGATAAGAAGATGGGGAGGACAGCGGCTCAACAAAGCTGGAAAAACGATTCTAATGAAATACGTCCTTTCTGCACTACCAATATACCAATTCTCCATCCTTCTGGAACCAAAAGGAGTGTTAGAACATATTAGAAAGTTTCTAAGAGATTTCCTTTGGTATGGAGGAAAAAACAATGAAAACAAAATCCATTTAGTGAATTGGGGTATCATAAAGCATCCAAAGCTCTCGGGCGGCCTCCAAATCCACGACCCCTTCCAGGATTACTTGGCGATGGGTGGTAAACTTCTTTGGAAAATTCTATACAATAGACATCATTGAGTCATTCAAGTACTAATAAATAAATATATATAGGGAAACAACCTGAGATGTCTTGACTGCAAGCCTATCTCCAAAGGATCCTCAATCTGGTCCTTGTGCAGAGCAGCATGGGAGTTCTTCTCTCAAGAACTATACTAGGTTCCCAGATATGAAAGGAAAATAAACATCTTCGTAGATAAGATAATGGGAAACAAACCACTACAGAATATTCAAGAGCTAAAGGATATAGCACATTGGTTTACTCAACAAGGAATCAAAACTTTGCATGACTTCGGCTCCTCAGAGAACTTCGACAATTGGCAGAGCTGGAAAAACGCAGCAATCCCAGCCAATCTTGAACCTACCAGAATCCTTCTCATAGACAAACTGAAAGGCTTCGCTCCTACTCATCTCCAAGGAAAATATGAACGGGTATGGGACCCAAAACCAAACTACACAACAATCCTTGGTTACAATGATCTCCAAGCCCATGACGTTGTGAGAAAAAGCTTATGGAAGCTAGTATGGAATCCATTTGGACTCCCCAAAATAAACTTCTTCATTTGGACAGTAGTTCACTGAAAAGTGCTCACCGGAAACAACCTCATCGAAAGAGGAATCATCGGGCCACATTGGTGCCCTCTTTGCCGCAGGAATGCTGAAACAGATCACCTATTTCTGGATTTACACCTCACCAAACAGTTCTAGAATCACATGCTCCAAGAACTCAATATAACCATGCCATCATTCAACACCACCTCCCACCTTTTCAAGGTGTGTAAATCCACCTATCCCCCCCCCTCTCCAAAAAGAAGCTTTGGCTCCAAATCTAGATAAACATCCCTAAATTTACATGTTGAAAAATTTGGATCGCCAAGAAAAAATCCAACTTCCATGAAACACATTACGCCCCCCCTGCAAATTGCTGGACAAGCCAAAGGGCTTATGATAGAATTCCTAAATTCCTCCAACTCCACGACATATGCAAATCTTAGCACAAAGGAATTGAGTTGGATTGGAGCCATCCCTCCAAGCCCCAACAAAAATTTAAATCCCCGACCTCGATACTTACCACCTTGGCAAATCAGACTCTCCAATTTTGGTTTTCAAGAACAGAGGAACAAATAGTCTATGGATAATATACACTTCGATGGTGCATCCAAAAAAAATACTGGAGCAGCAGGAGCAGGGGGAGTTCTGTGGTCTATTGGAAGAGTGCTGAGAATGAAATACAGATGGGGGTTGGGAATTTTCTCAAATAAAATTGCAGAAGCCTTAGCTCTGCTAAAAGGTTGTCAGACCGCCAAATATCAAAGGATTGAAAGACTACAATTGTTTGGGGATTCTCCTGTAATCATCAAAGCCCTCAACTCGAAGACAGATTTCAATAATTTGGCCTTAGAAAGAATCTTCCAATGAATTCAGCAAATTGCGAATACATTCATCCACTTCAGAGCATTCCGCATCATAAGAAATCTAAATTATGAAGCAGATTTGGAAGCAAAGGCTGGAACCAGTCTCAACTTCGGGATAATTGAATTCTCCAACAATGAAATTGGCTATCATCACATCCCTTGAGTGATTGTGTAGTGATTAAAAATCATGACTTCTCCAATTCAAAATTCGCAGGTTATGACTCAAGAAATCGATTCTTCCATTCTTCGCAGCGAAGAGACAGATTACTGTGCAGACTACATGGATTGTTGGAAAGGAAGGAAGGTATTCTCGTATAAGAAGATATGGCATAAGAAGAGGATCTAGTACCTCTGATCTCACAAGAAGAGATTACGCCCTCTGAAGAACACTTGGACACTTAGCATCATGAAGATACTTGTCTCGCCACTTCTCCCCAAGAATTCAACAATCTATCACACATGGAGCATTAAACTTGGATCACCCTCATCGAATTATTACACATCGATTGCTTGCCAGTAAGACTCCAAGTGAATCTGCAAACTCTCAAGAAATTGTAGTTAGCAGCCTTCTAGACTTTGAATGCGCTAAAAAAAAGAAGAAAAAAAGAACAACTCCACTTCTGGAATCGAAATTAGAATATCTCATCCAAATCGCAACTAGAAGAACATCTCAAAGGAAGAACACTATTTTGGATTTTGACAGTGAAGCCATTTAAAGACAAAATTTTAGTCCTTACAACAAATTGATGCTGGAAAATTTTGAATATTGTATTTAGCCGGATTTGTCTTTCAGCCACGGCTCATTCATTTTTATTTTTTTTAATATTATTTATCCGTTTTAGTTATTAAAAAAAAAAATAGAAAGCGGATCAACAAACCCCCATGGTTCTTCAATGCAAATTGAAACCACACCAAGCAGCAAAGGAAAGGGAGGGGCAGGAATTATGGTAGATTAGAAAGAAAACGTAGAAGCAGTAGAATGTGGAGACTCCAAACCTATAGGTAAATGCATTATTAAATCGCTTCAAACGCCCAGGTATGAACTAACATCTAGTAAAATAGATGAAAATATTCAATACTTAAGCGATCACGCAGTAATTGGTAAATTCATGGGGATCTGACCATCTGAGAAATATCTAATATGGTGGATCAACACAAGATGGAAACCCAAAGGCCACTATAATCTACAACTGAGCTCAAAAGGATTTTTCATGGTTATCTTCAAACACCTGGAGGACATAAATAGAGTGTTTGATGGTGGACCTTACTTCTTTAACTTGATAGGGTTATATCTTCACCTATGGAAACCAAATTTTAGCCTAGAACACAAGAATCTAACATGTACGCCAGTTTGGATCTGCCTATATTCCCTACCAATGGAATACTAGAAGGATGAAACCCTAGAAGGAATAGGAAATACTCTAGGAAAATATGTCAAAGCCTCTGAACCCACTAAAATTTCCAGATATACTGCTTATGCAAGAATTTGTGTCTACATGAATATAACAAAAGAACTTCCAGGATCCATATGCTTGAGTCATGGAGGTATAGAATGGGATCAACCACTTAACTACGAACACATACCTTTTAGATGTCGCAAATGCCATGATCATGGTCATTTATTCAAGGACTCTCCCAAGAATAAAGAAGAGGAGAAAGAAAGAGCAGAGGAATATAAAGACATATAAGGATACACAAAGGTCTCGTGAAAGAAAAGAACAGGTAGAAAGCAAGAAGAAACAACCTCAAAGAACAATGTAGAAAAAAAAGAATGCCTATGTAGTTATAGATCCAGATCTAAACGACCAGAAAAAGGAAAGGGAAAGCATAATTGTTGGACGGAAATCAAGAAATCAAAAACTGACTTAAAAAGTAAATCAAAGGAAGATATGATCCAAGAAGAAACAAAAATGAAAGGCAAAGAAGACATAGCGGAAGAAGATATGGACACAAGGGATCTAGATTTGGAAAAATTGGAAGTGGCTTGTAATAAAAAGGAATTCAACTCCATACCAACCCACCAAATCACCCTTCTAAAATAAGCTTTCTCTAAAGTTCACAATAAACCTTTAAAAAAAGGAAAAAGGAAAGAAGAAAGTTCCAACATCCACTTAGGACTAAAATCGATCACTCTCAAGGAGCAATCCAAAAATACAAAAGAGGAAAAGAGAAGAGGAAGACCTCCAATCCAACAGAAAAACAAAGAGATAGGAGAAAATTTAATCAATTCAGGCCAGTATGCAAGCCTGAACGAGTTGTTTCACCCAAATGCCTAGTTATCCAATGCAGATAATATCTTGTAATATTAGAGGGATAAATTCAAACTCCAAGCAAAGGATATTAAGAAACATGGTGCAAATTGAAAGACCAACTGTAATAATGCTTCAAGAAACTAAATGTAATGTAGAAATATTGAAACACATAGTGACTTGAAGATGGAAAGGAAGTCGGGCTTTTGCAATAGATGCACAAGGTGCCTTGAGAGGATTGGCCTTGATTTGGAACCCTCAAGAGATTCATCTAAATAACTTCATCTCCACTACGAACTACTTATCAACTAGCTTCACATTCTTGAACTCTGGCTTAAATGGATTCTTAACCAATGTGTATGGCCCAAATATTGTATCTCAAAATCTAAATCTCCTTAACCAATTAAGCTCTATGGGTCATAATATGATGGGAGCAATCTATATCCTTGGAGGATATTTTAATATGATAACTAATCTCAGAGAAAAGAAAGGAGGTTTGTGTAGATTGGATAGGGACTCCTTAGCTTTTGAAAAAATCATTGAAGATATCCATATGATTGATTTGGAAACAAAAATGGGCTATATACTTGGAATAACAAGCAGGGAGGAGAAAGGCAGATTGCTTCTAGACTAGACCGCTTCCTAATCTCAAAAAATATAATCAACTAGGGGTTCGATGTTGAAGCCTTCATTCTACCAGCAACGGGCTTTGACCACTGGCCTATCAACTTGATTCTGAGTAGCAATAAAAAGAATACTCCTAAGCCCTTCAGATTCAAAGCCTTTTGGTTGAACCATGATGACTTCATCAACAACATAGACAACTAGTGGAAGGAAGCGGATCCATGCCCAGGATTGTTGATGCACCACCTCCAGGATTTATTGGACAATCTACTCAAGCAAACGCGAGCCAGATCTCCCTAGTTCAATGCGAATCTAGAACAAATAGAGACAGAATACAAAGCTACTTTCCTAGATCTAGTTAGAGATCGAGTGCTTAGACATCTTACCTTCAGATTGTAGATCTTATTTCTTGTTGTTGCTCCAAGTCCCGCGGTCGTCAGATCTTTAGCTGCAAGACCGATTAAGACATATGGAAACAATACAAGCAGTAAAGTATGTCTAAACAATAACTGATCTAAGTAAACAGTTAAGGAAATAAACTCCAAACATTTTTAACACAATAACATTTGTAGAAAGAGTTTATATTACTGTATAAAAGAGGGAAATACAAAGTAGAGTGATGATCACAACCCAAGCCTTAACGTTGCAATCCTCCTCCAAAAATTCAAGCCAATGCCTCCAAAGGAAGTGAGAGTCTCCCAAATAGATGGATAGGGATCTCTAAGCTAATTTCACCAACATGTATGTGCTATAGAATTCCTCCCTTTGGAATGGAGAGGGACCTTGTATTTATAGGACCAAGTGGTTAGAATAGGTTGAGGATGATGGGGAGAGGGCTAAGGGATCCTCCCTTAAGGCTAGGGAACCGAAGGCCAGCTCACCTAGGAGTTAGGGATAGGGATCCACCTCATCCAACTTCTAGAATTCGCTTGAAAGCTACCTTTATCCCATTAAACTAACTCCGGCGTAAGCTGCATGAAGGAAACCTGCACTAGCACTTCTTGCTCAAAGACAACATGCGCCGACCCAATTAGGAATGTGGAAAAAGGGCATCAACTTGCTCTAACTGACTATCTTGATCTAGGGAAACTTTAGGGATTGAGGCACTAAGTTAACATGGGACTCATGATGACGAGATTTAGGTGTAACAGAATGCCCCCCAAAGCATGAAGCTGGTAAAACAAGATAGGTGAAGTGCTTTGAAAGATAAATGGCAAGGACTTGTTGGCTGGAGGATGCTGCTGCAGTACAATTGACTCTGAGATACAAGTCTCACATGACTCATAACATGGTTGCCGACCAATACATTGTAGATCCATGATAGTAAAGACCGACTGAACACAATCATGGCTACTGGACACAATCGTAGATCCATGATGACATGATAACACAACCACGACCAATACAAAGTGGATCCGTGTAATATAACTCAAACAATCTCCATCGCAACCTGGGTAGAATATGACGTCCCCAGGGTCTTCAAGTCGAACCCGCAATGATACGAACCTATCCATGTGATTACAATGTTTTGGAGTTGAACATGGTAGAAACCACTTGATTACCGGTCATTAATGTATACCGTTAACAAGCGCGAGGGAAATCACCATTAATGTCGATGATCCCCAAGGTGTCATAGTACATATCACCAAGTGCGAATAAATGAGTTGAAGTCGAATGCCTGATGAAATCTTTCAATCAAGAGTCAATGATGTAAATTCATGATGAAATCGAGGTAACCTGCCATTGAGGCATGCAGGCCCAAGGTACTTGGTTGGTTTCTAGATTCAATCCTCAGATGATGTGTTGAAGTCGACAAGGATGAATCCGTCGAAGGAGGTCCATGATGAATCCCCCATCAACGACACAAAACTCGATAACAGATGGTTGGAGTAGATCAGATGGTAGAGCAATGTGCAAGATTGACTCAAGGTAGACAGATATGGTAGAAGGTGTACTGACAGCAGATGATGAGCAATCGACATATCTTGAACATGAGCATGGCATGACTTGGTAGTATTGACATGATGAGAACAGTGTTGACCCCTAATGTAATTGATAGTAGATACATTCTTTGGATGACCCAAAGGAGTGACATGACTCATGGAATCAATATGACTCGAAGGCAAACGGATCACCCAATTATTGTATGCAAATGCAAAATGAGTGTCATGTTCAAGAGTGACAATGCAGTTTCCATAAATAAGGCATAACACAAAATCTTTCATTTTTCCCCATCATGACTGATGACTGCCTCACTTGTTTTTAGCGAGCTTGAGGAGGGTAAACAGATGCTCGGTATAGCTCATCTCATAGATGAGTCCAATCCCAAACGTTTTTCGAACCTGGGAAAGGAGGGGTTCATCCCATGGCGGGCCCTTCAATGCTGAAATTTTAACGAGTCCATAGAAGGTAAACTCAACATCATTTCATATTTAGAGAATCTAAAAAGAACTAAAGAAGACTCCAAAGGTCCTTTTTCGTAAGGTTAGCCTCTTCGCCTAGAAAAGGGTAAAACAATGCGAGAGAGGACTCTTCCAGTCATGATCAGCTGGAGTATTCCTTTTTTGTAAATAGTTCCCCCTGGTCTAAAAAAGGGGTAAACTATCACCAAGAAGATGATCATTCAAATACTTTTACAAGCGTGAACGTATCAAGTTCGCTTGGCGATCTTTTCGTATTTAGAGAGCCTGAAAAGAGCTTAAAGAAAAGACTACGGGGGGTTCCTTTTTCGTGGGAGTTTAACGAGCCCGAAAAAGTGATAAACTATAACTCGGTGACTTATAATCATTATTTCACGAGCATGAGAAAGAACAAAGAGTTAGCTCGGTGTCATTAATAATTGAATTTAATGAGCGAAATAACGACAAAAATACGCTCTATGAGTCGTTCATACCTGAGAATATGCGTAAAAAGATCATAACCGCGAAAAACTGGATCAAAATGGTGCTTAACTTCACCTGCAAGCTTCAAAACTAGGTAAAAAATGATTAACCGGATATAAATGAGTCCAACTATAGCAAAATAACCCATATTGGAATAAATTAAAAAGGGAATGTGCTCTTTTTTAATATAAATAGGGGTAAATAGTAAAAAGAATTACTATTTGTTTTTTACCAAGTTGGAGAGGTGAAAAGTGCCCTTTGGATCCGTTCTTCTTTTGTTGATTCCGGGAGCTGTGATCCATCATTTCAGGTGTCGTCAGTGATAGGTAACCCTAAAATTGTCTCCTTAACTTTCTAGTGGTTTAGAATTTGCCTTTTCTTGCATTTAGGTAGGTTTTGGGCATGTTGGGTTGGGGGATTTGCGCTCACGGGCCGACACAGGTCGCCCTTTCGGGATCTGCGCCAGCGCAGAACTCGAAAGGGAGTTCTGCGCCGGTGCAGAACTCGAAAGGGAGTTCTGCGTCGGCAGCGCATTGTCCAAATGGACGTTCTGCGCTGGTGCAAACCGCCAACTTAACCTCAAAACCTAGCCAAATGAAAACTCTTTTGATGATTAGGCAAAGTTCTAATGGTGTTAAAATGTCTTTCTTGACAGGTTTGGAGTGAGCACAATGGTTCTTGAGTGGCGGGAACGCGAGCATGAGCTTGATGATGTGAAAGCGGAAAATGATCCGCAATGTGTTGCAGCGTTGAGGAACTGTGGGCTACTAAAGTATTTTCGAGTGTCGGGGATGAGATCCCAAGTACCATTATTGACACACCTGGTCCAATGTTAAGGCCATATTCAACAGCACTTCCAAATAGGTGAGGACACGCGTACCATAGATGTCGAGGACATCTATTTTCTTACAGGGTTGTCCCGGTGAGGAAACCCTATGTCCTTGACCAGATCATGAGGTGGTGATCGCTCAGTAGAGGACATGATAGATCAGTGGTGTACTCCGGTTCCCTTCAAGGATGTCAGGGACCGGGCTCTATGGACGATACTCTTTACCATTGTGCGAGCTGCTGGTAGCCGATCTGCTCATCTGGCGAGCAAATCGCAAATGATGTATGCCGAGGAGTGCATGACTCCTACCGTGTTCAACTGGTGCGATGGGCTTCTCACCAGTCTCGGGGATCAGTTGACCAAATTCCAGTGCGGGGCATTGAATTAGTTTGGATACGGTTCAGTGGTGGTGTCCTTTATGCTGGAGCAGGTGCCCCACTTGCGCCCGCAAGTAGACCTCGAGGATCGGGATGCACGCGATCCTCACATGACCAGATGAGAAGAGGTGATGGCTCGCCATGGTGGCGGGGGTCCCATCATCAGTTTTGGTACGGGGTTCTTCACGTGGTTGCAAGGACAGATCCTCATGGTGGAGGATTACCCATACAGCGGTATAGACTTCCGAGGAGACCCCGACTTGGTGTTTCCCGAGGGAGCACAGTGGGATGACATTGGTAAGAACAATTGCTTGTGTTTTTTCATATTTTGTACATTTTATGATTTTTTTGGAGTAGTGTTGATGAAGTATACATGTTTTCTTGCAGACGTGGGTCCAAAGCGACAACTTGGGGTCTCTCACC
This sequence comes from Larix kaempferi, assembly GCA_027924585.1. Classification (NCBI taxonomy): domain Eukaryota; kingdom Viridiplantae; phylum Streptophyta; class Pinopsida; order Pinales; family Pinaceae; genus Larix; species Larix kaempferi. Next base: position 7,368,727 of record BSBM01000015.1, read on the forward strand.
TTGTGTGGAGAGGAGGAGCGCCAGAGGTGGAGCCCACGGTCCGTGATGCTCTAGACGATCTTGAGGAGGTTGAGGAGAACCTCTAGAGGATGACCTCAGACATCCCAAAGCCGACTGTCCATGACCTATCCCATCACTATCAGAGGCTGGTGATGGGAGTATCAATTCGTTTTGGCACGCTGCTTCAGAAGGTGGCGAGGGCCGTAATCTGTTACCATGTGCATCCTGGGGCTGAGCGACCTAGGGCTGTGCGGCGGAGGGCTTAGGCGCATGCTTTATATATGTATATACTAAAAGCTTATGAGCTTCAGATTTTGTAGAGATGAATCTTACTGAAAGCTAGCATGCTTCAGAATTTTGTATCAACACTACCATTTTTTGTATCTTGTACCGATTTATATATACATACACTATTGACGGTTTTATACATCTTGTGTTCTATTGGTGATTTATGAGATCTTGTTTACATGTTTGCTTATACAATGGATAATTTACATGTTATGTCTACCTTTATATTTTATGAATATGTTATGTGTGTGCAATGTACCAATCCAAAATGAAGTTGGCCATCGAGTCAACAACTGTATTCATGTCTCGTGGAATGTGCAGGTATTGAATAGACTCAAAGGACCTTTCCAGAAGATGAACTCGTCGGAAGAGACAGAGTAGAGTAGGGTCGCGGATAGCGTAGATCCGGTTAAGATGAGAAACCACTAGTTGCAAATCCAAGTGGATAACAACGTGGTTCGTACCCAAGGAAAGAGCATCGGTTAGGGTTCCAATCACCGCCTTATACTCTACGGCGTTATTGGTCACGTATCCTAGGCAATTTCCTCCTGATCTAATGAGCTCTCCGGTTGGGGAATAAAGTACCCAGGATTCCGAAGCAAGGCTACGAGTATTCCAGCTAGCGCCGTCTGCGAATCCATAGCAAGTTGCTATCTGTACATGCAGACAGAACATGGTATAAGTAGCAAAACAAGATCTAGACACACTAAAACAAAGCGTCACACCACCAAAAACAGACGCCATGTACAACATACCTATGCGTGAAAAACTCAGGCATAGTACCTCTTCAGGTAGAGCCCATTGTGGGGCTCACCCAAAGGTATCCCATCATAATCCTCTAGTTTGTAGGCTCCCTTCTCCAGAACATGCTTCACTATGTACGGTCCGTTCCACATGGACTCGAACTTACCTGCCCCCAGCTTATCGTGCTTTTGGTCATATGTGAGAACCAAATCACCCTCGTTGTAGACACAAGGTTTTACTGACTTATCATATTGTGCTTTGATCTGTTCCTTATGTGCCTTGTTGGCAAGAGCAGCATCGCGGCGAGTCTCATCGAGTTTCGCTAGGTAGAGGAAGCATTCTTCCTCGGCAGTGGTGTTCGAAAGGAGTTCAACTACGAGTTTGAGAGATGGAATCTCGCACTCTATTGGTAGGACTGCCTCCAATCCATAAACTAATTGGAAAGGTGTAAATCCAGTGGCAATCTTAACGGAGGTCCGATAAGCCCATAGTGCGGAAAAGAGCATGTTGTGCCAGTTTGATTTATGCGTACCCACCATGCGTTGGATCATGGTTTTCAAGACTTTGTTAATGGCCTCTACTTGTCCATTGGACTGTGGGTAGTAAGGGGTTGAGTTTTCGTGATGAAAACCCAGTCTGACACTCAATTTGTCAACCATATAGTTCTGGAAATGAGATCCATGGTCGGTGACTATGGCTTGCGGAACTCTGAACCGTGAAATAACATGATTAAACATGAAGAGTGCGGCGGTTTTTCCATCTTCGTTGTACGTATGCATAGCCTCGACCCATTTTGTAAAGTAATCCACGACTACTATGACGTAACCATGCCCCCTGGCCGAGGTAGGCTTACAGTGCATGAAATCTATGCCCCATTTGGAAAAGGGGCCAACAGCAATAACTGAGTGTAAAGGGTCTGGGTGGGTGCGCTTTTTCATTTGAAAATGATAGCATAGGGGACATTTTTTAACGGCCTCTATGCAATATTTAAAGATGGATGGCCAGTAATATCCCGCGCATAGTATCTCGTGGGTTGTAGCCATCCCAGAGAGATGACCGCCACAAGCCCCAGCATGACAGTCATTCAAGACGTGTTTAGCCTCCTCATGTGTCAAATAGCGTCGAAGAACAAAATCAATACCACGATGGTACAAGGTATCATTGATGATCAAGTAATACTTGGCGTGGTGGCGTATACGACGACGCTCGTCATGAGACAGTTGGGGGTTGAACCGTTGGGTAAAATATATAAGGTAATATCTCCATACCATGGGTCAGACGTGCTGATAAGGAACAACTACTCATCTAGAAGAGAATCGTTGGACTCAGATCCTGCATTAGCACGGGGAAGATCGCAAATGAGCTCGGCAAACACCAAAGAATTCTTAGACTTGGCCTTCTTGAATAGGAGATCGAATTCCTAAAGTATCACGATCCAACGTGAATACTTGCCCCCAAGTACTTGACATGTCAAAACGTGGTACATGGGATTCGAGTTGGCGATAATGGTGGTGGTGTGGAGCAGTATGTAATGACGAAACTTTTGGACGGCAATGACTGCCGCGAGAGCGAGTTTCTCGACATGTGAGTAACGAGTTTCAGAGTCAATAAGACCCTCACTTAGGTAATAGATCACATGTTCCTGGGCGTTGTGGTCCTCCTATACAAATACCATGGCGATCATGGTGGTAGAAGCAGCGATATAAAGAATATAATCTCGGTAGTAATTGGACGGTTGGAGCACAGGGGCATGGGTAATATCGTGTTTAAGACTATTGAAGGATTGTTGCGCTTGATCGTCCCATATGAACGGAATGTCCTTATTGAGTAGTCTCATATAACCATGTGTCTTCTGAGTGAAATTACAGACAAAACGCCGTAGGTAAGTTGCGTTCCCTTGCAAACTTTGAAGTTATGTAACGTCAGTAGGAGGTGGGAGAGAGACAATGGCTTCCACCTTCAAGGGATCAATGTGGATCCCATCTTTCAAAACGATAAAACCTAGGAGGCGTCCAGACTCGATGTAGAAAATACACTTGTGAGGGTTCAGACGGATGTTATATCGTCTTCACCTGAGGAATACTGTCGTTATATGATCGATGTGGAACTCACGCTGCTACGAATGGGCAAGGATATCGTCAAGATAAGGTTCCACAAAGTCCGTCACATCATGAAAAGAGTACGACATGGCCCGCTAGAACGTGGCACCAGCATTTTTAAATACAAAAGGGAGTTTACGATACGCAAACGTACCCCAAGGGAATATGAACGAGGTCTTGTTTTGTCGGCGAGGTGGATCTCAATTTGGTTGTAACTAGAAAAGCCTTCCATAAATGAGAAGATGACACTTCCGGCACAATTGTCAATGATCTGATCGATGAAGGGAGTTAGGTAATTGTCCTTGGAACAAGCCTTGTTGAGATCCCGATAATCGACACAGACTTGGATGGTGCCCTGCTTTTTAGCCACAGGGACAACATTTGAGACCCATTATGTTAATGGAACAGGGTAGATAAATCCAGCCTTCAAGAGCTTTTCAATTTCTGCTTTGATTGCCGCAGTTTTTCGAGGGTGTACCGGTCGTAACTTTTGACGGACTAGTTTAGCTTCAGGATAAGTTTTAATTTCGTGCGAAACAATAGCAGGGTCTATCTCAGGCTTTTCCTCGTAGGTCCAAGCAAACACGTCTCGAAATTGCTTGAATAAGGTCGTGAAAGTAGTAATCTCTTCAGGGGAACATTTCTGGCCTAAACGAATATGTTCCACTACACCAGGGGTAACCGAGATGTCAATTGGAGTCGTGGGTTCAATGTTCGCCAATTTTCCCTCAGTGCCTGTATGACATGTGAGTATCGGGGACTGGGGGCAAGGGTAGACATCTGGTATGAAAATTGTGGTGATGCTATTCTCAACAGAATCCAATGGGGGAAGGAAAGACGATCTATGGTGGAGGTCTTCCCACGAAGGGTCATCTACACTCATAATTTCCATAATGGACTCGTCAGAATGAAAAGTCTGGAGTAGAGGATCGAGTAAGGATGATGTCCGTTGTAGAGAACAGGATGTAGAGGGCACAGTCAAGTGGTCCTCGGGTGCTGACTGGCTAGCCTCATAAGTGAGTTCAGCGGGTGAAAGAGGCATGGTATCTCCAATCAGATGCATAGTGGCTTCATCGGGTACAAGCCATTGATCGTTAGAGTTGGGAAAATATGGAATCTCAGAGGAGATCATGTTCACCGTGGCAACATGGTTAGGGGGATATGGGGTTGGAAAGATGCCCATCAGAGATGAATCTTTTATGAGGCTGACCCCCACGCTCTCATATAGCTCCAAAGATTGTCCGAGTAATGGGATATTATTGCCAGGATGAGTAGCGGTGTCCGATGTATAGAATTCCAGTTGGTCGACAGTGACAATTCGACCTTGGTGTGGGAATTGCACTATGCGGAAGACAGACGAGGCAACCGCAGTCATGGCATAAAACCAATTATGACCAAGTAAGAGATTATAATCTAAAAGGGTTGTGACTACTTCCACGTTAATGGTTGCGGTCTTACCCCCCAACTCGACTTCTAAGGCTTGTAATAGCCCATGGGGTTGAAAGGCACGACCGTCGAATGCTTTCAAGGTGGTGGGAGAACTGTTCAATTCGGGAGAACCAATGGCTCTCCAATAAGATAACGACATGACCGAGGTAGAAGCCCCTTCGTCTAGTACAGTGCGATGGACTGTATTCCCAACAACATTCGTAGCAACTTGAAATGCTAGCTGGTGGGAAAGCCTCGGTTTAAAGTACTCAAGTCGAAACATGATTGTGTTCGAGGAATCCGGATCTACCACGCCAATAGCAGCAAGAAGAGTCTTGCGTTGGTTGGGACAATTCTGCAAGACCTTTAGCGTCGACATGGCACAAGGAGCTTGTGCCAAGTCCTCTACAATATTGTAGTTCTGAGCTGCCCGAGCATTGGGATTGAAAACTGCTTTTGGAATCGTGCTCTTAGGCGGACGCAATACTGACTCTAAAGAAGGCTTCTCAATGGTGAGGGAGGCCTGCGGTACGGTAACATCGGGCAAAGAAGTAGAATCTTTTTCAGAATTACTTCCAATGGGTTCCTTCGGAGGGACTGAGTCGTATGAACGCAATCGTTTGTTCAGGTTGACTGTCTCACTACGCATCATGAGAACATGCGTGGTGGAGGATGCCTCTCCGTGTGAAGGAGAGGTTTGAGAAATCAGTTGTTGGTTGAGTGGGGAAGGGATCATTGAGAATTGCGGGAGTGGGGTTTCCCTTAAGAAACTTATGTACTTCGTCTCGGTGGGGACATTTCTTGGAGAAATAGTCACCACCACACAGTAAACAAGGATACTTAAACTTACTCTTCTGTTTAGTATCTTCAGGGGTGCCCTCGGGATCTTGCTAGTTAGAAGGTTTCTTAGGTTTACCTTGTTTTTTCTTCTTACCACCAGATTTCTGAGGCGAAGCTGATTGAACATAATTCACTTCTTCGGTGGAGGCAGGAGTGGACAACTTAGTGGTGTTGTTGCCAGATTGTGGTGGGGATGTGGAAGAACCCTGGGGGTTCGATGGTCCACCAGTTTGAGTAGTAGGTTGGGAAGTAAGGGAACCAATAATGCCATCGTCCTGATGTCCCTTGGGTGGTTTTGCAGGGTCATATGTAGGTTGGGGTGCGTCAGGAACAATTTCATACAACGTGTCAGATTGAGCATAGACCAGGTCTAAGTAATGGGCACGGGAAATAGCATGTTCCTCGGTGACGGCCCCTCCCATGGCCACGTCTCGAGCTACGGTAGGAAAAAGAGACTTCGTGAACTAGTCAACTAAGAGTTGGTCTGGAATGTGAGCCTTAATGAGACATCATCTTCTCCGCCACTCATGGATATGATCTGAGATATGAGTTGCGGTATTCTGGCGAAGAGAGGTCAATAAGTACGTACCAGTCTCATAGCGAATGGGCAACTGGAAATGAGTCAAAAAAGACAAAGCAAGAGAACGAAAATCTGGAAAGGAGTTCGATGGTAATTCAATATACCACTTGGCAGGTGGGCCGGTGAAAGTTCGTTGGAATAACCTAAGACGGATCGAGTCGTCCATTAAGGAATTGGATGAACACCATAAATGATATGTCATCACATGATTTTTTGGATCCTCACCAGGTTTGCCATCAAATTTGGGTCATATGGTAGTTTGACCGGAATTGGTGGCCAATTATGTCCGTGGAAGATGGGGTCATTAGTAAAACGAGACAGGTCGGGTAGGTCCAAAGTGGCCAAGAATGGCAGCTGTTGATTCGGATGCGGGTACTGATAGTACTGATATGGCATATATGGACCAGTGGGACCTTACATCGACTGGTTGTAGGGTGTTCCCGGAGGAAACTAGTTGTAAGGGGGTGTGCCGCTCGAACCATATGTAGGTCTGTCACCATAATAGGGTGGTCCATTACCATAAGGTGGGGGTCTTCCGCCGCCGTTGGGAGGGGGTGGGCCTCCTCCAAATGGTGGAGGTACGCAGCCTCCGCCGGGAGATGGGGGGCCTCCTCCAAATGGTGGGGGTCCGCCGCCACCGCTGAAATAAGGTGGTCCTCCACCGCCTCCACCAAGAGGGGGTGGTGCTCCACCTCCTCCGTCGGAAGGGTGCGGGCTTCCACCACCACCCCCACCAGAAGGGTGTGGTCCTCCTCTGCCACCTCCACCAAAATAGGGTGGTCCTCCACCGCCGCCACCGGAATAGGGATGTCCTTCACCATAAGGTGGGGATCCTCCGCCACCGGGAGGGGGTGGTCCTCCACCTCCGCCGGAAGGGGAAGGGCCTCCGCCTCCGCCACCAGAGTGGGGTGGGCCATTGTTTCCAGAATGAGGTGGGCCTCCGCCAGAAGGTAGAGGTCTGCCTCCTCTGGAATTGTATGGGGGCCCGTTGCCTCCAGAGGGAGGGGGAGGGGGACCAAACAAGGGTGGTGGTACTTGAGGGACGATTGGTGGGGGTCCATTTTGTAAAACATTTTGGTGTCCCCATAGAGTGTATGGATTTCCGGGATAAGGTATCCCGTAGAGTGTGTTTCCGGGATTGAATTGTCCTGACACAAGGTTAAGATAACCTGTATACGCTTGACTCCATGGTGGTTGAGTTGAATTGGATGGTCCCACAACATGAGATAGATCCATGGTGGATCCCACAGCGAGTAAAGAAGTTCCAACGGAATGACCGATAGGAAATCGTCCACTCCTATTATGGTTAGGAAACAGGGGTTTCCCCCCAGTAACAACCACTTAACAACATGCTGACCACTAATCGATGGTTGACCCATAATGGGTTGTTGATTACCTGCTACGGGATGAACATTACTCGTAAGAAAATTAGGGGGTAAAGAGTATCCTCCCCGCGAGTTTTGGGGTGGGGGAGGGGTGGGTAATGTTCTCGTAGTAGTAAGAGGGGTGTTGGACTGTTGTCCTTCAACAGGTTGAGTCATTTGGGGTATAGAACCGGTATCCTGTCTAAGGGGTGTACTTGCAGGAAATGAAGGTTGACCATGTTCATAAGTGGTCATGTTGTGGATGGACGGTTCCAATGAATCATAAGATAAATAATGAATCGGGATATGTCGATATGTGGGTACTTCCGTGTCTTCAGCCCTTCGTAAGAGACTTTGTCTTCGAAATTTGTTTCCCATGGCACGTAATCTATCCAGGCGATTACGAAAGGGTGCCAGAAGCACATCAGGAGTAGCCCAACTGGGTGAGGGTGAAATGGAAAAATGAGCCACTTGTTGACCTAGAGATGTTTCCCAAAAGGGTGCGGCTGGACCAAATGCAGTGGATACAGGGTCGTCTTGGGATGAATTTAACCATTCTAAAGATCCAGGCTCTCCTGGCAGCATGCGAGGGAGAGATGTGTCTTGCGAAGTGGAAGTTTCTGCCTCTTCGCCCCTTGAGGGGTTGGAGGTTGGTGAGTCTGGAGGAAACATATGTGCTCCGACTCCATGGTAGGGTTTTCTACTTCAGGTGACACGACCGTGATATGTGGGTCCATTCTTACCCTCGAAATTACCTCATGATTAAGGGGATATTTGGGTGGTAAGTTTAAAATTCTGCAGGACCTTCTCCAAGGAAATTCAGCTAGAGTGACCAAACTAGAATATCTCCTAAGTGTATTCTAAACAAAAGAAAAGCAGTCTAGAAAAATATACACAAACTAAGGCCGCAAGCAAACTTAAGTGATAGGTGTGGATTCAAAAGTCTGGAACCTCATGGGATTGTCAAGGCTTCGCAACTCGTGATATACTCCAGGGTCCAACAGTTATACTCGGCCCAATATTTCAGAGCACTAACCAGGGAGGATTAGGACCATACCCCTGACCATATAACTCGACTGCCTAATAGTACATGCGTAGTAGCTCCCTGAGTGTTGTCCTCGATGTATTTCTTTGCGAAGATGGCCAAATGGTTAGCTCAGTTGGTTTCAAGAATCCTAAGGGTGTCTCCCGATATACTCAAGGTACGTGGGAGCTCAAATCCGTAGTGGTGTTGTCTAATGCACAACCGTACAACAAGAGCCTTTCGATATACTACCGAGTACGTGAAACAACTTTTGATATTCGCCGAGTACGTGAAGTGCCTTTCGATATACCCTAAGGTACGTGAAAGAGCCTTCGATATATCGGTTGGTACGTGAAAGAGCTTCACTATACCGGTTGGTACGTGAAAGAACTACAGTGCCCTCGAAATGCAGTGCAGGCAAATAATGGCAGTTGCCACATTTTACGATGCCGGAACACGTCTCTAACTTAACACACAAGTTACTAAAAATTTTACCCTAGTTCTACCGTTAATTTTATCTGGACGATTAGGTGAATGCATGAGGTGAGTACATAAACGTAAGCATAATGCAAGCCCTAACTACATGAAAAATGCACTCTTTCTTTCGATGACATCTATGTACGGGAAGGAGAAATCTTTTTCCAAATTGTTTTACCAAAACAACAAATTTCAACAAATCCCAAATCTACCAAAAATGACAATGAAAGTACTCTTTTACGCTTTTCAAGCAAAACATGAAATCCAAATCAAAGCATTTTCTTTTTGTCTTTTCAATTAGAATGAAACTAAGTGATGAAAAGGGAGAATTTCTACTTAGAGCACACTAACTCTTCAATTTTCACTATGATAGCCTAAAAGCATGAAAACCAAAAATGCATATAACTTTTTCAAGCATGGAATCACTTTTGCAAAAATTTGACTTCACTTGGATTTTTCAAGAAAATGAATGGCTCATAATTCGTGCAAAACACAAACAATTAACTTCTTTTTCAAACTTTCCAAAAGATCAATGAATGATGAATTCCAATGCATGAGACAACTTTTACAACAATTGTCAAATGAACTTGAAAAATGGTAAAAATGAAGCACTTTTTTATTTTCCAATGAATGCACCAAGACAACACTTGATAATAATAATGCTTTTAAATGTAAATGGCTGAAAAGAAGAGACTACTTGCAGCACTCTAATCACTCAGAAAATCTCAAAGAAAAATGACGAGCACTCCAATGACCCAAAGACACAAATCACTCAAAAATGATCGAATGCAAGCCAACAAAATATGACTAAACTCAACAACGGTTCGGAAGCAGATCTAGCATGCTGGATAGATCCAGTGAGGTGATTAGGAAGAATCAAGGTGGAGTGGATGACCGTGGGGGATTGGAATTTCCCACCACTTCAATCATGCTCGCTTGACAACAATGATCCGAAAACCAACACAAACAAACCAAAATAAAATAATGTTGGATAAAACGACCTCTGCCTGGAAGGTACAGTGCAGAGATGACTACTGATCAATCCAAAAATAAAAAAAGTTGGAGCAAGAAACCCTAACAGCAATTTTGAAAACTCAGCGCAGGTCACAGTTGGGCACAGAACGCCCGACGCAGTCTACAAACAGAGGAGAAGCGGTGGTGGCGCAGGATGTCAATTCGGAAAAAGCGTCGGCGGCATAGTTTGCTCAAAGCAAAAATGCGCTCTGGATGGACAGGTGCACAGGGTACAAAACCCAGGTGCATCGGGCGAAACACGCAATGTAAACAAAGCAAAAAATCCAAGGAATGATTAAGGAAATGGACTGAAAATGGCTCAACAGACCCAGAGAAAGTCAACAATCTCTTTAAAGAAATAAACTGATGGTGAAAAAAGGCTCAAGAGGAAAGGCAATGGCTTATCAAGAAATCAAAGGATAACACATCCAAACTTGAAATCAAAACAATGTATACTCCCCAGTATGGTCGCCAGATTTGTTATTGGACAATCTACTCGAGCGGACGCGAGCCAGATCTCCCTAGTTCACTCTCACCTATATTTCATCAATGACACCATGCTCATGGGCTCTCCCTCTATTGAGGAAGCCAAATCTCTTAAGCGTCTTCTTCATACCTTCCTGCAAGCCTCATATACCACCATCAATTTGGAAAAGTCTCTTGTCTTCTTCTTCAACATTCACATGGATATTCAATCTCGAATCCTCAGAATCCTTCACTTCGAAAAAGGTTCCCTGCCCTCAATTTTCCTTGGATCTCCCCTGATAGAGAATTCCATCAAAAATATCTCCTGGGAAGGTCTGCTTAATTCTCTCACTCGCAAGCTTACAAATTGGACCTTCAGGCCACTCAATTTTCCTTCTAGAGTTGTGTTACTCAAATCAACCTTCTATGAAATGCCTCTTTATATTTTCTCTGTAATGGAAACTCCTAAACATATCCTCAAGAAACTAAGGAAATTGCCAAGAAATTTTATGTGGAGTTGCAAGGCCTCGTAAAACAAATGGGCTCTAGTCGCTTGGGAAAAAGTGTGCCAGCCTAAGCTCAAGGGTGGTCTAGGTCTTAGAGACTTGGAACTTCTCAACAAATCCTTGCCTGCCAAAACTTGGTGGAAGTTGGTAACGAGCCTTCTCAACCCTTGGGATATCATTTGGAGAGATAAATATGAACTCCCAAACCTTTTGGAGGACCTAATAAGGATTGAAGGGGACAAAAAAGGCTCCTTAATTTGGAACTCGTCTCAAAAATAATTTATTACGAATCATAGATTCTAGGAAGTCATAGATGGTAAAATCACACTCTTTTGGAAGGATTCTTGGCAGCAACTCCCCCCCTTTACTTCATATCAGGCTTCCAATCAGCTCAAAAATCAACCCATCACAAGAAATAAGGTCATTTCAGACTACTGGAAGACAAATGATAATCAAGAGGATTGGAGACAATGGTTAGACAGAGATCAATGGATCCCTCATTTTGAGGACCTTGAGAGAGAACACCTATGGGAAGAGCTTCAATCCAGAGAAATTAAAAAAAAAAAAACGGAAAAGATCAACTCTGATGGGGCTACAAGTCTACAAGAAACTTCAACATCAAGGAGGCTTATCATCTAATCTCAGAGTACAACAGTCTACCAGATGAACCAATTTGGACAAGCAAATTTTGGTCTAAAATCTCAATCTTTCTCTCGCTATTCATGCATAACAAAATTCTTATCTAAGATAAAATCAAGCGAAGAGGCTTTGTTGAACCTTCAAGATGCACCCTTTTCCAGGCTCACAAAGAAGACATGAACCATCTGTTGAACAATTGCTCTTAATTCACTACTAGGTTCTGGGACAAATCAGCCATGCTCTTTAGACAGTCTGACAAAGATGCGAGCTCCATAAGAAACACCCTTTCGAATTGGAGACAAGACCCTTTAAAATACTCTATTCTTAATAGAATCTGGTAAATTCTACAAGGTTTCATCATTTGGTTGATTTGGAAGGAATGTAATCAACGAATTTTCAAAGGATAAAAATGGAAGTTTGACCAACTATGGAGAACCCTTCAATCCAACATCCAGGAGACCTTATGCCATACCTCTTGGACCCATGAAGATATGGTTTGTGTCCCTAAGGATCAGAGAATCTAGAATAACTGGTGTCCAATTATCACTACAAAGCCTGCTTCCTTTAAAACTAGGAATATTGACAGCCAGAGCCCAAATTCTTGGTTCGCACCCCTGGAAGGTTTCAACAAACTCAACTTTGACGGGACATCGTGGGGTAATCTGGGTCCAGCAAGCTATGGAGGCGTTATGAGGAATGAGTTAGGGAATATTCAATGGGTCTATGCAAGGTCACTTGTCATAGAAACAAATAACATGGAGGAATTATATGCCCTTCTCTCGGGCCTCCATATGGCTCTTGCTCAAAATCTTCGCAAGCAGATTATTGAAGGTGACCAGAAAATTCTTATTTCAATGATCACTGAAATCCTGCATGGGAGGAAGGTAGCTAAACTATCCAGAAGGTGGTGCCTCACTTACGGCCTAGAAGAACTAGTTGGGATTCTTCCAAACCTCCATTTAGCCATTCCTTCCCACGTAATACACCAAGGTAACTAGTTGGAAAACATGTTGGTGAACTCAGGCATCAACATCAAAGGAAACGAAATACAATTGGTTGGGTAAGAAATCCAACACCTTCTGTGGTGTAAGGAATGCCACGCTACATCTAGCAAGGACAAAAAGGAGTATTCATCCATCTTGATGACTCAGGTGGATCATAACACCAATTCTACACATATCATTCCACTTTGTAGCAGTGGATAGATGGAGGACAATCATAATCCCATAGTGGAGGGTGGGCCTAGTTCACTCGCCTAGTTCACTCCAGCCATCTAACACATCCATTCAAGGGAATGAAAACATAATTAAGACAAGTCATGTTGTTCATTGCATGCAACGCGATCTGGGAGAAGAGGACAACTAGTTGTTTATGCATGAGGTAAGCTCAACACGGATAAAGGAAGATTCATCTGCCCACCACCTTCACCGATAATAGTTCCTAGGTTGATGGATTTTTCACGCATGCTAGCTCTATACTGCCAGAAGCTCAATCTACCTTGTTTTTACTTTATAATCATGATAAGTAACAAGCATTCAATACTGTAAGTGCTTGCTCGAGTAATGATCATGATAGTTTTCATGTGAAGGATCAACAGAATGTTAATGCATCTTAACCCCCTCAGCATAAAGAGGTAGGTGATGTTAGAAGCAATGCACCCCCGATAATTCGTAATTCAAAGGTCTAATATTCTTTTGTTGTAGAACATAGAGATTTTGAGGGAAATTCCTTCTTTTGTTCATGGCAATTGGGTTCTGTTCAACATGTTGAACAAGGAGGAGAGTCGAGACTCTGTCAAGGAGAGAACTGAGTGGTATTGGTCTAAGGGAGGCCCCTCCCAAAACACCAGAAGGATTCCCAAGCCCGATAATAACTCTTATGGCATGGACAAGTCCAGAGACGCCAAGAGAGCCTGTCATACAACTCATTTTTATAGAGATAATATTACAGAGAATGTGAAGAAGGAAATGGACGACCTGGAAGCTAAAATCATGGTGGAGAAGGAAAATATCTCTGGAAATTAGATGCAAACAGATTTGGAAGATTGGCTAATAGACCCGGAGCATTCCAGAAGTAGAATGAAATTGTTCAATTGAACTCTGGATCGTTATTGGTCGGTAAACACTCTCCTAGGGAAATGTATGGAGGATAAGAGGAGAAATATTGGTGATCTACGTAGCCAACTGGGGGAAATCAACTCTCGCCTAAAAATGATGGAGGAAGTTCCGTTCAATATGAAAGTTATCGAAGTTAAGCAAAACCTTGTATCCAAGGCTATGGGTTATAGATTTGAAGTCACCAAGGTGGTAGAGGAGAATCAAGCTCAACGGTAGGCGCAAAACCAAGTTCAAGAATCCCATCGGATCATTATCTTAGATGATGAAGACAAAGAAGGAGTAGCACCAATGGATGAAGCTCGTCGCATCCAATGGATCTTCGGGTAGCCTCCCAATTTGCTTTGTCATTTCTTTTCAGTTGGTCTCTATCTAGTTTTGTTCAGTCTCTGTTAATGTACTCCTATATCTCAGACTCTCTGACTCTAGTTATGTTTAGTTTTGCCTCTTTAGCAGCATATGTTTAAGCAAAAAATTTCAGACTCTACGCTCTCTTTATTGCATCAAATGTGTAAGCAAACATTCTCAAACTTTAAAGCATCTATTGAATTAAGTTTTAAGCTCTTTGGTGCACTATTTTCCCTAAGGAGGGGCACCAGAAAGCCTTTTTCTTTTTGTACTCTATGTATCAGTTTGTATTATTAAAAGAATAGAAGGTACTATCTTGCTTACAAAAAAAATGAAGTAGTCTAAACTATTATATGATTTGAATTTTTTCAACAATTACCACCCATACAATTTTTGAATGCATAAATGGATTCAACACCCTCATTACCCCTATTGCACTTGGATTGTGTAATCTCCACAACTTATATTTGCAAAATGATAAATGGGTCAAATGATTCTTAAGGGACATATAACTAATATAAGTATTTTTATTTGGTTATGATGCCATAATAAGGGTTAAAGTTGTTTAGAACTTACTTCGTCTCTATTATTATTACTATTCTATTTTTAAGTGGAATGCATTTTTTTTGGAGAAATCTATCGAGCATTTTCCTTTATTATGAGGATGGTTGAGTAAACCAAATGGAGTTGGCTAATCTTTCTAGGTTTTGGATTTTTTTGGTCACTTCTACCATAATCCTACGAATAAATATTTGCTAAAATCACAATTTTTCATTGTTTAAATTGCATTTTTTACTACATAAATGCATTCAACACCCTCAAAAGCCCATGGGCACCTAGATTATGTAATTCCAACAATGTATGTATGCATTTTCAACAATCTCAGCTAGATTTTGGTCGAAAATCTGGTACAAAACATAGAACATTTAGTTTACACCAAACCAAATTATATAAAATAAGCTTTATTAATATTTTACTCATTTAAGAGCTCAACATGTCACTTGTGAAAATTAAATCTATGCATGGAGAATAATGCTTCTTCTCTTAACTGCTCGAGCCAAACTAAAGTGAAAATTAACCTCTATCTTCAAAAACTTAAACCTTAAAAATTGATGTTGGGTCGCCAAAATGTCATATTTTCACCTCTTTTTCCCTTGTTTTTTAACCATTTCCTACTCTCCCATAACCTTGCATTAAGACCATTTTAATGTTTATAGGTGGGATTAGACTTATTATTTTCCAAATAATTTATTTTAGCATTTTGACTGAATTTATGATTAAATGTTGGAAAAATAATGTGTTTTCATTTAACCTTGAAAGTTGGATGAGTTTTATGATGTGTACAGGAATATTTGAAGATTTCAACAAAGTCAAATATCACTCTTCATCCTCAAATTAGAATTTTCACTTCCACCTTTGAATATTTGAGGAAGATTTGGGATGATCACTCAACCATATTTGATGGAGAAGAATCATGAAAGTTTTCTTATTTAATATCTTAGAGATTTGTGAGAGGATTTGTAGAGATTATTATTCTCTAATTATTAGCAAATGGTTGAACTATATGAGATAAAAGTGGATCTCAATTTATTAGTTTCTTATCTCATTCTCAAAGCAAATTATGTAAGAGTGCCCCCTCCATTCCAAGGGGGGACTCTTGGAGCATGTGTCCAGATTATGATGGAATAAAGTAAAGCTCTTTTCATATTTCTATTCATGTAGTTTATCATTTTCTAGTTTTAGTATGTTTTGATTTAGTATAAATAGTATTCTCTAATTTTATTTATTTATGTTATAGATTAGTAGTAGCATTTTGTTCTACGATAGTAAGGGCACGCAATTGGAGAGCAAAGTGTTGCATTGTGTAGAATTTCATTTATTCACTTTTGTAAATATGGTGTGATGCTTTAATTTGTTTTTGTCTTTACTTTATTTTTCATACTTTTAAATTTATGGTCCTGTGATCGATCGAGTGTGGTGTGCACTAGATCTTGAAGTTGTTAGCTAGAGGATCCAATAAGTGTTTCGAAAGATCACAGGACCTAAACCAATGACCTCTCAATAACCTGGTTTTACTTTCATGCAGTCTGTGGTTTTACTTTCTTGCCTGTGTGATTTACTTTTTCCTCTACTTGATTTGGTTACACAAAGTATGGTTGTTTCCCGGACACTCTGATAATGTTAACAATCCTTATCTTTATCATGTTATTGAAGTTTAAAGTGTTATTGTTTGACATACACACAATGAATCTCATCCAACCTACCTAGTACCTCATTGAATAGACTGTTGGTGTGTTTAGGTAAAGTAATCAATTGACTCATCCTAGTCCTGCATATATTTTGCACATACCTCATCAGTTTACTGACCCTAGTTGATAATTTATATGAAGTAAAACTAAGTAATTATTTTGATTAACAATCAACCTAACATATCACCATCTAAAAACACAATTCATTAACATTATTCATAATTTATTATTTTTATATATCCAATAAATTGTTTTCTTGTCATATAATTTTGCAAATAATCCATGACCAAATTTATTTAAAATAATAAACCTAAATTTTTATAATTAAATTTACTCTGATTTACATTATATTTCATATTTCACTACTTAATAATAAACATTTACATTTATTTTGTAAATTTTAGATACGAGTAATTGCTTTCTATTTCTAGCCCATGCACAAAATGGAGAGGATTTATGGTGAAAGAGATGTATCATTCTAAAAGTAATTTCAAAGTTTAAGAGGATATGTATGGTCGGAAAACACATATTAACACAATTATTTATTAAAGAAGAAGTTAATAAAATGATATATAATTTTAAAGTTTAAGAGTATATATATAATTGGAAAACACACACACACATATATATATATATAAGTATATATTTGGGGTCTTTTGGACATACAGTCTTGAACATGATAAAAATACATTTTTTTCAAAAAAGGTGAATATCTTTGTACTATTTGATTCAAGGAATAGCAATAGTACGTTTTTTTTTTTTTTTGGGTTGAAAAAAAGTATAAATATATATATATATATACTTATACTTATAAGTATATATATTACTATATATATACTCATACTTTTATATATATATATATATATATATATATATATATATATATATGTATAGTAATTAATATATATATATATATATATGTATGTGTGAATGTAGTTTTTATTGATGATAAAGTATATTTGAAAATAAGAATAATAATAAAGAAAAGATATATAAATATCACATTGTTTATATTGCATAGTTTTTTTTAATGTATAAAACAGTAGTTTTTGATAAACTAGGTTCGATTCAACAATGCAAGATAAATAGTCATATAAAGTAGGTAGGGTTATTTCTTCTCCCTGTGTAGAGGTACAAATCTTTTCAATTGGATGGATTGAGTGATGCAATTGGATGTAAATTTATTTATAAGTTTAGGGGTTAGATTTTGACTAAATAAAATTAAATTTTAGATTATATTTTATTTTTGAACTTTTTGTTTGAGTCTAAATTTTAAGGTTTTGATTACATATTTTTCTTAATTTGCATATTGGGTGGTTTACTATTTTATTTAGATTTTTTAAGTGTTAATTACTAGGTTTTAATTACATATTTTGCTTAAACTACATAGCATATGCTAATTTATTTAGTTTATTGAATGTTTAATTATTGTTAATTTGATTAAATAAAGATAATGCATACTCATGAATTTCTAATTTTTATCTTTTTTCCCTTTCAAATTCTAGTTTAACTAATACGTAACTTTCTAGAAATGTTGGTTTCATGACATTTTCACTCTTACTCAAAAGGATTGGTTACCTCTCTTAATGTGAAGTGTCTTACTCATGTCTCTTTTCACCCTTCTACTGGAACAATTAAGCGCGGACTCTTGCAATAATTGGTTGGGCACTTTGATCATCTGTATATTAGTGTCCACATCTCCCTCCTTAGTGTGTGGAATGGGGACATTTAGATAGTTGGTATGGGCTGTGGATGAGGTGAATTTGATTCCATTCCTTTGACTATGTAGGTGCGCTATTAAAAAAAAATTGACCTTTAATACCCTTGCCTTTGAGAAATAAGCTACTATATGGCCATGCTTCTAGCAAAACTTGCACGAGAATGTTATATTTCGTATTCCAAAAGTTATATCCCATTATGATTTCCAAGCTATAACGTGATTTTATCAAGACATCCTTTACTTAGATTCACATAAATATAGGCATTGGAGTGGATCCCATTTCTATTTCTTAACCCACAATGATAAAGTTGCATAAAGCATTACTGGGCCTCAAGGGTGGTCTTATCTCAATATTCCATAGAGAGGTTGGACATTTTTATTCAAACTTGAACCTTTCTTAATGTTTTTGTGAGTGAGCACACCATACTACCTTGATTTTTTAGATTGGGTAGCTTTGTTCATAAACCAAAGGTCCTTACAAGAAACCCTACTATGTCTTCCCTTGATCACCACCAAGTCTTTCAAAAAAACAACAATTTATAATATAAGATTTTTTAGGATTTTCATTTTATATTATTATATTTTCTCTAAATTCAAAAGTATTAGGAAATAAGAACCTCCTTAGTCATTAAATATAAGCATTTAATAAATACACAAAAATAATTAAATAGATGGGAGTTAAGCTGTCATGTTCCTTCCTTAGTGGCCCTTGGTCAAGACTTGGACCCTCCAATCCCTAAGGGTCTAGGAAGAAGAATTAATTGGAGGATGATTAATTAATTGGGATAAATTTTGGTACAAGGCTTATTGTAATTAATTATTTAATAATTTTAATTTTTTATTATTTTATAATTATTTCCTTATCATTATTAATCAAATTTTTGGAAAGTGGTGATATCCACATGGCTAGGAGGGCGCATGAGGACAAGGTGGATCTCACCTACTCAAGTAGAAAAATATAGAAACAACAAGGAGTTAGCTAAAAGCAAGGTGGCATCATAAAAAGATAGAAACTAGCAAAAGCAACAAAAAAACAGGCAAAAGCACAAAGCAGGAAAGTAAAAAAGAAGGAAAGTAAAGAAGCAACCAGTTTGAAAAAGAAGGCAACCTTCGGAAAAGCTAAGGAGGGCATAGTTGCTAAAGGCAATTGAAGACACAATAGCAAGCAAGTTGCATAAGGCAAAAATGTTGCTAATTCTCTCAAGGAAGGCACCCTCACCTATCACACGTGCTAATGACTTTCCCAGGAAGCTATGCAAGTTATAAATTGAGGCTAGTGCGCACCACTCACAACTTTTGGTCATTTGTTTATTGTCTTGAGAGATTTTTGCTTCTCAAAGTTGCGTGATGTGCCTCAACCAAGCTTGGGAGATGAACCTTAATGCAGTTAATGTTCCAATTTGTCCATGATCAGATCCATAGCCATGGAATGGTGATATACAGGCCTGAATCAGTCCATTATTGAAGAATCTAAGGAATCCAGAGAGATATCCTCAGTTACAGTGCAATTGGATAGAGTTCATGAAGAAGTTACATCTGGAGGAGGTGATCCATTTCAGTAAATGCGCCCCTGAGCATCTCATTAAGCTTAGTGTGCCATCCATATGCATCTACCAGCTCTAAATTCATCATACTTGCAGATCCAATGCAGAATTTATCCTTCTTCTTCTCCTCCTATCATACTCATTCTCTTAGTTTTTTAAGATTTATCTAGCATTGGAGACTCTTTGAAGATATGAAGACTTAAACTCCTCCAATTTCTGCTCAGGATCTATAATTTCGATTTGTTGTTGTTAATTAGATCATGTTAGATAAATAATATACTTCAGAAGTGAGTTTTGTAAGCCTCAGAGGCAATTTGAATCAAGTAATTCCAAGACTAGCTCTTTAAGCATCTTTTATTGACTAGTTTTACAGTTCTTGTAATTCAGAGTTATCCATGAACTAGTTTTATGTCTTAATGGTCATTTATGAATCCTGAGACCCTACTACATTTCCAACCATTTCCCTGAGGATTCAAAGGTCTCTTATCCTGTTTAGGAGAGCTTGGAAAACTAATAGTTGAGCAGTCCAACATAGCACCCTTACCTCTTTCCCCTCCAAACTCAACTAAAACCTCCCAAATTCTCAGAAACTATTGTCCAGCATTCAATTAGGAGGTTAATATATGATATATTCCATTTTTTTACCTTCAAGTGTGAGAAAATGAGTTTAGAATGCATATGATGGTGTGCCCAGGAAGCCTCGAAGTAGACTTAAGCGACAACAGTTGTTGAAACGTAAATGGCCCCAGTACCTTGTGTATAGGACTCAGAAGCTAGGCCTGGACCTGATATATTTGTTGCTGCACATTCACCCATACACTTTGAATATCCTAAATATTTCAAATTCCTAACCCTGCAGGAATCTTCTTGTGTCCTAGACGAGCTTCCTTTCAACTAGTTTTGTTAACTAGTTCATGTTGTGAAAATTTGTGTTCTAAGTTTTAATTTTTGGATAATATCATCTCCAACTAGATTTGGGATGTTACAGTGGTATCATAGCATGGTTCTCTGAACCTACTCTTGAGTAATTGTGATGAGTCCCAAGAGAGTTCCATTCCCCAAAGTAAAGAATCCTGAAGAACCTCATGTTGAAGAAGAGGTGGAATCTATTGGAGGAAAGGATATGTCTGACTTGGATGAAAAGGAAGAGTTCAGACTCTTTGTTCAAAGTATGTTAAAAGGGTTGCATGACATATCTCAGAATATCATTCAATCTGGAAAAGACACCAGAGAATTCTTGTCTAAGTAGCTAGGAAATAAAGACGGAGAAGGGAGCAACAGGAGCTCTCAAAATGAAGAAAGGAAGGTCCTTGATGGATCTATCTTTTCAAATATTGGGCCTCATAATAGTCCAAATGATTTCAAAGAGGAAATCAAGAATCATCCCTGACCTACCATGCCTCAGTTCATTGAGGAACTCAAGGAAGTTCATGAAGTGCAGACTGAATCAGTTGCTTCATGGGAAGATCGGTATGTAGAACACCAAACCCTGAGTGAAGAATGTAGAAGGGCATTGCCTGTCAAATATTTTTGTGAAGCACAATATAAAAATCATCCAAGAGGAGGTCATAGGCTTCCAACTCATGATTATGAGCTGAGAAATGCCATCGGTAAGATCTCATTACCCTTCTTTGATGGATCCTCAAAGTGTACTGCTAGCTCCTGGGTGCAGAAGTCAGACACTTACTTTGAATTGAATCACATGGTTAAAAGGAATGCCATCAAAATGGAAACTTTGCATTTGTATGGAGAGGCCAATGATTGGTGGTTCCACGGCCTGAAGACCTTGGGCCATGATCAAGTGAATTCTTATGAAGATTTCATTAGGAGGTTGGTAGAAAGATTTGAGAAGAGAGACCTTGAGATCTCTTTCAAGGAGTTGGCACATGTGAAACAAACCAGAACTTGTGAAGCATACATCTCTAAGTTCTAGAAGCTTGCAATGATGGTCACTGACATCTATGAAGCTTGATTGATCCTTTTATTCACAGAAGGATTAGTGGAGCCATTGAAAGGATTGGTAAAGGCATACAGACCATCCACTTTACAAGAAGCAATGAGCAAAACACGGGATCTGCAAGATGCCATCCCAAGAACAAGGTATCCTCCAAAGATTAATGTACTTTCAAAATTTCAGAATCAAAGGGAACCTTTTAAGAATGTGGCTGCCCCAAACAAGAAAGAGTACTCATACAAAGATCGGGATGAATTAAGGAGGAAGAAGTTATGCTTCTCTTGTCACAAATGTGCTAAGGGGAAGGCACATTACATTGAGGTATTTTCGGAAAGTGAGGAGGAAGAATTTGAGGAAGAAGAACCAATAGATGATGGCTATGAAACAGAAGGGGAAGAGAAGCCCCCACAGTCAGACAACAAAATTGTAGTCTTAAGTGGAGTTCCCCGCTTCCATACCCTTAAATTCAAAGGGGTAGTGCAAGGGCAAAGAGTATCAGTTTTGGTCAATGTGGGTGCCACACATAATTTCATTGATGCATCCATGGTAGAGAGGAGAAATATAACAACATGAAAATTTGGAGGTTTCACTGTCATCATCCTGGGAAACAACACTATGGAGTGTAACCGATGGATTCCAAAGTTGAAAATGACTGTTGGAGATTATACTGTGACTAACAACTTTTATGTTGTCAATGTGGCTGATACCAATATGGTGTTGGGAGTGCAGTGATTTTAATCCATTGGGGAACATTCAATGAATTACCAAAAACCCCAAATGAGCTTCAAAGATGTTGATGGGAAGCAAGTGGTTTTGAAGGGTGTCAACACCTACCCAAGACAAGTAATTTCTGCTAATAATATGAGATCGATATTGAGTGGGTTGTTGAATGTTTCATCACCAATCAAGGAATTTCCATAGATGTCTCACAACATCCCGAGGATAACAAAAGGCTGCTACACAAACGGAATAAAGCGTTCGAATATCTTCCACATGGCAGGCCTCCTTACAGAGGTACTGAACATTGGATTGAGCTAGAAGTTGGCACACTTCCTATCAAGATCCATCCTTACAAGCACCCTAAAATATTCAAGGATGAGATTGAGAAGACCATCAAGGATCTGCTTGAGTTGGGATTCATAATACCAAGCTCAAGTCCCTTTGCATCATCAATGATCCTAGTTAAAAAGAAAGATGGAACAATGCGCATGTGCATTGACTATAGGGCTCTGAACAAGAAGACCATCAATAAAAGATATCCTATTCGAAGGATTGATGAATTGATGGATGAGTTGCATGGAGAAAGATATTTTTCCAAGATAGACCTCTGCTCAGGATAACATCAAATCAGGATGAGGAAAGAAGACATCCAGAAAACTGCTTTTCGATGCCATTATGGGCATTTTGAGTTTCTTGTCATGCCTTTTGGCTTGGCCAATGCACCGACCACCTTCCAATCTTGCATGAACATAGTTTTCAGTAAGTAGTTGCGTAAGTATGTCCTTGTGTTCTTTGATGTTATTCTGATTTACAATAGGACATGGGAGGAGCATCTGCACTACGTGGACAATGTTCTAACAATTTTGGCAGAACAATCTTTTTATGCCAAATTGTCCAATTGTGAGTTTGGATTGAATGAGATACTCTATCTTGGTCACATAATTGGGAAATGAGTCAAGGTGCATATGGAGAAGATCAAGGCCATACTTGAATGGCCAAGCCCAAAGAACATCACTGAATTAAGGGGATTCATTGGTTTATGCACCTACTACTGGAAATTTGTGAAAGGGTTTTCTAAACTATCATCCCCTTTAACAAATCTCACCAAGAAGGGAGCCTTTTGTTGGCCAGAGGAGGCTGAACAAGCTTTCAACAGAATGAAGGAAGTAATGAGTAGCTTCTCAGTACGTTCACTTCCTGATTTCACTTAGCCCTTCATACTAGAATGTGATGCCTCGGGGGAAGGCATTGGAGCAGTTTTGATGCAAAATAAGCATCACATTGCTTATGAGAGTAGAAATTTGCAGCCACATGAGAGGCATTATTCAATTTACGATAAAGATATGTTGGCCATTAGGCATGCCTTGGCCAAATTTCGACAGTACCTAGTAGGAGGCAAATTCATAGTAAAGACTGATCACAACAGTTTGAGACATTTTCTGACCCAAAAAGAGTTGAATGATATACAACAGAAATGGGTAAGTAAGGTTCAATCTTATGAATTTGACATATAATATAAAAGGGGTAAGATGAATGTGGTAGTTGATTCCCTCTCTAGGAAGCCTACTTTTTCTTTGCTGCAAGTCCCAATTGATTGGAAGGTACAACTAGCTGTTGAATATTCTAAGAACTAATTTGCTTTTGAGGGGTTGGATGGATTGATTCAAGATGATGCTTACAAAGTCCTTAATGATGTCATATATTACAAAGATACAATTTTGTTAGTGCCTGGATCAAACTTAAAAGAAAAAAAATTGGAGGCTGCCCACAATGCACTAGTGGTGGGCCATCCTGGATTCCTGAAAACTTACTGGAAGGTGAGAGAGAGGTTCACTTGGAAGGGCCTAAAAATGATGTGTTAAGGCATGTAAGTGAGTGTATTTCATGCCAATAGAATAAAGTTGAGCACACTCATCTGATGGCCTCTTTCAACCCCTGCCAATTCCAGAACAAAAGTGGGAAAGTGTGTCCATGGATTTCATCACCAGGTTGCCCAAATCCCAAGGTAAGAATAATATTTTTGTAGTGGTTGATAGATTGACTAAATTTGCTCACTTTTTTGTTGTCACATCAACTATTACTGCCAGTCAAGTTGCTGCACTATTTTTTAAAGAAGTATTCTGATTGCATGGTCTGCCCAAGACTATAATTAGTGACTGAGATAGCAAATTCACTAGTGCTTCTTGGCAAAATTTGTTCGAACTAGTTGGAACTAGTTTCAACCTTAGCATGAGTTATCACCCTCAGACTGATGGCTAAACTGAGAGGGTAAATCAATGACTCAAAGTTGATCTCAAAAATTATGTTATCGGGCATCATAAAGCATGGGTCACCTGGCTACACTTGGGGGAATTATGTTATAACACTACAGTCCAACTCTCCATTGGGATGACACCATTTAAAGCTCTATATGAGTATGAATCCCTCACATTTGCAGATTTGATTTTTGGGGACTGTAGAGCCCATAAAGCAAAGGATTGGCTCCAGGAAAGCCAAGACATACTTAGGGCACTCAAAGAAAACTTGCAGGTTGCACATAACCAATAGAAGGTAAATGCAGATAAACAAAGAACATATCGAACCTTCCAAGAGGGTGATTTAGTATATCTGAGGTTGCAACCATATAGGAAATATTCACTGAAATGAAAAGGGGCTGAAAAATTGCAGCCAGATTCTATGGACCATACAGGATCATAAGGAAATTTGGTGAAGTTGCCTATGAATTAGATCTACCTTCAGGTAGCAAGATACACAATGTTTTCCATGTGTCATGCTTGAAGAGAGCAGTAGGCCAGCAAGTAAAAGTTTCAGAAGAATTTCCTCCTCTCGATGATGAAGGACACCTGGTCTTAGAACCATAAAATATTTTCCAAGTTCGAGAAAGGAAGCTGAGGAACAAGATCATTAAAAAATATCTAGTACATTGGAAGGGGTTGCCTAATGAAGATGCAACCTGGGAAAATGAATAGATTCTACAACATCTAGGATTGCACCTGCTTGAGGACAAGTAGTCTTGGGGAGGGAGGATTGTCATGTTCCTTTCTTAGTGGCCCTTGGTCAAGACTTGGACCCTCCAATCCCTACGGGTCTAGGAAGAAGAATTAATTGGGATAAATTTTGGTACAAGGCCTATAGTAATTCATTATTTAATAATTTTAATTTTATTTTATAATTATTTCCTTATCATTCTTAATCATATTTTTGGAAAGTGGTGATGTTCACATGGCTAGGAGGGCGCACGAGGACAAGGTGGACCTCACCTACTCAAGTAGAAAAAGATAGAAACAACAAGGAGTCAGCTAAAAGCAAGGTGGCAACATAAAAAGATAGAAACTGGCAAAAGCAACAAAAAAACAGGCAAAAGCACAAAGCAGTAAAGTAAAAAAGAAGGAAAGTGCAGAAGCAACCAGTTTGAAAAAGAAGGCAACCTCTAGGAAATCTAAGGAGGGTGCAATTGCTAAAACTAGCAGAAGACACAAAAGCAAGCAAGTTGCATAAGGCAAAAATGTTGCTAATTCTCTCAAGGAAGGTGCCCTCACCTCTCACACGTGCCAATGGCTTGCCCAGGAAGCTATCCAAGTTATAAATTGAGTCTAGTGCGCAACACTCACAACTTTTGGTCATTTTTTTTTTGTCTTGAGAGCTTTTTGCTTCTCAAAGTTGAGTGATGTGCCTCAACCAAGCTTGGGAGATGAACCCCAATGCAGTTAATGTTCCAATTTGTCCATGATCAGATCCAGAGCCATGAAACGCTGATCTATAGGCCTGCATCGTTCCATTATTGAAGAATATAAGGCATCTAGAGAGAGATCCTCAGTTACAATGCAATTGGAGAGAGTTCATGAAGAAGTTACATATGGAAGAGGTGATCCATTTCAGTAAATGCACCCTTGAGCAAATCACAAAGCTTAGTGATCCCTCCATCTGCAACTACCAGCTCTGAATTCATCATACTTGCAGATCCAGTGCATAATTTCTCCTTCTTCTCCACCTATCATATTCATTCTCTCAGTTTTGTAAGATTTCTCTAGCATTAGAGACTCCTTAAAGATCTTAAGACTCAAACTCCTCTAATTTATGCTCAGGATCTATAATTTCGATTTGATGTTGTTAATTAGCTCATGTCAGAGACAACATATACTTAAGAAGTGAATTTTGTAAGCCTTAGAGGTAGTTTGAATCAAGTAATTCCAAGACTAGCTCTTTAAGCATCTTTTATTGACTAGTTTTATAGTTCTTGTAATTCAGCGTTATCCATGAACCAATTTTTTGTCTTAATGGTCATTTATGAATCCTGAGACCCTACTGAAGCATTTCCAACCATTTCCCTGAGCATTCGAAGGCCTCTCATCCTGTTTGGGAGAGCTTGGAAAACTACTAGTTGAGCAGTCCAACATAGTGCCCTTACCTCGTTTACCTCCAAACTCAACCAAAACCTCCTAAATTCTCAGTAAATATTGTCCAACATTCAATTAGGAGGTTAATATCTGATATATTCCATTTGGTTACCTGCAGGTGTGAGCAAATGAGTTTAGTATGCATATGCTGGTGTGCCCAGGAAGCCTTGGAGAAGAATTCAGCGACATCTGTTGTTGAAACGTAAATTGCCCCAGTACCTTGTGCATAGGACTCAGAAGCTAGCCTTGGACCTGATATATTAGTTGCTGCACATTCACCCATACACTTTGCAGATCCTAAATATTTCAAATTCCTAACCCTAGAGGAATCTTCTTGTGTCCTATACCAAATTCCTTTCAACTAGTTTTGTTAACTAGTTCTTGTTGTGAAAATTTGTGTTATAAGTTTTAATTTTTGGATAATATCATCTCCAACTAGATCTGGTTTATTACATAAGTTTAAGATTAATTTCCCTCATCAAAACTAAATAAGTTCTAGTTTTTTTAATTCATTATAATTTTCAATTATTCATATAAATATTTTATAAATATACAAAATCTATTGATCAACACAAATTAAATTCATTAACTTTTTTCTCATCAAATTTAAATGTTTTTAAATCTATTTTAATATTTAAGACTTTAAATTTAACTAGTATACTATTCCATTAAAGTATTACATGGTAATCTTCTCATACCATTTTAAACTTTTGGAGAATTATTTGTTTTATAGGGTCTCATTTAAAAACAATTTGGAGGTAGTTGTACTTAATGAGTGGATGGACAAACTAAGGAGGTTACATGCATAATTGAAGGGATAACTTTTCAGCATGTTTATAGAGTTCAATGAAGAAGGTGATCTTTTATCCAAGCAAGCTTTAACCATGGTTGAAGGCTCTATTTTCTATTTTGAGCTTTATAGTACAAATTTAGTTGCAAAAGACATTATTCCTATTTTTAGGTAGTTAAATTGTAGTCTTATTTTAGCACTAGTAGGTTGTATATTAGCTATCATTTTGATGGAATAGTGTATTTATTTTCACAAAACATATGGTTGAGATTTTTTCTTTATGGCACTTTGATGATAATGTTTTTGGTAGGATGGATGGTTAGTTAAAGTTCTTCTATAGTGCACAATGTGAGAATGATTAAATTAAAATATTTTAAGAATAATTTAATGTAAATTTTTTATTAAAATTTATATTCTAATTATTTTTAATTTACTTTTTCAATTTTAATATTCAATTTAAAAGTTATTTATTTTCACAATCTCCAAAGTCTAAAATTTACTTAATATTTTTACTATAGATTTTTATTTGCTTTATCAAATTTCTCAAACCCCTCACATCTTAGAAGCATCCTACCCTGGACATTCACCGACTAGTAGTTATACACTAATGACTTACCACTTCTTCCTAATATGTTTACGTATAATTTGACAAACATGAAACATTCCAACTCCTATGAACATATACAAGTCGATAACAGCACTACACAATATTGAAGGGCAAATAGCCCAAATACTAATAAATAAACCATCACAATGAAATTAATCACCTTGTGAGCGGCCCAACATTCCCTCGCCATGAACCTTATCTTTTTCTCTGGTTTTTTCCGAGCATAATGTATTTTGTGGGTGGTGCAACTAATTTCAAGGCAAACATGAGAGTGATGGGATCGTCAAATGCCATATCGTGTAACAATTGCTTCATGTATTCCAACACCCACCCCCTAAATCAAACCTCTTTATATGGTCAAAAATTTAGCAGGCTGCATATTTCATGGCGTCCTACGGCCTCTTCTGTGCGCTTTACAAGTTAAACCTGCAACGCACCCTGCTTACTTTTATGTTTTTGTTTGTGGATGTTATTTTATGAATTTATATTGACTATGTAGCAGTAGTTGAGTTGGAGCAATAATACAGGCAATGCTAATGGAATTCAATGTGATTCAGGAATATTGGCACTCTCAACCAATGACATCAAAGTTGGCACCAACATTGAAGTTGATGGTGCGCCATGGCGTGTGATGGGTATGCAATTTTTCTTCCATTTAGGGATGTTTTTATTGATCAGTGACTTCAATTCTGTCTCCGAAATTCAGTGCTATATCTGGAATTATCTCACCCAGCCCTTTCTATATTTATCACTTGATATTACTGTAGAAATGATTCAATACGTACCTGCATTGCTAAGGGCCTAAGGCTATATATAGCAATAAGTGACATCCGCTTGTTAGCTGGTAAATGGGTACATACAGCTAGGATACATTAAGAAAATTCTGAAAATCTATATGCTTTTGGTGATATAGAATGGTAGGGGATTCCTACTTGTTTCCAGGTACATACATTTAGGAAACATAAAGAGAGGCATGGTAATCTGAATTTTCTGGACTACTGAGGTTCTGGGCCTGCAAACTAGATGTATCCATTTAAGGTTTGGGTACTGGGGCATTTGCAGGTTTCCTGCGAGTGGGATGTGAGCTATTGATTCCTGAAATAGTTCGATTGTTCGGTGAAAACCACATCTGACTCGCATACACTGTGAAGTCTCTCTCATCCCCGACCTTTTATTGCAGTTACATAAACAATTCATTGTTGATATCCAATCTAGTGATCTCAGAAACACAACAGGCATGGGCGCACTACCTTTTTTCTTGAAAAAACGTTTCTTATGATAAAATCGAGGTAGCATCATATTTAAAAAAAGAGAGGAGATGGGTGGCTCACCGCCATAGAGTCATAAAAGGGGTATTAAAGGAAATTTCCCTTTGACTAACTACCGACAACGTTTTGGCATGCCATTGACCCCAAAAGTTATTGTCATCATACAGAATTTGAAGTCTAATAAAAGCCCCAAAGGGTGAGCCAAAAACATGACAACAATCAAAATATTTGGGCACATGGAGCCGTTGTTGTTGCAGAAGGCGGAGGATCTTAATCATTAGGCTTTATAGGCCACCTTGGAGTCCCACCCTCATTTGCCTCCTTAGGGTCTTAATCATTAGGCTCCATAGGCCACCTTGGAGATGTGGGAGGTTTACAACGCACTCACAAGTCCAACCCATCGTTTTGTTCCTCCCCAAGCTTCACTACGTTATAAATAGCCAGAGGAATGCAGGGGAACTCGTCGTTCAGAGGCTGATGTGGGGTCTTGTTGTCTTTCCCATTTCTTTGTGATGACGTGGCTGATGTTGCCTTGACACTTGGTGAGAATGTTGAGAGGGCATTGGTGACTTGGTTGGGGAGGCGTTCTGTTGTCCCCCAAATCTGCTCCTTTAAGGTACCAAAGTCCTAATACCAATTGGAACAAACTTGGAACAACTCAGAGGCAATGCCCATGGTCACCTAAACTTTCACCCCTCTCACTTCATTGCCAGTGCATATCAACTATGGATGGTATCCCTACGTGCTACTTCTGAGCTATAGGTTAAGCTTAGATGGTGTATGGTAGATCAGATAGTAGAGAAGATTTTAAGATATATCAATAAAAAATAGGATGGATTCAACAAGATCGGTGCCTGCCTTTTGGGTTGTAGAGTCTTAGGTTAACACACAAAGGCCTTGAGAATGAATGACAGAGAAGATTAATAAGCAATTTGATATAAGATTAAGACCTTGCTAATTAAATCAATTTAAAAAAAATGGGAACCCACCTTTTGAAAGGATGCTAAAGTTAGTGACAACATGTCCCACCCTCCTACAATTAAGCGAAGAATGAAACATTTTATAATTTCAATAGTTTGACCAAAGGCTACACCAATAACAATAGCCACATCTGACAAATCCCATGTAAGTGGGGGGCAAGGGCATGCCCACCAATATTTGAACCTGAGTCATTATCACAACAACTGCTCCAAGTTGCCGCTAGACCACAACCCAATGGACCTAAAATCAATTAGACATTATATTAATGCTGAACGAAGATACTCTGAATCATTGGACAAATCTCCATGCACAATCTTAAACAATTCCATGAACCATGTAAACAAAATGACCAGATATATTATTGATCAAAGCCTCGTGAACATAACAAATTGATAACAATAGTCTTTGATTCTTCAGATAGATATAGAGAAGCACGGAATATATCAGAAGTCTCACTCTTAAAAATTCTAAGAATAGGCAAGTATCCATATCAAAGATGGAGACAAGTTAGTTCACAAATAGCCTCTGATTGTAGTGCCAATACAACATTCTACTTACATAAAAGCCGTCCAATTCTAAAGAAGGTTTCTGATTTAGGTCTCCTTTCCCTATCACCCAAACCCTCAAAACATGGTGTTGGTCCTTTGGTAGTGAACATATCTTGGTACAATTGTTTTTTCAAGATTGGGGAATATTCAATAAGAGGCTGGCCAAGGATCGAGTTCCATGCATCATTTGTCAGGACAAGGCATCAACCCCTGTGATGAGCTTGCAGAGATGGTGTATTTGATGGCCTTCAGTCGTTCGATCTCCATTTCATATTTTTGCAATTTGGAAAACTAGTTAGTCCATGTGCCACTTTGTTTAGGTTGATTCAGGATCATCTTCACTAGTGGGATTAGGACATAGGCCATGGTGTGGGCTGAGAGATTGTAAGACCTGAAATAGGCTACAACTCTAACCAAGGCTTAAACATGCTTCTCAGGCATATACATGTGTTCATAATCCTTCATTGTCCCACTCATGGAGGCAATAAGTAGCTCCTTATCCTTTTTATGCTGCATTAGGATGACTTCCATCATATTTTCTGAGGGAAATGCATAAATGATGAAGTCCTCTGTTAGATCCAGGCTGACCATGATAGATGTTGAAGAGATGGTCTCCCTTATATCTTGAAAATATTTTAAAGCTTAAAGGGTCCACCCAAAGTCTTTTCCCTTCAATAGTAGATCATTATTGGCTTGACAATAGAGGCTTAGGCAGGCACAAACCTTTTGACAAAATTTATCTTGCCAAATAAATACTGAACCCCTTTCTTAGTGGTAGGAGAAGGCAATTCTGTTGTAGTTGACAAAATTTATCTTGCCAAATAAAGACTGAACCCCTTTCTTAGTGGTAGGAGAAGGCTATTCTGTTATAGCCTCAAGTCTCTCTGGATAAACATAAGTACCTTCTCTAGCAACTATGTGCCCCAACAACTTGCCTTCAAGACCCCAAAGATGGTTTTCTTTGGCTTTAGTGATATATCAAATTTTCCACATCTATGGAAAACCATCCTCAAGTTCTCAAAGTGATCTTTCTTCGACTTCAAAAATACAATCAAATCATCCCTATACACAACAATGATCTTTCCAACTAGATCATCAAAATCATGATCCATGGTCCTTTGGAAAGTAGCTCCAACATTTATTGAGCCAAAGGGCATTTTGACATATACATAGGTCCCCCAAGGGGTGGTGAATATTGTTTTAAACCTATCTTCATTGGCCACCCATACTTGGATATAATCGAAAAAACCATCAAGTAAATAAAACATGGCAGACCCAGTGACTTGTTGCAATAGCTTGTCCATGTGAGGCAACTGGTGGTGTTAGAAGCAAAATCTGTCTGCTGAGATGGATTCCACCTATCTGGCGGTCGAGCCAATTACAGCCTCTTTGGTAGCTCGGCACAAGGCAACGCTACCTATACCTTGGATGGTCCTTTGTCCAGAGATATTACAAGGGGGAAGAAGAGGTGAGAGACTTGCATGCAAACCCTCTTACAACCACCCATCTTGGGTGTTGCCCTTATAATTGAAGAATATAAGGGCATATTTACTGCTGTTTTTACAGCTGTCATAAGTGTTTTTAGATCAGTTATATGCATGATAAGATTGCCCTAGAGATTTGAAACTTATTGGAACACATTGGTATCTTTTATTCTTTTGAATTGCCTAGTGGATTGGGGTTGTTAAGAATTGAAATATAGTCCACTGCTGCTTCTATTTTGTTTATATTTCATAACATCCCTAAGGCTGAAAATTGACAGGGTTAATATCCGGGAAACCTCTTGTTAAGAGGTAAAATTTCTGTTTTGCATTATATTTCTACAATTCAGAAATTTCTATACCGGATCCAATCTGTGCAAACAGGAAGTCCAGATTCAAGCAGATCTGGTAACCTAGCTTTACAGTTGACAAGATTCACGGGTTCTAATTGGCCAGATTTATTTTGTGATAGAAAATCAACAATGCAATATGTCTTCAACCTTGGTATAGATGCAATTTCATGGCTTATCCAAAAACAGCCAACTGTTGCACTTTCCTCCACTGAATCAAAATATAAGGCAGCAGAATGTAAAACTTGCAAAGCAGTATGGTTATGAAGAATACTTGCTGATTTGCCTGAACAAAGCATGTGTAGGGTCATCAAGTCTACATTCCACAACTGGTTAAAAGTGCTGAGGTGTACTTGCATGATAGCCCTTTCTACAATTATGTTTGAGAATGCATTTCAGGGATAAGGAAACTGCTCTGTAACATTATTACTTCTATGCATGAAGTTGACACTATTGCTATTAGGGATTAAACCTTGTTCTTGTATCTCTTTTCTTCGTGAACTCTACAAAAGTATATGAGCGTGAACTGACAGAGTATATGCTTCTTTTTGATCTTGAATCACTCCCAAATAGGCTATTGAAACTTATGAATCTAGTTGTGTCCTCTATATATCTGACCCTTTGATGTCTATCTATACAGTCTTCTGTTGGGTTTCTCTCAATAATGACATTTATCTGCACTTAAAGCACTTAATCTTACTGCGAGGTGAATCATCTTGACAAAAGTGCTGAATCAGTTATAGGTGCTATTGTGATTGGCAAATTATTCTTTACAAATATATATTTGGTATTCCTTTTTAGTTTTGTCAAAAGTTGCATAACATATAGATGTTTAATTGTTTGAGATGCTGTTATCATAAATTTCATACTACCAGTTTCTTATGTTACCGTGCTTTCTATTGGCTGTCTATGTGAAGAATTTCTGCACGTAAAGCCTGGGAAAGGTGCAGCTTTTGTGAGAACAAAAATGCGCAACTATGTAACTGGCAACACTGTTGAGAAAACTTTTCGTGCTGGGGCATCTGTAAGTTATATTTTCTCAGCTGCTGAGTAGAGATTATAATGTGGGATTGTGCATCTTATGAATCTAAGAAATCTACTATTTCTAATGTCCCAGTGTTCAATTGTTAAAGATGTTTAGTAAAGTCAATTTGAGCATGGCTTCGGTTTGCATCCCTTCTGTAGCTTTAAAGGGTGAATGCTGGGGCTGTGGGGAAAGTGACTGAAGATCACCAGTGCTATTGCAGCATGGAGAAAGTGATTTACAATAATACTGGGAAGTGATTGAATGGAGGTCTGCTGCAGTTGTGAAACCACATAAAGTTGAACAGGGAAGTGAGGGTAGAGGAAAGGAAAGAAGGCAATAGAGAGAAACAGTTTGGCTGTTGAAATTACAAACATAGGTGACAAACACTTCATATTTTCAGAAATCCTAGAAATCCTATGGAGAGAAAGAGAAGATATAGAATGAAATTTTATTTATCTGTGAGACCAAAAGTCCATAATTCTGTGTGCGAGAGATTGATGTGAACATGATCTATCCCCTATCTCCTTTGCCAAATCCTTGGGATTGCTTGCGTGCATTGCTGTAGATATAGCCATAAGCGGTACTGGAATCCCATGTAAGATGGGCTATATCTCCCTTAATATTGTACTGTCAAGGCTAGGGCACTTACTGATCAATTTTGTCTATGATTTATGTATTTAAAATTTTAAATAAACAGCAGTAACAGCTAAATGTCAAAAGTACTCTGCAAAATGCATTGGATTTTTGATATTCTTTCAAAGAACCCTATCTTGTAAATCCAGAATTTTGAAAATAACTACTCACTGCTAACATTTTTAGTAATCATTATTACCAAGTTTACCAGATATTTAAGAAGAAGATATTCATATATCAAGTTGCTCAAGCAAGTCCTCTGGCTGCAAATAGTGTGCCGGGTGTTTATGAGAGAGGGCATATAGTTTGTTTAAGATATTTGACTTGTTGGAGGGATCGTGGGTCCTTTAGGGGTTCAATTTACACCTTTAAAAATAAAAAAAATCAATTTTTAGGAGTTAAAAAGGGAGTCAGCATATGGGATACGTGTCACAATTTGCTTGGTAATTTTCAGTCTTGGAGTGAAATGTTTCACGATTTCTGTGAAACGTTTTTACTTTAACCTGAAACGTTTCAGTCTTTGCTTGAAACTCTAAGTCACAGGGTTTCAGTCTCAGGTTTGCCAGGTTCGCCTTGAGGTTCGTGTTGATCTAACACTGTTCCAGAGGGCTGACAACCCTATTCACCGCAGGCTGCCGGAGTCTTTCTTTCACTCAAATTTCTTCGCCTTGCCGACTCCAAGTCTGAGAAGAATATCGTGGAAAATCGCGGAAAAATATCACGGGTTCACGTTGACCTAAACCCTGTTTTGGAGGGCCGATAATTCCTATTTTCCGTGGGCTGCCGGATTCCTTTCAGTCAAATTAGAAGAATATCGCGGAAAGACAGGAATGATATCGTTTATTCACTTGTTATTTCTTCTGTCTCGGCTAATGCATTCTTCCGGGTTGGCGCCTTTTCCGATTAATATAAGTGATTTCCCGAGAGGGTAGGAATGGTGTTCCCTCTGTTCATGATACTCTTTCTGGATATGGCCCACCTGATTAGATAGCCAGGGCTATGAAAGAAAAAACCATGATACCCCCACCCCTCCCTGCTATAACGATATCCTGGAGGAGAGGGGTGCTTAAGGTTAAAACTACGGATATTGATACTGCCCAAGGCCAAAGACGTGGTACAGAAGAGAACCAGTTGGAATGCCAATAACGGCTTTTGATATAGTGATAAAGAAATTTGAGGTTCAGGTTTTTAAAGGGAAAGTCGAACGAAAGCCAGTTATCAGACGGAGTCAACATCAACGCATAGAAGAACAGCGAGCTGAGTCGACCTCATGTTATATTTCAAATTTTATATTATGTTATATTTTTTTATGTTACGTTACTAAAGTTCACATATATATATATATATTCATTCATTCATGTGGTTCACACCTTGGACATCAGGGCCGCTACATCCATGGTACTTCCCCTTTACTCCATGAGGATTATGGGGAGTTCGGACAAGGTTATATTTATTATATTTTATTTTTATGTTAAGTAATGTAACTTAAAATAATGTAAAATAAATTTAAAAATGAAATATAACATAAAAATTCTCTCTCTCTCTATATACATGTTTTGAAAAATGTATATAGGCAAACCTAATGCTGAACCTCATTCAAACCTCATTGGAAAATTCGAACATGAATCAAACTTAATCATTGCCTAACCCGAACTCGAACTTGAACTGTGTGACATAGCTTGAAACATTTCAAACTTTTCTTGAAACATTTCACAAAACCCTGAAACGTTTCCAATTCTCTTTGAAACGTTTCACTGTCATTTCTCTGCTGAATCCCCTCCATTTCAAGATCTGAAACGGGGATTGACGTTTCCCAAGCCTGCTAGGATGTTTTCGGTAACTTAGTTTGGCAGACAAACCTCTCTCTATTTATACGTTTCCATCTGTTACCGGACAAACTAGCAGGGCTAGTGCCCAGCAAGCATATGTAGGAAGTTGTGACCCAATGTCACCTCGATCACAAATCCTTAATTTTTTCGGAATGTCGTAACCTCCAAGGGGAGAGCCCTTATCTGAGTGCTTGTCAATAACCACACCAAACACTTTCCCCAACCTCAAGTATAGATCAGTGCCTTATGGAATCAACAGAGAATGAAGTAGACCTTTCAAAGAATATTCCTGACTAGGCACCAATTTAGGACATTTACTTTGGTATGGATATGATAAATCATGATCAAGTGTATATTATTAGTCTTCGGTAAGGCACAAGTTAGCTTGCCAATGTTATGGTTCCAAGTATATCAAGTATCACTTATCATCAAACAATTAGCATTAGCATATGGTTATACACATTGAGTACATTCAAAGAAATAAATAAGGCCACTTCAGTATTCTTTAACAGTCTATATCAACATCTAGTTTATATGACGGTATTTGCAGCAGTGAACCAAAGTATAGCAACATTCATAAAAATGTCACTGATTAGTATCCCAAACAGTAGTTGCACAACCAGTCCAAATGAGTAACTGTCCTGTAGCATTCAAGTTGACAGCAATAACATGACCTTTCTATAGCAATCCTTTAATAATGTTCATAACACCTTTCTTTAGGCATCTAACATTCGTGTATAGCATGAAGTAGTTCCACAATGACATAGATAAGCAATAACCACCAAATATGACTTTATTTCATCAACCAAACATATATACTTACCTCTATTAATTGTTTTGCAGGTTTGGTTTTAGGTACAACAGAGGTTAAGATTTAAAAGGACACCTTTCAAAGGGCCCTAGAACCTCGTTCTAGGGCTTGAGAGGCTGCTCAAGAGGAGAAGGATGGAGGAGAAAGGAGCGCTAGGGAAGATAGGAAGGGGTAGGGTACTGTTAGGTTTTGACAGTCTGCAATTTTTTTAAACAATGAGCAGCCGAGGGTCTAAAGAAGGGGGCTGAGGGTTTGAAGAGATGAATAAGGGTAGGCCGAGTTTGTAGGAGGGAGGAGAGAGGGATACCACAACTAGAAAAGAGGAGGCTGAGGTCTGAACAAAGGGAAAAACAGGGCTGCAGCAAGGGCAGGTTAGTGTTTATATTTTTAGGATTTTTACAAAATTTTTAGGGTTTCTTTATGATAAGAAAAATAAAAACAGACCTAATAAAATACAATAAGATAAATGCAATAAATAAACAAAAGATCTAACTAAATACAAAAACTCAAAACTAGGGTTTTAACATAAAATTATAGACCTAATTCTAACCTTAATACTACCATGAAAATGAAAAATTACACATGAGAATGTGAGCAAATTTGATAAAAATTGATAACTAGGGTTTTAATGGATGAAACCCTAAGCCCTAGGCCTAGAGGGAGAGGTGACCATCTCCCTCTTGGAGTAATTTTCTCTTTGACTTCTAAACTAGGGTTTCCTACAACAACCTCTAGGGTTCGTCATAAGAGCCTAATCTAGGGCAAAATTAGAGATCCAAGGCCAAACTAGGGAAAACCTCCTCTAGGGAGTGTTTTCCACCATGCAAAGAAGATAGAAGGTAGACAAGAAGGCCTAAATAAAAAAAAATGCAGCTCTATGGCCACCATTCAATCATCAAGAAGCAAGAACTCACCTACCTTCACCAAGCAAGACCTAAACAAGACTTACTTGAGCTTTGTGTTATTCCAACAATTCCTAGCATCCACCATGCATGAGAAAAACCCTAGAAAAGCATCCAACTTTCATCCACAAGCCAAGAAGAAGCTACTCCAAGAGGTGTGCATCACTTTCCAAGAGACTATCTAGGGTAAAAGAGCAACATTATGTAATTTATCCTTTGAGTTATGATTTACAAATGAAGTGAGGAGGCTTATTTATATTCTTCTCAACTCACTTTTACAAAATAACCAGGTTGACAAACCAAATATAATGTCAATGTAAAAATATAACATGAAATAATATAAAATAATCTAAAAGATGGCTACTTGGGGTATTTTCCCCCTAGGTGATAAAAAACTGATAAAAATAACTAAAACTGGACAAATGGATTCACTCCGAAAGGTGGAGTGAGCAGGGGGGAATTGTCATGCCCCATCTAACCCGACTGTGCTGAAAAACCCTCAATGTCCCCCCTTTACAAGCCTGTGGGCCTGGTGACCAAGGATGATGTCATCACTAAAAAGGCACCAAGGAGAGAGGGGGCTCTACTGGAAAAGTGCCAGGATGGGTGCATAGGGCGACCGGAAGAGGAGGCAAGTGCCTCAGAGCTGAAGCACTGTCACTGTGTGGAAAAAAAGTAGGGGGTCATGTGACCCAGTGACCTGCCCCTAGGAGCCTTAGACACCGACCTCAGGGCTACAAGTCCCAGAATGAGGCAGTCAACAATGCCATTAAGCCATAGTACTCCTAAAGGAAGGATCAAAGGGTCCGGCCATAACCACCTCTCAAAAAGTGCAGATAATACCGCCATCATGGCTCTGAAGAAAAATGCGACCCCTCTCCCTGGCATATGTCTGAAAGTGAGCAGGTACTGGTACCGCGTAACACCATCATATACAAGCCCAAATTAGGACACGCCACGTATGAGAGTCATTTAGGGTTTCAAAGTCCACATAATGTCCTCGAAATGCCATGTGGAAGCTCTTCAAATGAGGGTGCACCTCCCAAGACTCTTCCAAACCCTAGTGCACCTTTTCTCTCTTCCACATGAATGCTCCACATTAAATGATCCCTTTTTCCTTAAAGATAAGCTTTATATGTCTATTTCTTCATTGGGTTAGGGCCGACCTATTCAACAATTAATGTAGCCTTTAATATTTCTTCTCCTTTAAGTTGGGGGCCTTTCTCATATTACGAGAACCAATAAACGAGAAACCCTAGAGCGGGTTATGTTACATAAGACATGATCTCAATAACACATGAAACAATATTATTATAAGACGGTATGGTGCACATTACAATGAGGGTCCTCGCTCTTATAAAGAGTATGCGAGACCAGAACCCTAAGATGTGTAAAACCTAAGATGCCTAAAACACTAAGATGCTTAAAACCCTAAGTTTTAACATAAAGTCACTTAATTGACTTTATTACATGTGTAGCCTTATATCTTAACACCCCCCCATAAGGTGTACATTGCTGAAAGATAACAAATTGAAATCAAATACATATACTTGAATGAAAACACATAAAATGAAAGCTAAACATCATAAAACATTTGTTGAAAGCTTCTTCTTTGAACCCAGTTCATGGACCAGGTTGAGCTCCATCAAGCTACCTTGTGACCCTCAGAAAGGTATAGTTCTTAAGTTGAATTCCCGAGTTCCCTAATTCCACTTCCTTGAACTCCCGAATCACGAATCTCCGAACTCAATTACTGGACAACAATCCACATGCATGTTGCGTAACCTCACTAGTAGACTGCAATCCAAATGCAGGTCTCTACGACTAATGAGGGATCATTCCCTAGATTCACAACTGCTGAACTATCTGGGCAACCATCCATACTGAGCTATTAATTGATCCCTTTCTGTCATCAAAGCACTGGCTTCCTAAAATGCACAAATCTAGTTTTCTTTAGTAAGGAAAACACCATTGGCAAAGTCCGGTGGCTCTTCTTTGATGGACCTGGCAACACGAGCTGTGTAACCCATAATATTAAATTTATGATTAAAAACCTTGTAAGCATTAATGACAATTCATCTTTTTTGCCATTTCTTGTACCCTCAAAATCTAGTCCATCACTGATAGGCCCTTTCTTTGACATTGTGCAGTTCACAAATTGCATATTCTTCTTCGTTTTTAGCTTGATTAGATGAACAATTTTAGATCCAAATTTTCAGATTTTTCCCTTCCGAAACTACAAATGTTTCAGCTGTGCTTCTGATTCTTTCTAGATATCCCTTTCAACAATTTATAAGCTGCTGGAAATAAACTTTCTGTCTCAACTAATGAAAAGCTTTTAAATCTTTTCCTTAATCGCTCCAAAAGAAAATGCAGTTATGAACAAAACATTACCAAACAGAATACTAACTGTACGGATCCAACTATCTCTTCAAGTATTATAGTTCGCTGTCATGCTTATTGATCAGCCAGAGGTCAGGTGTCATGGATCTACAGAGTCGCATGGAGTCTAATTGGATGGAAGCTTAGCGTTGGGAACAATGTTTGTGTACTCGAGATCAGGGAGCATGGTCGTATGGCTGTGGCGGCTAGGAAAACTCAAACGGTTTGTCGTGGCTCTCAAACCGCGGATAAATTGGCTCAAAAATTGGCTCTCTTGGTAGCTTGAGAAGTGGTGACTCGAGCTTTAAAACGACGAATAAATTCCGATGGCGACTGGGCAACTGCTACTATTTAATTTGATGGTTGTAGATGTTGAGATAAAAAAAAACCGGCGGACAACTTAAAAAAATAGACGGCTGTAGATGGTTGTAGACGACGACTTAAAAAAACAACGTTTTTTAAACGGCGGCTGAGAGGAAGAATCGTGCAGGCAGCTACTTCAAAATGGGTGACTGGAAAGAGAAAAAAAAATCGTTGGCGGCAAAGCGATTTAGAAGGCTTATCTCTCTTTTTTTACAGGTTTATCAAAATGTTGTTGTGTGATGGCTACATAAAAAAATGTGGAAAAAATGGCTGGGCTGACATCTTTCCCATTCAATCCTTTGGCAGCCGGCAACATCCTTGTTGGCGGATGGCGGCTTACTATAGCAGTAGTGGCTCCACTGTTTCTGTGACCTAGGCTCACTCCCGCTCTGATACAATATTATGAGAACCAATAAACGAGAAACCTTAGAGTGGGTTACTTTACAAAAGACATTATCTCAATAACATACAAAACAATATTATTATTATTATTATTTTTAACTGAAACGGGTAAGCTTTATTGATAAAAATGTAAAAAAATTGAGCTGTGGCTAAAGCCAACCAGCTTGTTACAATGATCAAGAATTCAGCCAAGTAATGAAGATAAGGAGTAAACAGATTCAAATGTATATTGTTCTTTGGATGATTTCCAGAATTTTGCAGAGTATTCCTAGCTTTTCGCCAGAAATTGTTGAATGGATCAGTGTCTTTGTGCTTGTTGTTCCTTCAGTTTCATCAACAGTCCTATTGTTTGCTTCAATGATGCTTCTGATGTAGCCATTAACATGAAATTGTTAACCAACTTTTCATCATCTTGTTCAGAAAGATAATGCCTAGTTGTCCAATTAGAAATTTGATGTAGCTTTTAATGCGGTCTTAAGCTTGATGCTATAGATGGCGACTTGTAAAAATGATATGATGGCAAGAGTTCAGCCGCTTGTCAAGAATTGAGAATTCGAGCTCAACGTGATATGAGGTTTGCCAAGATTCCTGTGTGAGTGGGTTCCATCCCACTTCTGCTCTGTTCTTAATGGTGACAGTGATCAAATGCGTTGACATGAGGGATATGCTCCAGGTCGAGCCTCGTGTAGAATCTGAGTGACATCGAATGCGAAATAATGGTTTGGATTGTGACTGAGCCGACTGTCAGCGTGCTTCAAATCGATGATGGATTGTGAGGAGGATAATTCGAGCTTCTGGTTTGCTCTTAGCTATCGTCTGCAACAATTAAGGGATGTTTTGGTGGATAGTCTCCCCAGTTGAGAGTTCAAGCTTCCCATAATCAAGCCTTGTGGCAACTTTGGCTTCTTTGTCAGCTTTGTTGTTTAAGTCTCTAAGAATGTGGAACACATTGAAGTGGGTGAAAGAGGTTACAATGTGCCAGATGCGATGGAGAATCCGAGTTATTGCCAGATCATTGGGGTTAGTGTGCGTGTTGAGAGCTTGAATGATTAAGTTGGAATCTCCAAAGACTTGAATTTTGTCAATTTTGCGATCTTTGGCTATTTGACAACCTTTCAAGAGTGCCAAAACTTCTGCTAGGTTGTTGGAGCAGGTTCCCAATCCCCACCTGTACGTGATTTCCACTGTTCCATCTGCGGAGAATAGGACACCTCCAACTCTAGCCACTCCGGGGTTATTCTTGGAAGCTCCATCGAAAAACAGACTGTCAATGTTTTGTCTGATTCTCGAATCATGAAATTCAGAATTGGTGAATTTGAGTTGCCAAAGTGGAGGAGTCTGAGGTCGAAGTCTTACGTTCTTGTTGGGGTTGGGAGGGAGGAGGTCGAGCCAAAGGATCTCATTTGCATTGAGATTTGTACTCGTATTGAGAAAGGAGGAGTGTACACATTTGATGAGGAGGCCTTTGGCTTGTCCAGCAACTTGCAAGGGCGAGGTGTAGGAGTCTTGGAATAAGGCTTTGTTCCTAGCTAACCAAACTTTCTAGCATATAAATTTAGGGATTATAAGCCAAATGAGGGACCTGTTATCACACCATAGTAGCAAGGCTACTATTCTTGCTTAGCAGATATCTGCACATTCCAGAGCTTCCATTATTCAGAGCTTGGCTATGATGATTGTATATTTTGAGATCACTCATGATCAGAGTAGTGTATTATTCAGACTTATGTTAGACCTTGTGTCAAGGATGAGCCTTGAGAGTTCAGATTTGATGACCGATGTGACCCTTTATCCCATACAGTTTCAGTTCAGTGCCTAGAGATGTATTGCAGCAGTGTTTCAGATGATATATGATGATTATTCTTGTGATGATATTGTATGACCTATGGATGTTTTATCATTGACTGTGGATTATTATCTTGTTGTTTTAATCTTGTTCATAGCATTGGCTTGGTATATAATTCATGATGTGGCAAAATATGTAAAACTTAAAATGAACTATAAAATGAACATTTACTTGCACATTTAGGTTGTTTGACAAAACTCACTGGTTCACTACCTTGCATAGATATGGTCTTTCTTGACACCATTTGTCTACTAGCTTAGGCTCCACCTTCACTTGATTCCATCCATACATGACTTTCCTTATTTGGCTTTAAACCTTGACCTGTCTTACTTGACTTTCTGGTATTGAGGACTTCCAATTTTTATACCTCTGTGTTTGGACCGCATCCTTGTATGTTTAGTGTCTCGGCTCTGAGTTGGTGACAAAACTTGCCTTTGGTGAGTTGGATTGTAGGCCTAAATCATTCTGGTCGTTGTCCGATGTTTGGCACTAGCTCGAACTCCCCCTAGTCACTTGAGATGTTGTTGGCTAAAACTGAAAGCTCATGTACTACTTATGGAAACTTATGAAAATTCGCCCATGGAAACTAAAAAGGGAAAGAGCGATGAACTGCTAAAAATACTCCTCGAAGGGTATAAGAAAGGTCCAAAAAGCAATGGTTCTTAAAAGTTATATCTAAACAATTGCTGACCTTATATGTATATATAAACATGCCCTAGATGCAAGCTACAATTAGTTGTGCTTATCAGCACACCTGAGATCCGAAGGGTCATGTAGGCCAAAAAGGCCATGAAATGAAATTGAATGATCCTAATGAACCTGGATCAACTCGATGTAGACATGATGCCTAAGTTGAATAAGCACTCTCTAAACAATTTATCCATTTGTGAGGCACAACCATCCCCGTGTTATTTTGTCCAGCACAGAGTTTGTAGTTTCCCCTTTCACCCAGTCCAAAGTATCTTTCAGTTGAGTTTAGACAAGTCACCCCTTTGCCCAACCTTGTTCCTACCCTTCATCCTTTGCTAGCAGTTTGACCATGTCCAATGGGTGAGTTTGTCATTTAAACTATTGTGCAAGTAATTACAAATAACAAAGGAATATGCTAACATGATTAATGCCACTGAATGGATGTTATACTTTAAGTTAAGCTGTGAGTATGATTAGAGGAACATGTCTTAGTCTACTGATATGATTTATCCTCGGTTGTATATGGACCTAGTCAAACCTAGTTTGACTGTGGTCATTTCTTGGGATCCGTGATGATGTGGGCCATGAAGGCTTATTGATGATGATGTATGGGCCCACATACTCCTAGTTATGATACTATATGATGGACATATGATTCAGATGGTGATTGATACAATTCAACAGGTTTTATTATTACTTTAGATCATCAGATTATGCACTATCCATATATGGTGGACCCTACAGCTAGCCCATCAGGGCAACCCATGGTGTATGAGTACACATTCTTAGTAGATTTGGGTCTTCTGCATCCAATGAGACACTTATCTTTCAGTTCCGGGCACTTTTGACAGTGAAAGATGCAGTTTTACACTTGTTGACCAGATTTGGGGCTGATTTCCCAGCCTAAGCAGCAGGGGCCATGAGAGGCCAGTTCACCTAGGGCGTTGTATGAGGAGGGGGTGGTCCAGCCACTTGTTATTACCATTTATCCCCCCTTATGGAGAGCCTGGTAGGCTCAGTTTGACAACGCAGGTGCCCTAGGAGGTAGTTTCAGCATTTTCACA
The DNA here is from genome assembly GCA_027924585.1 of Larix kaempferi. NCBI lineage: Eukaryota > Viridiplantae > Streptophyta > Pinopsida > Pinales > Pinaceae > Larix > Larix kaempferi. The sequence goes on from BSBM01000015.1 coordinate 7,413,215, forward strand.
GTTACCGAGGCAGTCCAGAGATGGGATAAAAGGGTCACTGAGGAATTCGATTTGGGCAATTGAGGGAAGGTTTTGGCACTTGGTTTTCACAAAGGTCTTCCAGGGTGAACCCCCTATCTTCCAGCCAGTTTTCACCACTTGGGTGGGTCCACAGAGGCTACAGGATGCCTTTTACTGCTTGCCTGTCACAGATTTGATCATTTATATTTTATTTTGGACATATTTTATTATTTTATTGTGCCATGGGGATGAGCTAGTAAGGATTGATGCCTCCTAGCCCCACCATGAGCTCCTTATGTCATGGCCTAGTCATATGAGGTGGGCTTTTGTACTTTTACCCCCTCTAGTGGATGACGTCACCCTCCATGAGTACCTTTTAGCTATGATGTCATCATTATTTGAGTGATCCATGTGTTATATTGTTATGTTTCATCTTAGCCATTGATCATGTATTGAGATCTTTTAATCTCAACCACTCATTTCAAAAAGTGGTTATGAGATCTAGGGTTTTGGTCTTTATTATCCTATATAAGGAGGAGACCCCCTCATTGTAAAATCATCTAGAGAATTTGGCTCTTGGCTCTTGGAATAAAATTTCTATATTTTGGAGTACATGCTTGGGTTTGGAGTGGATGTTGGTTCCTTTGATTGTAAATGCTTTTGTCCATTGCACTGGAGGATCTATTGTAGCTATCTTGCATATTTTGCCATATCTTTTTACAGGTTAAGAGGACGTTTTTGACAAGTGCGAATTGGTGGGGAGGCTTGCCCTTCAAGCTTGGAGGAGGACGTTTTGGTTAAACAGGGAGTGGTTTTGTCTTTGTGCCAACTATTCTTTGTTTATCTCTCTCTTGCTTGTATCTACCTTCAACATGTTAAACTGATTGATGCTTTGCTCCTTGGTTTTGACAGGTTAGAGGGACACACATGTGGCTTGGAAAAATCGATTTGGCAAGAGGACTTAAAAAATTCTTCATTTGATCTTTGGCAAAAGTAATCCTCATCTCAACTAGCATTCATCTCTTCATCCAGGTATGCTCCAAAGGTATGGTCTTCTTCTTCCTTGGCTTATCCATAACTTCTAGATCATAAAAACCCTAATTGATTAAAACCCTCATTTTTACTTTTTCTTAGATCTACTTGGATCTAGCCTAGCTTTTGGAAAGATATTGAAAACCCACCTCTATAGTATCCGCGGCAATTCGGATCTATAGTTTGGTGGTGATTGGATTCCATTTGACACACTTTCCAAGGCACTTAGCCCTCCTTGAGCAAAATCGCACCACTTGGGAGAAGCTAGTTTGGTTGGTTCCAAGACATGGGTAGGTGAGATCCCACTTGATTCACGATCCTCACACTTGATAACCTACCCCTAGTGCTTCACCTTGTTGATTTTTGCCTTGTGGGCCCCATTCCTCATTTTGAGGGTTGTGCCCCACTTGGGTCAATTTGGTGATGCATTTTCAATCTGAGATCTATGGAGATCTAGCCATTGGATGCCCTTGATTTTCAAGATCCACATTGATACTTGCCTAAACTACTTGGATCTTACAATTTGGTGGCCATTGGACTTGATTTGACACACTTTACCATGCTTTTAGCCCTCCTTGGGCAAAGTCGCACTCCTTGGGTGATTTAGTTTGCCTACTTCTAGAACCTGGGTAGTTGAGATTCCATTAGATTTGGAAAGAGCATACCTTGAAACCTATATCTAGTGTCTCATTTTGTGAATATCTGCCTTGGGGGTAGCATTCCTTGTTTTAGGGGATTGTTGTCCACTTGGGTCACATCATGAAACATTAGATCTAGTAAGATCCAACCATCACATCTAAATTAGCCCACTTGATTTGCATCCTAGGTGTCCTGATCTACAATTTGACATCTCTTTTGACTCCATTAACCCATCTATCAAGGCACTAGTCCACCTAGGGTAATTCGCACTCCTTGGGAGTTGTGTCAAGTCTTAGATCCCATATGTGGGTATCTCTAATTTCACTTTAGATCCATAGATCTACTCATAGCATACCCCTTAGTACCATTTACACCCTTAACTTCACCTTGTGGGTCCCATTTGAGCCATTTCCATATCCCAAGGAAGTGGGCCCCACTTGTGTATTTCATGGTACTAGATCTTGTCATCTTATTTCATCATGTGGCCTAAATCATTCATTGGTTGAAACATAAGTCATTCCCTAAGCCTCTTTCAACCACATTTAAACTTCTAGGTCCACCTAACCTTGCATTGGTTTCCGTAACTTGTCTTTTACATATCCCTAGGAACCTTTGTTTGCGTCCAATCATCCTTGATTGGTTATAGGGTCTCCCCCTAGGTCTTGATTCATCTTGATCTAAAGTGAAGAGTGCCTCGGTTGACGTGACTCCCAGCTTGCATTGGGAATCATGGCATCTCTTGGGTCACCTCTTTAGTTGTCCATCTCCTCTACCATCCCGGATGGGATACCACTAGGGACAACTACAAGTTGTGTGATAATAGCACCGAAGTTTTCTTTTTGTCAGAGGGGAGGGATAGATGGAGTTTCAGTTTCTGAAAAGGCAGTTGATGGAATTGAAAATCGACATGGTCACATTAAGACTGTGGAGCATGTGGCTCCAAACTGTTTTAGCAAAGTGGCAATCCACAAATAAGTGTTCAATTGATTCACTGTTTCTTCGACATAAAATGCACTTGTGTGGCCCAATGATGCCTCTTTTGATGAAGTTGTCCCCAGTTAGTATTTTCCTGTGAACGAGGGTCCAAGTGAAGAAGTTGACTTTGGGTAATCCAAAAGGGTTCCAAACCATACTCCAAAAGCTTTTCATAGAGCTGTCGTGGTCTTGAAGGGCTTTGAAACCAAGAGTAGTTGAATACTTGCCTTTTGTCCCCCAACCACGATTGTCTTGGTTGTGGAGAGGAGAAGGGCCGCAACCCACCATATTTTGCATGAGTAGAGTGCTGGAATGTTCAAGATTATTTGGAATGTCGAGAATTTTCCAAGCCTACCAATCGCCTTTGGAGTTCCAGACGCTGAGATCTTTCAGTGTTTTTATATTGTTGTGGGTGAGCCAGTTGGCGATGTCATGAAGCTCGTGATGCTCTGGAGAGGAGGATGTCCCATGATTTTGTCGGAGAATATATTGACGTTCCTTCCATTTCCTGTAACCTAAGTTGCCAGGAAACTTGGGTATGGGTACTGTTATCACCTAAACTGTAGTTACCCCTATGGATGTATCCACTCATGGATGGCAATAGGGAAGGGAAACTCAAAAGGTGCAACCACGATCACCTCGACCTCCAATAGATGGTTGTCACGCCAGTCGAGGCAACCTGCTTTATGTTATCTAGCCCAGACAACAAAGGGGGAGACCCGATCTACTCTCGACAGGAGAGATCAAAACCAAGACACCAAATCAGGTTAATTCTAAGTGAAGTAAGGTGTATGGTTTATCCTAGACCTTAGGATGAAGTCACAAGACAAGTGAGGGGTTCAATGAGTATAGCTTTGGTTCATTATTGATGTGAGAGTGACTTATGATTTGTGAAATAGGATCCAGGATTAAAGTACTAGTTCAATGTGAGAAAATCCACTGCCTTGGGAATCGTGTCCAATGCAGGGTAGTTTATGGGTTGAATTGGGGCTAACTAGTACAAGTGACAAGCTTGATCATGATACATGATGACATCAAAGGGTTTAGTTCACCACACAAACGTCAAACCACAAGTTAATCCAACAATCTAGGAAAGTCGAATTGACTTGGAGAGAAACCAGTGCCTTGGGAATTGGGATAATGGAGTCAAAGTAAGGTTAACTTGTGGTTAAGGACTCCTTTTGCATGAGACAAGTGGGCAATTAAAGACTTGATGGATGAATAGGTCTAGATCTATAGATTAAATGTTTTGACCTAAGTGGACCATAATCCCTTAAAACAAGGAATGCTATCCCCAAGGCAAGATTTGACAAGGTGACCTACTAGACCTAGGTTTTGAATTATGCCCATTCCAAATCCACAAAAATCTCATATACCCATGTCCTAGAAGTGGGCCAACTCACTTCTCCAAGGTGGTGCGACTTTACCCAAGGAGGCTAAAAAGTGGGATAAATGACTCAAGACAAGTCCAATGGCATCCAAACTTTAGATCCAAGTAGTTTAAGCAAGTGAGAGTATGGATCTACAATTTCAAGGCAATCCAATGGCTAGATCTTACTAGATCTGAGTTTAAAGATACCAAGTGGTCCAAAATAGGGATTAAATCCGTTAAAATGTGGAATAGGGCCCACAAGGGAGAAATCAGAAAAGTGACAATCTGGGGGTAGGTTATTGGATGTGTAGATCATGAATCAAGTGGGATCTCAACTACCCATCAACTAGATCTAGGGTAACTCACCCAAACTAGGAAGTGCGCCCTTGCTTGGAGAGGCTAAATGCCTTGGGAAGAGGGTCAAATGGAGGCCAATCCTCACCAAACTATAGATCCGGGCTGCCGTGGATTCTATAGAGGTGGGTTTTCAATATTATACCCAACAACCCACTAGATCTTAGTAGATCTGAAAAAATGTAAAAATGAGGGTTTGAAGAAAAAAGGGTTTTATCAATTTATGAGCTATGTCAATGGATTGGATCAAGATAAGAGAAAAAAACCTATGGATATTACCTGGGTAACCTTGTAGATGCCTTGATGATGATGATCTATGCAAACCCGATCAATTTGAGAAGCTTTGAGGTAGTTTTCTATGCAATCGATTTAGTCCAAGAAGCCAATGCACCCTCCCTCCTGCACAACAAACGTCAACAATATCAGATTTGATGTAATCAAGAGATAAGACTAATGCCACAAGAGAAGTAACAGAAAGATAGCATAGATCACAATGATACTAATGATAACCCCCTGATACAAGCAAATGCCAAGAAAGTCGATTTGAAGAAGTCTTGCAAAATCGCCCTTGTTGAAGTCGCCCTCCTGTAGACAAGACAATGATTTCCAAAATAGATAGATCTTACCACAAATTCCAAATGCTAGGTTGCAATAGACTTTCCAATCACCATTTAAGAACACCAGATGCAAAGGAGACCACAAGAATTTCCACAAGAAAGTTTTTCTATTCCATTAATCCAAGAGCCAAAGACCCCTTACAATGAGAAGCTCTCTCCTTTAAATAGGAAGGAGAGGCATCAAAATCCTAACCACTTTTTGAATGAGTGGCTAAGATTAAAAGATACAAATGTCTAATCAATGGTTGAGATGAGCTCAACAATAAAATACATGGATCACTCATAAAATATAACATAAGTGGACAAAATCGCCCTAGAAGAGGGGAATCCCACCAAATCATGATGACAAAATATAATAAGAAGCTTATGGTGGGTCCAAGGGGTAATTTTAGCCACCCTTGGTCAATCCCCATAGCACAATAATAATAAAATAGTCATCAATATACCAAATCGTGCCTCCATGGTCAAATTGTAGGCCTCAAAAGACCTCATAAATCATCAGAAAGTACCATAAGTGATGGATGCGGGCCCCGATGAAGCTGAAACTGCTGGAGGAGGTGTGGAAGACATCAATCCATCATCACTGATCATCCCATGCCAAGACATTGCCTCAGTAGCCCAAATCGAATTCCTCAATAGCCATTTCTACCAATCCTGAAATGCCTCGGGAAGCGTGAAACTGCCCAAAACTGCCTCCTGGAGTGCCTACGTTGTCAAGGTAAGGGTGCCAGTGTGTCCGAGAGGGGGGTAATATGGTAAAAACAAGTGGCTGGACCACGCCCTCCAGGCACAGCGCCCTAGGTCAACCGGATAAAAATCACATCTGCTCTAATAGGGTCTCCGATAGACCAAAACTGCACTAGGATAGCCTAATGAGGCTCAATCATCACTGTAAGTGCCCGGAACTGAAAACAAACTGTCTCATTGGACTCAGAAGGTCCAAATCCATCCAAGATGTGTACTCATACACCATATGAGTCTCTGCATGATCAAAATATATATCCAATATACCGGCACAGGTCAAATAATAATAAATTAATAATTTGTAAATGATCAAATACTGCTGTAAACCATGAATCATCATCATAACCCTGTAGCTGCTGCATAGAATCATCATGTACATGTACATAGACCATATATCATCAATCCATATCATCACAAGGTCCAACCATCTCATGTCCTATGGCTGACCTTGGTCAAACTAGGTTTGACCAAGTCAACATGACCAAATATAACTCAGACCATCATCGGAAGCTGCTGCAAAGTGTCAAAGGTTAATGCATGCTCTACAACTTATTCAAATAACAATTATAACACAAAGTAATCATTACTGGCGATCTAAATCCAAATATATAATGTCATTAATTGTTATTATTACTCAGACTAGACTTTCAAGACCATACTCACTTCATAGCTGTGATCAATTTGCTAGTGAAGGGTGAAGGCTAAAATAACTGGCTAGGCTAAAGGATGACTTGACCGACTTAACTTTGTGACACTTTGGCAAATGGGAACGGGAAAACACACCATAGTATACATTGAATGAGCAACAACACAGGGAATGGCGGTGTCTCACAAATGGATAAGTTGTTTAGAGAGTGCTTATTCAACTTAGGCATCATGTCTACATCAAGTTGATTCAGGTTCATTAGGATCATTCAATTTCATTTCATGGCCTTTTTGGCCTACATAACCCTTCGGATCTCAGGTGTGCTGATAAGCACAACTAGTTGCAGCTTGCATCCAGGGCATGTTTTTTATACATGTATAAGGTCAGCAATTGTTTAGATATAGCTTTTAAGAATCATTGCTTTTTGGACCTTTCTTATACTCTTCGAGGAGTATTTTTCAGCAGTTCATCGCTCTTGCCCTTTTTAGTTTCCATGGGGGAATTTATCAGTTTCCATAAATAGTACATGAGCTTTCAGTTTTAGCCAACAACATCTCAAGTGACTAGGGGGAGTTCGAGCCAATGCTAAACATCGGGACAACCGACCAGAATGATTTAGGCCTACAATCCAACTCACCAAAGGTAAGTTTTGTCACCAACTCAGAGCCGAGACACAGTAAACAGGGAAGCTCATCCAATACAGAGGCTACAGTGGGGAAAAGTCCTCCATGCCACTAGTCAAGTAGTAAGTCAAGGTGATAAACTAAAAGGTAGGCAATGGATGGATGAAGACAATGAATAATGGAGCCAACACTAGCAAGCCAAGGTATGGTGGAATAATCACCTCTATTCTCCCTAAGGAGGGTAAAACCAATGAGTATGAATAGTGAACTTCTAAGTCTGAGTAGGGACAATATAGTATATATAGTAAGATCAACCAGGTCCAATATCTATATGATCGTCAGATCATGACACTAAGTGCTAAGACATGCTATAAGAATAAGTATAAAAGCAATATAACCATAACACAATGATATACCTGCTGAGTCATATACCTGAATGCTCATCATCTGAACCATCACCTGTCCTCTGAAATTGCTACTGCAACTTTGGGCACTACTGACTGCTCTGTACAAATGGTATAATGGCTACATCGGTCATCTCTCTGAGTGTCCTGAGACTCAGTCATGGCATGGGGAATACAACTGCTGTCCAAAATCTGATAGTGATCCAATATAGATGCTCATCTCAGCATCTCAAATGTAAGGGAACTGGCTGAATAGTGTACTGGCATCAGAAAAATAATGTATGGTAGCCCGACTACTATATATGCGATAACATTTGGCTCCGGCTGGGACAAGTGCTCTGCTGAAATGAGCACTTGAGAACCTCAGAATCTCTGGTCCTTGAACTCTGCTACTCGAATCCATGATCCAACACCCTACCATTTTGCTTCCAACTTTTTATTTTTGCAACCTATTTCTGCATTCACAAACATCAAAAATACCTCATGCCGCATGTGTGGGAAAAATATAAAACCAACTGAAATAAAATCTATTCTATGTCAGAAATATAAATGCAGAAAGTAAATTAAAGTACTAACATAATTTGCAAAATTTGAAATTTATTGTGCAGGAAAAAGAAAAAGTGACAGGTACTCAATTAAACTAGGAGCTTACAAAGGAGCTTAGAAATAAACAAGGTGTTAGACTCAATGGCTGAAAAGACTAACTACTGCCCAAGTAGGCTTATTTGGTTTCCTACCTACTCTAATCTACCAGGCAATGTAAGCGGAGAGATCCCAACTATGTGGGATCAGGGATGTGATCCCTTAAGTCCCTCTGATTGACAGGATATAAAATACGTCGTCCACTACCAGTGGTCATAAAGCACATGCCATCAATGCATTGCTCTACTGTGAAAGGTCCAACCCATAAGTCATCAGCCTGTCCTGATCTTATATGCAATAAATGGTTGGGAATGATGACTTGACTTCCTGTATGAAACCTATTTCTATTAACAGACTCAGGAATTACTCCAATATTACGAATAGGCATGGGATGGATTTCAACAGGGTTTTGCGGTTGAGGTGTGACAATCCTTGAGCTCCTCCTAGAAGGAACTGCATCAACTCTGGGTGGACCACCATCTAAGGAAATAACAATTCTGCCAACAAGGACCTCCCTAACTCCTCTTCTTGTTTCTTGGACTACTTCATTTGACTCTTCCTCATGGGGAGATACAACTCTTTTAACAACTTCACCTACAGTCCAGAAATCTCTATGTTCTTCCAAGGGAGGTGGCTCATGAGATATGATAGTGTTATGACTAGAACCTTCCCTTGAAGGAACATGAATGACCATGTTTTCCAATTTAGTAGAAATTGACTCAGGATGAAATGTAGAGGAACTAGGAATGCGAGAAAGATCGTGAGTATGATGACTAGATGACTCAGATGGTAAGAGAAAATTAGGGACATGAGGATGTGCAGATAAAGCATGGCTTTGAGGCTCTGAAGGAGTTTGAAAAATAGCAAGGTTATTTAGATTATATTCTCCTCCAGGTGCATCATTAATTAAGGCATCCTCTTCCCAACTTAGAGAGTTATCATGAACTTGAATTAGGCTACCATCTTCTAGAGATAAATGAGATAGAGAATTTTCTACATCAGAATAATGGGAGGCTTCAGACTTTTCATTTGTTTCAACCCTAGTAGATGTTGCAAGATTGTTTTCCCATGGGTAAATAGGTGCAAGCCCTTGGCTTTCTCTTTCTCTATTATGATCAGTCAAGGCAAACCACTCCCTAACAGTAAAAGGAATTCTTTCTCCCCTCCTAATATCATCAAAATCATCTTCATGTATTGGATTCTCAATAATTTCTTCATCATTTGTTTGATCATGAAGGCTTTCTATTGGGGGATTTGGTTCCAAACTTTGATCATTAGGCAGATGTTCATCTCCTCCTATACCATCATCAATTTCCTCATGTGCTTGATTTTCAATTGAAGGTTCTTGAATGATTTCATTGTTTTGTTCATGACCTTGAGGTTGATTCTCACTTCTTCTTAATTCATCTATTTCTTCAGCAAATTCATTTCTAAGTAACTCCAAGGTGATTGTTCTTGCAATATCAGCTGCTTTCTCTTCTTCCCAAGAAGAATTAGAATCTTCCATGACCATACACATATTTTGATCAACTTCATATAATTCATCCTCATCTTCAACAAGGTTAGTTTTGGCATTATTTAACAATTCATCTCCACATGTTTTTTTTAGCCCTTCATCAAATGATTCAACATGCTCATTATAACAAGGTTCTCTGTTAACCCGAATCAAAGCTCCACCAGGGTTGGGAACACAAATAAATGATAAATCCATCGTAAGGTATCCACCTAAACCAGCCGCCCATTTTCTAGATAACAGCATTCCATATGCTGGGGGTAAGTCAATGACAACTACATTCATCATGGTAGAAATGTCTGAACATGCAAAAAGATCAGCTCTAAGGTTTTTGATCAAACCATAAGATGGCACTCGTTGGGAATGTATACCACAGACATTTCCATAAGGTCTAGTCACTTCAAGTCCCATTTCCTTCATAACTTGTAAAGGCATAACATTCATTGCTGCTCCAGAATCCAACATACAATTGTGTAGGAGCATGTTTTGAATGTGCAAGGTAAGGTAAAAGGGAGAGTGACCACCGCTCTTTCTTTCACAAATGGCTGAATGGATGTTTATTGGTGGATCCTTCTCTGTTTCACTAGGTTGTGTTCCACTAAGCTTTTGGATATGACATGATTCTAGGACCTGTTCAGGAGTTTTCTCTTGGTCAATACCATCGAAAAATTCCTCTACTTGGCATTTAACAGAAGGCACCTTCATCAACTCAGTGACAGGGATATTACACATTATCTTGCTTAACTCTTTCCTCATATCAATCTTAAGATCATAATCATCCATAGCAAGATCCTCTTCTTCCTTTTTATCTTCATCAATTTTTTTATGTTTATCAAGGAAAGAAGGTTGGGAAGTACTTCCTCGTTTATAAATCTGATACTTGGGTTGCTCTTTAGGTTTTGGGAGCTCTATGGCACATGAGGAACTAGGTTCTTCTATTATGTCTTCTTCTTGCTCCCAAGGCTCTTCTTCTAATAGAATTCTTCCAAAGTCTTCATCATAAGATAAGTCATTTATAAAGTTGATGTTTTCTGGTTGTTCATCATGGTCAATGGTGTCAGAGGGTTCTTCTTCTTTTTCATCACACTAATTGACTTCCTTTTTCTCAGAGTTTTCTGGATACTCAGGTCGTCGCCTATCTCTATCCCCATCAGGCCTCCTATTATTATTCCAGTAAGGTTTAGGGCCATAAGGGTTTCTATGTTTCTCAGGGTCATTCAAACTTGCCACATTCTTTGTTAGGACAGTTAATTGCTTCATCATCTCTTGCATGACTTCTAAAGTGTCCTTTGATTCCTTTGGCACACTCACAGGTTCCTTTGGTTTTCGAAGTTTAGGGTCAGATCTGGAAGTGGATGGGGTAAATTGATCGAAAAAGTTTTGTTTCCCCATGGATGCTACATTTTGTTCAACCATCTTGGCATTTGATTAAGCGGTCTTTAAGTCATTTGGGTTTTTATCCTTTAGCTGATAACCAACCCATCCCTCAAAAGCATTCAAGTAGTGAATAACAACTGCTTGGTCTTTTGGTCTAATTTCTTCGGGGATAATAGCTACAGTCTTGTCGAATCTTATGTTAAACTCATGGACTGTTTCATTTTCTCTTTTCTTAATGTCAAAAAGTTGATGTAAGAGAAGTTTCCCATCTAACTTTCGGGACCACTCACTATTTAGCTTGTTGACAAAGTTATCATACCCATCAATGGATGAGGCAGGCAACCCTGTCAAACCACTTCCTAACATCTCCTTGTAAAGATGCCAGGAGACCCCTCATGAACAGATATTCCTCAGATGCTCCATATGCTTCCATGTGTTCCCATTCTTTATCAATGTGGTATTCAATTGATATAGCAGATACTCCATCAAATCTTGGAACCTTTTCAAAATACTTTTCAGGCATGTCATAGGGTGCACCCTGGATTTGGGAAAAGTCTAAACGAGATGGTTTTGCCTTTCTTCCAAAAATCCTAGGATTTTGTGGAGGAGGAACATTCTGGTTTCCAGAGTTTGTTCCGGCCATTGGATTCGGTAAGTTTGTGTTTAAGTTTGAACTAGGAGATGAGGGAGAATCGAATTAATCAAAGGGGATCCTGAAGCTCGGTTTGGAGAATTGTTGACCAATTTCCAAAAGAAATTAGATGATTGTGCTTTAGGATCTCTTTTACGATATGTAATTGGGGTTCCTTCAACTCAATCCAAGTTTGTTTTACTTCTCGTGTTATAAGGATGTAAATGAGCTCGCTCCTCAGCGGAGTCACGGTTGGGAGTCGCCAGGTAGATTTAAACTCTTCTACCAAGATATGTGTCGTTGTATATGCAGGAGAGAGTGAATAATGACTACTAGTTTGTCCAAGGTAAGCCTATGCCCTTCAATGCCAAAATGTTAGGCAAGAAGAACGGGAGTAGGGCTCAAGGAAATATATGTCAAACCAGAGTAAGCTATTGCCTCCCCGGCAACGGCGCCAAAATGTTATCACCTAAACTGTAGTTACCCCTATGGATGTATCCACTCATGGATGGAAATAGGGAAGGGAAACTCAAAAGGTGCAACCACGATCACCTCGACCTCCAATAGATGGTTGTCACGCCAGTCGAGGCAACCTTCGCTTTATGTTATCTAGCCCAGACAACAAAGGGGGAGACCCGATCTACTCCCGACAGGAGAGATCAAAACCAAGACACCAAATCAGGTTAATTCTAAGTGAAGTAAGGTGTATGGTTTATCTTAGACCTTAGGATGAAGTCACAAGACAAGTGAGGGGTTCAATGAGTATAGCTTTGGTTCATTATTGATGTGAGAGTGACTTATGATTTGTGAAATAGGATCCAGGATTAAAGTACTAGTTCAATGTGAGAAAATCCACTGCCTTGGGAACCGTGTCCAATGCAGGTAGTTTATGGGTTGAATTGGGGCTAACTAGTACAAGTGACAAGCTTGATCATGATACATGATGACATCAAAGGGTTTAGTTCACCACACAAAGGTCAAACCACAAGTTAATCCAACAATCTAGGAAAGTCGAATTGACTTGGAGAGAAACCAGTGCCTTGGGAATTGGGATAATGGAGTCAAAGTAAGGTTAACTTGTGGTTAAGGACTCCTTTTGCATGAGACAAGTGGGCAATTAAAGACTTGATGGATGAATAGGTCTAGATCTATAGATTAAATGTTTTGACCTAAGTGGACCACAATCCCTTAAAACAAGGAATGCTATCCCCAAGGCAAGATTTGACAAGGTGACCTACTAGACCTAGGTTTTGAATTATGCTTGTTCCAAATCCACAAAAATCTCATATCCCCATGTCCTAGAAGTGGGACAACTCACTTCTCCAAGGTGGTGCGACTTTACCCAAGGAGGCTAAAAAGTGGGATAAATGACTCAAGACAAGTCCAATGGCATCCAAACTTTAGATCCAAGTAGTTTAAGCAAGTGAGAGTATGGATCTACAATTTCAAGACAATCCAATGGCTAGATCTTACTAGATCTGAGTTTAAAGATACCAAGTGGTCCAAAATGGGGATTAAATCCGTTAAAATGTGGAATAGGGCCCACAAGGTAGAAATCAGAAAAGTGACAATCTGGGGGTAGGTTATTGGATGTGTAGATCATGAATCAAGTGGGATCTCAACTACCCATCAACTAGATCTAGGGTAACTTACCCAAACTAGGAAGTGCGCCCTTGCTTGGAGAGGCTAAATGCCTTGGGAAGAGGGTCAAATGGAGGCCAATCCTCACCAAACTATAGATCCGGGATGCCGTGGATACTATAGAGGTGGGTTTTCAATATTATACCCAACAACCCACTAGATCTTAGTAGATCTGAAAAAATGTAAAAATGAGGGTTTGAAGAAAAAAGGGTTTTATCAATTTATGAGCTATGTCAATGGATTGGATCAAGATAAGAGAAACAAACCTGTGGATATTACCTGGGTAACCTTGTAGATGCCTTGATGATGATGATCTATGCAAACCTGATCAATTTGAGAAGCTTTGAGGTAGTTTTCTATGCAATCGATTTAGTCCAAGAAGCCAATGCGCCCTCCCTCCTGCACAACAATCGTCAACAATATCAGATTTGATGTAATCAAGAGATAAGACTAATGCCACAAGAGAAGTAACAGAAAGATAGCATAGATCACAATGATACTAATGATAACCCCCTGATACAAGCAAATGCCAAGAAAGTCGATTTGAAGAAGCCTTGCAAAATCGCCCTTGTTGAAGTCGCCCTCCTGTAGACAAGACAATGATTTCCAAAATAGATAGATCTTACCACAAATTCCAAATGCTAGGTTGCAATAGACTTTCCAATCACCATCTAAGAACACCAGATGCAAAGGAGACCACAAGAATTTCCACAAGAAAGTTTTTCTATACCAATAATCCAAGAGCCAAAGACCCCTTACAATGAGAAGCTCTCTCCTTTAAATAGGAAGGAGAGGCATCAAAATCCTAACCACTTTTTGAATGAGTGGCTAAGATTAAAAGATACAAATGTCTAATCAATGGTTGAGATGAGCTCAACAATAAAATACATGGATCGCTCATAAAATATAACATAAGTGGACAAAATCGCCTTAGAAGAGGGGAATCCCACCAAATCATGATGACAAAATATAATAAGAAGCTTATGGTGGGTCCAAGGGGTAATTTTAGCCACCCTTGGTCAATCCCCATAGCACATTAATAATAAAATAGTCATCAATATACCAAATCGTGCCTCCATGGTCAAATCGTAGGCCTCAAAAGACCTCAGAAATCATCAGAAAGTGCCATAAGTGATGGATGCGGGCCCCGATGAAGCTGAAACTGCTGGAGGAGGTGTGGAAGACATCAATCCATCATCACTGATCATCCCATGCCAAGACATTGCCTCAGTAGCCCAAATCGAATTCCTCAATAGCCATTTCTACCAATCCTGAAATGCCTCGGGAAGCGTGAAACTGCCCAAAAATGCCTCCTGGAGTGCCTGCGTTGTCAAGGTAAGGGTACCAGTGTGTCCGAGAGGGGGGTAATATGGTATAAACAAGTGGTTGGACCACCTCCTCCAGGCACAGCGCCCTAGGTCAACCGGATAAAAATCACATCTGCTCTAACAGGGTCTCCGACAGACCAAAATTGCACTGGGATAGCCTACTGAGGCTCAATCATCACTGTAAGTGCTCGGAACTGAAAACAAACTGTCTCATTGGACTCAGAAGGTCCAAATCCATCCAAGATGTGTACTCATACACCATATGAATCTCTGCATGATCAAAATATATATCCAATATATCGGAACAGGGCAAATAAAAATAACTTGTAAATGATCAAATACTGCTGTAAACCATGAATCATCATCATAACCCTGTAGCTGCTGCATAGAATCATCATGTACATGTACATAGACCATAATCATCAATCCATATCATCACAAGGTCCAACCATCTCATGTCCTATGGCTGACCTTGGTTAAACTAGGTTTGACCAAGTCAACATGACCAAATATAACTCAGACCATCATTGGAAGCTGCTGCAAAGTGTCAAAGGTTAATGCATGCTCTACAACTTATTCAAATAACAATTATAACACAAAGTAATCATTATTGGCGATCTAAATCCAAATATATAATGTCATTAATTGTTATTATTACTCAGACTAGACTTTCAAGACTATACTCACTTCATAGCTGTGATCAATTTGCTAGTGAAGGGTGAAGGCTAAAATAACTGGCTAGGCTAAAGGATGACTTGGCCGACTTAACTTTGTGACACTTTGGCAAATGGGAACGGGAAAACACTCCATAGTGTATACTGAATGAGCAACAACACAGGGAATGGCGGTGTCTCACAAATGGATAAGTTGTTTAGAGAGTGCTTATTCAACTTAGGCATCATGTCTACATCAAGTTGATCCAGGTTCATTAGGATCATTCAATTTCATTTCATGGCATTTTTGGCCTACATAACCCTTCGGATCTCAGGTGTGCTGATAAGCACAACTAGTTGCAGCTTGCATCCAGGGCATGTTTTTTATACATGTATAAGATCAACAATTGTTTAGATATAGCTTTTAAGAATCATTGCTTTTTGGACCTTTCTTATACTCTTCGAGGAGTATTTTTTAGCAGTTCATCGCTCTTGCCGTTTTTAGTTTCCATGGGTGAATTTATCAGTTTCCATAAATAGTACATGAGCTTTCAGTTTTAGCCAACAACATCTCAAGTGACTAGGGGGAGTTCGAGCCAATGCCAAACATCGGGACAACCGACCAGAATGATTTAGGCCTACAATCCAACTCACCAAAGGTAAGTTTTGTCACCAATTCAGAGCCGAGACACAGTAAACAGGGAAGCTCATCCAATACAGAGGCTACAGTGGGGAAAAGTCCTCCATGCCACTAGTCAAGTAGTAAGTTAGAGTGATAAACTAAAAGGTAGGCAATGGATGGATGAAGACAATGAATAATGGAGCCAACACTAGCAAGCCAAGGTATGGTGGAATGATCACCTCTATTCTCCTTAAGGAGGGTAAAACCGATGAGTATGAATAGTGAACTTCTAAGTTTGAGTAGGGACAATATAGTATATATAGTAAGATCAACCAGGTCCAATATCTATATGATCGCCAGATCATGACACTAAGTGCTAAGACATGCTATAAGAATAAGTATAAAAGCAATATAACCATAACACAATGATATACCTGCAGAGTCATATACCTGAATGCTCATCATCTGAACCATCACCTGTCCTCTGAAACTGCTACTGCAACTTTGGGCACTACTGACTGCTCTGTACAAGTGGTATAATGGCTACATCGGTCATCTCTCTGAGTGTCCCGAGACTCAGTCATGGCACGGGGAATACAACTGCTGTCCAAAATCTGATAGTGATCCAATATAGATACTCATCTCAGCATCTCAAATGTAAGGGAACTGTCTGAATAGTGTACTGGCATTAGAAAAATAATGTATGGTAGCCCGGCTATTAGATATGTGATAGCAGGTACGGGTACGAGGACGGGGATGCCACTTTTTGAAACAGGGTACTTGGGTACGTCGAGGGTACTCTGTGTGTGTGTATATATATATATGTCACAGTCACATCATATTTTAGATTTCTCCATAAATTATGAATCATGATCCATAATTCTAAATTCAATGATTCATTGAATAATGAACATTCACATTGAAAATTTAAAACATAAAATTTGATAAATCATAGACTGAGTAGATATCAATTGGAATACTGGAAGTTACATAAAATTTGATAAATCTTTGTACCAAGCAGTTGTAACAAACACTCGAACTCAGACCTGAAAGTACACTTGAAATCTTATTTTAAACACCTATTTGTACTGCTGTTACAGGCTATTAAAAATTGCAAATATATTCCTCGATTGATGTGAGTGTATTTGTCAGTATTAAATACACAGGTATAATTTTTATGTGCACATTTGGTAGTTAAATTATGTTCCATGAGTGCTGAACATAAAACCATAAAAACATTCATTGTAAATCAATGCAAAATCAGTCTACTAGATATGGACAATACAGTGGAATTTGAACAGTGTTGCAAAGTGTTTGACATAAGTCTTGAACCAAACTCCATACGCAGTTAGCAAAAAATTAGTTCAGATTTGGTTGGGAGTCCTTACATTTTCCCCAACTTATTGAGTCGGTCGTACCCCCGGAGTACCCAAACATGGGGTACAGAGTACCTAAACACGGGGTACGACGTACTATTTTGCCTATGAGTACCCCTTTTTTTATAATGGCGTCTTAGGTACGTGGAGCCAATATGGGGTACACCAGGGTACGGCAGGAGATGTACCTTACGAGTACCCAAGTACCCGATACGGGTACGTGTACCCTACCCCCGAGTACGGGTACCTTAGCAACTTAGCCTGGAACCCAGTAAAGGTTCTGTGCGAATGTGCCCCAAGCTGCTCTGCAAAGAGTCCAAATCGACGATCCTTTAGATATGGGTTGGTTGTCGAGACATCCAAGTGCTGGACCATTTAGATATTTTTTTTTCTGAGTAGTTGGCCTACACGGTGCTGTCTATTGGAGATTATATGCTAGAGGATTTTGCCACCCAGTGCTAAATTTGCTCGGTGGGGGTCACGGATTTGAAGGCCGCTTGAACCTTTCAGTTGTTTAATAATATCCCAGTTCACCAGATGCATCTTTTTCTCGTTGTGTTTTCCCCCGCTCCAGAGGAAATCCTTTAGGAGTTTGCTCATTTGGTTTGAGATCCCTTTGGGTGCTAGAAGCAGGGATGATTGATAAACAGGGAGGGATGAGAGTACTTCTTTTATCAATATTAATCTCCCGGCTTGGTTGAGCCAGTAACCTCCCCAATTTCTGATTTTGGTTTTAATTTTGCAGATAGTTTCTTTCCAGAATTCAGTCTTAGTGTGACCTTGAGTAATGGGGAGACCCAAGTATTTGAAGCTGTCCCACTGCTCATGCACTTTGATTTCGAGGATGTGCCCGATGATGGTGGCAGAGTTCTTGTTTAAGTTCTAGGTGTAGACAACACTCTTGCGCTGATTAATATTGCCTCCCGATGCATTGCAATACCAAGTCAGGTTCTGCTTGAATTTCCAGGCGATGAAGGAGGAGCCACCTCCCAAGAAGAGGGAGTCATCAACAAAGAGTGAATGGTTCATGGGCATGGAGTTGGGGGCAAGATTGAGGCCGGGGAGGGAGCCAGATCGTAGGTCAGAGTTGAGCTTTCGGCTGAGAGAGTCTGCCAAGATGATGTAAAGAAAGGAGGATAGAGGGCATCCTTGCCGGATGCCACGCGAAGCTTGGAAGAAAGAGGTGGGGCATCCATTTATCAGAGGGGCAATCCAGGGTCTGCTAATGCAGGCAGAAATCCAGTTTGTGAAGGTTTCGCTGAACCTGAAGCTGTTCATTATTTTGAGAAGGAAGGAGTGATTGACGCGATCGAAGGCGTTGACCTTGTCAATTTTGAGTAACATACCTTTTTCTTTACGCTTCTTGCTGGAGTGGATGGCTTCTTGAACAAGGATTACGTTGTCAAGAATGTGTCTCCCTTTTAAGAAACCTCCTTGGTTGTCAAAGATAATGTCAGCGAGGAGAGGCTTCATTCTATTTGCCAGCATTTTTGAAATGATTTTGTAAGAAGAATTGCACAGCGAGATTGGTTTGAAGCGGCCAAAGGAGCTTGGGTTTGATTCTTTCGGTACAAGTGCCAGGAAAGTGGAGTTGGTGCAGCCTTCGATCTTTGCCTTGGAGTGAAAATTCCTGACCATTCTCATGTAATCATGCTTGATATTCTGCCAGCAAGGTTGGTAGAAGTGAATTGAGTACCCATCCGGTCCAGGAGCTTTGTCGGGGTCAAAGGGCCAGATTGTGTTGATAACTTCTTCTTCGGTGAACAATTTGAGGAGCTCAATGTTGTTGTCTAGTGTGATGTTTTTTGGAATGTGGTTGAGGAGAATCTGCTCATCTTCTTCGCCTGTGTTGTCTACCTCCATCAACAGGTTGGAGAAGTGTTCATATGCTGCCTCTTGAATATTCTCATGCCCTTTGACAGTGTGCCCATTTTCCATTCTGATTTATGAGATATGGTTGGTTGAGTGTCTGATTTTTGTTTGTTTGTGAAAAAAAGAAGTGTTTCTGTCACCAGCCTTGAGCCATGTGCTGCGTGATTTTAACCTCCAGTAGTCTTCTTCATTTCAAAAGGCTTGATGGACTTTGACCTGCTGATTGACCTCATCTTGGAGCTGTGCACTGTCA
The DNA here is from genome assembly GCA_027924585.1 of Larix kaempferi. NCBI lineage: Eukaryota > Viridiplantae > Streptophyta > Pinopsida > Pinales > Pinaceae > Larix > Larix kaempferi. The sequence goes on from BSBM01000015.1 coordinate 7,432,529, forward strand.
ATTGGGACATCATCCATTGAGGTTTGAATGATCTCCAGTTTATCGACAACGTTTTTCCTTGGGTTGGAGGGTGGGGGGCAATTGTCTTTAGCCCAAATCTTGAGTGCTTTCTTGGTGACGATGAGCTTCTGTTCCCAAACGAAGGTGGGGGATCCTAAGATGGGAGTTTTCCATGCCTTGTCTAAGATGTCCTAGAATCCGTCATGGTTTAACCATATGGGATTGAATCTGAATGGGATTGGTCCGAGGTTCTCTGCTTCCTGGAAATGGAGTAGAATCGGTTTGTGATCGGAAGCTAGATTAGGCAAGATTTTTGATGTAACAATATATCCTTCGTCAAGGAGACTGCTATGAACAAGGAACCTGTCCAGACGGGCCCTTATGTTTCCAATTCCAGGTCGCTTGTTGGACCAGGTATATCTGCCTTTTTTTGGTTTGATATCCAATAGATCATGAGTGTGGATGATGGCTTCAACTTGTGATTTGAAAGCGTCTCTACCGGGATTACCTCCTTTTTTCTCAGATGCAGAGAGGGTTATGTTCATATCTGCTGCAAGAATAAGATTGTGGGGAGCATATGCCTTAAGGATGTCTTCCAATAGACTCCAGCAGTCATTTTTTTTAGAGTAGAGGTTAGGAATGTACACGTTGAAGAGCGCAATCTGAATGTTGCCTTGAGTGTGCGTGAGCTCTGTATAAATCCAGTGTTGAGTAGCGAAGGAGTTGCGAAGCTGGAACTTGTTGGAAGGCCATAGAGTTGCTAAGCCACCAAAGGCTCCTCTTGCTCTGACTGCCATGCCATAATTCTTTTTCCACTTCTCTTTTCCAATGGTGAGGGTGGTGCTTTCATCGAGTTTGGTTTCTTGGAGCATGAGAATGTCTGGCATATTGACGTTTTGAAGATCTTTGACAGCGTCTAATTTGCCGGGACTGCCCAGACCTCTGCAATTGCAAGAAACCAATTTCATTATTTACTATTGTAGATGGAGGGCGCCCCCCCTGGCATGTCTCCCGCTTTCTTTCCTGCGATCCTAGCTCTAGTATTTCTGCTGAAGGCCATGTCTAGAGCAGCTTGAGATCCTTGCATCTTTTCACGTTCAACTTCTTCTTCTCTTATATCTTTGCTCGATTTTCGTCCGAGTTTTCTGGAAGATTTATCAACAAGGTCTTCCGAAGAGGTGGGGGAGGCTATAGCTCTAGACTTGGTGATTTCTGCATAGGAAGGTGAGGGTGCTTCTATGACTTTTTTGGGGCTTGCGGTGTTCTGAGGTGGGGGGTGTTTTGGGGATTCATGAGCCAGAGGGGTCTCTTGAGGATCTTGGTGTTCGAAGATTTCTCCTTCTTTGGGGGCTTCGTAGGTTTCTTGAGTTTCGGGGTTTCAAGGATTTTGTATCTGTTCTCATTGTTGGTGATTTTGGATTTTTGCTGGTGGGGATTCCTTCCCAGGCCGTGGCTTTCTTTAGAGAGGGCTTTTGGTCCAGATCTAGGGTTAGGGTTTTTTTGGACGGTTGTCCATTGATTTGATTTCCTTTCTGGATCCAGATCTATGGGTTTTTTTTTGCAGTAGCGTGCGAAGTGGCCATATTCATGGCAATACCTGCATTTGAAAGGTATTTGCTTGTAATCCAACTCCCGGATGTGGGACCATCCGACCACGGTGAGATTTATTGCTTCGGGGAGGCCATGTTCAAGGTCGACCTCGACGCAGATCCTTGCGCATGCATATTGATTCTTCTTGTCAGCTTTGTCAATGTATTTTCTAAGGACATTTCCGATGGCTTCTAGTGATTTAGTATTCCAACAATGGAGAGGGAGATACGGGAGTCTCACCCAAACCGGGACTGCGGAGGGGACGTCTTGAGTCGGATCGAAATCTGGATTCCATTTGTTTAGGTATAGTCCCTGTGATCCCATAAAATACGGTCCATTCCTGAAGATTAGTTCTCGGTCATGCTTGCTTTCGAAGACAAAAGCGAAGAATCCCTTTCCTAGGAGGTAAGAATTGACGTCTTCAGAAATGAGAGGTCTCCAATTTTTTTGAACCCAAGATTCGATAGCTTTTGGAGAGGGACACATGCCTGTAAATTGTCCGATTAAGCCCTGTTCCGAGAGTTTGAGGGCAGTTTTGCACGGTTGCTCAACCAGGAGTGCTACCGTGGGTATTTTGGATAGTTTTCGCACGAATCTTTCCATGATGCCGTTAGTTTCTTCTTCCCTTGCTTTGAGGTGAGCTTGATAAAATCGTCAAGTTCAGGAGGAAGCGGAGGGGGCTCAGGAACTTCAACGTGCACCATCAAGGGAAAGCCTGAGCCTAGGATGGCAGTCAACCTGAGATCTTATTGGTGATGGCGAGGTCCAGATCGCAGGCTCGAGAGTCGAGCAGTGCAAATTCAAATCGACAGGGTCTCGATCGATCGGTGCAGCTAGTCGATCCACATCGCTAGATGTATATAGTGCACAACAAAAAGTTTCTTATTATAAGACAGTATGCACATTACAATGAGGGTCCTCGCTTTTGTAAAGAGTCTGAGAGACCAAAACCCTAAGACGTCTAAACCCTAAGACTCCTAAAACCCTAAGATGCTTAAAACCCTAACTTTTAACCTAAAGTCACTTAAGTGACTTTTTTACATGTGTAGCCTTATATCTTAACATCTCATTAGGGCTGATCTCATCCATAATAAATGCAATGCTTCAATCCATTATTTCAAGTGTACCTGGCCTTCCTTATGCTTGGGCCTTCCTCCATGTGAGTCATTTAGCCTCCTTTCTTGCCTCCAAAATGCCATTGAAGCAGGCTTTGTCCATGTCAAGAGGTTTTTAGCACTGTAGCATGACTCGGTCAAGACTTGCGGGTACTTGCTAGTCTGCTTGAGTCAAACCCGAAAACGAGTAACCGACCCATACTCGTGGGCAGACTCGCCAACTTGGCAAACTCGGGGGACTTGCCCAGATTCGATACTTACTCGGTCGGACTTGCCCAAGACTCGGCACATACTCGAACTTCTACCAAAAAATCAAATTTGTTTGGGTTCGACTCTTGAAATTTGCCCACATTGGCAAAACGACTTATTTCTCCAGACTCACGCCGCTGATGAGACAGGTGAGTAGCTTTATCCAATCGCAGTGAGATGATTTCCCTCTGGGCGACTTGTCAACTACTTGCTAACTCTGGCGTTTGTTCTAATGGTTGTCGTTTGCATTCCAGTGGTTGTGCGGCTTGTTATTGTGATGGTGGCCACGTTGCAGCTTGTTATCGAGATGGTGGCCACGCTTCATGTCTTTATTGCCCTCTTGATAGTGTATTCATTCACCTCCCGATGGCTTAAGTTAATTGTTTAGATATTTCATATATGATGGCTTTAACAATGAGATATTAGGTTTATTATATTTTTGGTTTAGATGAAGGGTAAATAGGTTATAACAATATTATATACTTTACGTCTACTCATATATAATATGTATTATATACACACTTTAGGATTATATATATATATATATGAGAATGGATTATAAAAATTAAAATATAATTGAAGGATAATATATATTATATGTGACGTGAATGAATTATAAAATATAATTTATAATTTACCAAAATTTACCATATTTTAAGTTTTTCTCCTATTTGCCGAGTCTGTCCCAAGTCTTTCCCGAGTCGACGAGTCACATGCCAGTCGAGTCTTTTGTCGTGTCCGAGTCGTGCAACATTGGTTTTAAGGCTCACCCCAACAAGGGTGTTCTCGAATTTGCACATCAAGGATCCAAGTGGTAACAATGATGACAACCTAAAAGTCATAATGAATTGTTGTCTCCTTCTCTTTGTCTTTTTATATTGACACTTGTATGCTATTGAATTGTGAGATATGAACAAATAGGATGTGAAATGTGTCATGTTCCTTCTAGCTGTATTATTATATATACACCTATTGGGTTTGTGGATAGTGTGGCGGTAGTGGATAGGTAATTGTTAGTTGGTACAATAAATATTTTATTGTGTATGTAAGAAAAAGTCATTGGAGCTGTTGATGTGGATGTGTTATTTCCGCTAGATGCACAAGGTTGGATTAGAAACATACTTCTAAGTGACTCAAACTATAATCGATTCATACTACTGCTTTGTTAAACCTCAAACATATTGTTTCTTTGACTCTCCAAGGATTCCTATCCCCATGCAAGTTTAGATTCCTTTTCTTTGAGATTGAGTTCTCTATCAACTAGGTTATTCTTCTAGAATGTTCATTGTACCTCCATCAATTTGTCTTCATTGCCTATCTTCTCTGAAGTTAGCATATTTCTTTTCCTCAGATTGAAGACCTAATTTTGCCCCTTTTGGACTTCATAATTCATATGACACAATTCTGGGATTTCTTAATTAACTTCTGACAACATTTACATTAAACATAGAGACTAATTTTGGTCAGAGAAGTGGACCTGACTTCCTCATTCCTGCATTGATGAGAGCCAATTACCTTAACAACTACAACTCACAGAGTGACTCAAAACCCTTTATAAAAAACTCACCAGGTCTTTGAACTCACTCATTGTAGAAGGAGGAGATTTGCTAAATGGTTATTTATTCCTTTATTTAAGGTTCAAGCTTCTAAGAATAACAGTGTATAAATGCATTTGCATACAAGTGTGGTAATACTTACTTTCCAGTTTAAATGCCTCCAGAATTCCAGTATAACTAACTGTATGTCCAGGTCCCATATACAAATTGGATTTCGCATTGACTGAATATTAGGGTCCATAATTCAGCAAACTGTTATGATGACAGTCCAGCAGTCATAATGGATCACCTTTTCCTTCTCTCTGTCTCATCTTCTTGACACACTAATATATTGTGACATATGAACAGACAGAATGGGAAACGGTTCATGTTCCCTTGGGCTGTATTTTTATTTATACACCTTCCTTTGATTGTAATCAGTTTGGTGGCTGGTGTAGAGCTAGTGGATAGGTAGTTGTTGGTTGGTATTGGCTTCATGCTGTTCATATCATTATCGTACAGACTTCTTTATTCAATGAGAATTCAGACTTGATATACTGCCTAAATATTCATGCCAACCGTGTATATTGTGTTTAAGAGTTCATTCCTATCTTTCTGGTTGTGTAATAGTTATCCTGTCATAACTAGTAGACTGTGCATGTAAGAGAAAGTCATTGGAGTTGTTGTGGATGCGCTATTTCCGCTAGGTACACAAGGTTGGATTAATAACATACTTCAAACCTTAATCAATTAATACTACTGCTTTGTTAAACCTCAAACAGATTTTGTGACTCCCGAAATATCCCTATTCCCATGCAAGTTTATATTCCTTTCCTTTGAGATTGAGTGCTTTCTCAGCTAGAGTTATTCTTCTAGAATGTTCATTATACCTACATCACTTTGTCTCCCGTTGCCTATCTTCTCTGACATTAGAAGATTTCATTATCGTTATATTGGAGACCTAGTTTAGTCCTAAGTTGCACGAAACGGGGAAACGGGGACGCGTTGGAAACGTGACCCCCCAAAATTTTGGAAACGGGGAAACGCGATATATATATATGAGCAAGGACATTTAAAAAAATGAATGTGAAACATAAATCATAAATCATACATGTCAGTGAATCATTGCCTATATTGGGATCCTATTCATCAATAGCACCCTATGCTTCCCTCCTCTACGCTCTAGCCCTTGCCTCTAACTTGAATCTCAAAGTTGATCCTCCAAGGACATTTGTCAATGACTCAACACCCTACAATTTTGATGAAACTTCCTAATAAAATCGTTAAAATAAGGTAGAAAAAGCTTCACATGCTTAATAAGTGATTTTGCTTAAGTGAAGAGTACATTTTTATTAAGGTCATGACAAAGGAGTTCAACAATCAACACCACCAACATCAGGGTACATACAAGGGTTGATGTGCTTGATTAAATGCCAATCTGATACCCTCATACATGATAGAAACTGATGGAAACTTTGCAATCCTGAAATCCTGAAAACTCTTAAGTCTGCTGAATTTTGAATGGAATCTAAAATTCTACTTTTTGCATATGAAGTCCGATGAGGTTGGAACCACTCTCAAACATCCTGAAACAATTAATGGTAATGTTAAAAATTTAAGTAAAATGATAGAAAATGAAATATAAGGAGAATGTCACTTTACCATTTAATACTACCAACTACTACTGAATAGGGCGATATTTTTCATCAGCCAAACAATTTTTTTTTTGGAAACGCGGCCTTACAGACCATATCCGTATCGGAAACGCGTTTCCATACGGAGGGGACGCGTTTCCATCTCGGGAAACATGCACGTCCGTATGGAAACGCGTTTTCATGTCGTACGGTACGTGTTTCCCGCGTTTCCAGCAAGAAACGGCCTGGGGACGTGGGGGGGGGGTGGCGTTTCCTGCAACATAGGTTTAGACATGATGTGCTATTTCCTTTGGGTGCATGACATTTCGTCAATAACATAGTTCAAACATTAATCATTTCATTACTACTGCTTTGTTAAACCTCGAACATACTGTTTTTGTGACTCCCCAAGGCTACCTTCTCCCATGAAAGTTGAGATTCCTTTCCTTTGAGATTGAGTGCTCTGTCAACAAGTTATTAATCTAGAATGTTCATTATACCTCCATCACTTTTGTCTTCCATTGCCTATATTCTCTGACAGTAGAAGATCTCTTTATCCTTTATTGAAGACCTAGCTTTGCCCTCTTTGAAATTCATATGATTCAACTCCGGGAGTTCTTAATCGATTTCTGGCCATGTTGGCATTAAACATAGAGAATAATTTTGGTTACAGAAGTGGATCTGAATTCCCTCTTTCCATAATTGATGAGAGACAGCTACATTAACAACTAAAACAGAGTTACTCAAACCCCCTTGTGAAAAACAGACCAACTACATCAACTCCTGATGAGGTTTGCTATTTAGTTCTCTATTCCTTTATTCAAGGCTCAAGCCTTTATAAATATCAGGGTATAGATGCATTTGGATACAAATGTGTGGCAATACCTCTCTTTCCAAATTAAATGCCTTCCACGATTTCAGTAGAACTGTTTGCCCAGGTCCCATATACAAATTGGACTGCGCATTGACTGAAAGTCTGAATATTATATTTTAATCCTGTGGATTGCAATTTTTTGTACTAGGTTACTTTCAGATAATTAGGATAAATCCCATTGAACTGATCATGTTTGCAAAAGAAGAAACTCCATAAGTGATGGATGAAATGAACTGCTTGGAAATTTTATTGTCCTGCAAACTTGGTTATTCTCATCTCCTTGTTCATAGTCAATGCAAATTTTTTTAACAAAATATTCTTGGTGTTTTTCTTAAATTCTGGTGCTCGAGGAGTTTCATTTTTTTTTCTTTGCTTGTGGAGTTTTACTTACCTGTCATTCCTGTGGAATTTTACTGTACAATTTGAAAATATGATTGATCACAGGTGGAAGAAGCAGATGTTGTGAAGGATACGAAACAATATACTTACAAAGATGGTGGGCAGTTTGTGTTCATGGACATGGTAGGATCTTTTCTATTTTATTACAGAGATTTTTTTTGTTTCCCATAAAGTTCTAGAACATATGCTTTGCCAGTAAGTAAAGCAGTTCAACAAGATTTCTAGTCATGAAATTGTAGCTGTTTATTATATGAAGCAAATTCTTTTCTCCATCACACGGTTGTCCACTTGTGGGCCTTCAAGTTCCATATCCTGAAGGCAACCTGGACTCATACCATAAAGAAAAGGACAAAACTTCCACAATCAATTTTTGGATTTCTTTGGTTTGGTGTCACCACACCATTACCTCAAGTCATGAAAAATCATTCTGTCACCAGATTTCCTTCTAGATTCTTAGTTGTATTAACCATTTATACCTTTCTGAAAGTACATATTCTAGTCAAGTGTTGGAACAAGTTGTCTTATGAGTTTCTCATCCCTATTTCCCTTTGGTCTTTACAGTAGCCAAAGAGGAATTTGCTTGCCTGCAGTCTAACCCCACATAGGATTTAACATGTAACTTTTTTCTTCTTCCATTTTGGAAATGTATAAGAGATTTTTTTTCATGTCTTCAAAGAAGTCCCACTTGGTCTTTGTTTGTCTCATCATTTCTATGAATTTACGTCTTTATGACTGCAGTGCTACTTTGTTGGATGAGGATCACCAATATACAAGCATTTTAATCTTAGTTCAAACTTGAGATCGGTTTTATTTTCATCTACATGCAGTTGTTGAAGGCTTTCCAATGTTATCTGAAATACACTGGTTAGAATGCAGAGTTCTATTGTTGAAGGGAAATTGAGAATTTTCATTCCTATCTTATTCATCTCTTCCGATTTAAAATACTATGAGTATGAAGTGAAAACTAACATGCATTCTGCAATGTCTTTGTGCTATTGGAATTGTAATCTTTCTTATTATGATTCCAAGCTCTAAATATTTTCATGCATGTGAAGTTGCTTGATTTTGTCTTTGTTCATCATTTATATTCTTTGTGTGCTAAATACTTGTGGCATTTCAGTCTACTTACGAAGAATCTCGACTAAATGAGTCAGATATTGGTGACAAGAAAATGTGGCTAAAGGAGGGCATGGAATGCAGTGTACTTTCCTGGAATGGACGGGTATAAGTTATAACCTATTTCCTTTGAGCTTGTTGTCAGTAATGAAGCAAGCATTTTAACATAAGTGCTCGGCAAACTGACTAGGAAGTTTGTACTAAAAAAGAACAAAATATGAATTTTATAATTTGCAGCATTAATTTTCATTTATGTTTTTGTAGAATATCAGTAGGATCTTATGTTGCCATGAACAAAATTAAATATTTTAGTAATGGGATGCTTGGTTCTCTTTTGGTGTTATTATATTTATTTACAAGTCAATAGGTGGATATTGTGCAAGGAAAATAAGATGTAATAGGAACTTGAACAATTTACTGCTCCATGCCTCTATTGCATGAAGTGGGCATGCTAGCAGCTTTCTATTCCTACCTACCATAACAATTGGATGGATAATTTCTATTGCAGGTAATTGATGTTGATTTTCCTGTAAGTATAACGTATAAAGTTATTGAAGCAGAAATTGGGGTGAAAGGCGACACAGTACAAGGTCATTTGACACCTACTTGGTTACATTGGCTTCTGTTTTATTGTGTTTTTTTTAACTGACAAGCATTTCTTATTGTTGGCCGTGTTTGGTTTGTTTGCAGGTGGAACAAAGCCAGTAACTATAGATACAGGCGCTGTCGTATATGTTCCTTTTTTTGTCAATGTTGGAGATGATATTATTGTAGACACAAGGACAGGGTCGTACATGAGTCGTGCTTAGGTCAGTGGTGTTATTTATGATATATTAGGTTTACATCTTGCTAGGAATGGGATTCCATTTAGCCCAGTAGCATAAATTCTTTAATATGGCAATGCACTCTCAATCATGTGATTTCATTGCTTGTGGTTCCCATCCAAACAAAATTTTCTACATTGTACATGCAATAGTTACCAACTTTGTATCCTTTTTGTGAATCCAAGACACTTAAACAATGAAAATATGATTTTACAGCAATAACAACAGGTCTTGTGGTTGACTTTTTGACTATTGTTTCTTCAGTATTTGAAACCTACCATATCAAAATTGTTTTTCTTTTTCCACATTTCGAGTTTCTGGCCAGTATATTGTTGGAATTGATTTAATATTGAGAGGGGGGGGGTGAATCAGTATTAGCGCAATTATTAACAGATTTTATCTTCTTTAACAGATTAAAATTTACTTAATCATTCATCATCTGTTATGCATCAGTAAATAAACATTCACATGTACATGCACCACATCATCAACACATAACACACAAAATTTTTACGTGGAAACCCAAACGGGAGAAAACCACAGAGTGTTTCTTTATAATTAGAAAAAATACATTCAAGGAAGCACCAACTTCTTGTGTTTACTAGCACCAACTGGAAGGAGGGTCCAACCCCCTGAGTTTTCTCCAGCTCCAACTCGAAGGAGGCACCGACCCCCTGTCGCTTTGTTTTACAGGCACCAACCTGAAGGAAGTTGCAACTCCCTGTCTCCTTGTTGTTTTACAGGCACCAATCTGAAAGAAGCTCCAATTCCTTGTCTCCTTGCCCCGTCCGACCGCCCTGATGTTTGATATATCTTGTTGCCTTGCTGTTCTTTAACTCTGCGCACTTCTTCAGGTCTTTTGATGATGATTCTACTGTGCGCGACCTTCATATGCAGACTTTATCCTGTCACTGCTCTGCATATATCACTTGATTTCTCTTGCTTCTCAAAATCACACTTCTGTTGATGACTTGATGGATTGTGTGCTCTGCTAATGTTGCAGTCTGCGCTTGTGGTTCAACGTTCTTTTTTACGTGACTGCAATGATCAACTGACACTGTGCTTTCAATTGATGATTTGATGTACTGAAATGAAGCACTAGTAACAGAGATACCTGTGCACTTTATGATGTGTTCGTTCTGATTAAGTGCTGCAGTCCTTCAGACAATCCCCAACGTCCTGTGCATCAAATGATTGGTCCGTTAAGTATAATGCACTTGTCTTAGATCATCTGCATCTTGATGCTCATGTCTGATTTTGATACTGTTTTGTTGTTGCGCATCAGATGTAGGCTTCAACTTTGCCACACTTTCACTTCATTTCATATGCATTAGCTAGACATCCATGCAATATCTGATAATCTTTGATTCTGTCTCAGCGCTTCTGTCTCTTCAAATTCTGTGACTATCGACGTGCTGATTGTGATACAGTCCTTCAAGATATCTAACACTTGCACATTTTTCAGTACTTTCCATGTTTGCGCAATTGTCACAGGTTTACGACATCTTTCTGCACATCGTCAAAACTTCGTTCTGCTGCATGTGCGCATCCGACTCTTCGCTAGATCATTCTGTTCTGTCCACGAGCCCCTTGATGCCCCGAAAAACAAACTGAAACTTTCACAAAACTTGCAATATTCTTGCTCTTTCCGCTTACATCCAATCTCCAACTTGCACCTCTATTTATACATGTCCTGCACGGATTGTATGTTTGCAAGTCGGTCGTGGCATCCCTTATTCCATACTTCACGGATCGTGCATATGCCACGTTTCATCATCTGCGCTATTGATATGTCATCTCTGATGTATCAAGTGCCCTTAAGGTCCACAACTTAGTGGGACTTTGCACCTTGGTGGTGTACCAGTGCGCTCTAGATGTACTGTAAGATTCCAAGTAGGAATTATCTATTGTATGTGTCTTTTCCTTTCTATTTCTGTAGCTGCTAGTTTTATTTGACTCATACCTGTTAAGTTTTTACTTGTTTAGCATAATAACATTAAACAATCTAATCACTGAAAGAAAGACAAGCACAAGAAACACAAAGAACATAAAATTTCTCTCGGGGAAACCACAAGGGAGAAAACTCCGACAAAACTTCCTCAATATAGAATTCACCGAGTACAAGATAAAACTCCAAGACAAAACAACTTCTCTCCTTCACTTGTGCTAACTTCTCTCTCTCCTATGCGACCTTGAGTGAGTGAGGTGAGTGTTACAAATGAGCAACTCAATCTCCTATTTATACTTTACAATTGACTTGACCTTTTACTAATTAGGTAAACACCAAGCCAAAAATTCTCTCCTTCACTTGTGCTAACTTCTCTCTCTCCTATGCGACCTTGAGTGAGTGAGGTGAGTGTTACAAATGAGCAACTCAATCTCCCATTTATACTTTACGATTGACTTGACCTTTTACTAATTAGGTCGGCTCTAACTCACCTAACTGGGCCGACCTGTACAATTTACAATAAAATATTCTTTTCTAGTTATTCCAGGTCGACCTAATCAGTTAGGGTTTACATTGACTCTTTCAATGACTCTTACATTATCAAATACATCAATGACATCTCCCGAAGGAGGAATACACTAATACAATAGACAAATACATTTAGAATATCTTCCGCAATTGCATTTCTTTAACACTCCCTCTTAACTAGGAAGGTATTCTGCGGGCAACATCAACAACATCAACAACTGTCCAATTGACTTGTGAATCTCTATATGTCGTAGGAAGTTTTTGGATCATCATATGTCTAGGGTATCATCAACATCATCTGCTAGAACATCTTCATCAACATTGTTGCCGCCGGGTTAGCACACTTGGTTAACGCAGCAGAAATCTATGCTACTGCTCGGTGTGCCCTTGGGGGCAAGTCTCAAGTCAAGGCTGTCACTTGATCTTGACTCCTCCGTTTAGGCAAAACTCCCAACGAAGCCAAGGGGGGTAGTCCCTAAGGAATGTTTCTAAGGTTGTTAGAGTTTCCGTGAAATAGTTTTTTTATGTTTTTAGGAGTTGTTTTTGGGTAGTGATTAAAAGGTTCCAAGCTATGTTTGCAACAATGTTTAAAGAGTCTTTCACCAATATAAATTTAAGATCACTATAAAAATAGATGCACGATACTTGAGATGATAATAAGCAAATGAAAGTGCAAAAGGACCAGTGCCTTATGGAGTCAATACAGTGTAAATAAATAGTGCTGAATAAAAGTGAAATGTTGTGCAATTGTCTCTTGGTTAATTTTTAGATTATTTATGATGTGAAAACTTGTTTAGGGAAAAAGGGGAAGACTCTCGATATACCGCGAGGTACAGGAAGGAATGTCCGGAAATTAAGATTTGGTGGCTTCGTACAAGGACATGTGGGCTGGCCGGAGTCTCGAGAGCGGTGTTCAACACTACACCAACAAGGATGTAGTCTAACTGGAGCTCTGAGGTCTCGTCCCAGTGGTTCCCGCGTCCCCAGGCAGAATTTCCCCACACAAAAATTGTCGAAGTGTCAGATTTTCACTTATCTTAAGGGTAGTTGATTTTATTAGGTGACTATTAGTTAAGTGTGAAAAGATTAAATAATGCTTCCAACTGCTTTTGGTATCCCTTAGCTCAGATGAACTGCTGGTGGGTAGAGCATACGCAGTGTAGGCAAATGGTTTATTCAAATTTGAGAAAGAGGACCATTGTGCTCTGCGATAGAGTGCTCTTGACCTGCTTTTCAGCGAGGTTCAAGACACTTTGGGTTCCTTTTATTAAATAAAGTTGTGTTGTGGAAAGTAAAATGCAAAACTGAAAAATATATAAGTCACCAAGCTTATGCGTCACTTTCTGATCAACCTCCACTAATCGGCAATGCCTTTAGGTGGAGGTGAGAGCATACTTCGTGGCGACGAAACTGGTTTTATTTCCAAGTTACTTTTGCAAATAAAATGGAAATTATTGAACGAAAATTAAAGTATACACCCTGCACTTCCAAAGTGAGTATGTGAAGGTTGTGGAGTTAGAAAAATTCAAATCTAAAAAATTGACAAAAATGCAAATCCCCCCAGGGGGGATGGGGTGTGGGTGCTGAGTATCCCACTGCTCTCGTTTAATATTTTTTACAAGTAAAGTTGAAAAAGAAATGCTTCTTAGTCCATTTAACTTGGATCTAAGAGCTTACAATGATGGAATTGAGAAACTAGAAGAAAGAGGTCCTTGGAAAGCCCTTTTTGGTGTTTTCTGGTAAAAAATGACCAGAGTTTCTCCCTCTTTTCTTATGGACCTGCTAAAAACCAGCAAACAAATTTTATTAGAATGTGATGGAAATGAATTTAAAAGAACAAAAAAAATTGTTTGCACTTAGAAAAAAAATTTGATTTTTTTTTAAGCATGCGAGTACAAAAAATGAGATCTATATCTACTAATGAGCATGCTTTCTGAATGTAAATGTCTAGATCTGCTAAGAATGCCTAAAATATATCAGATCTGAAATTAATTGAAGAATGATAGCTCTAGATCTAATATTTTTAAGCATGAAACAAAATGCAAGGGAGATAAAATTTGTAGAAATGGAGATGGATGAGACTTTTAGATCCCAATGCTCTTGTCTCTTGCCAATGCCTTTGAGAGATCTCTGCAATACACTTGTGTTAAGAAAAAGAATGGCTGCCCAAGAAAAGGAAGAACAACCGAGTTCTCAATCCCCTTGAGCTTTAGATCTGCAGCTAAACAATGCCAACACTTGGAATACAAAATGTGAGACTTAGTATGTTAGAATACAATGAAATAGAATGAATCTAAGTATAACCAAATACAATCGATTACATTCAAATCTCCTATTATCCAAGTATAAACAAACAACTTATCAACAATAAATGTTTGCTTCTATACCCAATAGACTAGATCTACAAAATGAAAGCATGAAATAGCAAATACAAAGCAACAATATCACCTCATGGATATAATTCCAACACAAGTTGCACCCGATGGACCTCCAAAGTCTTTCAATATATTACTCAACAATAGTAGTGTACAAAATAGCAGAGGTTCAATGCATCCATGTGAATGGAGCAAGACCCTGTCTTTATAGCTCTCCAAGAGATGAATTCGAATAGGTGAGGAGAGGAGAGTTAGGGTTTGTGAAATGACAAGTGGATGCTCCAATCCCTAGATGGATTGATGGATTGATCTCCAATCCATGGGATGGCTGCCACCTAAGGTAGGTGCCTCCCTTCCCTTCATTGGGATCTCCTCCATGCTATGTGGGAGTGCCACATCAAGGAAGTCGCCTTCCTCAAAAGGAAGGCGCAAATCCCAAGAGAGGACACATCACCCTCATCAAATGCTTGATTGAAGGGGCTCAGAGTTGATCGGAATCTTCATTAATGACCAATGCCAACTCAATAGAGCCAACTCCCCAGACAAAAATCCATCAAAATAGGAGTTTGCATTTTCTCCTATTTTATTATTCTTGAATTAAATAATTCTCTTTATTAATTTGGAGAGAATACTTATTTAAGTGAATAATATTCACTCAATACTTAGGAAAAGTGGGTTTAGGGGTTTTATGGGTGCTCGGGTTAGAAAACGAGCACCTCCATGCCAAATTTCACCTCGTAACCACACTTTAATCTTTTTTGGGTTTTTTAATTAAATTATTAAAAAATCTCATAAAATGAGAAAAAATATTTTTCTCAGAATGACTCAAAAATCCTAGGGGATCTAGTGCATGTCCACATGACTCATTATCAAGGTTACAAGAATCGTGGGTGCGGTCGGAATCGGTTGAAGAATCCGGTGTGGATTCGGCACTCATTCTGAAAACAGGAATCGGGGAATCGGAACCCTAACCCTAATTTTTTTTATAAATATGTATTTTATAATTATATTTTAAAATTTTTAATTTATAATGAAAATAATAAAATATAAAAGAAAGAGAAAAATCTCAAAATAAAATGATGCATAGAATCATGTAACATCATGGACTCTAAAATGCCAAATACTAAATACATCAATGCATCATAGTTTTACATCTAACATCAATCATGAATCATGATTCATCATACATCTACCAAGCATCTATATGGCATTGATAAAAATAAACCAGAATTGTCAGAAAAAACTGTATGTTCGTCAGCAAAAGGAATATGAAATCCTTGTCTATCTTTTAGCATCAATTTCTTCCCTGATTTCCTGTTTGAGATTTGAATATAAATAACATATGTTGTTTATAGATTGTTTGCAATAGCAATTATGTACTGTAGGGTTTGGAATGCACCAAGCACGAGAATTACCATATATTCTAACCAACTTAATAATTAATGGAAACCAACTTTCAATTGCCCCAGTGTTGAGATAAATTTCAGCATCTGGACATATAATTACTTCCTCCATGATTCCCTGCTTGAAATTTTAATATCAATAGCATCTCTATTTGCAGTTGCATTTATGTATTGTAGGGTTCGAATGCGCATGCATGATAACTACCATACCTTCTAACTAACTTAATAAATAATGGAAACCAGCGTTTGGTTGCACGAATACAGAGATAAATTTAAGCATATGGATATGTCTATTGAGATTGCAATCGCAGAGGTTCCCTCTTATTACTGTTCCTCCCATGATCAAGAGATACAGAGAATCATAGACAAAATATAATGCTTATATCACCTACTTTAGAGAGATTTTAAGAAAACTTTGTACTACAGGTGGTACCTAGATTTGTATTATAAAAATCCCCAGTCCAACTGCCTAATTGATGGGTCGGTTAGATTTTATCATCTCACAGAAATGTGTGCAATAGCATGTAAAAGTAGCTTGGTTAAGAATGTGAAGTGGGTTAAATAAGCTCTCTCCTACGGGCTTTATTGTCTCTGAATTTTGTGTTTTTTGCCTCTGAATTTTCGTTTTTTTAATAAAAGGTGGATCTGGTTCCAGTTGAAGGAACTGATTCCCGACTTTTAGGAATCGGTTCCTTCAATTGGAACCAGATTGCTATTTTCAAAACACAATTCCTAAGAACAAAACAGATTCCCTCCCATGAAGAATCGTTTCCGATATTCGGAATCGAATCCGAATCGAATTTTTTTATTTTTCCTGGATTCCGGTACGATTCCGCGATTCCCCGGTTCCGATGAGATTCAGGTACAAAATCTTAGTAGGGGAGGCCGATTCCGGTAACTGTGCTCATTATTGATGGCTAGCATGTTTAAAAAACACATACACATAGGCTTTAATAATCTCCCTAGGTTCGACCACCATGGTGAATACTCCAACTTTGGAGGTATGAGTGAAAAACTCAGGGATTATACACTGCTATAGCGCAATGCATAATTCCCAAGGAAAAAACACTCTAGAGTATCCCCTTGATGGAAAACCTAAGGTAGACCAAGCCTCTTTACAAAAGTACTCATGCTAGACCAACTTATTACAATTCCCCCGTAGGGGTCTGGACATGCAAAATTACAAAAAGGCAAATTGTTTTGCCTGATGAACACTGAACTTTGGCAAGTGAACAATGATATTGTTCAAGTCTTATTTGGTTCACAAGTTGTCCACCATGGTGCAACTTCACTGGACAACAAACATCATCATCATCATTTGTTGGAATATCAACATCGACATCATCACCATCATCTATTGGAATATCATCAGCATCATCATCATCATCTGTTGGAATATCACCATCAGCATCAACATCATCATTTGCTGGAATATCAGCATCAACATCATCAACACTGGAACACCATCAATCATCAGTCGACAAGTACTGGAACAACAACCATCAGTAAGTAAATATTGGAACAACAACAACATCAATCATCAGTAAACAAATACTAGAAGAACAATTATCAGTAAGTAAATACTGGAACAATAACAACCAATCATTAGTAAACAAATAATGGAACACTATCAGTCGGCAAGTACTGATCTTCAGTCGGCAAGGACTGGCATCTCTATTAGTCGGCAAGTACTGATCTTCAGTCGGTAAGGACTGGCATCTCTATCAGTCGGAAAGTACTGATCTTCAGTCAACAAGGACTGGAATCTCTATCAATAGGCAAGTACTGATCTCTAGTCAACAAGGACTAGCATCTCTATCAGTCGGCAAGTACTCATCTTCAGTCAACAAGGACTAGCATCTCTATCAGTCGGCAAGTACTGATCTTTAGTCAACAAGGACTGGCATCTCTATCAGTCGGCAAGTACTGATTTTTAACAAGGACTGGCATCTCTATCAGTCGGCAAGTACTGATCTTCAGTCAACCAGTACTGGCATCTCTATCAATCGACAGGTATTGATCTTCAGTCAACAAGGACTGACATCTCTATTAGTTGGCAGGTACTGATCTTCAATCAACAAGGACTGACATCTCTATCAGTCGGCAGGTACTGATCTTCAGTCAACAAGGACTAGCATCTCTATCAGTCGGCAAGTACCGATCTTCAGTCAATAAGGACTAGCATCTCTATCATGTGTTGATGTATATGTAACTTCATAATGTATTTCACATATATGTATGTTGTATTCCTATAGAGATGTTATTATTCCTCTATATGGAAGTGTCGTCATTTATATTGTAAGTGTTGTAACTTATACTTGATGGGTTATTAGACCACCTTGTTGGGGTCGGCCCTGTATAAGTCATGTGGGTAAAAAGGTTATTAGACCACCCTATTGGGGGTCGGCCATGTGGGTCAAAGGGTTATTAGACCACCCTAGTGGGGGGTCGACCCAGTCAGCATTATGTTAAGTGGTTAAGTTGAGGCCGACCTAGTTGAGTAAAGCTCAAGTCAAGTTATTGTATAAATAGAGAGTGTGTCTCTCTCATTTTACATATTCTATTCTCTCACTCACACTTTGGAGAGTGGCGCACTTGTGGAGGAGGAGGCTCTGCTGCTAGGAGAAGACTATCTCTTGTATTCTGGTTGTATCGTTGCTCTATCTATCTCTGAGGAAGTTATTGGGGTTTTTCACCTTTATGGTTTTCCCCAAGTAAACTCTGTGTCTCTTGTGTGCTTGCATTATTGTGTCCATGATTGATATGCTGTAGATTTGCTGTACATGTTGTTCTCTCAGTTAAGATCCTAGATCATATTGAAGTAAATTTTGAAAATTTAACATGGTATCAAAGCTAGCCTGAAAGAAGGCATGATATGGCATGTATGACACTTGTTGCACTTACGATGCTAGGGCTTGATATAGCAAAAACCAGTCATCGTAGCACTTTCGCTATAAATACATTTTGGAGAGGTTTTCGGATCTGAAACTTTTATAGGTCGAAGATCAGATCCCCATGTACCTTGTGTTCAAAGGACAACCTCTAATTCGTTGTACTTTGTGATTTATGATCTGTACAATATAGGGTTTCTGCCTCTTCCAGATCTGAGTAAAAAACAAGTGACCTTAGAAAAAAGGTCATAACTTGGGCTAGGAAGCTCCAAATGAAATTTCGTAAAACGTGACAGGTAGTACACAGACTGTACTATCTCAGGAAACTTTTTCAGAGGCCGAAGTTGAACTAGTGACACGTGGCACGCCGTACAAGTTCGCTCTCCTGTTTTATCCCATAAACAGGTCACGTTGTGACACTTGGCATAACTCTCTCTCAGAGAATCCAATTGAGGTCAGACCTGTCAGGATGGAAAGATGACAGGTCGGGCATCTCAGGAAAAGTTTTCAGACCCTGTGGATCGAAAAGTTCGGAGTTACACCAGAAAAAATCAGGTACATATTTTTGTCAAAACATAATTATTTTTGAGCACCTTCATTCATGGCTTCTAGAATTTAGGGTTTCGGATAAAGTTGGAATTTTTGTAATCGGAGACCACGGCTGAATGCTACTCATCAAAATCGAAATTTAGAGACCAAGATCAGAATTTTTGGTTGGGCAGAAGGTCGGTCTTGATCAGACCCTAGTTCGGGACTTTGATAAGAAAAGTGGAAAATTAGGGCGCTTGCAAAAATGAGAATTTTTGAAATCTGTGACCACGGCTGGAAGCTCCTCATAAAAATAGAAGCTTAGAGCTTTGGATCAAACCTTTTGATTGGGCAGAAGAGTGGGCTTCATCAAACCCCAGCTCGGGGTCACGTCCAGTGAATCTGGAAGTTTCAAAGGCAAAATTGAGGAGTGAAACTTTGCACTTTTTCAAATTCTGAACATACCAGCTTGATCAGCTCATCAAGGCACATATTTCTATCCTTTCGGAAGTTTGAAATTCAAAGTTTGAATTTTTGGGGTTTCTCTGACAAACCCTAATCCAGCTCCAGATCCAGTTCTTGCAAATCAAGTGGATTGGGTTAATCCTAGAAGAAGATGGAGTGGTCACCTGCATAAGTGAAGAAGTTCCTGTTTCAGAGGGAGATGAGGCTAAGGCCTTACATAAGAAGATTACAAGCAATATCGACAGGTATGACTTATCCAGGTATGTTTCGAGATTTGTTCATGATTAAGTTTATGGTATATTTGTCTTCATATTATTACAGTTAGTACAATCTTGATTAAATCTAGACTTGTCGTATCACCTTAATAAAATTATGAATGCACGTTAGAAGATATTCATTGATTAGGGTGTTGACACTTATGATTGTACTAATGCATTATGGTGTTGTATGAGGTTTATGTTGTTTGCTAACATGAAAGGTACACCAAGAAAGACAAATAATGTTATGGTTCAAGAACATATGATCATGATGACATGAGGACAAAACTTCATCCATTGTCATGGATCGCTTAGAAGATCTACTTACGAGGTATGTATAACTTGGTCCTACAATGGATAACTTATGAGACATGTAGGGTACTAGCACAAGTCATTGAAGACAACAAGAAGACATTATGTGGGTATGTTAGACATAACTAGCTAGCATGCTAATCCAGGTATGTTTTTCCTATATCAAGCTAGAATCCTACCTTGTGTTAGGATCTTATACTGTTGTGTTGTTGATAATGATTATTCATGAAGTCATAGGCTTGAATAGTCATGGTTGTATGCATATTATGTTTCCTACCATAATTGATGATATGACTAACTAGAAGAATCATGAAGGTATAGGTTGGAGTAATCACGGGTTTATGCTTTGATGATTTAACTAATCAGAAAAGTCCTATGATCAAATAAGAATATGCATGAGTAAAAGAAGACTTCGTTGAAACCTTGACTACTAATGTTTATTTGAAATGATCATGACTATACATGCTTAAGATTATTGTGTTTTGATGGTATTAAGAATATACTAATGAATGTATGATTATGTATGAGACCTCAAAGATAACACAATGATGATACTAATAAGCATGCATAGGGATCTAGAATGAATATAAGTTCAGAATAGGTAATCCAGGAAGCAAAAATCAAGAGGGAGCACACTCCAGTGGTTTCTGCAAGGATGCAGATATTCAGAGGGAGTTGACCACTTCTCACAATCCACATCATAATGGAGTTGCAAAGATTCAAAGGGAGTCCACCCAGCAACCAAATAAAGATAAGTATTTGAATTGTCATTTCTTACATAATGTTATTCAATGATGTATATGCTTATGTTCCTAGAATTAGGTTGTGTATTATGCATATTAGAATAGTTGCATTGATGAACAATATACTATTAATATACATGGGTAAGTGGCCTATGGCACTGTACAACATTCCATTGCTACTTATCTAGAATGAAACCTCTTTGTTGACATGTTAGGAGTTGTGCACACTCTTCACAATGTTCTGGTAGAGATTGGAAGGCATCTAGAAAGTTACGGAATATGGATAAATGTTGTATTGAAGCATTGGCTAAGATAATTGCATGACTGTATGACATATTTCTTTATGTGTAAGAATTTGTTCTGAAAACTATGAGATGTTTTCTAATCATGCAATTTAACTTGTCTTGTAGGAAAGATTGTATACCTTCACCTACAAAAGAAGGACTACAACATTTGTTCAGCAACAAAATTATCTATTGAAGATATTGAAGTCCCTAGAATATGGGAAAAATGCCATGATCCGTCGATCATGAAGTATGATGTTTGGGATGTAGTCCCAAGACCTAAAGGGAAGTTTGTTATGACTTCCATATGGATCTATCAGATCAAGCATGCTGCAGATGGAAGCATAGAGAAATATAAAAGTGATGAAATAGAAGATACACCAGATGGATTTCAAGATAGCTTTCTTGAATGGTGTAGTTGAAGAAGAAGTGTATGTGGAGCAGCCACTTGGTTTTGAGACACATGACATGGAGTCATATATGTGCAGAATTTGGTATGGTAGGATAGACAGCTTTCTATCCAGTTTGCGCTTTACCAAGAGTAAAGCGGATTCCAACCTTTACTACAAGGTTGAGGAAGGAAATCCAGTGATACTACTTTTGTATGTGGATGACTTGTTTATTACAAGTGAATATAGATTGATTTCCGACACGCAGCAGAAGCTTGCTGCCAAGTTCGAGATGAAGAACTTGGGGATGATGCACTATTTGTTTTTGGCATGGAGGTGTGGCAGAGTGCAGATGGAATCTTCCTTAGACAAGAGAAGTATGCAGTAGAGATCCTAAAGAGGTTCGAGATGATGGACTCAAGGCCATGGGCACACCCATGGCATCGAACCTGAAGCTTCTGTGTGATGCTTCATCTGAGCCAGTTGATGTCTCTATGTATCGTCAGATGATTGGGTCCTTGATGTACCTGACGAACACGAGACCAGATATTTGCTTTGCGGTGAACACATTGAGCCAATTCCTGACGGATCCGAGGAGTGTTCACCTGGTTGATGTAAAGCATATTCTGAGGTACCTGAAGGGTACAATTGATTATGGGCTCAGGTATGAAGTGAATCAAAAGTTTAACCTGCAGGGTTATGTTGATTCAGATTGGGCAGGCAGTGCTTGTAACGCCCCATATTTTGACTAGGCGTGTTTATGAGTTAAACACCTTTCACTTTATTTGCTTATTATCTGTTGGACTCAACTAGACAGAGTGAACTATATTTTCGGCATGTTAGACGTGATGATATGTTGCTACTATGTTTAGGATGTTACTATGCCCATGCTGATACTACGATTATGATGTTATGATGTTACCATCCTCATGATGTTATTAGGTTTATGTGGTTACTATGTTGTAGTTATCATGAGATTCTTTTATTTCATCATGATAGTGTATGTTTAATAATCGTCCTGGATGAAATGTGATATATATGATGTGGTAATTATGCTGTGATCGATTTAATGATTTTATGTGATGAAATAAATGATGTTGACAATATGGATCAGACGATGATAGAATGGAAATATTGTTATAAATGTATGGCTGCAAAGTACTAATCCGCAGGACACCGAGGCTATGTAATAGCCGGATACTTGATATGAAGTATGGTATAGTACCTATTTTGCAGAGAGCCTTGTTTACCAAAGTTGATGATACGATGACACAAACCAATAATCTCGAGAGCAGCAAAGTATGATTTGATAAGGGTGTAGACCCAGTATGTTGAGAGGGATGGATGTATTGCCCACCCTATGTTTCTATGATACCCGGGGTCGTGGGAGGGCCGTGTTGAGACACGCTCCCCAAGCTGAGACACGCTCCCCAAGTTGTTGTGATGACGATGGTCGGATGCCTGCTAGGAGAGGCTAGGTCAGCTAGTTAGCCGATGCTAGCGCTCTCAGGTTCTATGTGGTTGGGTCAGTATAGCTGGCGCCCACTTTTGTACTAGCAGAGGAAGGATAGGGAGGATGCGGACGCAGGTTAGGATGGGAGGATATTTTAGTTAGTACTGTTGAGGGTTGGGTATTCCTTGATCTTGAGTTAGTGGTAGTAGGTACATTTCCTTGTACTTGATTGATTGAACTGATGTAATCATAAAAATAATGAAATGAAATCTTAAAAACTCATAAAGATAACCGATGATGTTTTAGTAATGTTATGATAAATGTAATATACTTGTTCTATTTGCATGAAGTATTATTAGTATTAGTTAGCTGTTAAGCATATGAAATATGATGTATGTTTATAGTACCTGTCAGACCTGTGCATACACTGGCCATGCATGCACATTTTGTACATGTGCGATAGTATCGGTTTACGACATACTTATCAGTATTTAACAATGTTATAAGTTGTCATAGATAATTCAGTTAAGGTTTGGGTAAACGACATGAGTAATAGATGATCGATTTGTTTATGTATAAAATAAGTTAATTAATCTTATATGTAAACATTGTAATGGACAATTAAAATAATTGCCGCCAATTGTAATTCTCATCAAGTGAAGGTATCGGAAATATGAAGTATAGCAGATAAACATTGATGCTGGAAGCGTGTATTATCTAATTGTTAATATTGATTAATTAAACCCTTAAGAGTACTTCGTTTATCAATGAAAGTATGTTAGATTAGTGCTAAGGTACTTATTATTAACTAAGTATGTTATATTAGTGCTAAAGTACTTAAATCACCATTAATATTTATTATTATTATTATTAT
This sequence comes from Larix kaempferi, assembly GCA_027924585.1. Lineage (NCBI taxonomy): Eukaryota > Viridiplantae > Streptophyta > Pinopsida > Pinales > Pinaceae > Larix > Larix kaempferi. Next base: position 7,456,315 of record BSBM01000015.1, read on the forward strand.
TATGATTATTTAATATTATTATTATTATTATTTAACTAATGTTAATAATGATAATGTGTTCTTATTGGAATGAAAGAAATCATAAGTGGGTAAGTGAACATGTTTGAATTATTAAATTAATTAATTTATTGTTATGAAACGAGAAATGAGTATTATTAAATTATTAAATGAGGAAGGTTAAGATAAAACTCAATTAAATTTATATTCATAAATTACTGTCATGTCACAAAACCGATCTGAGATTGGATTTATATATATATTTATAATTAAAACAAACTACCACTTCAAATTTGAAAGGGTCAACATGATAGTATTTAATTATTATTTATTCAACATATTAAATGGAGGATAAGACTAATATTGAATCCACCGCCTCATGAATGTCTTAAATTGAATATTTCGAGAATCATTAAATAATGTACATTCAACCCATCAAATCCAACCTAACTAGTCTTAATACCATTGAACTGCTCGAGAAAAGAAGTACTATAAAATAATATTTATTTATGTATTGGATTGTAAAACAAGCAATCAATTTAATGTTTTGGGGACTCGAGGGTTTTTATGGAGGGTGGTGGAGTAAACAGGAAGGCAAGTGGAGGAGGAAAATGGATCTATAAAGCAATGGTTTCACGGAGATGAGGGGGGGGGTTGGTTTTCTTTTGGGAGATGTACACTTAGTATTTTAGTATTTTGATGAAAAGGAGGAATGCCGAGGAGGGGGAGAACTCGAAGCTTTGAGGAGGTGGGAAACTCAAAGACTGAGGTGGGGTTAACTCAGAGAACATTACTATTGAACTATGGAAAGGTACTAAGGAAAGTTGCTGTCGAGATTATTGGTTTGTGGGCTCGGGGGCTAGGAAACCCGTCGGTTTCCTAGGGCCAGCACGATAAGAGCTGGTTGGCAGGGTGGTTCATCCATTTTTGGTATAAAGGCTTGGAACGGAAAGTCTGCGGGAGCAAAAAGCTTGGACGGGAAAGGCTTCAGGAGCAAGGGGACAATCTACAACCTACATCGGTCCAGGTATTCTACTGGTAGTTAGAAAAATGATTTATATTTCAATATACTGAGTATTATGCAAGAAATTACAATTATATGTATGTTGTTAAAATTACTATATGTAGGTGCACTGTATGCTACTAGACACTTCCTAATCACTAAAATTATGCAGAAAATTAGCATAATGAAAGCATAATGATACTTATTTATTATTGAAATAAATAAAAAAGAAAACCAACTCCGTAGGAGCTGGTTACAAAACTGTCATCAAAATCTAGAACTTCGGTGCCCTTCCGGATAGAGGGGCACTGCATTTGGTATCAGAGCCACTGGCTCAAAAACCCGGACCTCAAGAGGCCTTTAAACACCTAACTATCCTAAATTTGACTATGTCTAAGCTTACATAATGACATGGAACTTAGGACAAAACCTTGTCTCCAAAATTGAACACCAACAATCCAAAACTCAGTTACGGATTACCTGCAAAATACACAGTTACGGATTACCTGCAAAATACACAAACATAAATTACATTAGTAAGCTAAAGGAAAAAAAAAAATATATTCTTTCCATTATGCAAATTAATAGGAAAAATATAAATATATATTCTTTCCATTATGCAAATTAATAATGATGTGAAAATTTTATTTTATTTTATTTCGGAATTATCAAGTGCATATATATATTATCAAATAAAAGAAGATAAGATAATTTTATGCGTATATAGGAAATTTTAATCTTCAAACCATAGGAATACATATCTATATATATTTGGCACAACAAGGAAAAAAAAAAAAACAGAGAGGTGTTTTCCTCAATACAAAATCTGAAAAAGAATCACCAAATACTTGTAAAAATATTACACTGTAAAAGGAGCATAGTCTGTATGGGCTGTTGTTTTCCACAGATCGGTTGGCTGTACTGATTCCCAACTTCAAATAGCCTAAATATGACACAATCAAATGTACACTGTTTACAACTTTCAGTGATTTCTTCCCCAGATTGTTTGGTTGTTGTTTCTGAGCGCTAAATTTCTCCAGAAATCTGTCTTAAAAAGTTTCAATGCCTATTGATCAAAAGCATAGAGTTTTGTTTTTGGAGCGTTAATCACTATCCAAAGTCAAGCTCCAGACTCCACGTCACATCAAATACCCTTTAATTAATCTGTAAGATTTCATATTCCAATCACAAATTATACAAATTACAAAGTTAAAGCAGATATGAGGCGAGTATCTAGGTGTTCTGTGATATAAGTGTGTAGTTTCAAAATGATGGTCTGGGCTTTGACAGCGAAGCAGGTGTTAGGAAAATTATTGTAGCAAACCCGTTCTCTATGGACTATATTACTTATCCGGATTACCAGTAAGCAGCAGTAGCAGTATTTTCTGTTGTTATACTTGAAATTCTCGTCTACCTCACAACCCAGACCACCGAAGAGAAGTGCGTGTGATTTTGGGAGAATTGCTTGCAAGCATCGATGGATCCCTTTAGTTTCTGGCACTTCCATTTGAAGCAACACATTATCTTTTATTCTATATATTTGCTAGACATTTAGCCCAGCTTGCTAAAGCTATTCCAAGAGGTCTCGATTTACTGTATTGTGGATTCACACAACCTGTAGTAATTTACGAGTTGATTTTAGTATTATCCCTCTCAGAGTGTTATAATAACAAGGGCGCCCTCTCCTATTTTAAGTATGACTTCGTCCAGGGAAGAGAGGATCTAGAGGTCCTCCTTCATCTTATCCTTTACGCCTTGGGCTAGCTATGGAACCCCTTTATTCACTTGTTGAACCCTAACTTCAAATATTTAACGTTAAACCCTAATCTTCTGGATCTCTTTCTATGAGATTTAAAAAAAAAATGGCATATTTGATGCACTTCAAGACGGATGTTCTAAACACTAAAATAACTACAGAACTTGGAAAGCATAAGGAACAAGAAAGAACCTAGGAAATAATCTTGGAGTTGGTTTGGGAACAATAGGTAGAGGTTGCAGGTCCCAATCATTCTCCATAGAGGGATGATATACTTGACAACGCAGGTATGTTTCCCAAGTCGCACCAACGGGCCATAGGCAACATTCACCCAAGTGTTTGGCTCGCCAAGCTACAACTCACAAGGAGCTGGTAACCCATGCACTACGCATCAGGGAGTGATGCGCAGAGCCAATAGCTCACAGAGGCAGCCACTCGGCTAACAGTATATATGAAAAAAAAAGAATAGAATTCCTCGCTATATATATATAAGAAAAAAATTGATTATTATATAAAATGAAAGATTTCTTCTGTTAAGAAGAGTTGGTGCTGGTACAATGTGACTGGTACAAGTGATCGATATCATTTCATCTCAAATTATGCATCTTAGTCATTCTCTCTACTGGTTTATATCATACATATAGGTCTGCTAATTAATTTTCAAGAGAAGCTCTGATTGATAAAGCATGTGCACTTTCGAAGCTCAATTCAGCATCAAAATTTCCATCACGTATTGAGCTTCTTCGCTTTTCGACTGTGGAAAATGGATTCATAAATTAAGGTAAGTTCAAACTCGGTGTTATCTCCGATATCACATTGTAGTCTATTAAAACATTTTTATGAAGAGCAAGTCGAACAAAACCGAGCTTGTCTCTATTAATTTATGGAGTATATAGCCATCAATTTGTAGGAATTTTACAACCAACTTTTAAGCTGATTTGTTTGTAGCTGATCCACGATTAGTTAAATTGGTCTATCTTTAGCTGGCTAGGTTAGAGTTTCACTTTAAGCTTAGCAGTTGTCTTTAACAAATGCCGTGGATTTGAATCAATCTTGAATATGTTTTAATTTAGCGGTTTGTTTGTTTGAACTGGACCTTAAGGTAACCATAAGGACCAGTCGATGTAACCACTCTTTTTTCTTTGGGGATAAACCTTCATTTGGCTATTCATATAAGTTCAAAATTGAGCTGGTTATACTCCTTCAACACCCACTATACTAGGTTCGGCCCTTGGGAGCCGGGCACACACACCTACACATATTTGAAGTTCCTAAAGTAACCAAACAGCGGCAAAATCAAACCGCCTAAAACCAAACGTCATTATCATCAGGCAGCAACAGGAATGAGGCCAACATTGGGCTGTGGAGGGTGGTGGTCCTTGGGGTTGCCCCCCAACCAGTAGCAGTAAGCTCAAGATTGGTGACAATCGGTTCCCAGCCATCATTAACAGGTTCAGGGGTTTTTCGGCATCCAAGATGGCCAATAGGAGTTTAGGAAACTTATCATTCTGCCGTGTGGGCTGGGGTGTCTAGCTGTGCTCTTGCTCTCTGCTTGGCCAACCTGATGTTGTGACCGACCCTCAGATTACTGACTGCTGAGGATGTAACCACATTTTGTCAAATTCTCACAGAAGTACTCAGTGTAAGTTAAACCATTGCAAGGGCACAAAATAGGTGGCCCAGATTTAACTTAATTTGACTGTGAAGTGGCACTTACCGACATATATAGGTCAGCTTAAGGCCATTTCCAGACTATTATGCAATAGTGAATTTCAGTAACAGTGCATCATATGGATCACTTTGACTGCAACCTGTATTAAGATTTTCTTCATCTTAGCTTTATGATTGATATCCCTCTCAATTGCAATGATTCATCAAGGAATCAGAACCCTTCCGCATTAAGTTCTTATACTTGCAATTTATTTTCTCAGACTTTATTGACCTGTGAATTATTGAACTTGCACACTCAAAGTTGGATGTATATGTTCTTTCCATGTTATCTCTACGAAGAATCACATAGGAGCTGCGAAAAGGCACAACCAGCAGTTCTTTCAGTAGAAATTTGCTAACAAGTCGATTTCATCACTCAAAAAGAATGCTCTAGCTGTATGTGCCAATGCGAAGTAATAATGGGTTCTATAATTAATACTAAATATTATTTCACTGCAATCTAAGTTGTAACAATTTTATTAGAATTCACTTTTGCGGAGTCCAAAATATCATGGAAATGTTTGCCGATAGTTTAGACTCTTAGAGAAATCATCTCTGACAGAATTGATAACATGATTTGGAATACCCAAGACAGAATTTTACAGAATGTTAATAATAATTTCTTCTGCATTTTGTGGGAGGACTTGTAGAGCAGTTCTTTTTCTCTCTTTTAGGGCTTTGTGCAAACCCTTTCCTCTTTTATGGTGGGTTCAAGGACTTACCTATGCCTTTTATGGATTTCTTTTTTATTATTATTCTGTTTTAACATTTATGAGATAAGTAGCATTTAAAAATACAAAAATAGAACGCTGTTTGGGCTGCGATCTCTGAGCTGGGCTGCGCCCCTCTCAAAAGAAAAAAGGAAAAAAAAATGGGGTTTCTCTCACTCAGCTGCACGAATTTCTTTTTTGGCAAAAGCCTTAGTATGATGCCGTTCGGTATCAGAAACCATGGCTGTAAAAACCCTGGCTGTAAAGTCTAATGCAAAAATCAGAAAAATGATTACCATTAAGCTATAAACAAGGGGACAAATCCAATTTCAAATAAGGAAGTCACACCCGAATTTCAATATCAACCGAACTTCACACCCATTTCCAAGTATCACTCGATTTTAGTCGAACTATGTCCTCTAAATGCCCACAAGCATCATGGAAACCCTAGCATGAACATGCACAAAGAGCCCACGAGTGATGTGCTGTGCTCAATGCGTTTGGCTGTTTTCAACGCGTGCTGTGTTTAAGGGAAATCAGTTGGCCGAGCATCAAATCCTAAGATAGCCATAACCATCTACGGCTAATAGCAAGAATAGAAGCTTCTATGCAAGCAGTTGCATAATAATTGTAACTATCTTTGTAGGAAACATCAATTTTTTTTTTTAAAATAACCAGCAAACTACTCGTACCTAGCTTAATGCCAGACAAATTACATTATTAAATTGGACACAAAACAAAACAAAACAAAAACATAAACGCAACTCAGCCCTTAGCTCGAGTGCATCAAGAGGTGGATGGGCAATGTTAGGTCATTGTTGTGCTTATGAAATATATGTAGATAATATATATATATATATAAATAAAAATAAAATAGATCTACACACCAGAGCGCCAAGAGGAGAACATTTTGCGAGTGGGGATGTCCGAAAATGAGAATTTGGTGGAGAGTCGTGAATCAGAAGAGCTAGTGGAGTCTGGCCTTTGAGCTTAATAAATAGTGAGGCTTGCAGTCATCTTTCCGATTTAAATTTAGCTACTTGAACCCAACAAAGACACGGAGCCGAGCTCTCCATGACTGTTGTCAAGAGGCAGAGAACTACGGACGTCACGGAACCAAAAAAAAAACTCTCCTTCGCGCGCAGGGATGAGGAGGGTTGATTAAAAGAGGTAGACCGCCCTCCACCCAGGCTCCAGAGGAAAAACAACTGGTGGCATGCGAGTCGACGCATGGAAGACATGCAGGTCGCCTCTTTGTGGGCTCCCTTAGGCGAATGGAGGGAAGGCAAGGTGAGTAGCAGGGTTGTCACGTGGAAGGGCAGCGGGGGATGGCTGGCGGTGGTAGCTGGCTACGCGTGGGGAGAAGGGGAGAGATAGGTGGAGAGGCGATAGAATAAAATAAAATATAATAATAATTTACAAATTGTGATAAACGAGTGGGTTGTAACATAGATTTTCATATTATCATTATTTTTTTTTAAATTACTTTGATTTTATTTAAATTAGATTTTAAATTATATATATTTTGACAATCTATATAAACTACATAGGTTGATTATATATATATCATTTTATAAATCATATAAAACTTGTATAAAAATAAAATAAAATGATATCAATTCTATTTTGTTTCTTAATTAAAATTAATTTTTTTTAATAGAGTTAACTATAAAAGATTTATGAATTAACACTAAAGAATGGGTGTTGCTCGAACGTAAAAGTTAACATTAAGGGTTGACACTTAATGTTCATAAGGTCAATATAGATTAGATTAATTAGATTAAGGGTTGGCATTAAAAGTGAACTAAAATGTAAGTATTCATGCTTAACCATAACTTTAAGTATTAAGACCCCAAAATGCCTTCTGCCGAGACTTCGAACTATAGTCGAAGGGGCGAGACGAACGCAGAATCTCGCAAGCAAGACACCGATGAGACCAACACGACGAGATGAACACTAGGACACTGAAAAGTTTACATGACGAAACAATTTAATAAAAACGACCATAGAGTTAACACGACAATCCTAACAAACTATTCCTTACACGTAAGTATAAACAAATGCATAGCTAAATTTCATGTTTGTTTATGTTCGAGTGTTGCAGCGATACAATGCGGTAAGGAATGGATATGCTATAACCCATAACTTATGTATAATGAATGAGTTACATTACGCCTTAAAACACCTTCATTTATGAGAAGACGTTAAAAGTCTAGTTGTATTGGAAAACACCATAGTGTGAGCTGACATAGTTGAATCTAGGCATCAAATTGGTAAATAAATATATGTGCACAAGTGTTGGATATTGATGCTTGATAGTACTAATTAATCAGTATGATGTATTATGTGCATCACATTATGTGCAATTAATCGTGTTTCAACATAGTAAGTGGAAAGAGATTGAAGGAACTAGGTATGTGGGAGAAAAGGGTAGGGGTTATATGTCGCTAGTCTTGCTTATGTTAAATTGTCATGATGGGGGAAAATATTATTGAGAAACAACTAGGATTTAATAATTGCAAAATGAACAAGCAATAAAATATAAAAGTAGGTAAATTATTGAGGGACTAATGAAGTTACCGTGAATGAACGTGCGCCGAAACCTCAACAAGGTTAAGTGAAATAATAATACAAGTAAATGGGGTAGTAATGGAGGCAAAATAGGAATCGATGTGCACCTCAATGAATAAAGTTACGTTGTTTAAACCCCTAACAGATACTATCAGTGAACTTAAGCATTTTGATAAGATATAGTTACTAAAAACATTCTAATAAATGATAGTTCTCCTAAATTAATATTTGTTACAATACTTATGGTTATCAAGGATGCAGATTGCTTATTAACACTAAGGTAATAATAATGTTTGACCTTAGGATGAAATAACAGGGATCTTCATCTCCTAGGAGAGGTATGCAAATCTTAAAGATCCTTGTAGTTGCTTGTTGAATAATTAAAGATTATGAACTCTCAGCTCTCCATTTTAAAAACATCGATTATTCTATGCTAAGTTAGATCAAGATACGCCTATGATGAGGACTTGGTTGTGTGACGAATAAACTGATCTGGATGAGGTAACTTAAGGACATGGTTATAGGTTCATAGTATGATGCTAAGGTGGGTAGCACTTGATTATAACCTTTAATAATTCTAAATATGATATTGAGATTCTACAAGAAGGATTAATCTAAATGTCTCATTAATTATTAGAATACATATTAGGGTATTAAAGATATAGAACCATAAGATAGTATCAGCATAGTTGGTCAAGTCAAAGCTAAGTAGGACAAGTATGGCCAACACCTGCTACTTGCAAGAATGAAGAGGTTAGGCATCAAGATTTTCCCTGCATTATTATGACCATAACTTCGGGACGAAGTTTCCTGAAGGGTGGGTGTATGTAAGGCTCCATATTTTGACTAGGCGTGTTTATGAGTTAGACACCTTTCACTTTATTTGCTTATTATCTGTTGGACTCAACTAGACAGAGTGAACTATATTTTCGGCATGTTAGACGTGATGATATGTTGCTACTATGTTTAGGATGTTACTATGCCCATGCTGATACTACGATTATGATGTTATGATGTTATTAGGTTTATGTGGTTACTATGTTGTAGTTATCATGAGATTCTTTTATTTCATCATGACAGTGTATGTTTAATAATCGTCCTGGATGAAATGTGATATATATGATGTGGTAATTATGCTGTGATCGATTTAATGATTTTATGTGATGAAATAAATGATGTTGACAATATGGATCAGACGATGATAGAATGGAAATATTGTTATAAATGTATGGCTGCAAAGTACTAATCCGTAGGACACTGGGGCTATGTAATAGCCGGATACTTGATATGAAGTATGGTATAGTACCTATTTTGCAAAGAGCCTTGTTTACCAAAGTTGATGATACGATGACACAAACCAATAATCTTGAGAGCAGCAAAGTATGATTTGATAAGGGTGTAGACCCAATATGTTGAGAGGGATGGATGTATTGCCCACCCTATGTTTCTATGATACCCGGGGTCGTGGGAGGGCTGTGCTGAGACACGCTCCCCAAGTTGTTGTGATGACGATGGTCGGATGCCTGCTAGGAGAGGCTAGGTCCGCTAGTTAGCCGATGCTAGCGCTCTCAGGTTCTATGTGGTTGGGTCTGTATAGCTGGCGCCCACTTTTGTACTAGCAGAGGAAGGATAGGGAGGATGCGGACGCAGGTTAGGATGGGAGGATATTTTAGTTAGTACTGTTGAGGGTTGGGTATTCCTTGATCTTGAGTTAGTGGTAGTAGGTACATTTCCTTGTACTTGATTGATTGAACTGATGTAATCATAAAAATAATGAAATGAAATCTTAAAAACTCATAAAGATAACCGATGATGTTTTAGTAATGTTATGATAAATGTAATATACTTGTTCTATTTGCATGAAGTATTATTAGTATTAGTTAGCTGTTAAGCATAGGAAATATGATGTATGTTTATAGTACCTGTCAGACCTGTGCATACACTGGCCATGCATGCACATTTTGTACATGTGCGATAGTATCGGTTTACGACATACTTATCAGTATTTAACAATGTTATAAGTTGTCATAGATAACTCAGTTAAGGTTTGGGTAAATGACATGAGTAATAGATGATCGATTTGTTTATGAACAAAATAAGTTAATTAATCTTATATGTAAACATTGTAATGGACAATTAAAATAATTTCCGCTAATTGTAATTCTCATCAAGTGAAGGTATCAGAAATATGAAGTATAGCAGATAAACATTAATGCTGGAAGCGTGTATTATCTAATTGTTAATATTGATTAATTAAACCCTTAAGAGTACTTCGTTTATCAATGAAAGTATGTTACATTAGTGTTAAGGTACTTATTATTAACTAAGTATGTTAGATTAGTGCTAAGGTACTTAAATCACCATTAATATTTATTATTATTATTATTATTATGATTATTTAATATTATTATGATTATTATTTAAGTAATGTTAATAATGATAATGTGTCCTTATTGGAATGAAAGAAATCATAAGTGGGTAAGTGAACATGTTTGAATTATTAAATTAATTAATTTATTGTTATGAAACGAGAAAGGAGTATTATTAAATTATTAAATGAGGAAGGTTAAGATAAAACTCAATTAAATTTATATTCATAAATTACTGTCATGTCACAAAACCGATCTGAGATTGGATTTTTATATATATTTATAATTAAAACAAACTACCACTTCAAATTTGAAAGGGTCAACATGATAGTATTTAATTATTATTTATTCAACATATTAAATGGAGGATAAGACTAATATTGAATCCACCGCCTCATGAATGTCTTAAATTGAATATTTCGAGAATCATTAAATAATGTACATTCAACCCATCAAATCCAACCTAACTAGTCTTAATACCATTGAACTGCTTGAGAAAAGAAGTACTATAAAATAATATTTATTTATGAATTGGATTGTAAAACAAGCAATCAATTTAATGTTTTGGGGACTCGAGGGTTTTTATGGAGGGCGGTGGAGTAAACAGGAAGGCAAGTGGAGGAGGAAAATGGATCTATAAAGCAATGGTTTCATGGAGATGAGGGGGGGGGTTGGTTTTCTTTTGGGAGAGGTACACTTAGTATTTTAGTATTTTGATGAAAAGGAGGAATGCCAAGGAGGGGGAGAACTCGAAGCTTTGAGGAGGTGGGAAACTCAAAGACTGAGGTGGGGTTAACTCAGAGAAAATTGCTATTGAACTATGGAAAGGTACTAAGGAAAGTTGCTGTCGGGATTATTGGTTTGTGGGCTCGGGGGCTAGGAATCCCGTCGGTTTCCTAGGGCCAGCACGATAAGAGCTGGTTGGCAGGGTGGTTCATCCATTTTTGGTATAAAGGCTTGGAACGGAAAGTCTGCGGGAGCAAAAAGCTTGGACGGGAAAGGTTTCAGGAGCAAGGGGACAATCTACAACCTACATCGGTCCAGGTATTCTACTGGTAGTTAGAAAAATGATTTATATTTCAATATATTGAGTATTATGCAAGAAATTACAATTATATGTATGTTGTTGAAATTACTATATGTAGGTGCACTGTATGCTACTAGACACTTCCTAATCACTAAAATTATGCAGAAAATTAGCATAATGAAAGCATAATGATACTTATTTATTATTGAAATAAATAAAAAAGAAAAACAACTCCGTAGGAGCTGGTTACAAAACTGTCATCAAAATCTAGAACTTCGGTGCCCTTCCGGATAGAGGGGCACTACAGTGCTGCAGATAGGAAGAGCACATCTGGGTGCTGCTTCAGTATGGGATTAGGTGTGATCTCTTGGTTTAGCAGGAAGCAATCTTGCGTAGCACTGAGTACAGCTGAGGCAGAGTATGTTGCAGCTTGTTCAGCTAGTTGTGAGGCAGTATGGCTTCGGAAGCTACTGTCAGAGTTATTTGATCTCTCGCTGGAGACTACTGGTATCTTTTGTGACAACCAGAGTTGTGTGAAGCTGTCTGAGAACCCGATGTTCCACGATAGGTCGAAACACATAGAGATCAAATACCACTATATCAGGGATATGTTGCAGAGAGGAGCAGTGAAGCTCCTGTATGTTGCGACGGATGAGCAAATTGCAGATGTGCCGACGAAGCCACTAGCCAGAGTGAAGTTCGAGTACTTCAGAGAGAGGCTTGGTGTTCTTCAGATCGACGACACTTCGAGGAAGAAGTGATGAAGAAATTTGTTGAAGCCATTCCAAGCATGCTGGAAGGAGGATCCTTCACATGGCTGTGGATGTAAGCGCTGAATGATGAGCATCAGGATGATGTTCTAGTTTCTGCTCTGTATGATCAGTTGGATCATTTACATTTATGTATGTACGCATCATGTTGGATGCTGGATATGATTAGTTGGATCATTTACATTTATGTATGTATGCATCATGTTGGATGCTTGGACCATGTATCTGTATATGTATCAGGTATGATCAGGTAGATCATGTATGTTGATGGATACATTGTGTGGATCATGTATCTATGTATGTATCAGGTAGATACATTGTATATGATGATATGTATCAGGTAAATACTTGGTATGCATCAGGTGGATGCATTGTATGATCAGGATGATCGTGGATGACGAGCTTCTCCAGATGACATGCATCAGGACGATGCAGTGATGATGATCGGGATGAACATGTGTACATCAGGATGATGTATGGTGAGTATCAGGATGATACTTTGTGGCCGTGGATCAGGTTGTGCAGATGAGCATGTCTGGGAGATCCTATAGGTCAGAGTTGTGTACCCGTAACATCCTGGGATGCTCTTTCGAGACATTGCTCTAGGAGGAAATGTAAATTGTGCCCTGGGAGATCTTTAGGTCGGAGTTGTGTACCCGTAACATCCTGAGATGCTCTTGCGAGGTTTTGTCCTATGGCATGCAATTTGCTCCTGGGAGATCTGGATAGGATGAAAAAGGCCTCAGATGCTTCAGCCAGGTTTTGCCATAACCACATGTAATTTGCTTTTGGGAGATCTAGACAGGATGAAAAAGGCCTCAGATGCTTCAGCCAGGTTTTGTGGTGGACCACATGTAATGTGCTCCTGGGAGATCCGACAGGTAGAGCTTTGTGCTCGTAACATCCTGGGATGCTTCAGCCAGGTTTTGTGATGGGTCACATGTAATGTGCTCCTGGGAGATCCGACAGGTAGAGCTGTGTGCTCGTAATAGCATGGGATGATGCAGCTAGGTTTTGTGACGCACGTAATAAGTCCTGAGGATTCCACAGTATGGTCAGTGATGATGAAGACCTGCAGGTGGTGGGCCTACATCCAGTATGAAAAAGGATTGGCTCTATAGAACTTCTTATGACGAGTAGATTCAGAGATTGATTGAGATAGTAGCAGCAGTGGCGATGATGATGACTCGATTACGATTATCCAGTGACGATGATCCAGATAAGATGACTTGTGCTAGAAGACCTGTGTCGAGAAATACCTTCCTAGTTAAGAGGGAGTGTTGATGTATATGTAACTTCAGAATGTATTTCACATATATGTATGTTGTATTCCTATAGAGATGTTATTATTCCTCTATATGGAAGTGTCATCATTTATATTGTAAGTGTCGTAACTTATACTTGATGGGTTATTAGACCACCTTGTTGGGGTCGGCCCTGTATAAGTCATGTGGGTCAAAAGGTTATTAGACCACCCTATTGGGGGTTGGCCATGTGGGTCAAAGGGTTATTAGACCACCCTAGTGGGGGGTTGACCCAGTCAGCATTATGTTAAGTGGTTAAGTTGAGGCCGACCTAGTTGAGTAAAGGTCAAGTCAAGTCAAGTTAGTGTATAAATAGAGAGTGTGTCTCTCTCATTTTACATATTCTATTCTCTCACTCACACTTTGGAGAGTGGCGCACTTGTGGAGGAGGAGGCTCTGCTGCTAGGAGAAGACTATCTCTTGTATTCTGGTTGTATCATTGCTCTATCTATCTCTGAGGAAGTTATTGGGGTTTTTCACCTTTATGGTTTTCCCCAAGTAAACTCTGTGTCTCTTGTGTGATTGCATTATTGTGTTCATGATTGATATGCTGTAGATTTGCTGTACATGTTGTTCTCTCAGTTAAGATCCTAGATCATATTGAAGTAAATTCTGAAAATTTAACATCATTATCATTCCCTTTTTCTAGGGAGGTCCTTTCGGACCCCACTCTTTCTTTCGAAGGAGCTCCAATCATCATCATCACTCCATTTGATCATCCTATCCCATGGGTGCCTTCTGAGCCCGTACAAAGTCTTCTTCAAATCTGCACACATGTGGTTCTCTGTAGAGAGTCCTGAGTCTTGGAGGTTGCTCGATACCATCTTCTACTTCGATTACACCATATATCTAGTGTAATATCCACCATTGAGGAAGTGTCTCTAGCTACTAGAGCAACATCTCATCATAGTCGACTCCCTCTTTCTTAGAGAACCCTTGCTTTGTACTTGATTTCATAAGTCCATTATTACTTGTTCTATGAAAAGAATCTCATCATTCTTCATTTGTAGGTGATCGTACACGATATTTCCTACAAGTCAAAATTTAGTTGCATGATTATAAGCATTTCATGGTTTCCAAAACATATTAATAATGCCAAATTCTTATGCACAGGTCACACATTCATGCAACTATATTAGCCAATGCTTCAACACAACATTCATCCATATCCCGTATTCATATGGTAACTTTCTAGATGCCTTCCATCTCTACCATAACATTATTAAGAGCGTGCACTACTCCCAATATGTTAGCAAAGAGGTTTCATTCTAGATAAGTAGCAATGGAATGTTGTACAACACCATAGGCCACTTACCCATCACATGCATATCAATGCAAACATTCTAACATGCATAATACACATCCAAAATCTAGGAACATAAATATGTACACAACTGGACAATACCGGAAATGACAATTCAAATACTTATCTTTGTTTGTTTGGTAGGATCTCTCTTGATCCGAGTATCCTTGCAAGAGTCTCTAACAGTGTGCTCCACTCCATCATCTAATTCTAAGGACCCGTTCCTTTCTTTCTTATGACCGAAAATGCTGAACAAGTCTTCTATACTACAAATCACAAGGATTTATGGTCCTAGCTATTAAGGGTGAGTCTGCATGTCCCTTCAATTTGTAGAGTCCTCCTTCTTCAATTTCAATCACAACTGCATCCCTTCTTATCCAATGCTGAGATAGATAAGAGGTTCTTCTATCTTCCTAATTTGGATTAAAGTACATATTCCTCATCATTGGAGGAATCTTCTTTGGCCTTCCTTTCATCATCATGTTCATCTTCTTCAGCTACATGGGCATGTAATCTTTTATTCTGCTTCTTGAATTGTTCAACTCTGAGAGGACAATTTCTTGCGATGCGTCCCATCTTGTGACAAGTAAAACATTCAAAGCAAGAGAAGTCTTTCTTGATCCTTTTGTTCGTTTGAAATCTTTGAGATCTTCTAGGAGAGTGGTCATGAGAATGTTCATGATTCTTCCTTTTGTTCCTTCCTTTGGCATGGGTTTCCAAAGCTTGATCTTCATCATCATTTAACTTCTCTTCTCTTACTACTATCCTTTATTCTTCTTGCACACACTCTTCCCATAGTTGTTTGAACTTGATCAATTTCTTCCTAGAGCATATGCCACGAATGAAAGGTTCCCAATCTCTCGGGAGACCATTCGGGGTAGTCATCACAACTTCAACTTCTTCTATCATGTCTCCAATAGCTTCTAATTGTTCTTTGATATGAGATACTCTGGCGAAATATGAATGCATAGTATTAGACTTCTGAACCTTCACACCCTTGAGTTGATTTCTCAAGGTCATCTTTCTGTTAATATTCTTTCCTTCAAACATACTGGTCAAGGGATCAAGTGATCTTTGATAGAGTCAGCTATGATCCACTTAGCCTTGATCATATTCTTCTTGTGTTTTGCTTTGGCCTCATCTCCCTCTGGTTCTTTAACTTCTTCTTTTATGAAGCCTTCTAGGTCATGCTCTTCAAGAATGAGCATGACCCTATATTTCCATGCCCTGAAGTTCTCAACTCCCTCAAGCTTCTCATCAAGCTTGGTAGTGTTTGTCATTTTGATAATATGAGAACCTCAAATGGAAATAGAATGGAGATAGTACGTACTTGTGAAACTGCTTATGGCTTGACCTATGGTTTGACAGAGAAACCCTAATTTTTCAACTTTGATATCTTGAGAAACTGATTGGAGGAAAATATGCGCCTCCCCAAGGCGCGTTAGGAAAAGTACTCCTTTTCTCAAATCTGTGGACAAGACTGCAAAATATTTGATGCCCTAGTTTCTTCAATTTCTACTACATATTTGTCTGGTCTTAATTCTGATGTATCTCTGAAATTTATGCTACTCAAGGTTTGAAACTTCGTCCTGTGATAGTATGATCTGTCCTCTATCCAACCCCATAGGTTAGAGCAGGATTGGATTCACCAAGTGGAACTTATGCTACGTTTCCCAAGATGACCTGTTTATGGTCTGTTTTAATATAGCGAACTTGTATGGACTGCCATGTGTCATTGTTTCATCTTCGAGTTCCGAAACTTGCACCAGAGAAACTACAGTCTGTGCAATTTCTGTAACATCTTACAAAATTTGATTTGGATCTTCCTAGCTCGAGATATAGCATTTTTCCCTAGGCCACCTTTTTAAAACTGAATTCTAGAGGAGATTGGAACCCTAATTTACACTAAAGTACAACGTATCTGAGACTGAAATTGGCACACAAGGTACATGCAAATTTCATCTTCGACCTGTCCAAGTTTCAGACCATGAACCTTCCCCAAAAGTGATTTATAGCGAAAATTCCAAGATGACTAGTTTCCGGAAATGGAAACCCTAGGTAACAACTGCACAATGTTCTCTTTCAGGCCAACTCTGATCCCATGTTAAGTTTTTACTCGTTTAGCATAATAAAATTAAACAATCTAATCACTGAAAGAAAGACAAGCACAACAAACACAAAGAACACAAAATTTCTCTCGGGGAAACCACAAGGGAGAAAACCCCGACAAAAATTCCTCAATATAAAATTCACTAAGTACAAGATAAAACCCCAAGACAAAACAACTTCTCTCCTTCACTTGTGCGAACTTCTCTCTCTCCTATGCGACCTTGAGTGAGTGAGGTGAGTGTTACAAATGAGCAACTCAATCTCCTATTTATACTTTACAATTGACTTGACCTTTTACTAATTAGGTCGGCTCTAACTCACCTGACTCGGCCGACCTGTACTCTTTACAATAAAATATTATTTTCTAGTTATTCCAGGCCGACCTAATCAGTTAGGGTTTACATTGACTCTTTCAATGACTCTTACATTATCAAATACATCAATGACATCTCCCGAAGGAGGAATACAATAATACAATAGACAAATACATTTAGAATATCTTCCGCAGTTACATTTCTTTAACAATACCACTGTAATATCCCAATTAATGGGAACCACCCTTTTTGTATGTGCTTCCCAGTCTCAGGTTAATGTGGCTGATTGAGTTTGGACATTATTGATCTTAAATATTTGTTTACCCCAGATAATTGCATATAAAGTTAACAATAAGATCTCATACATGTATTACCTCACAAGATTAGAAGTACTTCAAGTTATCAATAGTGGAATTATTTTATCACAAACAATTATAAATTACTTCAAAACAGTCCCGTAACAATTTAAATATCAGACCTACATTAATTTTGACCTGTAGAGTTAAGACCGCTGATTTGAAGATGGCTGTCACAGTTTTAGTGAATTCTTGAGGCTGATGTGGAAGTGCTGAAAGTGCTCTTAACGACCATCAGAGAGGAAATAGTGTTCATGAACATATCACATCCTTCTTGCACGCATGCATCCTTTTCTTAAGAGAATTACGATTTCTGCATGGTTTCAAGGTGATCTGGAGACTGAGATTGTAGCTCCTCAATAAGATTCACCTTCAGCTGTTACACGCCCTCTCCATGAGCAGATTGAGTTCCTAACTCAATGGATTTGTTCCAATAGTTCCGAGGTAAGATATTCTGATGACATTCAGCCTTGGAATGGATCCAAGTAGATAGATCGCTGCTAGAATGAAGGGATGACGCCACTGTGATAGAAATGTCAATATAGATAAGAGGTTGCTGCCCCTTGTGTAGAAATGGAGCTGCCTAAGAGTTCCACGTCCTCCACAGTGCCCACACAGACTTTAAGCAAGAATATGCTGCTCCTTTGAATACCCACGACTTCCAACTTAACCCTCATACCCAGATTTAATGTATAACTCTTCCAACTCATGCACTGGGTCCAATATTTGGCTTGATTGAAGAGCCTTAGGTTGTATAATAAAAAACGCCCCAATATTGAGATACACCACCTCCAGAAAGGTTCACGTCCCTCTCAAACTTTGGATCGCTTCCTGAGAAGTGGGATCGTTGTTGCATCAGGTAATTCGCTGTTCTTAATGGATTTTGCCTTGTCAAAACACTGATCCCATAAAGATTGAAGGATCAATTATTCACTGCTTGAGAAGACATGTCCAACCTTGCCAAGGTAATGCGAGCTATGGATTTATGAACACGACCACACAGTTGTTAGATCCCTTCCTTAATTATTAACTCTGGTCCACGCTCTTGGTTAACATTTTATCCCTCATAAAAACGTTCAACTTGTACTTAGGCTTCCAAGTAGAAATGCCTTGCTGTTGCAAGAATCTTTCCCTTATCCGTGTACAAGAATGGCAGTTCACCCAGCTATAGGAAATAACAAACTCTGCCCCAAAACTCGACTAATTCTTTCACAATGAAGCACCAATGATAGATCCGGATAATCTATCCTTACACTTGGTTAGGATGTATAGATTTCAACATCGAACACAAACTTGTTGGCTAGGGCAGTGTGCCCTAAACCCTAAATGGCTCTCAACTCTCTCAACACGAATCTCAATGATCAATAATAACAATAGATACCCAATAACTCACTTTATCTTTCTTTTATAACTTTGACATTGCATGCCCTAACTTTTGTATACCTAAGTCACTTTTTTCTTCTATTTCTTAGTTCAGTTACATGCATCTCACTTTTTGCATGCATGCATGCTCTTGAGCTATGGATCGCATGCTCTGCATGTCATTTGTTCCAGTTTTATCAAACAAAACATTACAGTCCTCCCTCGCTAAGATTGCTTGTCCTCAAGCAATACTAATGCAATTCCCCAATCCATCAAGCTGAACCAACTGAATTCAGGGATGATCCCAGGGTCCCAGATCATCCTAAGAGATCTGTAGCATCCTCTCCTCAAGGTACTATCTTGCGAGGTACCATCGCAAGAGACATCTTGAAAGCATCCTGTAAGTAGAGTAATCAACCACAGTGGGAACTCGACCAGCTCCTTAGATAATTCCTCTACTAAAGTCTCAATTCCTTGTACCTGCAATTAAATGAGGGTCCTTTCATCTCTAGCAACCACTGAACTGCCAATCCCTATAATCCCAGGGTCCCAAATCAATATGAGAATGGCGAAGTACATACTGCATCCACCACTACCCCGTGTAGCATCCACACAAGGATCATCCTATAGACTCCAAACCGCTGTTGTACTGTCCACTACGACAATTCCCGGATCCCAGGCTAGCCTAAAGAAGAATCCACTGTGCTGATGTTGTGCCCCTCTGCTCATAACCATCCAACTATCATGCTGTGCTTGCACCCTCGGAAAACCTGTGATGTACTCTAACCAAATGCTTTCCCATTCTTACCCAGAAATGGTAAAGTTACCAGGGTCCCACACTGTCCGGTAAGGTGTGAAACACTCTCTACACGTCGCGTCGGTCTGCCAAATGCTATCATAAGACTCCATCTATTGGCCCTTGAAGGAACAAGCAACCTTAAGCTGCACACACACCTTAAAAGACAAATATTCTACGCACCCCAGCTTAAGCATCTCAAGAGTGAACTCTAGAAAATGAAGACTGGCTATCTCATTTGTATCAGATCTTCGGTCAGACTGGATTATGAATACCGGGAAAGAAAGTCTGCTCTGCCATAAAGAAGTCTCAACCTCTCCTCCAATGGCACCCCATAAATATAGCGGATTGATCACCCTCACAACTGTGTTGATCACCTCTACTATCTGAAACAATCCATCGTGTAGATGAATGCCTGGATCCCACCACCAACTAAGGGGTCCACCCAACCCGACTCTAACAAATTGTTGCTGTACCATGCAGATAGTCATCTGAGTCTCAATGTAATCCTCTGGTAGAAACCAAGTACTAAGAACTGACTCTGCTCGTGCTAATCTAATCAACTCTCGCCAAACTGCATCTATACATCTGCTAACCCCCATACTATCAGGGTTCTCAAGTAATCCATGGGATCTAAGCAATTCCCTAGGGTGTAGCTCTGCCACCTGCGGTGTCTCATACTCATGCAAGTATTGAGAATGCCCTGCCCAACGCAAATCACGCATAGCTCTCATGATTATCTCCCTAAGTAAAAACTCAGGGTCGACACAGGTGCGATCTCTATGGGAGATGATGTCTCCTCCTACTCTGTCGGTTGTTCTCCCTGTGAACCAATCTAATACCATCCTTGCAATGTTGATCCTACCATACATCTCTGATGAACCCGTGCTGTGAGGTGCTTACACATCCTCTCTACTTTGTCCTAAGACGAGGGTGGTTTGCCCTAGTTTGACTAGATAATCCTGCTCTGAATTATGCGATTGGCAAGCCAGACACTCCCTCCAGTGTCTCGTCATATCATACTCGAGATCCTTCCAAGAGAATCTCTCTCTAATCTGTTGACAAGTCCTGAGGTGTCTCTTTAAAGGTGTCTCATGTATAGTTCTCAGGATCTTGGTCCTAAGTGCAAACTCAGAGGCGAGGTATATGGTGTCTCTGTAGTAGATGATGTCGTCCACTACCCTGTACTGGTCATCCTAGATGCGCCCATCCATCAAATCACATGCGAAGCAATCCTTGGAATATTCCACCAAAAGGTGGGACTTCCAATCAGGGATAATCATAGTGAGCCAATCCCACTTGTCCTGATCCAAATCCCCTGTGTCAAATCTCTCCTCAGTCACCTGCAACTTTGAGTGCTCCTTGTACAGAGTACTGTTATCACATATATAGTAGCCGGGATACCATACATTATTTTTCTAATTCCAGTACACTATTCAGCCAGTTCCCTTACATTGAGATGCTGAGATGAGCATCTATATTGGATCACTATCAGATTTTGGATAGCAGTATGTATTCCCCATGCCATGATTGAGTCTCAGGATACTCAGAGAGATGACCAATGTAGCCATTATACCACTTGTACAGAGCAGTTAGTAGTGCCCAGAGTTACAGCAGCAGTTTCAGAGGACAGATGATGGTACAGGTTTATGAGCAGTCAGGTATATGACTCAGCAGGTATATCATTGTGTTATGGTTATATTGCTTTTATACTTATTCTTATAGCATGTCTTAGCACTTAGTGTCATGATCTGGCGATCATATAGATATGAGGACCTGGTTGATCTTATTATGTATACTATATTGTCCATACTCAGACTTAGAAGTTCACTATTCATACTCATTGGTCTTACCCTCCTTAGAGAGAATAGAGGTGATCATTCCACCATACCTTGGCTTGCTAGTGTTGGCTCCATTATTCATTGTCTTCATCCATCCATTGCCTACCTTTTAGTTTATCACCCTGACTTACTACTTGACTAGTGGCATGGAGGACTTTTCCCCACTGTAGCCTCTGTATTGGATGAGCTTCCCTGTTTACTATGTCTCAGCTCTGAGTTGGTGACAAAACTTACCTTTGGTGAGTTGGATTGTAGGCCTAAATCATTCTGGTCGGTTGTCCCGATGTTTGGCATTGGCTCGAACTCCCCCTAGTCACTTGAGATGTTGTTAGCTAAAACTGAAAGGTCATGTACTATTTATGGAAACTAATAAATTCGCCCATGGAAACTAAAAAGGGCAAGAGCGATGAACTGCTGAAAAATACTCCTTGAAGAGTATAAGAAAGGTCCAAAAAGCAATGATTCTTAAAAGCTATATCTAAACAATTGCTGACCTTATACATGTATAAAAACATGCCCTGGATGCAAGCTGCAACTAGTTGTGCTTATCAGCACACCTGAGATCTGAAGGGTTATGTAGGCCAAAAAGGCCATGAAATGAAATTGAATGACCCTAATGAACCTGGATCAACTTGATATAGACATGATGCCTAAGTTGAATAAGCACTCTCTAAACAACTTATCCATTTGTGAGACACCGCCATTCCCTGTGTTGTTGCTCATTCAATGTATACTATGGTGTGTATTCCCTTTCCCATTGCCAAAGTGTCACAAAGTTAAGTCGGTCAAGTCATCCCTTAGCCTAGCCAGTTATTTTAGCCTTCACCCTTCACTAGCAAATTGATCACAGCTATGAAGTGAGTATGGTCTTGAAAGTCTGGTCTGAGTAATAATAATAATTAATGACATTATATATTTGGATTTAGATCGCCAGTAATGATTACTTTGTGTTATAATTGTTATTTGAATAAGTTGTAGAGCATGCATTAACCTTTGACACTTTGCAGCAGCTTCTGATGATAGATCTGAGTTATATTTGGTCATGTTGACTTTGTCAAACGTAGTTTGACCAAGGTCAACCATAGGACATGAGATGGTTGGACCTTGTGATGATATGGATTGATGATATATGGTCTATGTACATGTACATGATGATTCTATGTAGCAGCTACAGGTTTATGATGATGATTCATGGTTTACAACATTATTTAATCATTTACAGATTATTATTATTTGACCTGCTCTGGTTGATTGGATATATATTTTGATCATGCAGAGATTCATATGGTGTATGAGTACACATCTTGGATAGATTTGGACCTTTTGAGTCCAATGAGACAGTCTGTTTTTAGTTCCGGGCACTTACAGTGATGATTTAGCCTCAGTAGGCTATCCCAATGCAGTTTTGGTCTGTCGGAGACCCTGTCAGAGTAGATGTGATTTTTATCCGGTTGACCTAGGGCGCTGTGCTTGGAGGGGGTAGTCCAACCACTTGTTTTTACCATATTACCCCCCTCCCGGACACACTGGTGCCCTCACCTTGACAGCGCAGGCACTCCAAGAGGCATTTTGGGGCAGTTTCACGCTTCCCGAGGCATTTCAGGATTGGTAGAAATGGCTATTGAGGAATTCGATTTGGGCTACTGAGGCAATGTCTTTGGCTCTGGGATTATTGGTATAGAAAAAATTTCTTGTGGAATTTCTTGTGGTCTCCTTTGCATCTGGTGTTCTTAGATGGTGATTGTAAAGTCTATTGCAACCTAGCATTTGGAATTTGTGGTAAGATCTATCTATTTTGGAAATCATTGTCTTGTCTACAGGAGGGCGACTTCACTACAGGAGGGCGACTTCAACAAGGGCGATTTTGCAAGGCTTCTTCAAATCGACTTTCTTGGCATTTGCCTGTATCAGGGGGTTATCATTAGTATCATTGTGATCTATGCTATCTTTCTGTTACTTCTCTTGTGGCATTAGTCTTATCTTTTGATTACATCAAATCTGATATTGTTGACGTTTGTTGTGCAGGAGGGAGGGCGCATTGGCTTCTTGGACTAAATTGATTTCATAGAAAACTACCTCAAAGCTTCTCAAATTGATCGGGTTTGCATAGATCATCATCATCAAGGCATCTACAAGGTTACCCAGGTAAGATCCACAGGTTTGTTTCTCTTATCTTGATCCAATCCATTGACATAACTCATAAATTGATAAAACCCTTATTTCTTCAAACCCTCATTTTTACATTTTTTCAGATCTACTAAGATCTAGTGGCTTCTTGGGTAAGATATTTAAAACCCACCTCTATAGTATCCACGGCATCCTAGATCTATAGTTTGGTGAGGATTGGCCTCCATTTGACCCTCTTCCCAAGGCATTTAGCCTCTCCAAGCAAGGGCGCACTTCCTAGTTTGGTGGGTTGACCTAGATCTAGTATGTGGGTAGTTGATATCCAGCTTGTTTCATGATTTACACATCCAATAACCTACCCCCAGATTGTCACTTTTCTGATTTCTACCTTGTGAGCCCTATTCCACATTTTAAGGGATTTAATCCCCATTTTGGACCACTTGGTATCTTTCAACTCAGATCTAGTATGATCTAGCCATCGGATTGCCTTGAAATTGTAGATCCATACTCTCACTTGCCTAACCTACTTGGATCTAAAGTTTGGGTGCCATTGGACTTGTCTTGATCTATTTATCACCCTTTTTAGCCTCCTTGGGTAAAGTCGCACCACCTTGGAGAAGGGAGTTGGTCCACTTCTAGGACGTGGGTACTTGAGATTTTTGTGGATTTGGAACGGGTTTATTTCAAAACCTAGGTCTAGTAGGTCATCTTGTCAAATCTTGCCTTGGGGATATCATTCCTTGTTTTAAGGGATTGTGGTCCACTTAGGTCAAACATCAAATCTCTAGATCTAGACCTATTCATCCATCAAGACTTTAATTGCCCACTTGTCTCATGCAATAGGAGTCCTTAACCACAAGTTAACCTTACTTTGAATCCATTATCCCAATTCCCAAGGCACTGGTTTCTTTCCAAGTCAATTCGACTTTCCTAGATTGTTGGATTAACTTGTGGTTTGACCTTTGTATGGTGAACTAAACCCTTTGATGTCATCATGTATCATGATCAAGCTTGTCACTTGTACTAGTTAGCCCCAATTCAACCCCTAAACTACCCTGCATTGGACACGGTTCCCAAGGCAGTGGATTTTCTCACATTGAACTAGTACTTTAATCCTGGATCCTATTTCACAAATCGTAAGTCACTCTCACATCAATAATTAACCAAAGATATACTCATTGAATCCCTCACTTGTCTTGTGACTTCATCCTAAGGTCCAGGATAAACCATACACCTTACTTCACTTAGAATTATTTTGATTTGGTGTCTTGGTTTTGATCTCTCCTGTCTAGAGTAGATCGGGTCTCTCCCTTTGTTGTTTGGGCTAGATAACATACAGTGAAGGTTGCCTCGACTGGCGTGACAACCATCTATTGGAGGTCGAGGTGATCGTGGTTGCACCTTTTGAGTTGCCCTTCCCTATTGCCATCCATGAGTGGATACATCCATAGGGGTAACTACAGTTTAGGTGATAACAAGTACCAAACTGCAAATGCTCCTTGTGCAAAATCATCACCGGAGGTAGTCCTTTCAAATCAAGAGTGGCACTCCTGCCCTCATGTGCCACTATTGTCCTGTATCCTGTGTGTGTTGCAGTATCCTCTTTTTTGCTCACTCTGCTGGTGTCATTTGAACCAGGATCCTACACATCTGCACTATCCTCATCCCAGAAAATATGGCGTGTGTCTATGTCACTATTGGATGGTCCCTGGAGCATGTCTCTCATCAACACATCTGCCACTCCATGTGGAGCCATCAATGGCCCCTCCATAAGAGGTGAATCATAACCTCCATCTGGCCTAACATGTATAGAGTCAATCCTCTCCGAGTCATGCCTCTCCGCATGTATCTTGCCTTTCATAAATGTTGGGAATCCTACTGTGGATGATGAAGAGTCTACCAACTCCAACTCACCACACGACATGTCCT
Source organism: Larix kaempferi (assembly GCA_027924585.1). NCBI lineage: Eukaryota > Viridiplantae > Streptophyta > Pinopsida > Pinales > Pinaceae > Larix > Larix kaempferi. The sequence continues at coordinate 7,481,669 of BSBM01000015.1, forward strand.
CAATCAATCCATCCACTGTGTTGGTGTCGCTAAACTCAAAAGATAGCTATAATGCTAACTCTCCATGCCCATCCTCATCATGTACCGTCAACTCAATGTCAAGCTTATCATCAACCTGTACTGCATGGTCATCTTTCTCCACTTCCTCTTCAATCTTGTAGCCATGTGGAAGTGTTACATGTTCCTCAATTGTAGATGCATGGAGATATTCATCTTTAGGGTTGCCATATGTGTGACTAGGTGTCCAATTATCCTGACATGTGAAACACAGATCTTCTCTTCTAGGTTCATTGGTGGGATAAATAATGAATTTTGACTCACCATTCACTGAACCAAACTCATCATAGAGACTTTTGGACGCTTCTTTTAAAAACACACTCTACCTTCCCTTCTTGCTTTGAGATAGGGAAGCTTCAAACTGTTGCAAGCTATGCTCTAATCTCTGTTGTGTCTCGGCAAGGCCCTTCGTTACCTCTTCCCAACTAGGCTCCTTTTCCCCTATACCTACTGCCATTGATGTAACCACTGAGGTAATAGTTGTATCTGTTGGGTTTAGTTAACTGCTTAAAGATGCATGTTTCCCACAACTGGCGAGGAACATGCTCTGATACCACTGTAAGATTCCAGGTAGTAGAATTTGCCTTCTTAACTGTGTTACTTCCACTTCTGTTTATGTAACTGCTGGTTTGATGACTGTTTTGTGGTTTGCATGGATTTGTATGATGATGTAAGTTCTCATAGAATAAATGCATGTCATACTTTAGTTATTAGCTTCATGGACCAAATAATCTCAATACACAAACTCTAATGAAATATACCCAAAATTGCTTATTCAATTGTGTTGATACAAATTGCTTCAAATACAAATGCTAACTATAAATCCAAGGTGCAACAATATGACCTTAGTAGTGAAGACAAGGAATCGTAAATGGCTGGAACAACTTGTAAATAACACTCTCAAAACATACATGCCAAATATGTATCAGTCCTGACCTTGTATGGATCCGCCCAACAGACTTAATTAATGACAAGAAGGACTGTTGATGACTGTAATAACATAATTGCTAATGAGAGGAAGGCTGTGTTATCCACTAAGTTGCACTTAGGTGGATTTCCAGTGAACAGTCAAAGACTTGAACAATTCAATTGTTCATCACATTTGTTCAGAAGTTCATTAGGCTTTTTTAGGCCCTTTTGTAAAATTTACATGTCCAGACCCCCTTGGGGAAATTGTAATAAGTTGGTCTAAGCATTATATTTTTGTAGCAGGCTTGGCTTACCTTAGGTTTATCTATCAGGGTGATACTCTAGAGTGTTTTTTCTTAGGAATTATGCGTTGCGCTTCAATGGCGTATATTTTCTGAGTTTTTCACTCACACCTCCAAAGCTGGAGTATTTACCATGGTGGTCGAACCTTATGAGGTTATTAAAGCCTATGTGTCTATGTATGTTTTACATGCTAGCCATCAATAATGAGTTGTTTGGACATGTACTAGGTCCCCTAGGAGTTTGAGTCAGTTTCGACAAAAATAATTTTTCCCGTAAACTTAGGCTATTTTTTAATAATTTAATTGAAAAAATTAAAATTGTTATAAAAGTGTGGTTAGGAGGAAGAATTAGACATGGGGGTGTTCGTTTTCTAACTCAGAGCACCCACTTAACCCCCAAACCCATTTTCCTAAGCTTTCGAGTAATTATTTATCTCCAAAATTGAATATTACTCGAAAATAGTAAAAAAGACCAAAAAATGGAGAAAATAAAGAAACCGACAATTTCTAAGAACTCAAAAACATGCCGAAAGTGAGTTTTTTGAGTTGGCAAAGTAAAGTGGAAACATTCCTAAGGTTTCGAAAACACTTTTGAGTGCTTTTCTCGGCAGGTAAAGGCAAGAGGATGTTTCTTATTCAAGTGGGGCGCATTTCCTCATAGAAAGGGCACAACTCCGAAGAAAGAAATAGCAGGTGTAAGATAAAGCAAGGAAATGGAGTTAGGAAGTGGAAGGAAGCTAACAATTAGCCTTTTCCAACCCAATACAACTCACGCCAAGCTGTTTGCAATTTAGCAAATGCGCCCTTCTCTTGGAAAGTGCGCCCCCCCCTCCGACTCTCTCATTTTTCTATTTAAGCAAGGTTGCTTCACTCATTTGGAAGAAGCATTGAACCTCTGCTCTTGTAATTTGTCTATGATTATCTTCGGAATAAAATTGAAAGGCTTTGGAGGCCATATGCTGTGCAGCTGTTCCATTTGATATGCGTTTGGTTGATGTTTTGAGGTGATATCTAGCTAATCACTTGTCATTTTGCAATAATTGTAGATCTATCTAGCTTAGACGGTTTTTGTGCCCATAGTATAAGCATTCATTGTATTTGATTTGCTTATAAATGCTTGATTGATTAGAGATAGTGAAGCAACAAGTGTATTCAATTGTACTAATGCCTTTTTAATCTCTGTTAATTACGTATTCTAGATTTAATCTCTTGTTTGCAAGTGTCTGTGACAGTGCATGATAGAAATCAGAAGGAGGAGGTTGATCTCAGTTGTGTCCTCATCCACTTTCGGTGTCAGTTATCTTGGTCTGGTTATTGTTGAGTTGCATGCATCTTTGGTTCCATACTCTTTCAAGACCGAAGCTGGGTTCTTGTTTCTTCTACACTATTAAAATCAAAATTTTTTCTTGGTCCCTTTACTCTTCAACAAGTAGATCCTTTTTAAAGCTTAGCATACGTCTCTTGTTGCATATTTCTGTTAGATCAAAATAAACAGTTAAATTCAGATTTTAAGCTTGAGTCTAGCATTAAAAAACTTAATACTTGCGCATCATAAAATTTTAGTCTTCAAGAAGTATTAAGTAGTTGTATTTTTTATGTATTATTTAACTAATCCACTAACATTTCTGCTATTTTAGCTTGCTGATTTTGCAAAATTAAAGAAAAAAGAAAAGGAAACTCTGACCAAATTTCGAAGATTTTAGCCATCCAAAGCCCAGAGATTCCCTCTTTCTTCTAAGTTTCTCGTTTGAAATATTTGTAAGCCTTCCTGATTTAGATTTATAAGAATCAAAGGCATTCTTAAAGCTAAAAGTTTTTTTGTAACAAGTCGTAATAAGAAGCAAGTGGGCTATGCTGTGCCCATACTCCATCCCCTAGGGGGATTTGCGTTTTTCCTTTTCGTGGCATGATTTTTTCTATCACTCTGAGCATGGTGTATACTTTGATTAAGTAGTTAAATTTTCTTTTCTTTTCATTTTTCAAATAATTAAATAAATCCAATCTCGTTTCTACGAAGTATGCTCTCATTTCCACACAAAGGCATTGCTGATTAGTGGTGGTTGATCAGAAAGTGACACAGATTTGTTGAGTATATCTGTTTCTTTTTCCAAATTATTGTTGTTTAGCTTTCTCTACTTAAGCACTCAAATTTGAACGAACATTTTGTTGTCTCTCGAAGTATGCTCTTTCCTTGTGCAGGCATTGGTTTGGTCTCGGGGAAATCAGAAAAGAGGGCAGCAACTTACTAATTCTTAAAACATTTAATAAAAAACTCACATTAATAAAATTAAGAACCCTCAACATAGTGAAAATCCGACACTCTAATATTAAGTAACGCGTGGGAAAATTTCTCAAAGGAAGCGGGAACCACTGGAGAGTGACCTCAGGGCACCGTTAGACTACATCCTTGTTTGTGTAGTGTTGAACACGCCCTCGAGACTCTGCTCCAGCCCACACGTCTTTGTGAGGAGCCACCTTTGCCTAATTTCCGGACATTACTCCTTGTACCTCACGGTATATCTGGAGCTCCCAGTTTCCCTTTAATTAACTCATCTTGTAATAATTCCTAAAATTGATGAAGAACACAATTGCAAAACCTTTACTTTACAACAGCACTTACTTTCACTCCACGACACTGGTCTTTGATATTTGTTTTTTCGCTTCATTCAGTTAAGCTATATTTTGTCGTGATTATTATATTCATATATGCTGTATAGTTGATTTCATCTTGCAATCGTCTTGATAAATGTTTTAATTCCAAAAAGCTTTTAAATGAAATTTTTCATCCAAAAGAACTAAGTTCCTAAAGCTTTAGTAACATTAATGTTAGTTTTTCAGAATTTACTTCAATCTGATCTAGGATCTTAAATGAGAGAACAACATGTACAACATATATACAACATATCAATCATGGACACAATAATGCAAGCACACAAGAGACACAGAGTTTACTTGGGGAAAACCATAAAGGTGAAAAACCCCAATAACTTCCTCAGAGATAGATAGAGCAATGATACAACCCAAGCATAAGAGATAGACATCTCCTAGCAACAGCTTTTCCTCCTCCACAAGTGCGCCACTCTCCAAAGAGTGTGTGAGAGAATAGAATGATGAAATAGAGTGCCTCCCGCACTCTATTTATATTTGACTTGACTTGCCTAATAACCTTTACTAGGTCGGCCTCAACTTAACCACATAACACAAAGCTGACTGGGGCGACACCCAATAGGGTGGTCTAATAACCCTTTGACCCACATGGCCAACCCCCAATAGGGTGGTCTAATAACCCTTCGACCCCAATAAGGTGGTCTAATAACCCATCAAGTATAAGTTACGACACTTACAATATAAATGACGACACTTCCGTATAGAGGAATAATAACATCTCTATAGGAATACAAACACTTTCGTATAGAGGAATAATACCATCTCTATAGGAGTACAATATACATATATGAAATACATTTTGAAGTTACATATACATCAACACTCCCTCTTAACTAGGAAGGTATTTATCGACACAGGTCTTCTAGCACAAGTCTTCTTCTCTGGATCATCGTCACTAGATAATCGTCATCGTCACTGCTGCTGCTATCTCAATCAATCTCTGAATCTACTCGTCATAGGAAGTTCTACAGAGCCAGTCTTTTTTCATACTGGGTGTAGGCCCACCACTTGCAGGTCTTCATCATCATTGGCCATACTATGGAATCCTCAGGACTTATTACGTGCATCACAAAACCTCGAAAGAGCATCCCAGGACTGATTACGAGCACACAGCTCAACCTATCGAATCTCCCAGGACCTTTTACATGCTACTGCACAACCTGTCCACGGCCACAGAGTATCACGAAGCACAACCTAGATGCACACACACAGCACTTACACTCACCGGCATGGGAGAACCAACCTAACACCATGTCAGAATGGCACAACACTTATATTGCAACCATGGGAGAACACATCTACAACCATGCTCAAATGGCCCCAACACTTATATTGCAGCCATGGGAGAACACATCTACAACCATGCTCGAATGGACCAACACTTATATCGCAGCCATGGGAGAACACATCTACAACCATGCTCGAATGGCCCTAGCAATTACATCACGACCATGTGAGAACACATCTGCCACCATGTCGGAAAAGCCCAGCAATTACATCGTGACCATGGGAGAACAAATCTACAACCATGTTCGAAAAGCTCATGTGCATCTGTGTCTTCGGAACTCATCACACATAATCTAACTGATTATGTAATGTATCCACCTGATACATATGATCATCCTGATCATCATCATAGCATCATCTTGATGCATATCATCTAGAGTATCGTCCTGATACTCATCACTGCATCGTCCTGATGCATATCTGGAGAAACATCCTGAAGCTCGTCATCCATGATCATCCTGATCATACAATTCATCCACCTATTGCATACATAGTATCTGCATGATACATATCATCATACACGATCTACCTGATCATACAATGTATCCACCTGATACATATACAAATACATGATCCACCTGATCATACCTGATACATATCAACATACATGATCTACCTGATCATACAATGTATCCACCTGATACATCTACATATACATACCCATGATCCAACTGATCATATCCAGCATCCAACATGATGCGTACATACATATATATAAATGATTCAACTAATCATATCCAACATCCAACATGATGCGTACATACATATACATATAAATGATCCAACTGATCATCTCCAACATCCACCTGATGCATATACAAAGCAGTAACTGGAGCATCGTCCTGATGCTCATCATCCAGCACTTACATCCACAGCAATGGGAAGGATCCTCCTCTCACCATGCTTGCAATGGCTCCTGCAAATGTGTCCATCACTTCTTCCTCGAAGTATCATCAATCTGAAGAACACCAAGCCTCTCTCTGAAGTACTCGAACTTCACTGTCAGCACATCTACAACCTGCTCATCTGTTGCAACATACAGGAGCTTCACTGCTCCTCTCTGCACCATATCCCTGATATAGTGATATTTGATCTCAATGTGTTTCGACCTATCGTGGAACACCGGATTCTCATACAGCTTCACACAACTCTGGTTGTCACAAAAGATACCAATAGCCTCCAGTGGGAGATCAAATAAATTAGACAGTAGCTTCCGAAGCCATACTGCCTCACAACTAGCTGAACAAGCTGCAACATACTCTGCTTCATCTGTACTCAGTGCTACGTAGGACTGCTTCCTGCTAAACCAAGAGATCACACCTGATCCCATACTGAAGCAGCACCCAGAAGTGCTCTTTCTATCTGCAGCATTGCCTGCCCAATCTGAATCAACATAACCCTGCAGGTTAAACTTTTGATTCGCATCATACTTGATCCCATAATCAACTGTACCCTTCAGGTACCTCAGAATATGATTTACAGCAACCAGGTGAACACTCCTCGGATCTGTCAAGAACTGGCTCAATGTGTTCACCGCAAAGCAAATATCTGGTCTCGTGTTCGTCAGGTACATCAAGGACCCAATCATCTGACGATACATAGTGACATCAATCGGCTCAGATGAAGCATCACACAGAAGCTTCAGGTTCGATGCCATAGGTGTGTCCATGGCTTTGCAATCCATCATCCCGAACCTCTTCAGGATCTCTACTGCATGCTTCCCTTGTCCAAGGAAGATTCCATCTGCACTCTGCCACACCTCCATGCCTAGAAAGTAGTGCATCATCTCAAACTCGGCAGCAAGCTTCCGCTGCTTGTCGGCAATCAATCTATCCTCACCTGTAACAAATAGGTCATCCACATACAAAAGTAGTATCACTGGATTGCCTTCCTCAACCTTGTAGTAAAGGTTGGAATCCACTTTACTCTTGGTAAAGCCCAAACTGGATAGAAAGCCATCTATCCTGCCATACTAGGTCCTAGTTGCCTGTTTCAAACCATACAAGGCTTTCTTCAGTTTGCACACATGTGACCCTCGGTCATGTGTCTCAAACCCGAGTGGATGCTCCACATACACTTCCTCTTCGACTACACCATTCAAGAAAGTTGTCTTGACATCCATTTGGTGTATCTTCCATTTCATAGAGCAAGTACTGATCTGATGGAAGTGGATCTGGCTACAGGAGCAGAAGTCTCTATGCTGCCACCTACAGCATGCTTGATCTTATAGATCCATTTGGAAGTCACAACAGACTTCCCTTTAGGTCTTGGGACCGCATCCCAAATATCATTCTTCATGATCGAATGGTACTCCTCGATCATGGCATTCTTCCCGAATCCTGGGAACTTCAACATCTTCAATATCTTCAATAGATAACTTTGTTGTTGAACAAATGTTGTAGTCCTTCTTTTGTAGGTGATGGTATACGATCTTTCCTACAAAACAAGTTAAATTGCATGATTAGAAACATCTCATAGTTTTCAGAACAAATTCTTACACATAAAGAAATATGTCATACAGTCATGCAATTATTTTAGCCAATGCTTCAATACAACATTTATCCATATCCCGTAACTTTCTAGATGCTTTCCAATCTCTATCAGAACATTGTTAAGAGTGTGCACAACTCTCAATATGTCAGCAAAGAGGTTTCATTCTAGATAAGTAGCAATGGAATGTTGTACAGTGCCATAGGCCACTTACCCATCATATGCAAATTAGTAGTATACTGTTCATTAATGCAATTATTCTAATATGCATAATACACACCCTAAGTCTAGGAACATAAGCATATACATCATTGAACAATATTATTTAAACAAACAAATATGCAAGAAATGACAACCAAAATACTTATCTTTGTTTGGTTGTAGGGTTGACTCCCTCTCAGTCTTTGCTTTCTTTCTGTAACTCCATTCTGATGTGGATTGTGAGAAGTGGTCAACTCCCTCTGAATATCTGCATCATTGCAGAAACTACTGAAGTGTGCTCCCTCTTGATTTTTGCTTCCCGGATTACCTGTCCTTGAACTTATATCCATCCTTAATCACTATGCATTCTTATTAGTATCATCATTGTGTTATCCTTGAGGTCTCATACATAATCACACATTCAATACTATATTCTCAATACTAACAAAACACAATAATCTTAAGCATGTATAGTCATGATCATTTCAAACAGAAATAATAAGCATTAGTATTCAAGGACTCTTATGGTTTAGTCATATCATAAATTAAGGTAAGAAACATAATATGCATACACCCATGATTATTCAAACCTATGAATAATCATTATCAATCATGCCATGTATACTTATATAAGAGATCCTATCACAAGGTAGGATTCTAACTTGATATAGGAAAAACATACCTGGATTAGTATGTTAGCTAGTTATGTCTAACATACCCACATGATGTCTTCTTGTTCTCTTCAATGACTTGTGCTAGTAACCTGCATATCTCATAAGTTAACCATTATAGAGCCAAGTTATACATACCTCATAAATAGATCTTCTATGTGATCCATGGCAATGGATGAACCTTTATCTTCATGTCACCATGGTCATATGTTCTTGAACTAGAACATGATTTGTCTTTCTTGATGTACCTTTCATGTTAGTGGACAACATCAACCTCATACAACATCACAATGCATTAGTACAATCATAAGTGTCAAAAACCCTAATCAATGAATATCTTCTATCATGCATTCATAATTTTATTAAGGTGATACAACAAGTCTAAAATTAACCAAGATTGTACTAACCGTAATAATACGAAGACAAACATATCATAAACTGAATTATGAACAGAATTCGAAACATACCTGAATGAGTCATACCTGTCGAGATTGCTTGTAATCTTCTTATGTAAGGCCTCAGCCTCATCTCCCTCTGAAACAGGAACTTCTTCACTTATGCAGGTGACCAATCCATTCTCTTCTAGGATTAACCCAATCCACTTGATTTGCAGGAACTGGATCTGGAGCTGGATTAGGGTTTGTCAGAGAAACCCTAAAAATTCAAACTTTGAATTTCAAACTTCTGAAAGGATAGAAAGATGCGCCTTGATGAGCTGATCAAGCCGGTATATTCATAATTTGAAAACTGCAAAGTTTCACCCCTTAATTTTGCCTTTGAAACTTCTGGATTTACTGGACATGACCCCGAACTAGGGTTTGATAAAGCCCACCCTTCTTCCTAATCAAAAGGTTCGATCCAAAGCTCTAAGCTTCTATTTTTCTGAGGATCTTCCAGATGTGGTCACAGATTTCAAAAATTCCCATTTTTGTAGAAGCCTTAATTTTCCACTTTTCTGATCAAAGTCCCGAACTAGGGTCTGATCAAGCCCGACCTTCTGCCCAATCAAAAATTCTGATCTTGGTCTCTAAATTTCGATTTTGATGAGTAGCATTCAGCCGTGGTCTCCAATTACAAAAATTTCATCTTTCTCCGAAACCCTAAATTCCCGAAGCCATGAATGAAGGTGCTCAAAATAATTCTGTTTTGACAGAAATATGTACCTGATTGTTTCTGGTGTAACTCCGAACTTTCCGATCCACAGGGTCGGAAACTTCTACCTGTGGTAGCCCGACCTGTCATCTTTCGAACCCCACAGGTCTGACCTCAATTGGATTCTTTGAGAGAGAGTTATGCCAAGTGTCGCAACGTGACCTCTTTATGGGATAAAACAGGAGAGAGAACTTGTACGGCATGCCACGTGTCACTGGTTCAGTTTCAGCTTCTGAAAAAGTTACCTGAGAAAGTACAGTCCATGCACTACCTGTCACTTTTTACGAAATTTCATTTGGAGCTTGTTGCCGCCTGGTTCCACACCTGGGAAAAACGCAGCAGAAGTCTTCAAGCTGCTGGTGTGGCCTTGCGGGCAAGTCAGAGTCAAGTGCTGTCACTTGGGACTCGACTCCTCCGTCTAGGATTTCCTAGTGAAGCCAAGGGGGGTGGACCCTAAAAATAAAAACTAAGGTGTCTAATCTAGGATTTAGAAAAAATATTTTTGATAACCAAGATAAAAGCAACATATACTTATATAAAGCAAGACAATCATTCATCAATACATCATTTGCTCCCATTCACTATTATCATCATTCATTCGTAACATTTGTCAATAACATGAAATAATATCAATATAGACCAGTGCCTTATAATGGAGTCGAAATAGATGCATGAGCAGAAAAGTAAATGTTGTGCCAGTGTTCTTGGTGTATTTTAAGATTAATGTGAAAGTGATCTTTTTATTATGGCTGGTGGGTTCCCAATATACGCAAGGAACGGGGGAACATGTCCGGAATTTTGATGTGTGGCTTCCCTCTCAGGCTTGGGCTGAATCAGAGTCTCAAGGAGGTGTTCAGATGCTGTACCAACGAGGGAAAGCCTAACGGTTTCCAAGAGGTCACTACTTAGTTTTGTCCCAAGCCTTCTGAGAAATTTCCCCACGACAATAGAATGTTCGTGATGTGCCCGATTTTCACATAAAGGTTTTTTTATTCGGGGCGGTGTTAAATCCTATTACTAGTCATCTCCTCCTTTCTGATGCGTACCAACTAGATCAGATTGAGCTGCAAGTCGGCCACAGAGCATACGGGAGAAGACCTTGGTATTTTTTAGAAAAATTTTATGAACCAAAATTTTATGTTTTTAAACCCCAGGAGTCTCTTTTCAGGCACGTACTCGGGCAAGCCCTTGTACAGAAACCCTACTTCGAGAAATCAAGGGGGGCGTTTTGAGTTTGTAAAAAAAATGATAAAACTATGTTTTGAGTGAACTTGTGGCCCGCCAGTGGAACGGACTCACAAGGTTGATTTTAAACCTAGTTTGATTTTATTAAGTGCGGAAATGAAATCTAAACTAAAAAAATTGCAAATCACGAAAATTGAGTCGACACAGTTTTCCCCCCTAGGGGATGGGGTGTGGGCGCTTGATTAGCGCACTTGCTCTCGTTTGATACTCTAGTTACAATGCGAAAGAAGTGCCCTAGTCTTAAATTGACTTAGTGGCTTACAATACAGGAGAGAAAAAGTAACCGGTTCATAAAATTTAAAATCTAGGTGCTCCGGATGGCCTGGATCCTCGAAAATTGGCCAGCATTCCTCTCTACCTGTTCGTCAAATGCTGCAAATCAGCAAGGAAACATCAGTAAAAGATGCCCAAAAACACTTTAAGAGTGTAATTGGGACACCTGCCTAAACCCAGAAAAATCTAAGTAAAAAATCTATGTTAAAGTGACGGAAATTAACAAGTAAAGCAAGCAATGGGGCTTGTTTACTTGGGATCTTTGCTAGCTTTTAATGGCTGTAAATTTCAAGCTCTAGGACAGCTAGGTAATACTTTGAAATCAGATCTAACACTACTTCAGAAGAACTTGAAATTTTTTGAAGATTTAAACCATTTTCAAAAGAAAGTGCTGAACAAACAAGAAGCTTTAACCAACTGAAATATAAACTCTTTGAAAATAATAGATTAAAACTTCTTGATAGCAGATTCTGATCTATTTAAAATATAAGACTCAGTATATAGATCAGAAACATGAGTAACCAGTTAACCAAAGAGAAATTTTAAACTTTATGAAAGAAAGAGATAGAGAGGAAATGACTCTTAGGGATTGAAAACTTTGGAGTTCCGATTTTGTATGGTACCGAGGGACTACACCTGCAAAACAAAGATTAGAAAAAAGAGAGAAGCAAACAAGATCACTCCTTCTTCCAGCTTAAGACCACCTGCACATTACAAACTTCACTAACACAGATCAAATGTAGATAAACACTCACAAGAAATCGCTAATGCATTTTCATAAACAAATGAGAAATACTACAATGATCTCTTGACAAGCATGTACCAATAAACTATTTCAATAAACAAATTGGAATAGCTTATCTCACAAATCAGTACCGATCTTTCCAATGAGTACAAAAATCTATGAAAAATAGAAGCCAATGCACAAGTTACCTTGACATTCAATAAAGTGGTACATCCACTCATTAATGGCACAACACAAATGACCTCCAAAGTCTTCTTTTATTAACTTTCAAAATATAGCAGCGATACAATAGCAATTCCTTCTCCCAACTCCAACTAGTGAGAATGAGAGAAGAGCTGATAATTTATAGAGAAATGGTGAAGTGAGGAAGGGCGCACTTGCTAAATGAGGGGGAGTGGTGGCACGATTTATGGAGGAGAGGGGGCTACCATCTCCACCTACATAGCTGCCCATATCAGCACCATACGTGCTACACGCCCAGCATGAAACATGCTGCTGTAATAGCCCTAAAGCGTGGGCATTAACATAGGGAAATGCGCCCCTCATGAAGGAGATGCGCCCAAGCTTGAGTGGGGACACACTCCCACTAATTTGGCTTCCCACTAGTCATTACTTTCAGCTCATACTGCTCCATAAACACTGCTGGCCCAATCGAGTCATCAAAACAGTCCAAAACCTTTTTTATTTTTTCAAGTCATTTTCCAATTTTTTTGGCCATAGGGAAAAAATTAAGCATCCAAACATTAGGAAAAGTGGGTTTAGGGGTTAAGGGGGTGATCTGAGTTAGAAAATGAGCACCCCTAAGGCAAAAAAGACCTCCAAACGCCACTTCCAGGCCGATTACAAATTTTTTAATTGAACCATTAAAAAGAATGGCCCAATTTACGGAAAAAATAAACCTTGCCGAAAATTAAAAAAAAAACAACCTAGGGGGACTTAGCACATGTCCATATGACTCAAAAATAACGCCTAGCATGTTCATATACATTGACCCATAGACTTTAACAATCCCCTAATGCCCGTCAGCCTCCCCAGACATTCCAGCTTTGGAGGAGCAGGACAAAAACCCAAAATTATGTTATGCACGAATGCAAGACATAATAACTACGTGAAAAAACTCCTTGGAATACCTGACTTAGCCAAAAAGTCCTAGGGAACCAAGTCTTTTACAAAACACCATGCTAGTACATCTTATTACAAACCCCGCAGGGCCATGGACATGTGGAAAAAAATTAAAACGGGGGCCCTTTAAAAGGCCAACTGGATATCAAATCATCACAAACGAACATGTATCATGTTCAACTCTGCCCGCTTGCTTGATAATCCAACCAAGTACAACTTAGTTGGCAACAGAGCTTCCTAGGTCACCTGTTTATGACTCAGATATGGAAGAGGCAGAAACCCTAGATTGTACAGATCATAAAACAAAAAGTACAACGAATTAGAAGTTGTCCTTTGGACACAAGGTACATGGGGATCGGATCTTCGACCTATAAAAGTTTAAGATCCGAAAACTTCGCCAAAATGGATTTATAGTGAAAGTGCTACAATGACTGGTTTTTGCTATATCAAGCCCTAGCATCGTAAGTGCAACAAGTGTCATACATGCCCTACCATGCCTTCTTTCAGGCTAGCTCTGATACCATGTTAGTTTTTCAGAATTTACTTCAATCTGATCTAGGATCTTAACTGAGAGAACAACATGTACAACATATCTACAACATATCAATCATGGACACAATAATGGAAACACACAAGAGACACAAAGTTTACTTGGGAAAAACCATAAAGATGAAAAACCCCAATAACTTCCTCAGAGATAGATAGAGAAATGATACAACCCAAGCATAAGAGATAGACATCTCCTAGCAACAGCTTCTCCTCCTCCAAAAGTGCGCCACTCTCCAAAGAGTGTGTGAGAGAATAGAATGATGAAATAGAGTGCTTCCCGCACTCTATTTATACATGACTTGACTTGCCTAATAACCTTTACTAGGTCGGCCTCAACTTAACCACATAACACAAAGCTGATTGGGACGACACCCAATAGGGTGGTCTAATAACCCTTTGATCCACATGGCCGACCCCCAATAGGGTGGTCTAATAACCCTTCGACCCACATGACTTATACAGGGTCGACCCCAACAAGGTGGTATAATAACCCATCAAGTATAAGTTACGACACTTACAATATAAATGACGACACTTCCATATAGAGGAATAATAACATCTCTATAGGAATACAAACACTTCCGTATAGAGGAATAATACCATCTCTATAGGAGTACAATATACATATACGAAATACATTCCAAAGTTACATATACATCAACAATTAATAGGGTCTACCGCCCTTGGTTTCGTTAGGAGTTAGGCCTAAACGGAGGAGTCAAGATCAAGTGACAATACTTGACTCAAGACTTGCCTCCAAGGTCGCACCGAGCAACTTGAATATTTATGTTGTGTTAACCCCAGGTGCGTAAGAGGCGGCAACATTTTGGCGCCGTTGCCGGGGATAAATATTTTTATTCCTGGAGTTCGACTTATCGTTAGTTTCTTTTTGTTTTTATCTTTTTGATTGACCTGGTCCAACAACTCTGAAGATTGAACTTGGTCCATCTGGCGACTCCACTATCCATAAACCAATCAAGGTATTCCACAGGAAGAAACCCTGTAGGCTTACTTGATTTCATTCCTGATCCTGAAAAGGTTTATCGAAAGAGAACAAGTAAGCTAGCTTCTCGTAGGATCCTTGAAAATCTAGGATCCGAGTCTCTTTCAGACATCCATTTCCTTTTTGAAGAAAGTAGTGAGATTAATAATATGGCTACAGGTGATGCCTATTTTAATCCCCTTGACTTCACTCAAATAGCAGGTCAACCGCACACTCTACCCGACAAGGCTATCGAAAAGCTTCCAACTTTCCAAGGGAACAATGTTGTCACTGCCGAAATCCATCTAGGAAAGATTTCAAAGTGCTTCCTAAGTTGGGTTAGAGATCCCACTCAAACACATGATGATGTCTATATGAAGTTGTTTGCTCTATCCTTAGAAGAAGATGCATGTGAATGGTACCTTGTCCTTGATGATAATTCCTATGCATCCTATGATGATTTCTTGAAAGGTTTCAAGACAAGATGGGGAGTTAAGAAAGAACCTCACCATCAATTAGCTGCTCTACATACTATAAAGAGAAATGAAAACGAAACTATGGAGGAGTTTAACAAGAAGTTCAAAGATTTGGTGGCAAGCATTCATGCTGATTTCAAGCCTCTAGAAAAATCCATCCTTGTTTACCATGTGGAATCCCTTAGTGGAGAAACGAGATATCAGTTAAGAGATAAAGAACCCGACACTCTAAAAAAGGCCTAAGAGTTGACTATTAAAATTGATTTAAATATGCAATCTTCAGGAAAATCAAATATTCCTGGATTCATGAGTGCTCTCATCAAGCCGCATGAATCAAAAGATAAAGCACCTAGCCATGATGCTCATGAGAAGACGATCATGAACTTAACTAAGAAAATGGAAGCCATGGAGGCTAATTATGTTGATCAATTGAAAATAATGCAAAATAGAGTGATAAATATGGAAAGGACCACATCCAATCAGAAGAATTTTCCACGTAAGGGAAGTTGGGTTCAAAAGAAAACCCCTCATCAAGATAATAGGCCCCCTCATCAACTAGAATCAACTAATATGGTTGAAGAATTTCCCTCTTACTGCAGGCCCTGTGATGCATTTCATGAAGAATCCACCTACTACCAAGCCCGCTAGATCAAAGAGCATGGATTCCCCGAAGTTAGTAATAATGTCAAATTTTCAAGCGAGCCTGAATACATCAATGTTGTAGGACAAATTCACCATATTAAAAAATAACATTGGAAACAAGCTCGAAATTATAGTCAGGAAAAAGACAACATTTCCAAGTACGTTGGTGTGAGGCCTCCACCTGAACATATCAAAGAAATGGCTAATGCTAGGTTCAAAGGAGTTACCTATCAGAGAAAGGAGAAAGCTGGACCATCAAAGACCCAACAATATGTGCCAAAGGTAATAAATTCCCTTGATACCAATGATATAGGTGTTGATTTGGGTAATTGTTTTGGAAATGCTAAAATGTTAGTTCCTGTGACTCAAGTCCTCAAAATGCCCCATCAAAAGGAAATTTTTTGATGAAAATCATAAATCCTCCTCCCGAAAGACCGGTTGAGGAGCCCAAAGAAAAATCCCTCCCTAATGATAATAAAGTTGTGGATGATCCCCTAGTTGTCTTACATATGAAAGATCCAATCAAAGAATACAATCCGCCCTTTAATATATCATTATTAATGAATAATCTTCTTCTACACAATTGCATGTTAGATTCAGGGTCATCCTCTAACATAATGACTAGAAAGGTTATGGAACAAATGAATCTAAAAATAACTAGACCATACTAGAATGTCTATGCCATGGACTCAAGAGAAGTTGATGTGGTTGGTATCATCCTGAATATGCCAACAAAGTTAGCAAAATACCCCGACATCGATCCGACTATGGATATTCTTGTTATGGATGTTCCTGATAAATGGGGTATGTTATTGTCAAGAAAGTGGGCTGCTGATTTGGGAGGCTCCATACAAATGGATTGGACTTTTGCTATAGTACCTGCATCAGAAAATTCACTTTTCAAGTTGCATAAGGAAAAGGAAAGAACATATCATGTAGAAAACCCCAAACATCCTTCTAATGAATATGTCTACAACACAAATAACATGGGGAATTATGATATTTGTTCCACCTTCCTAGCTCCAGTTAAGGAAAAGATAAAAAATGAAAAAGTTGATCAAATCTGGAAAATGAATTTTGACAGGGCACATTCTAGAGCAGGAAAAGGGGCAGGCATTGTTATCACCTCTCCAAGTGGGAAAATTTTCAACTTTTCTTTCAGATTGGAATTTGAAGCAACTAACAATGTGGCCGAGTATGAGGCGCTCTTACTTGGTTTAGAGATTGCTAAGGATATGGGGATAAATATGTTAAGTATGAAAGGAGATTCAGACTTAGTAATCCTCCAAGTAAAAAATGAATATGCATGCAAGTGTAAAAGGTTAAAAAGGTATAGAAATGTTGTCTGGGATACCTTGGAATTTTTTGATGCCTTTAACCTAATTGGAATCCCTAGAGATCAAAATAGCATGGCAGATAAGTTAGTAGTGGCAGCTTCAACCCTTGAGCCTTCAGAGGAGCTGTTAATGGTAGCGGAAAATTAGAAATTAATTTTAGACCATCAGTTCTGGATAACATGGAGCATTGGAAAATATTTCAGAATGATGAACAAGTCCTAAGATTCATTCACAATGTTGAAGAGTTCTCCAATTTCGAAGTAAAATTTCAGGAATAGGGTAAAGAGTATCATGGAGAGGGCAATTGGTTTGATAATATAGTACCTCGTGGTTTCGTGTCCTAGGAACATATATTTGATAGACAAGATCGACACAAGGTCAAGAAAGATTCTCTAAAGCCTCGGGATTATATAGAAGTAAATATTGGAAATGATAAAAACCCCAAGCAAATTAAAATAGGAAAGGGCACAAATGAAAAAGAAAGAAAAGACCTAATAGATCTTGTTAAGGAGAATAGAGATGTGTTCACATTTACATATGATGAGCTTAAAGCATATCGGGAGGATGTCTTTCAACACACTATACCCCTAAAAACAAGAAATAAAAGAAGTAAAGCCTTTTTGGCAGAAACTTAGGCAAATAAATCCTAAGTTGGCACCCATAGTAAAGAAGTAACTAGAAAAGATGTTGGCTGCTGGGATCATTGCGCCAACAAGGCATTCATCTTGGTGTTCCAACTTAATCGTGGTTTGAAAAAAAATGGTCAAATAAGGATATGTATAGATTTCCGAAATATTAATACATCATGCCAAAAAGATAATTATCCGTTGCCCAATATGGAAACCTTGCTGCAAAGAATAACAAGATCCCAAATGATGTCTTTCCTAGATGGATTTTCCAGTTACAATCAAGTTGTAATTCAGAAAGAAGATAGGCATAACACTACCTTCACTACCCCCTGAGGTACTTTTGAGTATTTGAGAATGCCTTTTGGTTTGCTAAATGCTGGTGCCACCTTTCAAAAGGCCATGGACTATGCATTCAAGGAGTTGATTGGGAAAATCATTGAGATTTACTAGGATGACCTAACGGTTTTCTCTAAAGAAAGATCAAGTCACATAGGTCACCTTAAGCAAGTATTTGAAAAATGTAGAAAGTATGGTATTTCTCTAAATCCATCCAAGTCAGTCCTAGGGGTTGATGATGGAAAGCTTTTGGGGCATATCATCTCAAAAGACGGTGTTAAAATAGATTCGAAAGAATTGAAGCTATTAAAAAGGTGCCCATCCCTAAGAATGTAAAAGCCCTTCAATCCTTTAACGACCAAATTAATTTCATAAGGAGGTTCATTCCAAACTTAGCAGAATTAATGAAACCAATGTAAAAGTAATTAAAGAAATATGCTAAGTTTGAATGGACAAATGAAGGAAGAGAGGCTTTTAAAAATCTCAAAGAGGCCTGTTATCACCAATCTTGTAGTTGCCCCTACAGATGGATCCAAGGTGGATGGTAGAGGGGACAGACAACTAAAGTGATGAACCAAGAGGGCCTTAGTTCCCAAAAGGATGGTTGTCACGCCAACCAAGGTGCTCTTCGCTTTAGCTATCAAAGCCAAGATAGGAAGGGGGAGACCCAGATCTACTCCCGATAGGAGAGATCAACCCAATCACCAAATCAAATCAATCTAATGAAGTACGAAGGGTGACAGGTATGGAACCCTAGAATTCAGGAAGTAGGACCACTGTGGAGGCTTAGGAAAGGTGTGATATGATAAAGAAAGAGAACACACAGTGATTCTATGATTATGTGTGATTCCAGGATTCAAAGTTAGTTTCAAATGGTCAAAATCAACTACCTTGGGAAACGTGACCCTTAAAATAGGGAAAGTGTCCCAAATCAGAGATCTGACAGTTAGGGATTTCTAGCTATGCTTGATGAAGGGATATGACAATATCTAAGTGTGCAAGCAACCAGACATAGATCAACCCACAAGGAAATCTAACAACCCAAGAAAGTCGCGAGGGCTTGGAGAAGGATTAGTGCCTTGGAAATTGGGCCAAATGGAGTCGGATGTCCACCAAATTGTAGATCGGGGTTGTCAAGATGAAAAGCAAGGTGGGTTTTGAAGATCAAGGTCATCCAATGGCTAGATCTCAGTAGATCTGAGATTCAAAATGCATCACCAAGTGACCCAAGTGGGGCACAACCCTCAAAATGAGGAATGGGGCCCACAAGGTGAAAATCAACAAGATGAAGCACTAGGGGTAGGTTATCAAGGTAGATCTATGCAAATCAAGTGGGATCTCACCTACCCAGATCTTGGAACCTGACAAACCCTCTCTCTCAAGAAGTGCGACCTCCCTTGGAGAGGCTAATGTGCCTTGGGAAAGGGGTCAAATGGAAGCCAATCCACACCAAACTATAGATCTGAATTGTTGTGGATACTATAGAGGTGGGTTTTCAATATCTTACCCAAAAGCCTACTAGATCCAAGTAGATCTGAGAAAATGTAAAATGAGGGTTTTAATGACTTAGACAGATGGATAGATCATGGAGTGAGAAATTTACCTTGAGATCATACCTGTGTGATGGATGAGGTTGCCATGTTGTTGAGGAATGTTACCGCAGAGATCAAATGAGAGATTGTTGATTTGCCTTGCCAAAATTTGATGCCCTAGCTCCACACGTGCGCCCTCCTCTTCATGTCAAACCAAGGAAACAAGATTCAATCAGTAAGATCAAGAATGGAGGAAATACAAGTATAAGAAAATGATAACATGAAGTAGAAGGTACAAAGACAGTAATACTCCCTGTTACCGACGAAACAACCCAATGAAGAAGCAGGGAGGGTCCTCCCCTACCAATGCGTCCTCCTTGAACCAATTCGGCCTCCACCTGTAGATGACAAAATCATGGAACAAAATCGATAGCAAGACAATCTCCAATAACCCAGTGCAAAGGAAGAACAAACGAATGAACTCCAAAAGCATTCACCACAACACAACAAGTAGATGCAATAGTATTTTTCTATTCCAATAATCCAGAGCCAAAAGTTCCCTTTACAATGAGGAGCTCTCTCCTTTAAATAGGATGGAGAGACACCAAAACCCTAACCACCTTTTGAATGGATGGCTAAGATTAAAAGATCAAAGTGATCTAATCAATGGTTGAGATGAGCTCAATAATAAAGTACATGGATCAATAATAAAATAATACATCAATGGACCAAATCGCCCTAGGAGAGGGGGTCCCACCAAATCTCAATGATAAAATATAAGATCTAGCTCATGGTGGGTCCAAGGGGTAATTTCTAACACCCTCGGTCAATCCCCATGGCACAATATCAATAAAATAATGCTCTAAGCACCAAATCGTGCCTCTTTGGGAAAGTCGTGAGCCTTAGGAGGCTCTAGAAAACCATATAAAATGCCGGAGTGATGGGTGTGGGTTCCACTGGAAGCTGAAACTGCTGGAGAAGGTGTGGAAGACATCCCACTCATCTTCAAACATCATCCCATGCCAATCCCTTCCCTCAGTAGCCCAAATCGAATCCCTTAGTAACCATTTTCACCATTTCTGATCTACCTTGGGAAGTGTGAAACTGCCCAAACTGCCTCCTGGAGTGCCTACACTGTCAAGGTGAGCCCACTAGGCTCTCTAGGAGGGGGGTAATATG
The DNA here is from genome assembly GCA_027924585.1 of Larix kaempferi. Lineage (NCBI taxonomy): Eukaryota > Viridiplantae > Streptophyta > Pinopsida > Pinales > Pinaceae > Larix > Larix kaempferi. Next base: position 7,502,452 of record BSBM01000015.1, read on the forward strand.
GTAATATCAAGTGGCTGGACCACCCCCTCCATGCACAACGCCCTAGGTGAACCAATCAAATCTCATCACTACTCAGACAGGCCAAAACTGCACTAGGATAGCCAGCTGAGGCTAAAAATCACTGTAACTGCCCGAAACTGAAAACAGACTGTCTCATTGGACTCAGAGATCCCAAATCTATCTAATATGTGTACTCATACACCATATATATCTCTGCATGATCAAAAAAAATATCCATCATATCCGATAGACCAAATAATAATAATCTGTAGAAGTGCTGAAAAACACAAATCATCATCATAAGCCTGAAACCACTGCATAGAACCACTTGGTGACCTGTATCAGACCATATAACATATATCTGTATCATCTGAGGTCTGCCACCGCATGTCCTGTGGTTGACTTTTGGTCAAACTGGATTTGACGAAGTCAGCATGACGCAAAATATAACTCAGGCTATCATCAAACTGTTGCAAGTGTCAAAGGTTAAAACATGCTCTACAATTCATTCAAGTAACAATTATAACAAGAAGTAATCATTTACTGGCGATCTAAAACCAAATATAAATAAGGCTTTTAATTATTATTATTATGACTCAAACCAGACTTTCAAGACCATACTCACTTCATAGTTGTGATCAATTTGCTAGTGAAGGATGAGGGCTAAAAATTAAAAGGCTAGGCTAGGGGATGACTACTAACTTGACATTGTGACACTTTGGAAATGGAAAGGGAATACACACTCTAGCATATGCTGGACAAGCAGTAACACGGGGGATGGTAGTGTCTCACAGATGGGTAAGTTGTTTAAAGAGTGCTTATTCAACTTAGGCATCATGTCTACTTCTTTAAGATGATCCAGTTTCATTAGGATCCATTGATTTCACTTTATGGCCTTTTTGGCTTATATAACCCTTCGGATCTCAGGTGTGCTAAGAAGCACAACTAATTGCAGCTTGCATCCAGGGCATGTTTATATATATACATAAGGTCAGCAATCGTTTAGAATTTCGATCCAAACCCATCATAAAGTTCAAAACTTAAAATAAATAGATTTTTCCATTATTTATAATAATAACTTTTAAACGGAATTCAATCAACTTTAAGAAAATGTATATCAAACATAAACAATTACATTGTAGCCACTCAATCAATCAATTTCAGTTTTATATTTTAGTTGTTCACACACTTTCAATTACTTTATTTATAAAATATCCATTGGATATGCATGCCATTGAAGTTGGTTCTCTTTTTTCTTTCATTCAAATTTTAGATTTTTATGCTATAACTAGCCATTTTCAATTTTATGTTTTAGTTATTCACAAACATTGAGATTCCTTATATGTAAAATATATACCATTAATTTTTTCCTTTACATAAGTAGAGTAAAGATAACGTTGTGATTCCACTTAGAAGTGGCATTGACCTATGAAATGGGAAAGGATAGATTACTAGCTGATGTTGTTTTTTTCTGTCTACGGTTCATTTTTGCATCAAGAATAATAAGATGTTGTTACAACTTTAATGTGAAAAAATATTGTTGCTTTATTTTACATTAATTCCATTTTATTATAGAATTAATATATCTTATCTTAAACTGAATTAACATATTATGATCTTGAACTTTCAATCGGATGTCAGGATTAACTTTTCCATTAAAAAAACTAAACTAAACTAAACGTAAACTGCACAAATTGGAAAAAAAAAATTGAATAAATGAACATATTATAATGCTTATGTTAATGTATGTGATAAGAGTAGTAAATTAGAAAATACGAACAGTGCTTCGATGAAGGCATTTTTAAGAAGAAAATACGAACAATGCTCTGATGAAGGCATTTTTAAGAAATACTAACAGTGCTCCGATGAAACATTTTTATAAACCATTTATTAGGTGACGGACGATCCAAATATTTGATTGAATGAAAGAAACAATAATTTAATGCTAGGCCACACATAATACTTTTTTTTCCATTTTTTTTATTTAAAGCTTTAAATATATGTGCCATAATTCCATCAAAGCTGCCATTGGAACAAGAAACGTAGTGAGAAAATATATAATTTTATTCTCCACATTAAAACTATTTGGTTTATCTTCTTAAAAATTGTTCCACTCCAATACATTTGTATAACTATATAAGATATAGTATTATGGAAGATTAATTATAATATTATGGAAGGCAAATCAACTTTTTTTTGTACATATTTAATATTTAGTTATTATGTATAATAAGATTTATATTTATTTTAGGAATACGATTGTATATAAATTAAAATTTAATAAAAAATACTTCCTACAAGCTCATTTAATAAACATTGGATTTCTACTACTTCCACGTCCATAAAAACAATAAAAACAATGCTTTAAATTTAAATGACATCACCCAACTTCAAAAGGAAAAAAATACACCTATATTTGTCCATTATGCAACAACTAATAACTAATGCAATACCCTTGGCATGTATTGCATTGGCTATGCAATCTTGTTTATCAAAGGATCAAATTCAATGTATAATGTCATGATCAAGGACTATTATATTTATATTAAAATATTTTCATGACTTTTGAATAAAATTTGACTAGCTAACAAAGGCTACGATAGGCCACGAAAATGAGCTATCAGAAGTAGTTATTTGGGCATTAAAACTAGGTTTGCATAAAAATTCATTTTGCGTCTGTTCAGAATTTGTGTGGTGATATGAATCAGGAGATCATTAGGAGGCGTGAAGAGTATAATAACAAAACGTTTCTTCCTTCAAGTATCTGTCAAAATAAATATTAAGCTGCATTAGTATGTCAGGATAAGCAAATATTGAGAAGTGGAGGGTAATTAAACACAAGATAAACATCCTTCAAGATAATATGTTCATTTTTTTCTACAACGTGTTCATTTTGTTATCCCTTCACCTACTCTTGATGAGCCAACAACTGGAGATGAGGATACCAATCATAACATACATCCCGACATGGACTTGAATGAATGGCAAGTTTTGTCAAGATTAGTCCCTACATGCAATACCCACATCGATGAGCTTGACATGCTTGGCTTTCGATATTTTGACACCAACCATACATGGAATCATCCAAACGTATCAGCATATACATTGGAGACTGCACCAAACTACATTGAATACAACCGAAGGAATGGTGAAGTAGTACAATATAACACTCCCATACCTACTTCCACAAATACATTATCTCATAGTCAACAACTTGCATTGGACATAGTCCTACAACATTCACAAGTTCAAGGAACTAAATAGCCATTGAATATGATCATCCAAGGAACTACAGGCATAGGTAAATCTTGCCTTATAAGCACCATAAAAAAAGTACTATCGTCTCAAGCAACCTCTTTCCATATCCCACTACTGCTCCTTGTCCCTATTGGTGTTGCAGTGTTTAACATACATACAACAACTATACATGCAAGGCTCCAAATTCTTATAAAGGATATCAATCCTTTGCAGGGACAAGCCCTATTGAAAAAAATCCACAATACTACACCAACCTTGGAAGGTTGGAGCCTCCTCTAGACTAGGACTAATAGATTCTTGTCAACATATGAGTGTTCAAACTTTGACACAACAATCCATCTCTTCGCAATGAACATTCTTGCAAACAATCATAACAAATACATGTTCCAAGCATTGGCTATGCCTATTGCACGATCTGTCGCAAATTTCACCAATGGTGCAGATGCACAACAAGATGATGACCATCACCAAGAAAAATAAATATTGATAAGAGTGGGAAACGAGTAATGCTATATTGCAATTTATGGGTCAAATCAGGATTAGTCAATGGTGCAGTTGGAGTGGTCATGCAAATTGTATACACACCTAGATATAACCCTCCTAAGTTGCCATCCTATGTTGTCGTGGCATTTGATAAATACATTGGCCCTCCATGGGATCAATCTCAACCAAATTACATACCGATCCGCCCATAAATCGAAGTAACAAGAAACAAATCCCCCTCAAGATGACTTGGGCATTGACTATCCATAAATACCAAGGATTGACATTAACAAGGTCAAGCATTGGCATTGGTAACACTGAATGTCAAGACATGACCTTCATGACAATGTCACTCATTACAACATTAGAAGGAATGTGAATTGCACCATCATTCTCCTTCAAACATTATGCAAAGATGAAAGACACTTCATACGTCACACTTTGCAAAACTCTAATTATATTACATATGTCTCTTATGACAAATTAATGGACATTTCATTCTACTTGCCATCGATTACATTGGTTCTATTTATTGCATGGGTTCTTATTTATTGTTTATTAGTATTTGCACTATACTTGCTTTCAACACATAAACTTACATTATCTACATACATATAACTTTCTCTTATTTTAAACATACTGAAGTTCTTTTCGACATTTCATTTCCCCTGCTTTAAGAGTATGCTAGTTATATTTTCTTTGCTTTTTTTTTCCTAACAAAATTTTTCTTTGCTTTTTTGTCAAAGCTATGATCCTCAAAAGTACTATTTACAAGTTTTCGCAACCAGTTTTTATTGAAGCATCATAGACTTTAAATAAATCAAATTATTAAAAAAAATCATGACTATATGGATCAAAACCTTGTCCTCGTGGAAAACTCCTACTAGTCACGTAATTGTACTCACACTTATTTATTTATTTCATTATATATTTTCGAATTGTAATCATCTTGTGATTGAGAAAATACCTCTTTATCACATCGATGTGAATTTTTATTCTTCATTATGTATTAAGTGTTAATCATGACTCGCTTTAAAGTCATTGATGATGTGGCACACATCACATGTTGGTAGTGAGGGGGCTGATGATGATTATTCTCACAAATTGAATTGGGTACCTGTGGGGGCTTAGAAATTGTACACGTGGTAGTGAGAGATGCAAATGAGATGACACATCACGATCCCAACTATGGGTGGTTTGTTGGGATACATAATTATTATTATTAAATAATGGTTGGTACAAAATATAGCTAATCCTTCGGAGTGTTGTAATTGGAAGAAACAAAGAAAAACCTAGTATCCCTATTTTTTTTTTTATAACCGAGGAACTATCTGGATCCCCTCTGCGAGCATCGTCGACAGAGCAGGCCAGAGTACAAACCGTGGGCCAGGGTCAGCCTTAATTTGGAACCGGTTCACCAACAAGTGGGAGGTATTGCGCGTTCAGGGATGACAGGGACGTTTTCCAGGTATGTACAGGAGTTGAACCCTGGTTTCTGGCGAAGGGACCATCTAGACTAGCCACTGGGTCCGGAGCCTCAACCCCAATAATATCCCTACTTTGTAAAGACTTTTATGATTAAGCTATAAAATTTATTTGTAAATATTTTATTAATAAAAATGGCATAGAAAAGGATAAACAAATGTAATACTTTCCACTAAATTAATGAGTGGGAAGAAGGTTGGACATGCAAGAAAAGACCTAAGGTAAGGTCTTTTCTTTATGTCATTTTATTGATCATAAAGGTAAGGTGGGCACTAAGTGGATAACAATCAATTATAAGTGAAACTTTCTATTTTACTAAAGTCAATTTGTCATATTGTAACAATCGCTTATGTCATAAAAAAATTATATAGTGTTATGATGTTAACATGATTATTTATGACATGTATTTATATGATTGTTGATGGTTTTGATTAATGATAAATTTATAAATTTTATGTAATTGAGCAAAATTTTATTTTATAGTTGTTGTTCACATCAATTAGGAGAAATTGTGACTTTCAATAAAATTGAATTATTTTCATCGAATGTAGCATATGAAATTTGTACTTAAGCATTCACATACTTCTACTCAATGGGAGTTGCATTATGCAATTCACTTTTTTACTATATTTATATGTGAGCTAAATAATTATGATAAAATATCATTTATAATTGTTCTTTTGTGATCGACCACTTTTTGAGAGTTCCCCTTACTTCAGCTTAAAGATGCGTGAGTTGTGACCACTTAGAAATGTCTAGTGCATGATAACTAAAATCCATTGATAACAATTAGAAATGAAACTTTCCATTTTAATCAAGTTAATTTGTCATATTGTAATCATTATCTAGGTCATCAAATACTCTTATAGAGTGTTATGGTGTTAACATGATTATTGATGATGTGTACCTATGCGAATGTTGAAGGCTTTTCATTAAAGATAAATTTATAAATTTTGTGTAGATATTGAAGGCTTTGTATCTATGCGAAGCAAAATTTTATGGTTGTAGTTCACATCAATAAGGAAAAATTATGACTTTCAACATAATCTCTATTGAATTTGGGCATTTTTTTCCATTGGGCGTAGCACATGAGATTCACCCTTGGGTATTCACATACACCTATCCAATGGGAGTTTCATTATGTAGTTCACTATTGTACTACATTTATATGTGAGGCAAATAATGATAATACAATATTGCCCAGATTTTCTCTTTTGTGATCGATAACCTTTCTAGAGTTCCCCTCACTTCAACTTAAATATGTGTGACCACTTAGAGATGTCTAGTGCTTAGGTGGGACCTTTGGATTCCGTATTTCCCTTGGTCTCTAGTCCTTTGTTTCTGGTTTGGCTCACCTTGACCCTTGGGGAACCCATTTGAGGTTTTACTTAGATTTAGAGGTTTAGCTTGCAAGTCCAAACCCCAAATGCAATTTATAATCATTTAGGGTTCCTAACAAAGAGGTAGCTTGGGCCTAAAAACACATACACAATCTTATGGAACTTGCTATAGTGAGTCAACATGTGAAGTATGATTGATTCATATGATTCAAACACTCCAACAACTAACCTATCATAACATATATTCCATGAGGTCATTTTCATTGCATATTCTACCCTTCAATTTCTCTTTGTAAAATTTATATGGATATCTTGGAATCATCCATATTTGAAACACTATCTTGTAAGTACACATTCAAATAAAAATTGCTTCTTGGTCCTCAAAATCTACTATTCTCTTAGGTTGCTTTCACCTATCATCTCCAACACCTCTACAAGGATGACCTCTTGTAATTAACTTGCCTCCAACCCTGAAGGTTTATTTGATTCATCCCAATGCATCTTTGTTGACATAGTTCCATTCATACTTTGGACATCTTAACCCTACAATCTCAACTGGGGTCTCTTTACTTAGTTTTATCATTTCTATATCTTTATAGTAGTAGATATAGTGTTTGTTTGTTCTTTAACACACACTTGGCTTACTTTCCTTATTTATTTATTCTAGTAAACCCTAATATGAAGCCTAAGTGAAGTACCCTAATAATATATAGACATAAGATAACATAATCAAGGTTTAAACCCCTAACTAAGCTGCTACATAGCCATATGCAAGGCCATGTGCAAGTCCATAGTCTTGTTGAGCCTTGATTTCGACAAGTTGTAACGACCACTTAACCTAGCATTTTCTGAGTTATTCATTCATCTTTGATCATTTTATGACCCCATTCTTACACAATCGTTATACATTGACCATTTTCATTCCATTGAAGCTTCATGTGAAGATAAGAACATTTAATTGATGAATTTCCTATGTTTGATGATTATTTGGTATGAAAGTTGTGGTTCCTTGGTGTTAAATTCTAGCATAAATGCACAAGCAAGATCACTGAAAGAAACACAATCACAAGATAGACACAGATATACCCTGGGAAACCCTCATGGGGTAGAAAACCCAACAAAGCTTTCCTCAATATAGATAATCAACCCAATACAAGATAGTAGACCACAACAAGAGCTCATTCTCCTCCTATGCAGAACTCTCTCTCTCCTATGCGCACAATAGAAGTGTGAGAACAAGTGAGTTAAGTGAGGAACAACCTCCTCTACTTATACTTGTTTTCCAACTGACTTTTTACCCTATGAGGACGACTTGTCAAATTGAGTCTAATAACTTTCGATAAAATAACTTCGGGCCGATCCCCACATAGGAGATCTAATAACCCTAGTTCCCATAATCCAATGGAGGAATAAACATCTCCGGATATACAATAGAGTCCCGTCGGAGGAATAAAACATCTCCGGAATAATACAAATATAATATTCTTTGAAGTTACAATATTTCAACACTCCCCCTTAACGAGAAGGATATTATAACAACAACTGCAGGAGCAAGGAGTCATCGACTACATGATACATCTATAAATCATTGGAAGCTTTCTTTATACATCATCAGTAACTCAAGCAGTTACTGGAACATCTTCAAGATCTTCAATACTAGAACATCAACATCTTCAGTATTGAGTCTTCATCTTCTGCAGCACTCGAACAACTACATCATCATCACACGATCATCAGCATCGTCATCACATGATCATCAACATCATCATCACACGATCATCAGCATTGTCATCAACTGGATCCACTCGATCATCAGTACAACAGCAGCATATCCTGCAATACACATGATCCAATTACGGGATGATCAATCCCTCTCACTTTAGGACATAGGTCCAAGGATGATACAATCCTGATCCACTTACGGGATGATCAATCCCTCTCACTTTAAGACATCTCTCATGTCTATGGACGATGCAATCCAGATCAACTTACAAGATGATCAATCCTTCTCACTTTAAGACACCTCACCATGTCTAGGGACGATGCAATCCCAATCTATTTACAGGATGATTAGTCCTTATCACTTTAAGACACCTCACCATGTCTAGGGACGATGCAATCCCAATCTATTTACAAGATGATTAGTCCTTATCACTTTAAGACACCTCACCATGTCTAGGGACGATGCAATCCCAATCTATTTACAGGATGATTAGTCTTTATCACTTTAAGACACCTCACCATGTCTAGGGACGATGCAATCCCAATCTACTTACAGTATGATTAGTCCTTATCACTTTAGAACATAAGTCCAAGGATGATGCAATCCTGATCCACTTATGGGATGATCAATCCCTATCACTTTAGGAAATAAGTCCAAGGATGATGCAATCCTGTCATGCACATTTTGAACCAAACGCTCATGGACGATGCAGTCCTATATACGTCCACTAAGGACCATATTCTCGGAGACATCTGTCTACGGATCACTTTAGGACTGAAGTCCAGGGATGATACAATCCTCATCGTTCACTAGGAACCGCATTCTCGAAGACATATGTCTACGGATCACTTTAGGACTGAAGTCCAAGGATGATACAATCCTCCATCAACCTCATTGTCGGAACAGACAACCTCATCTTCAACCTTATCGTTGAAACAGGTAGGCACATCATCGATACAGTATCCTCATCAATACAGGTATCATTAGTATGTATCATCAATACAAGTATACATATCATCAATACAAGTATCCTCATCAATACAAGTATACATATCATCAATACAAGTATCCTCATCAATACAAGTATACACATCATCAATACAAGTATCCTCATCAATACAAGTATACATATCATCAATGCAAGTATCCTCATCAATACAAGTATACACATCATCAATACAAGTATCCTCATCAATACAAGTACATATGCAAGTATTCTCATCAATACAAGCAAACATAACATAGATGCAAGTATCCTTATCAATACAAGCAAACAAAACATAGATGCAAGTATCCTCATCAATACAAGCAAACATATAATCTAGATAAGAAATCTCATCATCAATATAGGTATCCACATCGATACCAGTACCCAAAGATATCTTCATCTATCATATCACTCCCCCTTTCGAGGAGAGTCCTTTTGAACTACACCAAGCTTGTCTCGGAAATGCTCAAACTTTACACGAGACAGAGGTTTGGTTAGTATATCAGCAACTTGCTTGTCTGTGCTCACATATTCGAGCTTGATAGCTCCTTTTTGCACCATATCCCGTATATAGAAATAACGGATCTCTATGTGTTTTGACTTATCATGAAATACTGGATTCTCAGTCATCTTGATACAACTCTGGTTATCACACAGAATCATAGTGGGTTCCATCTCTAAGTCAAACAGTCCTGATAATAACTTACGAAGCCATACTGCTTCACAGCTGGCAGAGCAAGCAGCTATGTATTCTGCTTCAGCTGTGCTGAGAGCCACACTAGACTGCTTCCTGCTATACCACGAGATCATAGCAGATCCCAGACAATAACATCCTCTCGATGTACTCTTCCTGTCTGATACACTTCCTGCCCAATCAACATCAGTGTAGCCATGCAAATTGAAATCATGATCTCCACTATAGTAAAGACCAAAATCTATCGTATCTTTTAAGTACCTCATCACATGTTTTGCAGCTATCATGTGAAGTCTTCTAGGTTCCACCAGATACTGACTCAAGGTATTCACAGCAAAACATATGTATGGTCTAGTGTTAGTCAAATACATTAATGATCCAATAATCTGTCTATACAGAGTTATGTCCACTAACTCTGATGAGTTATCTACTAATAACTTCAAGTTGGAGTCCATGGGAGTGGCCATGGCTTTACAGTCCAACATATCGAATCTTTTCAAAATCTCCACAGCATACTTACCCTGATTTAGAAAGATTCCTTTTGGGTCTTGCCATACTTCCAGGCCTAAGAAGTAGTGCATCAATCCGAGATCTTTCATCTCAAATTCTGAAGAGAGATTCTTCTTGCACTCGATAATCTGTCTCTCATTTCCAGTTAGAAATAGATCATCTACATACAATAATAATATAACAGGTTCATCATTCATAACTTTGAGATAAAGGTTAGGATTAGCTTTACTCTTGGTAAAGCCCATGCTTGTCAAGAAACTGTCAATCCTTCCGTACCAAGCTCTAGGAGCTTGCTTCAACCCATACAAAGCCTTCTTCAGTTTGCATACATGAGTTCTTCCATCTTCTACCTCAAATCCAAGTGGTTGTTCTATGTACACTTCTTCTTCAATTACACCATTCAGGAAGGCTGTCTTAACATCCATCTGGTGTAGTTTCCATTTCATCATCGATGCAAGTGCCATGATAGCTCTAATGGAAGTGTACCTAGCAACTGGTGCAAATGTTTCTTCATAGTCAATTCCCTCCTTTTGAGAGAATCCTCTGGCTACAAATCTTGCCTTATATTTTTCAATGCTACCATCCGCAGCATGTTTTATCTTGAATATCCATTTGGAGGACACTACACTTTTATCTTTTGGTTTGGGAACTATATCCCAAACATCATTTTTCATTATTGACTGGTATTCTTCTGTCATTGCTTCTACCCATTCTTTCTTCTGAACTGCTTCTTCATAGCTAGTAGGTTCCTGATCCACTATATTACACATCAAAGCCATATAGTTGGATACTAGCTTTGGTTTCTTCCTTTCTCTAGTGGAGCCTTCAGGAGCTCCATACTTTTCAGCTCCTTGAATAATGTCTCTGGCCCATGCTGGCCTTCTTTTTCTTGATAAGTTTGTAATGGTGGGTTCTTGTGGTTCTAGCAAGTCATGGTCTTCAGGTGTAGTATCTTCAGGAATGGGTGCAGCCTCTGTGATCCTGGAAGGTGTGTCTTCTTCATAGATTTCTTCATGTTGGCACTTCCTAGATCTCTTGAGAGCTGCTTCTTCATCAAATGTCACATCCCTACTAATTTCCATATGATGAAAACCTGGGATGTAAATTCTGAATGCTTTGGATGATTCACAATATCCAACAAATATTCCCTTCTTTCCAGAAGGATCCAACTTGGTTCTCTTTTCTTTTGGAGAGTGAATGTATACAGGACATCCAAATATTTTAAGATGACTTACCTTAGGCTTCTTTCCTGTGAACACTTCTTCTGGAGTTTTGAAATCAAGAGCATTATGGGATAGTCTATTTTGTACATAGACTGCTGTTCTAGCTGCTTCAGCCCATAAATACATAGGTAGGTCTTGATCATGTATCATTGTCTTTACAGCTTCCATGATGGTTCTATTCTTTCTTTCCGCAACACCATTTTGTTGGGGATTATAGGGAGTAGTTAGCTCTCTCTTGATTCCAGCTTCTTTACAGAAATCTTCAAAATCTTTTGAAGTATATTCTCCGCCATTATCTGTTCTGAGTATTTTAATTTTCTTTTCTAAATAATTTTCTATCAATGCTTTGAACTCTTTGAACTTTCCAAAAACTTCATTCTTCCCTTTTAAGAAGTATATCCAAGTCTTCCTTGAATAGTCATCAATAAATGTGAGATAGTATTAATATCCACTTAAAGATGTGGATGGCATTGGTCCACATACATCTGAATGGATCAATTCCAAAATGCTTTTGGTCTTTGTTTCACTCTTTGGAAATGGGTTCTTGATGTTCTTCCCTTTTGCACATCCTTTGCATGTGCCATCATGGTCAACCTTTAAGTTTGGTAGACCTACAACTACCTTGCTTACATGAGGTAGTGCCTTGTAGTTAATGTGAGCAAGTCTCCTATGCCATAGCTCATTTGGGCTAGTGACTTCATGTACAAGGGCAGCTTCTGGATGACCCTTGAGCTTGTACAAACCTCATTCCTCTTCACCAATGACAATTGCATCCTTAATAGATTTACCTTTGGACCACATTAATACTTGTCCATCAATGAATGCAACTCTATAGCCTTTCTTGTCCAATGCTGAGATGGAAAGCAAGTTCTTCTTCAATCCTGGAACATACAAAACTTCCTTCATCTTCATGGGGGTTCCAGAATCAAGTTTGTAGTTTGCTTCACCAATTCCCTTGATGGGATATTGATAGTTATCTCCTAAAGATACCTTTTGTGGGGAGGTCTTTTCTTCAAGTTTTGATAGAGTCTTCTTTTGTCCTGTCATGTGCTTTGAAGCACCACTATCGATAACCCATGTACCTTCTCCAGGTGTTATAGATCCAGAGAGTGCGGAGAATAGAACATACTCTTATGCATCTTCTTCTTCACTTCTTCTAGATCTTTTCTTGAAGAAGGTCATTTCTTCATCTTCTTCTTCTCTTCTAGGTCTTTTCTTGTGAGGCCTTTCTTCCTCTTCAACTTCTTCTTCACTATCATATTCTGCAAGATGTGCTTGATGTCTTTTGTGGTGAGTACCCTTTTTCTTCTTCAGAGGACAGTCCTTAGCAATGTGTCCTATTTTGTGACAAGTAAAACATTGGAATGAGGAGTAATCTCTTCTTTGATTAGATCCTCTTTTCTTTTGTAATCTTTGTGGAGGATGAGACTCCTTGTGACTATCCTTCTTAAAGTAGGATTGATTCCTTCTTCTCTTGGTGTGGGTGGCCAAGGCTTGGTCATCTTCCTTTAGCAATGCTTCTCTGTTGGCAACCCTGGCTTCCTCTTGAATGCAATCCTCCCAAACCACATCAAACTTCATAATTTCTTTTCTGGCACACATGGTTTGGATGAATGACTCCCAAGGTCTAGTGAGACCATTTAGAGCAGTCATGACTAGTTCATCTTCATCAATAGTATCTCCAATAGCATCTAGTTGTTCTTTGAACTGAGAAACCCTTGAGAAATAGTCTTGAATAGATTCTCCTTTATTCATCTTGGTGTTCTTCAATTGAGCTCTCAGGTTCATCTTCCTGTTGATGTTCTTTCCCTCATACATTCTGGAGAGAGCATCATACATTTCCTTTGGGGTCTTCTTGGATGCCACTTGGGGAATCAAGTGGTCCTTAATAAAATCAACAATGATTCTCTTTGCCCTAATCAAATCTTTCCTGTACTTCTCTTTAGCTTCATCTTCTGTAGGTTCTGCAATCTCATCTTTGATATAATGGGAAAGATCATTCTCTTCAAGAATGAGACCAATTCTATATTTCCATGTTCGGAAATTCTCTATACCCTCTAGCTTGTCTTCAAGCTTAGTACTTGGGGCCATCTTGCCCAGGGGGTCACTAAAAATTGAAAATTCTAAAAATGAAAAACTGACCTTACCAGGAGATTGGCTTGACTGAGGCGAGGTGACTGATGTACTTACTTTCTGGAAACTTCAATTTTTCAACCTCCAAACTTGACCAGCGAACTTCGGATCTGCTGTAGAATTCTGGTTTTGGTTTTCTTGTTTTATCGCACTTTTGTCAAACTAGGGTTTGACTTTCCTGGAGTTCTACCCAACCAAAAAGTTTGATCTAGGGCTCAAAAGATTGGTTTTGAGAAGGGCTATCTAGCCATGTAATCAGAATTCAACAATACCAACTTTTTGCAGAAACCCTAATTTTCACCTGAGAGAGAGATAGAGATATTTTCACCTTGTGAAAGATGTCCTATTCAGGCTAGCTCTGATACCATGTTAAATTCTATCATAAATTCACAAGCAAGATCACTAAAAGAAACACAATCACAAGATAGACACAGATATACCCTGGGAAACCCTCATGGGGTAGAAAATCCAACAAAGCTTTCCTCAATATAGATAATCAACCCAATACAAGATAGTAGACCACAACAAGAGCTCCTTCTCCTCCTATGCAGAACTCTCTCTCTCCTATGCACACAATAGAAGTGTGAGAACAAGTGAGTTAAGTGAGGAACAACGTCCTCTACTTATACTTGTTTTCCAACTGACTTTTTACCCTATGAGGCCGACTTGTCAAATTGAGTCTAATAACCTCCGATAAAATAACTTTGGACCGATCCCCACATAGGAGATCTAATAACCCTAGTTCCCATAATCCAATGGAGGAATAAACATCTCCGGATATACAATAGAGTCCCGTCGGAGGAATAAAACATCTCCGGAATAATACAAATATAATATTCTTTGAAGTTACAATATTTCAACACTTGGATTACTTCTAGAGGTTATTAGTAGATCATGACACTTTCATAACAAATCAACACTCCCATAAATACGGTAGTGCTCATACTCAGAAATCCAGTAGCATTCATCTTCATAATCCCATTAGTGCTCATAATTAGAAATCCAATAACATTCATCTTCATAATTCTAGTATAACTCATCTCCATATTTTCAGTAGCAGAGAATCCAATAGCCTTCCATGTTTAGCATGTTTGTGGATATCATGAGAAGAATCAAGAGCATGGGTATCATGGGGAGTGATGTTTTCATGCCTTCATGTTGATTAAATGAACTCTACCACCTTTATCTCAAGCATAGATCATTGGTCCAATCACAGTGAATGCATCCAATGCAGGAAAGGAATATATTTATTCTCGTGGGCGTTTTCTCTAGGTGGTGATTCACTTTGATTTGGGTGATTTGGAAAATCAAACCAACTTTCTTCTTTCATCATTGAGTTAACAAATCATAACCATCTACATCTAAGTCAGGAAAATATTAAAGGCAAATTGGTTGGGTGATCTCTCTATTTAGGGATTCGATCCTATAGTTGCAACTTATTTATTTTCATAAATTGTAATATGCAAGTATATATATGCAATAGCATTAGCTCTGTATTGTTCAATGATCAAACAATTTTCTTCAAGTGTTGATTAGAGTGACTGCTGCACTAAGATTCGAATACACTCTATAATTCTTCTTGGATGATGAAATAAATGATATGATTACTATAGATCTCTAGCAAGCACAACTATAGTTTTCTACAGTGCGTGCTAGAAAAGGTAGGGCCCCATCCCTCCAGTATACAATGCATGTTTCATTTCATGTAGGTTTCTTTGCATTGCATTTTTCATATTTAATTCAGTAGATAAGTTGTGGTTGTTTTATTTACTCATTTCTTGAAATTTTCGTTTAAATTTTGCAATTACATTCTTTCATTTATGCTTTCAAATTCCAGTTTAAATGATTGAAGTGTGATAATGGAATTATGGTAGCATATGTTCTTGAAATGTTAGTTAACCGGGAGATTTAATTTGAAAGAGTTGCAAAACCATAGGACTCAAAACAACAACATTGGGATAGTTTGTTTTTCAATTTTTTTTTTCTTTGAATAAGTTGGATTAACAAGTAATCATGTATCGTGATTAGTCACTAAGTAAAAATGATCATCTCATCACAAGAATTGTAATTGGTTTTTGTAATAAGATTATACTTGTATATCTAATTTTAGTTCTTGGAAGTGTCTTATCAAACATTAGCATTTTCAATTTCAGTATGTTAGCTTAGCATTTGCTTCACCTAGTCTTGCATATATCTTGCTTACACCTCATAAGATTACAAGCATTCAGATTGATAATTTAATGTCAAAGCAATTAGATTCCCAACATTTTTGGCACCATTGTAGGGGAGGTGTTAAGGGGATTAGATTTTGATTTTATATATTTGAAATATTTCCTTTTATTTCTGCATGTAATTGGTTTTGGTGCCCTCATAATAGACACATTGGAATAGAAATTCTACTTCATTTTCTAGAATATGTTGGTAACGTATGAATAAAGGTAGGGATGTTAAATTTAGGTTTCTTAAAGGTAAAAATAGAGTAGTTCAAAAACTATCGCATTTGACAGAACAATCAAAACACCCATATATACTAACTCACAAGCAAGAAGAAATCTAAAAGTAACATCTGCAAGTAAGGTTTCAACATTAGATCCTAAAAGAACCCCTGCTTCAAAATATTTAAAAGAACATGGATATGCAGTCTTGGAACCTCCCATTTTTTCGATAGATCCTATAACAGAAGCAATTATGGTTGAATTAGATAGGAAACCATAATTTGAACAGGGATTCAAACTAATATTTGAATTTAAGAACCATTGGTTGTTGGACCTTTCATTATACTCTTCAAGGAGTATTTTTAGCTTTTCATTGTTTTTTCCCTTTACTCACGTGTGTTGATAAACACATTCTAGAGTTTACAGTTTCCTGGGCGAATTTACATAAGTTTCCATAAGTAGTACATGAGCTTTCAGTTTTAGCCAACACATCTTAAGTGACTAGGGGGACTTCGTACCAGTGCCAAACATCGGGACAACCGACTAGAATGATTTAGGACTACAATCCAACTCACCAATGGTAAGTTCTGTCACCAACTCAGAGCCGAGAAACAAATAAACAGGGAAACTCATCCAACACAGAGGCTAAAGTGGGGGAAGGTCCTCCATGCCACTAGTCAAGTAGTAAGTCAGGGTAATAAACAAACTGGTAGGTAATGGATGCGTGAAGATAGTGAATAATGAGACCAACACTAGCAAGCCAAAGTATGGTGGGAATGATCACCTCTATTCTCCCTAGGGAGGGTAAAACCAATGAGTATGGGTAGTGAATTTCTAAGTCTGAGTGGGGACAATATAGTATATATAATAGTACAACCAGGTCCACATGTCTATATGATTGCTAGATCATGATACTAAATGCTAAGACATGCTACAAGAATGAATATAAAAACAATATAACCATAACACAAGAATATACCTGCTGAGTCATATACCTGAATGCACAATATTTGAACCATCATTTGTCCTCTGAAACTGCTGCTGTAACTCTGGGCAATACTGATTGATATATATAAATGGATAAATGGCTACATCGGTCATCTCTCTGAGTGTCCTGAAACTCAGTCATGGCATAGGGAACAAAACTGCTGTCCATATAATAATCATGATCCATAACAGATGCTCATCTCAGCATCTCAATGTAAGGGAATTGGATGAAAAGTGTATTGGAATTAGAAAAATAATGTATGGTAGCCCGGCTACTATGTATGTGATAATAAGGCCATTTCTAAATATCCAGTCTTAGTCAACCCAGATCATTCCAGAAATATCCAAATCTTTTCTCTCGCCTCAGAAGATACCATTGCGGGGGTGTTGCTCCAGAAAAACAATGAGGGTTTTGAGCAACCCATCACATTCATGAGCAGAGCCTTGCAAGAGTCAGAGTTGAAGTACACTACCATGGAAAAGGTTTACGCCTTGGTGAAGTCCCTTAAGCATTTTAGGACTTATGTTGGTTATTCGAAGATAATAGGTTATGTCCCACACCCAGCCGTTAAAGATATATTATCTCAACAAGATTGCCTAGAAATAAGGGGAAAGTGGGTCTCGAAAATCCAAGAGTATGACTTAGAAATTAGACCCACTAAGTTAATCAAAGGTCAAGGGCTAGCCAAGATGTTGACAGAAGGAAATGAGAAGGCATTGGGAATGGTATGTTAGACTAACGAATC
The DNA here is from genome assembly GCA_027924585.1 of Larix kaempferi. NCBI lineage: Eukaryota > Viridiplantae > Streptophyta > Pinopsida > Pinales > Pinaceae > Larix > Larix kaempferi. The sequence continues at coordinate 7,520,457 of BSBM01000015.1, forward strand.
AGCACCGGTCAGATCAACAGAACTACAACATTTAGAACAACATCAGTGGTATGTGGATATCATCTTTTTGTTAGAAAACCTTACTTGCCCAGATCATTTAGTTGGCCATAAAAGAAGAGAATTAAGGTTAAAATCAACTAAATACTATATCACTCAAAATGGATTGGGTTGGAAAAAACCTGATGGGATAATACTTAGGTGTATTGATGAGCCGAAATCTAAGAAGCTTTTGGCTGAGTTTCATTCAGGATTTTGTGGAGGGCACTTTGCACCGGATACAACAACCCACAAAATTCTCAGAGCAGGTTATTATTGGCCCAATTTGTTCACAAATGTTCACAAGTTTGTTAGATGTTGCCCCCAGTTCCAGTTGTTCACTGGGAAGCCAAAGCTGGCAGCCTTCCCTCTTCAGCCAATAGTGTTCCAAGCCCCTTTCCAGCAATGGGGGCTTGATTTGATTGGTAAGTTTAAGGATAATTCAAGTAATGGATATTCTTGGATCCTTACGACAACCGATTATTTCACCAAGTGGGTAGAAGCAATACCCACCAAGAAGGCAACCGATAAAGTTGTTATGGATTTCTTATAAGACAAAATCATCACGAGATTTGGTGTGCCTAGTAAGATGACAACTGATAATGCCATAGCCTTCAGTTCAACATAAATGTCCTCATTTTGTTTCAAATATGGCATTATCCTATCCCACTCCTCCAACTATTATCCCCAAGGCAATGGTCTGGCCGAGTCAAGTAATAAGAACTTAATGACCATAATAAAGAAAACAGTTGGTGATAATAAAAGGTCACAGGATAGTAAGATAAAATTTGCACTTTGGGTTGACATAATAACTAAGAAGAGTGCAACAGGGAAGAGCCCTTTCGAATTGGTATATGGCCTAGATGTTACCCTTCCCATCCATCTCAAGCTTCCAGTATGATCAGTTGCTTCAGGATTTCAGTTCAAATCAAGACATGGTTCAGAACAAAATTAATCAATTGATTGAATTAGATGAAAGAAGAAGAAAAGCATTGGATAAGAGTATCATAAATCAAGAGAGAGTGAAGAGGTCATTCGACAAGTCTGCCAAGCCAAGGCACTTTCAGATAGGAGATACAGTTCTTCTTTGGGATAAGCAAAGAGAGAAGCCGAGCAAGCATGGAAAATTTGATAGCTTATGGACAGGTCCATTTCTCATCTATGACTTGGCCGGTGCTAATTCATTTCTTCTCAACAATATGGATGGAGCATCCGGTGTATCGGGGCTTTTCTAAACCTTGTCCTTTTTATTTTCAGTATTTTATTTTGTATATTAGTTATGTATTATACATTATTGTTGTACTTTATTGTTGCATATTATGTTGCAACTTATTGTTTCATTTGGCATATTTATACATGTGACTTACACACTTTTGGTGGTATGTAGAAACCAGAAGATTCTAGAGATATCACATGATTTCCTACTTTAGAAATATCAGATCAGTTACACGTCCCGTAGTTGGAGCCAAAATGTTATCCACTAAGTTGCACTTAGGTGGATTTCCAGTGAGCAGTCAAAGACTTGAACAATTCAATTGTTCATCACATGTGTTCAGAAGTTCATCAGGCCTTTTAAGGTCATTTTGTAAAATTTACATGTCCAAACCCCCTTGGGGAATTGTAATAAGTTGGTCTAAGCATGATATTTTTGTAACAGGCTTGGCTTACCTTAGGTTTATCTATCATGGTTATACTCTAGAGTGTGTTTTCCTTAGGAATTATACGTTGCGCTTCAGTGGCGTATAATTCCTGAGTTTTTCACTCACACCTCTAAAGATGGAGTATTTACCATGGTGGTCGAACTTTAGGAGGTTATTAAAGCCTATGTGTCTATGTATTTTTTACATGCTAGCCATCAATAATGAGTCGTATGGGCATGTACTAGGTCCCGTAGGAGTTTGAGTTAGTTCCGACAAAAATATTTTTTCACGTAAACTTAGGCTATTTTTTAATAGTTTAATTGGAAAAACTAAAATTGTTATAAAAGTGTGGTTAGGTGGAAGAATTAGACATGGGGGTGTTTTTTTTCTAACTCATAGCACCCACTTAACCCCTAAAACCACTTTCCTAAGTTTTCAAGTAATTGTTAATGTAACTGTGGAAGATATTCTAGATATACTTGTCTATTGTATTATTGTATTCCTCCTTTGGGAGATGTCATTGATGTAATTGATAATGTACGAGTCATTGAACTTTTGAAAGAGAATGTAAACCCTAACTGTTAGGTCGACCTTGAAATATCTAGATAATAATATTTTATTGTAAAGTGTACAGGTCGACCCAATTAGGTGAGTCAAGCCGACCTAATTAGTAAAAATGTTAAGTCACTTGTTTAGTATAAATAGGAGGTCGAGTTGCTCATTTGGATCACTCATCTCACTCACTCAAGTTCGCATAGGAGAGAGAGAAGTTCATACAAGTGAAGGAGAGAAGTTGTTTTGTCTTGGGGTTTTATCTTGTACTTGGTGAATTCTATATTGAGGAAGTTTTGCCGAGGTTTTCTCTCTTGTGGTTTCCCCGAGAGAAATTTTGTGTTCTTAGTGTTTGATGTGCTTGTCTTTCTTTCAGTGAGTATATTATTTAATGCTATTATGCTAAACAAGTAAAAACTAACATGGTATCAGAGTAGGTCTAAAAGAAAACATTGTGCAACCACTGCTACTACAGAAACTAGGGCTTCTTATTTTGAGAGCTCTCTCCACAGATCAGCTAAAAAAGAGGGTGCATCTAACTTGCCTCACTAGGGCGCATCTTTCTGTCGAAGCATAATTCAATTCCGAGAATTTTCATTTTTGGGTCCACCACTACATCCCAGAGAACTAGGGCATCAAGTTTTTGGAAGATATGCTCACATATTTGGGAAAAAGAGTACATTGCTCAACTCTCCTTGAGGAGGCGCATCTTTTCATCCAGTCAGTTTCCCAAGATCCCAAAGTTGGAAAATTAGGGTTTCTCTATCAAACCCTAGGTCAAGGTAGAAGCGGTTTTCAAAAGGAAAACTTTATTGGTAAGTACTATCTCCATTCTATGTCCATTTGAGGTTCTCACATTATCAAAATGACAAACACTACCAAGCTTGATGAGAAGCTTGAAGGAGCTGAGAACTTCAGGGCATGAAAATATAGAGTCATGCTCATTCTTGAAGAACATGACCTAGAAGGCCTTGTAAAGAAGGAAGTTGTAGAACCAGAAGGAGATGAGGCCAAAGCAAGACACAAGAGGAATATGATCAAAGCTAAGAGGATCATTGCTAACTCTTTCAAAGATCACTTGATTCCTCAAGTGTCTTCAAAGAAGACCCCCAAAGGAATTTTTGATGCTTTGACCAGTCTATTTGAATGAAAGAATATTAACATAAAGATGACCTTGAGAAATCAACTCAAGGGTGTGAAGATTCAAAAGTCTGAGACAATGCATTCATATTTCACTAGAGTATCTCAGATCAAAGAACAATTAGAAGCCATTGGAAACATGATAGAAGAAGTTGAAGTTGTGATGATCACTCTGAATGGTCTTCCTAGAGATTGGGAACTTTTCGTTCGTGGAATATGCTCTAGGAAGAGATTAATCAAGTTCAGACAACTATGGGAAGAGTGTGTGCAAGAGGAAGAAATAATAGCAGTAAGAGAAGAGAAGCTCAATGATAATGAAGATCAAGCTTTGGAAACCGATACCAAAGGAGGAAGGAAAAGAAATAATGAGGTACGTACTCATGACCACTCTCCCAGAAGACCTCAAATATTTCAAAAGAATAAGAGAGTCAAAAAAGACTTCTCTGCCTTTGAATGTTTCTCTTGTCACAAGATGGGACACATTGCAAGAAATTGTCCTCTCAAATCTGGACAATTCAAGAAGCAGAAGAAAAGGTTTCATACTCATGCAGCTGAAGATAGTGAATATGATGACGAAATCAAAACCAAAGAAGACGAAGATTCCAGTGAAGAATATGTTCTAATCTAAACCCTCACTAGTTCAATATCTCATGGAAGTGACACTTGGCTAGTGGACAGTGGAGCCTCCAAACACATGACGAGATACAAAGACTCTCTTTCACATCTCATGCAGAAAGATTCTCCACACAAAGTAAAGCTTCTAGATGATTACCAATATCCTATCAAAGGAATGGTAGAGGCTACTTACAAATTGGACTCTGGAAAGTCCATGAACATGAAGGAAGTCCTATATGTTCCAGGTTTGAAAAAGAACCTTCTTTCTATCTCGACATTAGATAAGAAAGGTCTCAGAGTTGCATTTGTAAATGGTGAAGTTCTTCTGTGGCCAAAGGGGAAGACAATCAATGATGCAATTATTATTGGAGTTGAAGGAGGACTCTATAAACTCAAGGGTCATGCAGATTCAACACTAATGGCTAGTACCATGAGCCCCTGTGAATTATGGCATAGAAGACTAGCTCATGTACACTACAAAGCTTTACCAATAGTGAATAAGGTAGTGTCTGGATTACCAGAAATCCAGGTTGATCATGAAGGAGTGTGCACAAAGAAAAAGTACAAAGAACCCATTTCCAAGCAGCGATAACAAAGAAAAAGGCATATTGGATATTGTTCACTCCGACATTTGTGGACCTATGAAAACCACTTCATTAAGTGAATCAAGATACTAAGGACAAATAATGGAGGGGAATACACTTCAGGTGATTTCAAAGAATTCTGTAAACAAGTAGGGATAAAGAGGGAGCTTACCATTCCCTATAATCCACAACAAAATGGTGTGGCTGGAAGAAAGAGCAGATCTATCATTGATGTAGTGAAGGCCATGATCCATGATCAAGATCTACCCATGCATCTATGGGATGAAGCAACTAGAACCCCTGTCTATGTACATAATCAAATCTCTCACAGTGCTCTTGGCAATAAGACCCCTGAAGAGATGTTTACCGGTATGAAGCCTGAAGTCAGACATCTAAAGATATTTGGATGTCCAGTATTTATTCACATTCCAAAAGAGAAGAGAACAAAGTTGGAACCTTTAGGAAGAAAGGGGATATTTGTGGGTTACAATGAGCAATCAAAGGCTTACCGTATCTACATCTCGAGATACCGCCAAATTGAACTTAGCGGAGATGTTACATTTGATGAAGACAAAACTTTCAACAAATCTAAGAAGACTCATGAGGATGAAGAGGAGCATGATGCTCCCAGAGTTACAGAAACTAATAATGCACCAGACATGAATATTGAAGAAGACCATATTCCAGAGGATCATGACATGACAGAACCTCAAAGACCTGAGGAGGCACCTCATGAGGTAAATCCACGGAAGAGAAGACTAGCTTGGGCACGAGAAATAATCCAAGATGTAGGAAAATATGGTGCCCCAGAAGGAACCAACAGAGAAAGCAAGAGACCAAGGTCATACTTTAGTTATGTGGCCTTGATATGTAACCTTGTTGAAGAAGAACCCACATGTTTCGAAGATGTGGCAAAGAAGAAGGAATGGTTGGATGCTATGATTGAAGAATACCAATCCATCATAAAGAATGATGTTTGGGATGTGGTACCAAGACCGAAGGACAAGTCAATAGTTTCGTCAAAGTGGATTTTCAAAACAAAACATTCAGCAGATGGAAGCATTGAGAAATACAAGGCAAGGTTCGTAGCTCAGGGATTCTCTCAAAAGGAAGGAATTGATTATGAGGAGACTTTTTCTCCTGTGGCTAGATACACCTCAATTAGAACTATCCTTTCCTTGACAGCTAATATGAAATGGAAGTTACATCAGATGGATGTAAAGATTTCATTTCTGAATGGAAAGATAGAAGAGGAAGTATATATCGAGCAACCAAAAGGATTTGAAACAAATGACATAAAATCACATGTATGTAAACTAAAGAAAGCACTATATGGGTTGAAGCAAGCACCCAAAGCATGGTATGGAAGAATTGATGGTTTCCTGATGAGCTTGGGCTTTACCAAGAGTAAAGCAGATTCTAACCTTTATTATAAGGTCATAAATTATGAACCTATGATATTGCTATTGTATGTAGATGTTTTATTTTTGTCAGGAGAAGACAAGCCCATAAATGAGTGTAAGAAGAAGCTTGCTGCCGAATTTGAGATGAAAGACCTTGGGATGATGCACTATTTTCTAGGTCTTGAAGTATGGTAGTTCCCAGATGAGATTTTCCTAAATCAAGGAAAATATACTGTTGAGATCCTAAAGAGATTTGAGATGTTGGATTGTAAGGCCATGAATACTCCGATGGTGACAAACTTGAAACTCTTGAATGATGCTTCATCAGAGACAGTAGATGTTACGATGTACAGACATATTATTGGATCACTGATGTATTTGACTAATACTAGACCAGATATATGTTTTGCTGTGAACACCTTGAGCCAGTACATGGTAGATCCTTGACATGTACACCTAATCGCAACAAAACATGTGATGAGGTACCTAAAAGGTATGTTGGACTATAGACTCAGATATGCACCAAATAGTGAGTTCATATTGTACGGATATACAGACTCAGATTGGGATGGAAGTGCCAAAGATAGAAAAATCACTTCAGGATGTTGTTTTAGTATGGGATCAAGTATGATTTCATGGCTCAGTAGAAAGCAGCCCTGTGTTGCTCTCAGTACAACAAAAGCTGAATACGTTGCAACATGTTCAACTTGTAGTTGTTGGAGGAGCCTAAGTCGGTCGATCGAGTAGGTCCTCCGTTCGACCACTTCGTAGCATAGGTCGAACCGTTGTGTCGGTCACTACATGTCGATTCGGTTAGTGAACCGACAGGTCGTTATGTAACTATCTATAAAACATATATATAGGCTGGAGAGCTAGATACAAAAGGGCACTGAGGTATTGTAACGCATCTTTGTACTTGTTCTGAGTAATAAAGACTTGTTTTCTCTACCTCCATTACTTATCTTTGTTCTATCTATATAATTGCTTATTCCATATCATGTATTGCTGGTAACTATGCAATCCACTTAACTACAACATTGATTCCATTGCCGGTGATACATGCATAGGACGACAATGATCATGATTAAATGATAATAGAACATAAGATAAATGAATGGTGGGAGAGAAAGATAGCAAATTATCTGCAAAATTATGCCAGGAGAAACAGGTTGACTATCGCTCAAACAAGAGAGAAATTCTTTTCTGAAAGACATGAAAAGTTCATTGAGTCTATGCCGTTCGAATTGAAGAAGCTCCTAGATGAGAAGGCTAGTAGATGAAAAAGATCGACAGTTGATCGACAAATTAACCAGTGGAGGTCGTACAAATCTATTTGAGTTCTGTGAGAGAATTGCCGACGAGTTTTGCGAAGAGTGTGCAATTGAGGAACTAGTACAAGTCGATAACATAAGGAAAATATTCTGTAACGACATCACCGAGCAATTCCTCTATTCCTTACCAATGCTTCTATTTAAATTCTTGATCGACAAAGGAGCAACGCATATCGTCGAACCTCGACCACTATTGTTACCACCACTCCGAAACACGGTTTGGGAAGAAAAGTAAAGAAAAGCAAAGAAAGTGGGAAAAAATCATGAAAGAGAGAGAGTGGGAACACTTCCTCAGCAAATGAATTGTTGCATTACCCGAGTTCTCTAAAAAGCTTCGGGCCGACAATGGGGGGGCAACCGACCATGGTCTAATGGAATAGATGAATAACGGTCGATAGAAGAAAACACGATATGGCAAGCAATGGAAAATCCTAAAAATTCGACAAAGATAGATCAGTGATCCACAAAAGCACTCCAGACATCCAGAAGATTAAACAAGAAAAGAGGAGGAAGAGGCGCAAGGAGTTAAGGGAGCAAGCTAGTGCGCTCCAGAAAAAATGAAAGTCGGGTATAGTGATTGATGCAAAAGGAAATCCTCCAGAGTCGAGTTGAGCTCGACAAACCGAGGGCGTTGATGAAGACCGGTCACCGATGGATGAAGATCTATGGATGCAGCATGGCAGCGCTCTCTAGGTGAGTATAACCGAAGTTATAACTCCGCATTCCCCATTACATCTAACTCAGAGTGCCCAAGTACAAGAAATTGTTGAAGAAGATCTAGGAATTCACACTGGCCAACATGGAATTTGGAGTCGACTGAACGATGAAGGTAATGAGGTCGATAGATTATTGATCCATCGACCGCAAGAAGGGAATTGGGTCACTTTTCAACCCACGTTTTCCAACCAAAGTTTTCATCTACTCTATTCAAATCGTGAGAAAGCGCCCCCCCAACCACTTTCAGCATTAAGTGACTCATCGAGTAAATCGAAAACTCCAGAAAGAAATACAACCCAGATAGAACAGAACTTTACCTGGGTATCGACAAAATTTGTAGAAGAAAGTCAACACCCGACAACCAACGAAGAACCGACCGAAGCCAATGATATTGTTGTCGGAAGCGAAGAACGTGCAGTAAATCCTACACAACAAGAGATAGTACCCGTCGAAAATAACTGCAAGAACATTTATGTTGCCGGAAGTGATCCACCATCACCGCCAGTTAACTTGGTAGTCGAAATTTTGGCAGATATGGAACACACTACGGCACACCTTCCTTTCTACGAAGGTGAATATTATTACACAACTTGTAATTGTCCCTAAAGGTGATCCTATCCAATATGGTAGAGGTGTTGGACAACTAAAGAGGTGACCCAAGAGATGCCACGGTTCCCAATGCAATTGGTTGTCACACTAATCGAGGCACTCATCACTTTAGATCTAGCCTAAGCAAGACCAAGGGGGAGACCCTATCCAACCAATGAAGGCTAGCAAACCTACTCAAGACCTCCTAGGGAAATGTGAAGGATGAAATAGGAAGAGATCAAGAGTGGATAGATCTAGATCTAGAATTTGTAAGTGGACCCAAAGAGTTAGGGCTTGGTTGAAGAGGCATATGAGATGGACAAATGTTCAAGCAATTAAATATTAAGCCACTTAGGGGTTAAGAATAGTAGATCTAGTTAGATATAATGCCAAGTAGAAAGACCCAAGTGGGGCCCACCCTTATAATATGGAAAATGGTCAAAATGTGGTCCAAAAGGTAGAGATCGAAGTGAAATGGCACTAGGGGGTTTTCTACTCAATGGATCTATGGATTTGAGAAGGAACAAGCAATACCCACAATGTAGATCTAGCAAAACCCACCTACCCAACAAGTGCGACCTCCCTTGGAGAGGCCCAGTGCCTTAGATGAGGGGGTAAATGGAGTCGGATGCCCACCAAAATTTAGATCCAAGGTTTGTTAATTATTATCTAGGTGGGTTTTTAATTATTAAGCCCAAGAACTTGCTAGATTTCACTGGATCTAAAAAATAAAAAATGAGGGTTTGAAGTGACCAATGGGTGAAATACATGAAAATGGATACGTACCTTGTAGATCTTACCTCAAATGCTTGCGGCTAACTTATACATTGATGATCCTTGCATATAGTTACAATTCCAAGCTAGATCCAAGTGATTCCAAGCTAAATGTCCATTCCCAAGGAGGAAAAACGTCCTACTTCACCTGTAAAACAAACTGCGTAAAGTTAGATTTGATTCACCAGTAAGCAAGATCTAAGCATGGCATATCAAAAGAAATAGATCAATGGACAAAGCACAATTGAAAAAATCCCTTCAAGATGAAAACGTCTTTCCCAAGGGGGATGTGAGAAACCCCAACAATCTTCCCTTCAAGCAATTCACACCCTGCAACAAGTCAATTCGACCTCCCTCTGTAACTGTCAAAATCACCTGTAAAAAGCAAAGATGTATAATCATGTACAAGAGAATCCCATCAAAGCAAGAGAAACAAATCCACAAAAATAGTATTTTATTCCAGTATTTCCAGAGCCCCAAAGGTGCCTTTACAATAGGGGGGTCTCTTCCTTAAATAGGAGGAGATAGAACAAAACCCTAACCACTTTATGAATGAGTGGTTGAGATCAAAAGATAAAATTAATACAATCAACGACTACGATGAGCCGATACAATATAACATGGATAACTCACATGAGGGGGGTGTGCACTCACTAAAAGATGCCCTAGGGGGGTGCGCACCACATAAAAGTGACTAGAAGACAAGTGTGTCACATAAGATGACAAGGACAAGTGACTAGGAGCACATGGTGGGACTAGGAGGTTTTATTATCCTTCACTAGCATCACCCCATGACACAATAATATAACATATGACTCAATAACATGTCCAAGTGAACAAATGATCAAATCCTGACCCCCTCAACTGAGAGAAGAAAGCATCAAATGACAACCCAAAGACTGTGTGGACCCCACTGAATGCTGCAAGCTGATATGGAAGGACTGTGATACATCATAGGTTACCTATGAACATATCTCATGCCAAAACCTTGCCTCAATAGCCCAAATTGATTTCCTAAATGACCTTTTTATTCCACTTGAAAACCATCAAAATGCCTGAAACCCACTACCGGATGCCCGAGCACAAAATATGACTGCACCATCATGTCTAGAGAGGGGGTAATATGGTAATAACAAGTGGCTGGACAACCCCTCTCCTCTATAGCGCCCTAGGAAACGACCCTCATCAAAGCAATTGCTAAATAAGCCAACTCAACATGGCCAAACTGGTCAACAGGTGGAAAACTGCTCATATCCTCTCTGAGAGTTCCTGAAACTGAATAATGAGTGTCTCAATGGACTCAGAAGGTCCAAATCCACTAAGGATGAGTATCCATACACCATGTGGCAACCTGTAAGATCATCTGTAGCCTCATCCATACCCGGACAATAATAATATAATGGTTCCAAAATAATAATAATGAATAAAAAAGTGCATCAACCATCATCTGAAACTTGTATCCACTGTATGGAGCCAACAAAGGTGTATCAAAAGACCATATATCATCATCATACATCACTACTAGTCCAACTCATCACGGATCCCAAGGTGGACCGGGTCAAACTGGGTTTGACCAGGTCAAGACTGATCAAAATATGACCTAGGCTAAAAAAATCCTACTGCTGCAAGTGCAAATGGTTAAGACAAGCTCTTTTAATAATTTTCATAGCAAGACTTGAAGCATTAAGCATAATTTCATTAGCAGTTTAGATAATTATATTAAATCATAAGTTTAAGTAATAGTTTACTTTCAAAAGAACCTCAAGGATATACTCATTTTGTAAACATGATCGAATTGCTAGCAGAGGGTGAGGGCTAAGAAATGCAATGCTAGGCAAGGGGGATGACTTGACTGGATCAACACTGTGATTCTTTGGATAAAGGAAAGGGTATTACACACCTAAGCATATGTTGGATAAAGAATACATAGGGGATGATAATGTCTCACAAATGGGTAAGTTGTTTAGATATGTACTTTTTCAACCTTGGCAAATGTCTACAAATCTCACCATTACATTTCATTTCCTTGGCCAACAGTTCTTTAGATTTAGCATTTGTGTAGCCACTGCTTTTTAGGCCTATACAATCCTCTTGGGGATTTCACCTGTGCTTAGAAGCACAACTACTAAAGCTTTCATCCAGGGTGTTTTAAGATTTCCATTCATTTCATTTGGCAACCCTTGTGGGGATTTCACTTGTGCTTAGAAGCACAACTACCAAAGCTTTCATCCAGGGTGCTTTTGAGTTTCCATTTCATTTCCTTGGCCATAAGTTCTTTAGATTTAGCATTTGTTTAGCCACTGCTTTTTATGCCTATACAACCCTTTTGGGGATTTTGCATTTGTTTAGCAACACAACTACTCAAGCTCTCATCCAGGGTGTGTTTTTCATTTGAGTTTCAATATAATTTCATAAGATATAACAGTAATTTCCATATGTAAATGATGGTAGTATTGTTTGCTTCAGGTTTTAGTCAACACAAATCAAGTAACTATGGGGATTTTCCACAATCAAGACCAAACATCGGGGCAACCGACTAGAGTGATCAAGGTATCAAATCCAACTCACCAAAGGTAAGTTTTGTTGCCAACTTAGAGCTGAGACACAAACTAACATGGATGCTATCCAACATAGAGGCAAAAATGGGGAAGTCCTCCATATCACATGTTAAGGTGTAAGTCAAGGTAAGAACCAAAAGTGGGAAAGACAACAGATGGACGGAGAAAGGGAAGGTGATGCCTAAGCCAACAAGCCGAAAATGCGGGAATGATCATGTCCACACTCCTAAGAGGATAAAACCAACGAGTATAAAACAAGAGCTTCTAATTGTCAGTAATACAATCATTTAGATAATCAATAATAACCAATTTCATTTTATATAGATATACTGCCAGATCATAATCACTAGATGCTAAGTCAAGCTATCAAAATGACCAAAACAACATGATAAAAAAACCAATGCACATCATATACCTGCTGGGTCATATACCTGTATCTATTGTCTGGACTATCTGTAACCACTGAGAACACTGCTGCTAAAGCTCCAAACACTATACTGCATCTGTATGGAATAAAAGGTCATGTTATCACCAAACTTGTAGTTGTCCCTAGAGATGAGTCCAAGACGGATGGCAGAAGGGATGGGAAACCAAAGAGGTGCAACCACGATAGCCTCGACTCCCAATGGATGGTTGTCACTCCAATCGAGGCAATCTTCACTTTATGTTATCTAGCCCAAAGAAACAAAGGGGGAGACCCAGATCTACTTCCGACAGGAGAGATCAAACCAAAACACCAGATCAAATCAAATCATGATGAAGTACGTAAGGTGTATGGTAAACCCTAGATCTATAGATAAAGTCACAAGGTAAATGATAAGTTGGATCAAGGGGTTTAAATAGTGTAGACTTGATCCAACATGTTTATGTGAGTGACTTATGAAGTTTATAATGAGATCAAGGATTAGGGTACCAGTCAATTGTGAGAAAATCCACTGCCTTGGGTACCGTGTCCAATGCAGGGTAGTTAAGGTCCAAATTGGGGATAACCAGTACCAAAAGTGAGTTTGATGAAGTGATATGACAATGTCAAGGGGTTCAAGCAACCAAAACAAAGGTCAAACCACAAGCTAACCCAACAATCTAGGAAAGTCGAATGGGCTTGGAGAAAGATCAGTGCCTTGGGAAATGGGCCAAATGGAGTTAGATGTCCACCAAATTACAGATCTTGAATGTTGAGGTATAGAGATAGGTGGATCTAAAAGATTAGGGCAATCCAATGGCTGGATCTCAGTAGATCTGAGATTGAAGTATGCCACAAAGTGACCCAAGTGGGGCACAACCCTCAAAATGAGGAATGGGGCCCACATGGCAGAAATCATTGAAGTGACACACTGGGGGTAGGTTATTGAATGTGTAGATTACAGATCAAGTGGAATTTCACCTACCCAGGTGCTAGATCCCTGCAAACTCACCTCTCCCAAGGAGTGCGACCTCCCTTGGAGAGGCTTCTTTGCCTTGGAAAGCGGGTCAAATGATGGCCAATCCTCACCAAACTACAGATCTGAATTGCCGTGGATACTGTAGATGTGGGTTTTAAATATTATACCCAAAAGCCAAGTGGATCAAGCTAGATCTGAAAAATTGTAAAATGAGGGTTTTGAAATAGTAAGGGTTTGAAGCATTTAGACAAATGGATAGAACATGGAGAAAGAAATTACCTTGAGATCATACCTGACTGTTGAAATGAGATGCCTTATTGTTGAGGAAGACTCCCGTAGAGATCAAATGAGAAATTGTTGAATTTGCTTGCCGAAATGATGCCCTAGCCCACAAGTGCGACTTCCTCTTCCTGTAAACCAAGGAAAGTGATTTCAATCAGTTGAGAAACAATGGAGGAAATGCAAATGAAAAGCAATGATAACATGAAATAGAAGGTCCTGGGACAGTAATACTCCTTGTTACCAACGAAGAGATCCAAAGAAGAAGTAGGGAGGGTCCTCCCCTACCAATATGTCCTCCTCAAACCAAATCGGCCTCCACCTGTAGATGCAAAAACATGGTACAAAAGTATAGCAAGACAAAATCTCCAAGAACCCGGTGCAAAGGAAGAATCAACGAACGAACTCCAAAAGCATTCACCACAACACAACAGATAGATGCAATAGTATTTTTCTATTCCAATAATCCAGAGCCAAAAGTCCCCTTTACAATGAGAAGCTCTCTCCTTTAAATAGGAGGGAGAGAGTCCACAATCTAACCACTTTTTGAATTAGTGGCTAAGATTAAAAGATCAAAAGATCTAATCAATGGTTGAGATGAGCTCAACAATACAATACATGGATCATTAATAAAATAATACAATATGTGGACAAACTCACCCTAGAAGAGAGGATCCCACCAAATCATGATGACAAAATAATAGATTTAGCTTATGGTGGGTCCAAGGGGTAATTTTAGACACCCTTGGTCAATCCCCATAGCACAATATGAAACTGCCCAAACTACCTCCTGGAGTGCCTGCGCTGTCAAGGTGAGCTCACCAATGAGTCTGGGAGGGGGGGTAATATGGTAATAACAAGTGGTGGGAAGCGTGAAACTGCCCAAAGTGCCTCCTGGAGTGCCTGCGCTATTAAGGTGAGTTCACCAATGAGTCTAGGAGGGGGGTAATATGGTAATAACAAGTGGCTAGACCACCCCCTCCATGCACAGCGCCCTAGGTGAACCAAGTGAATCCCATCACTGCACTGACAAGGTCTCCGACAAACCAAAACTACACTAGGATAGCTTACTGAGGCTCAATCATCACTGTAACTAATCGGAACTGAAAACAAACTGTCTCATTGGACTCAGAAGGTCCAAATCCATCTAAGATGTGTACTCATACACCATATAAACCTCTGCATGGTCCAAAATAAATACTCATCATATCCGGTAGACCAAATAATAATAATCTGAACAAGTGCTGAAAAGTACAAATAATCATCATAGGCCTAAAACCACTGCATAAGCCCACCATGGTGACCTGTACCAGACCATATATCATCTATCTATAACATTTGAGGTCTGCCACCTCATGTCTTGTGGTTGACTTTTGGTCAAACTGAGGTTTGACCAAGTCAACATGACCAAAATATAACTCAATCTGTCATCAAGCTGCTGCAAGGTGTCAAAGGTTAAAGCATGCTTTATAATCCATTCATATAGCAATTATAACAAGTAGCAATCATTACTGGTGATCTAAAACCAAATATAATGTGTCATTAATTATTATTAATTACCCAGACAAGACTTTCAAGGTCATACTCA
Organism: Larix kaempferi; assembly: GCA_027924585.1. Lineage (NCBI taxonomy): Eukaryota > Viridiplantae > Streptophyta > Pinopsida > Pinales > Pinaceae > Larix > Larix kaempferi. The sequence goes on from BSBM01000015.1 coordinate 7,535,644, forward strand.
CTTCATAGTTGTGATCAATTTGCTAGTGAAGGGTGAAGGCTAAGGAATGCATGGCTAGGTCAAAGGATGACTTATTGACTTAACACCGTGACACTTTGGAAATGGAAAAGGGAATACACACCATAGCATATAGTGGACAAGCAGCAACACAGGGAATGGCGGTGTCTCACAAATGGATAAGTTGTTTAAAGAGTGTTTATTCACCTTACATGGATGCGCACAATCCATAATACAAATGAGGCCAGCAATATTTTTGATATAACATTTAAGTTCCATTGCTTTTTGGGCCTAGAGTTTCCATAGCCTTTGATCTATGTGTGTTTAAAAACACATTGCATAGATTTACATTTATTTAGGCTTTTTGCTGCAGGTGTGTTTTTAAGGCACTTGTTTACCTGAGCACTTCTAGGTGTGTCACAGACAACTTGTTTACCTAGGTATTTTACATTTCACAAAAGATATAACATTTGATATTTCATAGCCACTTTCATTTGGCTTGCCTTTCATTCATGTGTGTTTAGAAACACATTGCATGAATGGGCTTTTCATACAAGATATAACATTTCATTTCCAAATTTTGTATTCATGGCAGCACTAAAAGCTTCAGGTTTAGCCAACAACATTTTTAGTGACTAGGGGGAATTCACAAGGAAATCCAACTCACCATAGGTAAGTTTTGTCACCAACTTAGAGCCGAGACACAATAAACAGGGAAGCTTATCCAATATAGAGGCTACAATGGGGGAAGGTCCTCCATGCCACTAGTCAAGTAGTAAGTCAAGGTAATGGACAAACTGGGTAAGTCATGGATGGATGAAGACAGTGAGTAATGAAACCAACACTAGCAAGCCAAAGTATGGCGGGAATGATCGCCTCTATTCTCCCTAGGGAGGGTAAAACCAATGAGTATAGGCCAAGAAATTCTAAGTTTGAGTAGGGACAAATATGATATATATAGTACAACCAGGTCCTCATATCTATATGATCGCCAGATCATGATACTAAGTGCTAAGACATGCTAAGTAAATGGAAATAAAAGCAATATAACCACAACACTATAATATATCTGATGAGTCATATACCTGAATGCTCATCATGTGAACCAACATCTGTCCTCTGAAACTGCTGCTATAACTTTGGGCACTATTGACTGCTCTGTACAAATGGCTAAATAGCTACATCGGTCATCTCTTTGAGTGTCCTGAAACTCAGTCATGGCATGGGGAATAAAACTGCTGTCCAAAATCTGATAATGATCCATAGTAGATGCTCATCTTAGCATATCAATGCAAGGGAACTGGCTGAATAGTGTACTGGAATCAAAAAAATAATGTATGGTAGCCCGACTACTATATACGTGATAACAGGTCATCTCGGTCATGAAACTTGAGGTCAAGAGGCTCAGCCTTGGCATAAGGTCTACTGCATATCTGATATAGGGTTGATATGATGTGTGAGTGATCACAAATAACACTACTTATCATAGCTGATCTCACTGTAATTGTGTAAAGGCAAAGCTCAAAAATATGCAAATAAGTGCTCTGCAATCATGGTAGCCCAACTACTATGGGTGTGATAATAGTGACAAAGACCCAAGAAGACACTGGTTTGTCATTGAGTCAATATGGGAAGCCAATTCCATTGTCAGCGAAGATCGACAAATGGCACAATTTGCTGGATCTCTCCGGAAAAGAGCTATCACATGGTACATCACTTATAAAGAAAAAACACCTACTATGTTAAAGGCTCAGATAAAACAACACTTTCTATATTTCTTCAAGGCTCCAGATGCAAAATTTCTAGCTGCTAAGAAATTGAAAACTACATCTCAAAATCCAATAGAGACTATCAGGGACTACGACAAAAGATTCAAAGACTTGTTGAGCCAGATTGAGTACAATATTGAAGAACCTCTACTGATCCAATGGTCCATGGCTGGTCTACTACAAAAGATTAGAACGTGCATCCGTTTACATGAATTCAATACGTATGAAGATGCATTGACAAAAGAATTACAAATAGAAATGGATGATGACTATCCTACAGTCCCTGTCGACCAACGAATTGAAGAGCAACTGGAGAATATGCAAAAATCTATTCGTGAAATCAGTCTGCGAGGAGCCGATTTATGGTGTACAAAATGTTCCACAGTAGGCCATCCGAAAGATTATTGTCGACAAGATGACCGCCGACAGGATGTTTGTTTCGTACAAACAAAATGTTTCTATGACATCTGCCAAGAACACGACACACATTCGACAAAAGATTGTCCCTACAACATGAAGAATGATCAAGCTCGCTGGTGCGCCATATGTGACGTAAGAACTCATTCCATGACAAAATGTAGCTTAAATTTAAAGAACAAACAAAATTATCACAGTTTACCAAGCCAATACTGTCGACTTAAGAAATGACAAAAATGATGGGAACACAAGATACCAAAGAAACGACGACCGACGAAACAACAACTTCAATCAACGAGGAGGATTTCAAGGTCGTGGACGAAACACTGCAAATCGAGACCCTCGACCACGTTGGCGTCTGTAGTGCTTTACATGCCTAAGTGAAGATTATATTTTTGCAGACTGCCCCTTCAAGGATCGGACAGATCTCAAATTCTGTACGAAGTGTGGGGTGGGTGATCACTTCTTAGAGGATTGCCCCACCATACTTGAAAAAATTACTAATAAAAAGAATGTTAACATCTTGTCTAGTGTTCCAAAGTCTAATGTTGTTAGAACTAAGAATCTTCAGATCGTAACTCGTCAAGGAACTAAAATTGGTGTTGATAATCCACAAATTAGTAAAATAAAAAGTAAAGATGACTATCCTAATCCAATTGAGTAGAAGCACTTGTATAATAATGCAACAAAAATATTTCAAGAATTAACATCTCAAGAAGACAATGACAAACCTCGACAAAGAAATATTAATGAACTCGTCAATTTAATAACTAAAGACGAAGCTATCGCAAAGTTAATAGATCTAATACATAACATTGGAAGTAATTCTGTCGAAGAAAAAAAACTAAAAATCTCTGTCGAATAAGTCAGAGAGATAAAAATGATGCAGACCGGCTTGTCGACTTAGAAATTGAAGGATACTCTATTCGACAAGTCGTTCTCAACTTCGGATCACAAGCAAATATCATGACTTGAGATACTTGGGAACAACTCGGTCGACCACAACCACACGAGTCGGGCATCTATCTAAAATTAGCTGACCAAGGACTAATTGGACCAATTCGGGTATGGAAAAATGTCACCACATCCATCAAAGGTATAACAACACGAGTCGACTTTGAAATTATCAATCCAAAGGAAGGTTCCAGTTCTTTCCCTGCCCTAGTTGGCCAACCATGGGGAAGAAATATGAAAGCTTCAATATCACTTGCAAAGATAGAATAAAACTTAAAGGAAATGGGAAGAAAGTGATTGTGTCCATTCACCCATCACAAGGACAACCTTGGATAGAGCCTATCGATGACGACGTCGACGTTCAACATTTATACCAAGCAACGAACAATGAATACTATACTGAACCTCACACACGACGAGAGATCCACCTCGAGAACCCTGCATTAGTAAGATATAACTCAGATGCTGAACTCTGAAGAACACACCTAATACTGAGAGGGGGGGTGAATCAATATTAGTTATTCGTTTCTCAATTTTCAGTTTCAGTTTTTGCTGGAACCCTAGTAAGGCTTAAAAAAAAGAAGCAATAAACATACATAAATTCACACAAGAACTCAGATTGATTTCCAAGTTAATATATATATAAATATAATTTGATTTATAAATATGAGGTGCTACAACACCACAGGAGGCTGCAACCTCCAGGAATGAATAAAGGGATGCTTCAACATCCAAGCAAGCTTCAACTTGCTTGAAAAGACTTACAAGTATTTCCCCAGCTCCACCCTACCTCCCTGTACAACCTTCAGATTACAAAATTCAAAATTATCAAAGCAGCTGCCTAAGTCTGTCTCATACTGTCATCATAATCCTGACCATGTTCTCATCAAATTGTTGCCCAGAAAAATTATTGCTGGTTCATGCAACTGTCTTCGACCCTGTCCTCCACACTTATGCCTCCCCAAAATATTCCTTCAAGCTATGCGAATTCTCCCTTTTCAACACTCCTCAAAACAACGTTTTGATCTTTTATTTATATTTGATTTCTTCACGCAAATCTGAGGCCGACTTGTTCAATCAAAAGAAACACGCTATTTTTAATTTTATTTCCTTAATTTCATGGAGGCCGACTTGTTCAGTATTTAATTAAATGATTTATGTATCTCTTTGTGCCAAGACTCGGCCTTCTCTTATGCTTGCAATTGTCTTCACTGTGATTGCCCGTAATTGCTTTTGAGTAATGCCCATGATTTCCTTGTCATGCACTTTAAACCATGCCTGTAGCATACTTCTTTGAGCCCTCAATGCTGCCCGCAGGTGTGCTCTTTGATGTCCTTATGAGGCCATAACCCCATGCTCGCAGGGGCTCCTCCTTGTCATCTTGTTAAGTCCTCAATGGTTAGTTTGATGCCCGCAATCTCTTTCCTGTGCATTATTTCAATATGCCCACAATGTGGCTGCTCCAGAATGCCTGTAGTCACTTCCAGGATTCCTGCACTAGGGTTATTTAAGTGCCCTCCAACCATATGCCCGCGTGGAGTACCCATACTGCCATTTTGTAGCATGCCCGCAAGCTCACGCTTGCTGTGCATTGCTATGTCATCTTTGCTTATACATGTGCCCGCAACATGCTTCTTTGCCATGTCTTCAAGCCTTAGCCTTTGCCATTTTGTCTGTCTTCATTTGGGATACCTACTTCAAAAATATTTATGACATCAATGACAACAATTTGCCAACAGTCTCCCCCTTTGGCATTGATGTCAACCCAGCTGATCAAATTGAATTTTTGAAGAAGAGAAAAGCGAGTAGCTTATGATAGCTTCAATTGTTCTCCCCCTTTGACATCAATGGCAAAGGGATTTGCAGAACCTGATCCCCCTAACATATCATCCACATATTACTGAGCTTGTCCTCTGCCCAAGTCTTCAACCTGTTCACATAATACTTAGATCTTCAAAAGTTTGCTCAAGTCTTTAAGGGTTGCTTAAGTCATCTAAGTCTGCACATATCTCAACGTCTTCTCATGTCATTCGTCAAACAACTTGTCATTGCCAAAAGCATCACCACTGCTGCTCATGTCTACTGAAATTATCATTTATCAATCTACTGTTTACACCCACAAAGATTGTACTAGTGTATCTCTGCTTCCATAGTCACGAACCAGTCCAAAAGGGGGCCATACAGGTAGGTACAGTCAAGCCTCAAAACAATCACGGCCCAAAAATTAGGGATAATATAACAAAAAAATATCTTGTACTGAAGAACACTTGCGTCTGCCTCAGAGCCAGTAATCACCCAACATTTTGCTCCTCAACTGCAGATGTTTCTGGACTGTTTACATACTCGAAAATCAGATCTGCTGCTCAACACTCTTCATCCTGTTCCCCCTATCTCTGTTGTCTGACACTTCCTGTACATGTCGGTAATATTTTTATTGTTTCTCTTGTTGAGGAGAGAGCCTGACTCCCAATTTGTCTCTAAGGTTTTCAAAAGCTTCTCTTGGAAGTGGCTTGGTAAAAATGTCAGCTATCTGCTCTTTAGAGTTTACATATTCCAACTTGATCTTTTGATCATGTGCTTGCTCTCTCAGGAAGTGATACTTAATGGGGATGTGCTTGGTTTTCGAATGCATAGCTGGAATTTTTGAAATACTGATAGCACTGGTGTTATCACAGTAAATTACAAGTGGTTGATTAAATTAGATCCCAATATCTTCAAGAATTTGTTTCATCCATAGGAGTTGGGTGCAGCATCCAGCTGCTGATATGTATTCAGCTTCAGTGGTTGATAGAGAGATGGATGATTGTTTTTGGCTTGACCAAGCCGCCGGCCGAGTTCCAAGGAAGAAAGCATTTCTGCTGGTGCTCTTTCTATCATCAAGGCTACCTTCCCAATCTGCATCAAAAAATCCTATGAGTTCAAAGTTTTAATCTTTTGGATACCACAACCCATAGTCAATCGTTCCTTTAAGATATCTGAGAATTCTTTTGACAGCGATCAAATGGGATTCCTTTGGATTTTCCTGAAATCTTGCTACTAACCTAACTGCTTGCATGACATCAGGACGAGATGCAGTAAGATATAGTAAACTCCCGATCATGGACCTATACAGTGCTTGATCTACAACAGGAGATTCGTCTTCTTTGCTGAGCTTATATCCAGTTATCATAGGAGTACAGATAGGGGAGCTGTCTTTCATACCAAACTTCTGAAGCATATCTCTCAAATATTTGGATTGATATATAAAAATACCTGTAGAGTCTTGTGAAATTTGTAGACCAAGAAAAAATGTTAATTCACCTATCATTGACATTTCAAATTCTTTTGACATTTCGTTGGCAAAATTTTGATTGAGACTATCTTCATTGCTCCCAAAGATTAGATCATCAACATACACAACTATGATCAATAATTTATCATTACTGAGTTTAAGATAAAGATTATTGTTTGTATGACTTCTCTGGAACCCTTGCTGGATCATGTAATTATCTAAGCGCTCATACCAAGCTCTTGGTGCTTGTTTGAGTCCATAGAGGGATTTCTTTAATTTCCAGACACAGTCTTCCCTTCCTGGGGTTTCGAAACATGCAGGTTGCTCAGTGTAAACTTCTTCCTTTAAAGACCCGTTTAAGAAGGCTGATTTAACATCCATCTGGTAAACTTTGAAATTTTTGAAACAGGAAAATGCCAAAAATATTCGGATTAGCTCCATCCTAGCTATTGGAGCAAAAGTTTCAGCAAAGTCTATTCCTTCCATTTGAGTGTAACCTTTACATACCAATCTTGCCTTATTTCTAGTAACTTTCCCATTTGCGTCCAGCTTGTTTTTGTATACCCATTTGGTGTCAATGATGTTTTTATCATTGGGTCTAGGTACTAATTCCCAGGTTACACTTTTTTCGATCTGATCCAATTCTTCTTTCATTGCTTTTCTCCACAATTCATTATTAACAACTTCATTGAAGTTTTTTGGTTCAATTGTTGAGAGTAGGGCTAGATTCCTCTTCAATGGTGCTGACCGGAGCTTCATACCTTCATCCAAATCTCCAATAATAAGATCCTCGGGATGATCTCGCATGACAGATTTTATGGAGGGTTTGTTACCTTTTGGAATTGTTGTGGTGGTGGAGATCAGTTCACTGTCTTCGATCTGTTTAGGTTGACTCATATGATCCTTTGATGGATTTTTTGTTGTTTCTTCTTCATCAGATGTATCTTCATCATCAGTCTCAATAGGGTCCGATTCTGATAATTTTTGCATCAATTCTTCATCTACAACAACATCTATACTTTCAACAATTCGCCTTAATCGCTTGTCGTAGCATTTGTATGCTCTTTTTTCAGTTGAATAACCCAGGAATATGCCTTCATCAGTTCTAGAGTGGAATTTTCCCAAATTATCATCAATGATTTTTATGTAGCATTTGCTTCCAAATTTTTTGAAATAATCTATGGTGGGCTTTTTTCCTGTCCACGATTCGTAGGGAGTCTTATTGCTATTGACTCTCAATTGTGCTCGATTTATTGTGTAAACAGTTGCTCCTACTGCCTCTCTCCAGAAAGTTTCAGTTAGATTAGCTTCAAGCAACATGGTTCTTGTAGCTTCTTGGATAGTTTGATTTTTTCTCTCAGCTATGCCATTTTGTTGAGGGGTGCGAGCTGTGCAGTATTGTCGCTTGATGCCTTCTTCATCACAGAAATTTTTAAACTCTCCTGATGTGAATTCCCCTCCATTGTCTGATCTAAGACATTTAATGTTACGTCCACTCTCATTTTCGACCTTAGCTTTAAAAAGTTTAAAATTTTTAAAAGCCTCTGATTTATTTTTCAAGAAGGTGACCCAAGTCATTCTAGAAAAATCACCAACAAACAACAGGAAATAGAGCTCACCTTGAAGAGTTCGAGTTCTTGCAGGCCCACATAAATATGTATGAATGATTTCAAGAGGATGTGAGGTAGACTGATGCACTTTTTCCTTGAAGCTTGTTCTTACCTGTTTCCCATGTTGACATGAGCCACATAGCCTATTTACAACTTTTGATATCTTTGGTATCCCTCGAACTGCTTCAATTTGACTAATCTTTACAATGTTATCAAAGCTTAAGTGGGCTAATCGTTTGTGCCAGAGCCAACTGTTCTCACTTTGACTGATAAAGCATCTTTCAACTTCTATTTCTTCCAAAATGTAAACTGCTCCACGAGATCTGACTCCTCTTCCTGTAACTTGTTTGGAACTATTTCTTCTAATTTTACAATGATGTGTAAAGAAGGTGACATTATAATTGGCATCACAAAGTTGTCCAACACTCAGTAAGTCATGCTTTAATCCTTCAACATAGAGGACATTATGAGATTTGGCATTTCCTTTCAAAGGTACAGTTCCTCTTCCAAGGATTTTGGCTGTTCCATTGTCTCCAAAAGATACTTCACCTCCATTGTTCCTTTTTAGAGTGAGAAACTTGTCCTTATTTCCTGTCATATGCTTAGTACACCCACTGTCAATATACCATTTAGTTTTATCATTATGAGCATAGAGAGCCAAGCCACAAATATCTTTATTGATGTTATTATCATGACTGATCTTTAACCTTCAATCTTCAGCTGTGTGTACAAAGTTGTTACATTTTGAGCACTCCACTTCTTGAGTGAGAATAGAGAAGGAATTTTGATTTTGATCATTGTTTTCTTCACTATACTGTTTTCTAAGAAAATTCTCACTTCTTTTAGGTCCTCTACAGTGAACAGCCTTGTGACCAAACTTGTAGAAATTATAGCAATGACCAAGAAAAGAACTTTGATACCTGGGAATTCCTTGTCTTCGTATGGGCTGGAAGTGATTTGTAATTTTTCTGCTTTCATCTTCAGTCCTTATGTTTGTCTGTAAGTTGTCAGGTTTGTTCAAGCTGATTACTTCACTTTGGAGTTTTTCAACCTTTTTCTCTCTTAGGACTAGTTGCCTTTGAGCTTCATTTAAAGGGTCATGAATTTTGGCTAGATTCTCCTTTAATTGATTGATAGTTCTGTTGATAGCTTGAGCTTCCTGATTCAAGTAACATTCTGGTTTGCCCTCATTCGATATGGAGATATAGCCCAAATTTCTTGAGTTTTCATCTCTTTTCTGATGTAAGAGCAAGCTGTCTAGTTTGGTAGAACCTTTCATCATTCTTGACTTTTGAAGATCTTCTTTGAGGGAGTTGATTTTCATTTCCTCCTTATGAATTACTTCCTTGAATCTTTTGACCAAAAGATTCTTTGCAAGTTGATGCTGGAGTTCTTGTTTTTCATTCAAGTTTTTCAGGTTGTCAATCTCTTCTAGGGCTGCAGTCAGTTCTGCTTCAAGGTCTACAACCGCTTCTTCTGATTCAAGCTGATCTTCAACGTTGTCATGTGCCAGAAATAGAATTTCATTTCTGTCGTTTTCAAAGAAATCTTCCTCTTCCTCTTCTTTAAGGTCTGAGACATATTCTTCCTCAGTTTTAGTAAACAGTGTTTGCTTGTCGGTTGTTCTTTGATCCTTGAAGTTTATTTGTGGAAACGATCCTCTTTGAAATCTCTTGAGGGGACACTTGGCAGCGAAATGTCAAATTTTTCCGCAGCTGAAACATTTTAGTGTGTGCTTCCCTTTATACCTTCCAGTTCCTCTTGGAAGCTTATTGACGAAATTAGTTATATCTTCATCAGAGATTTTGTGAAAATACTCACAGCAGATCTAAGAGATGATGTATCTCACAAGAGAATAATTATGATTAAGCAAGAAAATAGAAGAAGAGTGATACATGCAGTATAATGAGCAACAGAATAATATGGTACAGTAGAACTCAGATAGAAGCAATAATACTTCGGTCATACTAAATTATTAATCACAAATGGACATATAAATAATACAATGCATGAGGAATTCGAATGCCTAAGGTGGCAATTCGAATTAGCCTTCATGGAGTGATCAAAGGATCACTGGAGTGTCATCGGAGCACAACTAGGTGTCCTCATGATCATCGGAGCGCAACTAGAAGTCTTCATCATCATCAGTGGAGTCATCAATGCTCAAGTAACTGTCAACCATCAGTCAAACTAACTCTGGTAGGTGTAACTCAGTGTAACTAAGTGTAACTGAGTGTAACTGAGTGTAACTCAATGTAACTAAGTGTAACTAAGTGTAACTGAGTGTAACTGAGTGTAACTCAATGTAACTAAGAGTAACTGAGTGTAACTCACTGTAACTGAGTGTAACTGACTGTAACTGACTGTAACTGAGTGTGACTGAGTGACAACTGGACTGGTAGGTGAAGAAGGGCGAGTTGCTCCCTAAAATCAAGGAATAAGGGCACACTAAGCAACTGGAGGGCTAAAACTGAATAGTGAGAAGCTCCTGGGGGCTGGCTAACTGAGGGCTAGGTGTTGGACTGATGACTGGGATGCATGCAAAATGCATGCAAACCCTAGAATGGATGCAAACCCTAAAAGTGCATGCATGACTGAAAATGTAAATGATCAAAATACTGGTGGGACTAGGATGGAGTATAGGAATATCCTAACACCCCCCCTTAATCCATCCTGGGCCCTGGTAACTAAGACCAAAGGTCACCCAATACAATGAATAATAACAATCAATAAACAAAGGAAGTGGGAAAATTTCATGGGAAACATACCCCCTCCTCAAAAAATAGATTGTGAGGCACACATAAAAAATAAAAGCTCCAAACTCAAGCATGTGTGATGCTTGGTCATATGTCTGGAGGTATCTTCTTCTTGGGAAGAAGTGGATCATGCTCAAAAAGCATGTGCTTGTACTTGCTCTTCAGATCGAATATGATGAGAACAAATCCAACAGTATTAGAATGATCCTTGAACCTGTGATTCGAATCAGCTGAGGTAGGATCAAATTTTTGAATGTGCATATAGTCCTTTGTCTTCTCCTTCGAACCACCATGGGTGAGATTATGCCAAAAAGAACTATTACATCCTTGCTTGAAATCAAAATCAGATTTAAGACTTTCAAAACAGTTTCTTGAGATCTCCTTTGAACCAACAGGGGTGAGATCAAAACTATCATATGCATGAGAAATTTTCCCAAGCAGAATTTGCTTAGAACCCAAATTAGATACAAGACTTGAATCATGGCTTCTTGAGATCTCCTTTGAACCATGAGAGGTGAGATCAAAACCAGTAGATGCATGAGAAATTATCCCAAGCGAATGGCAATGGCCATATTCTTCGATGACCTTCTGAAAGCATGAATTTATGATCATATAGTAGTATAAAAGAGATGTTTGCTGAAGAGGAGCGAATGCATTACCTCCATTAGCTGATTTGACCTCTGAAATAATCATGTGATCATGATGCAAACCAACAGACTCTGGTACAAGAGAGGATTTAGGACCTTCTGCAATATCTAGAGTGTGAGCTGGCACAGAAAGAGAAGAAAATTTGAGCATGAGCGGAGAATCTGCAAGTTGTTTGTCAACAACTTCAATATGAGATGATACTGGTTCATGATCTGAGAGACCATCAAGAGGAGCGAATGCATCACTTTGTTTTCTTTCGAATGGGTTGGGACCAAGTCCTTCATTCTCTCTGCCAAATTTTCCATCCAGGTGAGCCCATATCTCTTTTGGAGTCCATAACTCTCTTGGAATTTCAACACCATCACGGTATTTGAATTGGAATCTCTGGTATGCAAACAAAGAAAACATTATTGCTGCAAAGTGCATGTCTCTTTTATTTAACCGGTCAATCTTCTCTTCAGGGGATTCGAACTCTCTTTCAAAATAACAATAAAAAAGATCATGGATCTTCAAGTCTGCTATCATTCTTGGTTTCCATTCATCATAGTTGAGTGGATTAAGAGGAGTAATTCCTGATGAATACATTGAAGCTGTAGAGGACCTGCAAAAACAATATAGAATAACTGCAACTGCTACTGCTGCAAAAATGCAGAAACTGCTGCAACTGTTGCACTCGAAATCTTGGTAATAACCTGCAAAAAACTCTCAAGAATGGAGATAAACAATTCTCTCAACATGCTCTGATACCATGTGAAAATACTCATAGCAGATCTAAGAGATGATGTATCTCACAAGAGAATAATTATGATTAAGCAAGAAAACAGAAGAAGAGTGATACATGCAGTATAATGAGCAACAGAATAATATGGTACAGTAGAACTCAGATAGAAGCAATAATACTTCGGTCATACTAAATTATTAATCACAAATGGACATATAAATAATACAATGCATGAGGAATTCGAATGCCTAAGGTGGCAATTCGAATTAGCCTTCATGGAGTGATCAAAGGATCACTGGAGTGTCATCGGAGCACAACTAGGTGTCCTCATGATCATCGGAGCGCAACTAGAAGTCTTCATCATCATCAGTGGAGTCATCAATGCTCAAGTAACTGTCAACCATCAGTCAAACTAACTCTGGTAGGTGTAACTCAGTGTAACTAAGTGTAACTGAGTGTAACTGAGTGTAACTCAATGTAACTAAGTGTAACTGAGTGTAACTGAGTGTAACTCAATGTAACTAAGAGTAACTGAGTGTAACTCACTGTAATTGAGTGTAACTGACTGTAACTGACTGTAACTGAGTGTGACTGAGTGACAACTGGACTGGTAGGTGAAGAAGGGCGAGTTGCTCCCTAAAATCAAGGAATAAGGGCGCACTAAGCAACTGGAGGGCTAAAACTGAATAGTGAGAAGCTCCTGGGGGCTGGCTAACTGAGGGCTAGGTGCTGGACTGATGGCTGGGATGCATGCAAAATGCATGCAAACCCTAGAATGCATGCAAACCCTAAAAGTGCATGCATGACTGAAAATGTAAATGATCAAAATACTGGTGGGACTAGGATGGAGTATAGGAATATCCTAACACCCCCCCTTAATCCATCCTGGGCCCTGGTAACTAAGACCAAAGGTCATCCAATACAATGAATAATAACAATCAATAAACAAAGGAAGTGGGAAAATTTCATGGGAAACATACCCCCTCCTCAAAAAATAGATTGTAAGGCACACATAAAAAATAAAAGCTCCAAACTCAAGCATGTGTGATGCTTGGTCATATGTCTGGAGGTATCTTTTTCTTGGGAAGAAGTGGATCATGCTCAAAAAGCATGTGCTTGTACTTGCTCTTCAGATCGAATATGATGAGAACAAATCCAACAGTATTAGAATGATCCTTGAACCTGTGATTCGAATCAGCTGAGGTAGGATCAAATTTTTGAATGTGCATATAGTCCTTTGTCTTCTCCTTCGAACCACCATGGGTGAGATTATGCCAAAAATAACTATTACATCTTTGCTTGAAATCAAAATCAGATTTAAGACTTTCAAAACAGTTTCTTGAGATCTCCTTTGAACCAACAGGGGTGAGATCAAAACTATCATATGCATGAGAAATTTTCCCAAGCAGAATTTGCTTAGAACCCAAATTAGATACAAGACTTGAATCATGGCTTCTTGAGATCTCCTTTGAACCATGAGAGGTGAGATCAAAACCAGTAGATGCATGAGAAATTATCCCAAGCGAATGGCAATGGCCATATTCTTCGATGACCTTCTGAAAGCATGAATTTATGATCATATAGTAGTATAAAAGAGATGTTTGCTGAAGAGGAGCGAATGCATTACCTCCATTAGCTGATTTGACCTCTGAAATAATCATGTGATCATGATGCAAACCAACAGACTCTGGTGCAAGAGAGGATTTAGGACCTTCTGCAATATCTATAGTGTGAGCTGGCACAGAAAGAGAAGAAAATTTGAGCATGAGCGGAGAATATGCAAGTTCTTTGTCAACAACTTCAATATGAGATGATACTGGTTCATGATCTGAGAGACCATCAAGAGGAGCGAATGCATCACTTTGTTTTCTTTCGAATGGGTTGGGACCAAGTCCTTCATTCTCTCTGCCAAATTTTCCATCCAGGTGAGCCCATATCTCTTTTGGAGTCCATAACTCTCTTGGAATTTCAACACCATCACGGTATTTGAATTGGAATCTCTGGTATGCAAACAAAGAAAACATTATTGCTGCAAAGTGCATGTCTCTTTTATTTAACCAGTCAATCTTCTCTTCAGGGGATTCGAACTCTCTTTCAAAATAACAATAAAAAAGATCATGGATCTTCAAGTATGCTATCATTCTTGGTTTCCATTAATCATAGTTGAGTGGATCAAGAGGAGTAATTCCTGATGAATACATTGAAGCTGTAGAGGACCTGCAAAAACAATATAGAATAACTGCAACTGCTACTGCTGCAAAAATGCAGAAACTGCTGCACTCGAAATCTTGGTAATAACCTGCAAAAAACTCTCAAGAATGGAGATAAACAATTCTCTCAACATGCTTTGATACCATGTGAAAATACTCACAGCAGATCTAAGAGATGATGTATCTCACAAGAGAATAATTATGATTAAGCAAGAAAACAGAAGAAGAGTGATACATGCAGTATAATGAGCAACAGAATAATATGGTACAGTAGAACTCAGATAGAAGCAATAATACTTCGGTCATACTAAATTATTAATCACAAATGGACATATAAATAATACAATGCATGAGGAATTCGAATGCCTAAGGTGGCAATTCGAATTAGCCTTCATGGAGTGATCAAAGGATCACTGGAGTGTCATCGGAGCACAACTAGGTGTCCTCATGATCATCGGAGCACAACTAGAAGTCTTCATCATCATCAGTGGAGTCATCAATCCTCAAGTAACTGTCAACCATCAGTCAAACTAACTCTGGTAGGTGTAACTCAGTGTAACTAAGTGTAACTGAGTGTAACTGAGTGTAACTCAATGTAACTAAGTGTAACTAAGTGTAACTGAGTGTAACTGAGTGTAACTCAATGTAACTAAGAGTAACTGAGTGTAACTCACTATAACTGAGTGTAACTGACTGTAACTGACTGTAACTGAGTGTGACTGAGTGACAACTGGACTGGTAGGTGAAGAAGGGCGAGTTGCTCCCTAAAATCAAGGAATAAGGGCGCACTAAGCAACTGGAGGGCTAAAACTGAATAGTGAGAAGCTCCTGGGGGCTGGCTAACTGAGGGCTATGTGCTGGACTGATGATTGGGATGCATGCAAAATGCATGCAAACCCTAGAATGCATGCAAACCCTAAAAGTGCATGCATGAGTGAAAATGTAAATGATCAAAATACTGGTGGGACTAGGATGGAGTATAGGAATATCCTAACAGATTTCACAATCAAGTGAACAGGATTCAAGATGCTGATGTTTGTTCTTCGTTGCTTTGAAAACTGCTTCAGTTGGTCCTGGTTCTTGAATCCTCATCTCATATGCTGTTATAATTCCTTGAATTTCTTCTATTTTCAGCTCATCCAAGTTCTCCTTGTCTTCAATAGTTGAAACCTTGGAATTGTATTTGGAAGTCAATGTTCCAAGGATCTTTTGTACCACCAGTATTGGGTCCATTGCTTCTCCAAGACCCCTCATGGTGTTTACAACTTCCTTAACCCTTTGAAAGTAGGCTGCAATATTTTCATCCAATGTCATTTTGAGACCCTCAAATTTACTTCTATGCGTTTGAAACTTTGCTTGTTTGACTTTAGAGTCTCCTTGATAGATGGTGGCTAGCTTATGCCACATTTCCTTAGCTGAGGTATAGTTCATAACTTTTTAGAATTCTGACTCACTTAGTCCTGCTAGAATTGCATTTACAGCTCTGCCATTATTCTCACATTCTTCTATTTCATCCTCTGAAGTTGGACCATTTGCTGGTTCCTTGTATCCATCCTTGACAATTTTCCAAGTATTGTAACCCAAAGAGACTAGATAAGTAGTCATTCTCTTGCTCCAATACACATAATTGCTTCCATCGAATCTAGGAACATCTCTGAACTTTGCTCCTCCCATTTTGTGTTCTCAAGGGACCTTCTTCAGCTGTCAGGTGTTTTGAAGAAACTTGATTTGATACCAATTGAAGAACACACCTCATACTGAGAGGGGGGGGAGTTGAATCAGTATTAGTTATTCGTTTCTCAATTTTCACTTTTAGTTTTTGTTGGAACTCTAGTAATGCTTAAAAAAAAGAAGCAATAAACATACACAGATTCACACAACAGCTCAGATTGATTTCCAAGTTAATATATATATAAATATAATTTGATTTATAAATATGAGGTGCTACAACACCACAAGAGGCTGCAACCTCCAAGAATGAACAAAGGGATGATTCAACATCCAAGCAAGATTCAACTTGCTTGAAAAGACTTACAAGTCTTTCCCTAGCTCCACCCTACCTCCCTGTACAACCTTCATATTACAAAATTCAAAATTATCAAAGCAGCTTCCTAAGTCTTTCTCATACTGTCATCGTAATCCTGACCACGTTCTCATCAAATTGTTGCCCAGAAAAATTATTGTTGGTTCATACAACTGTCTTCGACCTTGTCCTCCACACTTATGCCTCCCCAAAATCTTCCTTCAAGCTATGCGAATTCTCCCTTTTCAACACTCCTCAAAACAACGTTTTGATCTTTTATTTATATTTGATTTCTTCACGCAAATATGAGGCCGACTTGTTCAATCAAAAGAAACACGCTATTTTTAATTTTATTTCCTTAATTTCATGGAGGCCGACTTGTTCAGTATTTAATTAAATGATTTATGTATCTCTTTGTGCCAAGACTCGGCCTTCTCTTATGCTCGCAATTGTCTTCACTGTGATTGCCCGTAATTGCTTTTGAGTGATGCCCATGATTTCCTTGTCATGCACTTTAAACCATGCATGTAGCATACTTCTTTGAGCCCTCAATGTTGCCCGCGGGTGTGCTCTTTGATGTCCTTATGAGGCCATAACCCCATGCCCGCAGGGGCTCCTCCTTTTCATCTTGTTAAGTCTGCAATGGTCAGTTTGATGCCCGGAATCTCTTTCCTGTCCATTATTTCATTATGCCCACAATGTGGCTGCTCCAAAATGCCCGTAGTCACTTCCAGGATGCCCGCACTAGGGTTATTTAAGTGCCCTTCAACCATATTCCTGCGTGGAGTACCCATACTTCCATTTTGTAGCATCCCCGCAAGCTCACGCTTGCTTGGCATTGCTATGTCATCATTGGTTATACATGTGCCCGCAGCATGCTTCTTTGCCATGTCTTCAAGCCTTAGCCTTTGCCATTTTGTCTGTCTTCATTTGGGATACCTACTTCAAAAATATTTATGACATCAATGACAACAATTTGCCAACAGTCTCCCCCTTTGGCATGGATGTCAACCCGGTTGATCAAATTGAATTTTTGAAGAAGAGAAAAGCGAGTAGCTTATGATAGCTTCAATTGTTCTCCCCCTTTGACATCAATGGAAAAGGGATTTGCAAAACCTGCTCCCCCTAACACATCATCCACATATTACTGATCTTGTCCTCTGCCCAAGTTTTCAACCTGTTCACATAATACTCAGATCTTCAAAAGTTTGCTCAAGTCTTTAAGGGTTGCTTAAGTCATCTAAGTCTGCACATATATCAACGTCTTCTCATGTCATTCGTCAAACAACTTGTCACTGCCAAAAGCATCACCACTACTGCTCATGTCTACTGAAATTATCATTTATCAATCTACTGTTTACACCCACAAAGATTGTGCTAGTGTATCTCTGCTTCCATAGTCACGAACCAGTCCAAAAGGGGGCCATACAGGTAGGTACAGTCAAGCCTCAAAACAATCACGGCCCAAAAATTAGGGATAATATAACAAAAAAATATCTTGTACTGAAGAACACTTGCGTCTGCCTCAGAGCCAGTAATCACCCAACAATTTGCTCCTCAACTGTAGATGTTTCTGGACTGTTTACATACTCGAAAATCAGATCTGCTGCTCAACACTCTTCATCCTGCTCCCCCTATGTCTGCTGTCCGGCACTTCCTGTACATGTTGGTAATATTTTTATTGTTTCTTTTGTTGAGGAGAGAGCCCGACTCCCAATTTGTCTCTAAGGTTTTCAAAAGCTTCTCTTGGAAGTGGCTTGGTAAAAATGTCAGCTATCTGCTCTTTAGAGTTTACATATTCCAACTTGATCTTTTGATCATGTGCTTGCTCTCTCACGAAGTGATACTTAATGTGGAGGTGCTTGGTTTTCGAATGCATAACTGGATTTTTCGAAATACTGATAGCACTGGTGTTATCACAGTAAATTACAAGTGGCTTATTAAATTAGATCCCAATATATTCAAGGATTGGTTTCATCCATAGGAGTTGGGTGCAACATCCAGCTGTTGATATGTATTTAGCTTCAGTGGTTGATAGAGAGATGGATGATTGTTTTTTGCTTGACCAAGCCACCGGCCAAGTTCCAAGGAAGAAATCATTTCTGCTGGTGCTCTTTCTATCATCAAGGCTACCTGCCCAATCTACATCAGAAAATCCTATGAGTTCAAAGTTTTCATCTTTTGGATACCACAACCCATAGTCAATCGTTCCTTTAGGATATCTGAGAATTCTTTTGACAACGATCAAATGGGATTCCTTTGGATTTTCCTGAAATCTTGCTACTAACCCAACTGCTTGCATGACATCAGGACGAGATGCAGTAAGATATAGTAAACTCCCGATCATGGACCTATACAGTGTTTGATCTACAACAGGAGATTCGTCTTCTTTGCTGAGCTTACATCCAGTTATCATAGGAGTACAGACAGGGGAGCTGTCTTTCATACCAAACTTATGAAGCATATCTCTCAAATATTTGGATTGAGATATAAAAATACCTGTAGAGTCTTGTGAAATTTGTAGACCAAGGAAAAATGTTAATTCACCTATCATTGACATTTCAAATTCTTTTGACATTTCGTTGGCAAAATTTTGATTGAGACTATCTTCATTGCTCCCAAAGATTAGATCATCAACATACACCACTGTGATCAATAATTTATCATTACTGAGTTTTAGATAAAGATTATTGTTTGTATGACTTCTCTGGAACCCTTGCTGGATCATGTAATTATCTAAGCGCTCATACCAAGATCTTGGTGCTTGTTTGAGTCCATAGAGGGCTTTCTTTAATTTCCAGACACAGTCTTCCCTTCCTGGGGTTTCGAAACATGCAGGTTTTTCAGTGTAAACTTCTTCCTTTAATGGCCCGTTTAAGAAGGCTGATTTAAAATCCATCTGGTAAACTTTGAAATTTTTGAAACAAGAAAATGCCAAAAATATTCGAATTAGCTCCATCCTAGCTACTGGACAAAACGTTTCAGCAAAGTCTATTCCTTCCATTTGAGTGTAACCTTTACATACCAATCTTGCCTTATTTCTAGTAACTTTCCCATTTGCGTCCAGCGTGTTTTTGTATACCCATTTGGTGTCAATGATGTTTTTATCATTGGGTCTAGGTACTAATTCCCAGGTTTCACTTTTTTCGATCTGATCCAATTCTTCTTTCATTGCTTTTCTCCACAATTCATTATTAACAGCTTCATTGAAGTTTTTTGGTTCAATTGTTGAGAGTAGGGCTAGATTCCTCTTTAATGGTGCTGACCGGAGCTTCATACCTTCATCCAAATCTCCAATAATAAGATCCTCGGGATGATCTCGCATGATAGATTTTATGGAGGGTTTGTTACCTTTTGGAATTGTTGTGGTGGTGGAGATCAGTTCACTGTCTTCGATCTGTTTAGGTTGACTCATATGATCCTTTGATGGATTTTTTGTTGTTTCTTCTTCATCAGATGTATCTTCATCATCAGTCTCAACAGGGTCTGATTCTGATAATTTTTGCATCAATTCTTCATCTACAACAACATCTATACTTTCAACAATTCGCCTTAATCGCTTGTTGTAGCATTTGTATGCTCTTTTTTCAGTTGAATAACCCAGGAATATGCCTTCATCAGTTCTAGAGTGGAATTTTCCCAAATTATCATCAATGATTTTTATGTAGCATTTGCTTCCAAATTTTTTTAAATAATCTATGGTGGGATTTTTTCCTGTCCACAATTCATAGGGAGTCTTATTGCTATTGACTCTCAATTGTGCTCGAATTATTGTGTAAACAGCTGCTCCTACTGCCTCTCTCCAGAAAGTTTCAGTTAGATTAGCTTCAAGCAACATGGTTCTTGCAGCTTCTTGGATAGTTTGATTTTTTCTCTCAGCTATGCCATTTTGTTGAGGGGTGCGAGTTGTGCAGTATTGTCGCTTGATGCCTTCTTCATCACATAAATTTTTAAACTCTCCTGATGTGAATTCCCCTCCATTTTCTGATCTAAGACATTTAATGTTACGTCCACTCTCATTTTCGACCTTAGCTTTAAAAAGTTTAAATTTTTTAAAAGCCTCTGATTTATTTTTCAAGAAGGTGACCCAATTCATTCTAGAAAAATCATCAACAAACAACATGAAATAGAGCTCACCTTGAAGAGTTCGAGTTCTTGCAGGCCCACATAAATCTGTATGAATGATTTCAAGAGGATGTGATGTAGACTGATGCACTTTTGCCTTGAAGCTTGTTCTTACCTGTTTCCCATGTTGACATGAGCCACATAGCCTATTTACAGCTTTTGATATCTTTGGTATCCCTCGAACTGCTTCAGTTTGACTAATCTTTACGATGTTATCAAAGCTTAAGTGGGCTAATCGTTTGTGCCAGAGCCAGCTGTTCTCACTTTGACTGATAAAGCATCTTTCACCCTCTATTTCTTCCAAAATGTAAACTCCTCCAGGAGATCTGACTCCTCTTCCTGTAACTTGTTTGGACCCATTTCTTCTAATTTTACAATGATGTGTAAAGAAGGTGACATTATAATTGGCATCACAAAGTTGTCCAATACTCAATAAGTCATGCTTTAGTGCTTCAACATAGAGGACATTCTGAGATTTGGCATTTCCTTTCAAAGGTACAGTTCCTCTTCCAAGGATTTTGGTTGTTCCATTGTCTCCAAAAGATACTTCACCTCCATTGTTCCTTTTTAGAGTGAGAAACTTGTCCTTATTTCCTGTCATATGCTTAGTACACCCACTATCAATATACCATTTAGTTTTATCCTTATGAGCATAGAGAGCCAAGCCACAAATATCTTTATTGATGTTATTATCATGACTGATCTTTAACCTGCAATCTTCAGCCGTGTGTCCAAAGTTGTTACATTTTTAGCACTCCACTTCTTGAGTGAGAATAGAGAAGGAATTTTGATTTTGATCATTGTTTTCTTCACTATATTGTTTTCTAAGAAAATTCTCACTTCTTTTAGGTCCTCTACAGTGAATTGCCTTGTGTCCAAACTTGTAGCAATTATAGCAATGACCAAGAAAAGAAATTTGATACCTGGGAAATCCTTGTCTTCGTATGTGCTGGAAGTGATTTGTAATTTTTCTGCTTTCATCTTCAGTCCTTATGTTTGTCTGTAAGTTGTCAGGCTTCTTTAAGCTGATTACTTCACTTTGGAGTTTTTCAACCTCTTTCTCTCTTAGGACTAGTTGCCTTTGAGCTTCATTTGAGGGGTCATGAATCTTGGCTAGATTCTCCTTCAATTGATTGATAGTTTTGCTGATAGCTTGAGCTTCCTGATTCAAGTAACATTCTTGTTTTCCCTCATTCGATATGGAGATATAGCCCAAATTTCTTGAGTTTTCATCTCTTTTCTGATGTAAGAGCAAGCTGTCTAGTTTGGTAGAACCTTTCATCATTCTTGACTTTTGAAGATTTTCTTTGAGGGAGTTGATTTTCATTTCCTCCTTATGAATTACTTCCTTGAATCTTTTGACCAAAATATTCTTTTCAAGTTGATGCTGGAGTTCTTGTTTTTCATTCAAGTTTTTCAAGTTGTCAATCTCTTCTAGGGCTATAGTCAGTTCTGCTTCAAGGTCTACAACCGCTTCTTCTGATTCAAGCTGATCTTCAACGTTGTCATGTGCCAGAAATAGAATTTCATTTCTGTCGTTTTCAAAGAAATCTTCCTCTTCCTCTTCTTCAAGGTCTGAGACATATTCTTCCTCAGTTTTAGTAAACAGTGTTTGCTTGTCGGTTGTTCTTCGATCCTTGAAGTTTCTTTGTGGAAACGATCCTCTTTGAAATCTCTTGAGGGGACACTTGGCAACGAAATGTCCAATTTTTCCGCAGCTGAAACATTTTAGTGGGAACTTCCCTTTATACCTTCCAGTTCCTCTTGGAAGCTTATTGGCGAAATTAGCTATCTCTTCATCGGAGATTTCACAATCAAGTGAACAGGATTCAAGATGTTGATGTTTTTTCTGCGTTGCTTTGAAAACTGCTTCAGTTGGTCCTGGTTCTTGAATCCTCATCTCATATGCTGTTATAATTTCTTGAATTTCTTCTATTTTCAGCTCATCCAAGTTCTCCTTGTCTTCAATAGTTGAAACCTTGGGATTGTATTTGGAAGTCAATGTTCTAAGGATCTTTTGTACCACCAGTATTGGGTCCATTGTTTCTCCAAGACCCCTCATGGTGTTTACAACTTCCTCAACCCTTTGAAAGTAGGCTGCTATATTTTCATCCTCTGTCATTTTGAGACCCTCAAATTTACTTCTATGCGTTTGAAGCTTTGCTTGTTTGACTTTAGAGTCTCCTTGATAGATGGTGGCTAGCTTATCCCACATTTCCTTAGCTAAGGTATAGTTCATAACTTTATAGAATTCTGACTCACTTAGTCCTGCTAGAATTGCATTTACATCTCTGCCATTATTCTCACAGTCTTCTATTTCATCCTCTGAAGTTGGACCATTTGCTGGTTCCTTGTATCCATCCTTGACAATTTTCCAAGTATTGTACCCCAGAGAGACTAGATAAGTAGTCATTCTCTTGCTCCAATACACATAATTGCTTCCATCGAATCTAGGAACATCTTTGAACTTTGCTCCTCCCATTGTGTGTTCTCAAGGGACCTTCTTCAGCTGTCAGGCCTTTTGAATAAACCTGCTTTGATACCAATTGAAGAACACACCTCATATTGAGATGGAGGGGTGGTGAATCAGTATTAGTTATTCGTTTCTCAATTTTCACTTTTAGTTTTTGTTGGAACCCTAGCAATGCTTAAAAAAAAAGCAATAAACATACACAGATTCACACAACAACTCAGATTGATTTCCAAGTTAATATATATATAAATATAATTTGATTTATAAATATGAGGTGCTACAACACCACAAGAGGCTGCAACCTCCAGGAATGAACAAAGGGATGCTTCAACATCCAAGCAAGCTTCAACATGCTTGAAAAGACTTACAAGTCTTTCCGCAGCTCCACCCTACCTCCCTGTACAACCTTCAGATTACAAAATTCAAAATTATCAAAGCAGCTGCCTAAGTCCGTGTCATACTGTCATCGTAATCATGACCACGTTCTCATCAAATTGTTGCCCAGAAAAATTATTGCTAGTTCATGCAACTGTCTTCGACCCTGTCCTCCACACTTATGCCTCCCCAAAATCTTCCTTCAAGCTATGCGAATTCTCCCTTTTCAACACTCCTCAAAACAACGTTTTGATCTTTTATTTATATTTGATTTCTTCACGCAAATCTGAGGCCAACTTGTTCAATCAAAAGAAACACGCTATTTTTAATTTTATTTCCTTAATTTCATGGAGGTCGACTTGTTCAATATTTAATTAAATGATTTATGTATCTCTTTGTGCCAAGACTCGGCCTTCTCTTATGCCCGCAATTGTCTTCACTGTGATTGCCCGTAATTGCTTTTGAGTGATGCCCACGATTTCCTTGTCATGCACTTTAAACCATGCCCGTAGCATACTTCTTTGAGCCGTCAATGCTGCCCATAGGTGTGCTCTTTGATGTCCTTATGAGGCCATAACCCCATGCCCGCAGGGGCTCCTCCTTGTCATCTTGTTAAGTCCGTAATGGTCAGTTTGATGCCCGCAATCTCTTTCCTGTGCATTATTTCATTATGCCCACAATGTGGCTGCTCCAGAATGCCCTTAGTCACTTCCAGGATGCCTGCACTAGGGATATTTAAGTGCCCTTCAACCATATACCCGCGTGGAGTACCCATACTACCATTTTGTAGCATGCCCGCAATCTCACACATGCTTGGCATTGCTATGTCATCTTTGCTTATACATCTGCCTTCAACATGCTTCTTTGCCATGTCTTCATGCCTTACCCTTTCCATTTTGTCTGTCTTCATTTGGGATACCTACTTCAAAAATATTTATGACATCAATGACAACAATTTGCCAACAAACTCTACGACTGGAAAATGGAGAAATATGAATTACAAGCACGAGAATGTCGGACGATTGAATTTATCCCCAAGAAGAAAACTCAACACTGTTTTTCTGTCTCCATCATTCCAAATATCTTCGAAAGAAAAATTAGAGAGTATCCAACAATCGCACCAGTGAGAAACGAGTCGTCAACTAAGTCACTTGACATGAGGACACGGGACACGAGTGTCCCCAAAATACTATTGTCCCCACGGGACACGGTGAGCCCCGTAATCAGGACACGTTTTATATACATATATATATATTTTTAAAATATATTAAAATTTAAAAATATAGACATATAGATCCAATAAAATTTAACATTCTCAATTACAAATATTCAATAGAAATTACATTTACAATTACAAATATGAAATATTCAATAGAAATTAGATCATTCACAAATCAAAACACATTTGTCATTCACAATCACAAATCACAATGAGACATTGAGACACATAGATGCATGTTAGAGACTCGGAACCATATTTCTCATTAAGTCATCAAAATCAAAATGTATTACATAGATGTCGGAATGCCACTGGGCACTGGCAAATGCCAAATAGACTAATAGTCTAATAGTATAATAGTAAATACAAAAAAGGGGTGGATCAAGATGGAAGAATCCCATCTGTCAATGACTCAATAGTCCTCCTCCATGCCTGAATCAACAAACTCATCACTGCCCTGATCCTCCTCTGCCAATCTGACTAACTGCATCTGTTGGTGTGGAGGATGACCCCTCCATACAATCACCCTCATCAAAAGTGACTGGCTCTAGCATTGGATCATGAAGATCCATGTTGGCTAATGTCAACTCAGTATTGCTGTCCAAACCCATCTCATCAGGAAAGACATCCCACATCTGTGTCTTTCCCTTTGCCCACTCCTCCCTCTTCCTGTAAATAAGACGAAGGCTGGAGTGCACATACACCATCGTCTCTGCCCTGGATTGCTCAAGCCTGCTCTTCTTCACACTGTACAAGTTCCCATATGTGCTCCAATTCCTCTCACAACAAGAGGATGAAGTAACTTGAGAGAGGACCCTCAAGGCTATCTTCCGTAGAAGAGGGAATGTTGCCCCATGAGTTGTCCACCAAACAAGGGGTTTCTTAACCCCCATGTCTCTAACCACCTCATATCATCCAAATCTCCCAGTTCCACTGGAAAACTCATAAAATGCGTCCTCCACCACCTCAAGGTGGTCTCTATCCTGAAGTAGCCGTCTAAATGTTATCTTCCTCCCCTCTGAGATCTCTCCATCCATGTGAGGAGGGAATCTGGATGAGGGCCTCGACCCACCACTGAGCCAATCCTGAGCGTAGAATCTGGGGTTCAATGAGTGGGCCAAGCAATGCAAAGGTGTGCAATTCTTATCCCACCTGGAGATAAGAATGCCCTGTATGATGGACCATAAGTTCTCTGTCGATGTCTCATACTCAGCACACTCATTCTCCATAACAATGGTCCTCATGGACTCAATCATGGAATCCCACCCCTCATAAACATCTCCTAGGATGGGCTGGTTTGTGTCTGCAAACCGCAACAAATAAATGATTGGCTCCATGATCTTGATGCTAAGGACTACCCTATCCTACCAACCATCATATAATACTGTGTCCTTCACCTTTTGTGAAGCATTCTGATCCGACTTTCTCCAAAAATCCCTATACTCTGAAATCACCATGGACCCAAGAGCGGTTTTGACCTCTCTCAATCTCTTGAGCATGATGAATGAGGAATCAAACTGAGTATCTGCAACCTTCAACAATGAAAGATGTGTGTACTCTTTGTATATTTTGAGGGCATTGGTGTGGTTTTGTACAAAGTTACGGATATGGCGTGCATCCTCAATAAGTTTGCCAATGGATGGCACATTTGAAGCAATAGATTTTAGTGCTAAATTCAAAGAATGGACAATGCAAGGTGTCCAAAATACCTGTAAGATCAATAAAAGAAAGTATGAATGAGTCATTGAGTCTAGACTCCTAGACTCTACAAGACTACAACTAATTTACAAACTTACAAACAACTCAAAATTTCAAATAAATGATTAAATTAACAATCACATACCTATGGATATTTAGCTTCCACAATCATGCCAGCAGCCTTGCAAACAAGTGCATTGTCCATGATGATTTGTACACAAGAATCAACACCCACTTCTTCAATGACTTTGATGAACAAATCACCCATATATTGTGCATCCTTGTATTTCCCAAGAGCATCCACCGCTTTCATGAACACCGGTCCATTTGTGGAAGACACCATGAAATTGATGAGTGGATGGCGTGCTGGATCCGTCCATCCATCCGAAACAATACTAACACCCCATGTGGACCATTTTGATTTAATTGGATCAATAATTTTATCCACCTCCTTCTTTGCCTTAACCAACAACGTGGTTCTAAGCTTATCTAAACCAGGAGGCACATAACCAGTTGGAGCTCGTTCCATTATAGATCGACACATCTCAAAGTACAATGGTGACTGTGCAACATTGAATGAGATGACGTTGAGGTAGAAGAAAAATGCAATGGAGAGGTCTACCTCTTCTCGTGCCTCTTGTTGGAAAATCCTATCCATTGGACCTCTTGAAGTTGGCCTCTTTCTTGTTGGATAAGCAATAGCATCAACCCCACTCCTAGTGCTAGAGGGTTTCCTCAAGAATGGAAGAGGATCCTCACGATGAAATGTCTTGCTTGTTGTAGCCACCTTCCCTACCCCAACATGGTCTTCTCTTTCCATCTCCCTCCTTTGGTTAGCACTCACAGCTTTGCATGAAGAAATCCCGCAAGGGAGGGCCAACAAATGACCTTTAACCCGGTAATAGGTTCTCTTGAAATCATGCTTGCAGAAATTGCAAGTCCAACACACATTGCCTCCCCCACCAAGCTTTGCTCCAACACCTTCTTTCCTTGTCACATACTTCCACAAAGGGTATTTACTCTCTTGTGCTTGTTGTTTTTCCAAAGCATGGCTATAATGAGGATGATCTTGACTAGAACCAGTTGGAGCACTACTAGGAGCAGAAGGGGTTGTGCTTGGAGGAGGAATAGGACGAGAGGGAATAGATGGGGCATTCTTCCCTTTCCTTTGGCCTCTACCTGCTGCCCTAGATGGTTGAGACATTTTCCTTCAACCTTGCTAGTGAAATCACACTTGAATCTCCTTCACCTGCAAGAAAACACTCTTGAATCTCCTTCACCTGCAAAAAAAATGACTTTGAGCTCTCTCTAACTCTCCCTCACACTCCCAACAGTTAGCAAATGACAAAAAAATGTGTTTTTATGGGCCCGCGGGATCTTCCTCACGCAATTTTCGTGTCCTGTTTTCCCCCCACGTTGCACAGTTTTCCCCACGCGTGTTCCGATTTTGGGACACGAAAAAAGTTGTGTCCCCAACGCGGGGCCAGTGTGTCCGTGCCCAAACGTGGCCCACGCGACACGGGGGCCCTGGAGGACGTGTCTGGTTACACAGGTCGTCAGGTGTTCCACCATTGAGCTACAAAGAACAATAGTCACCCTCATTCCATGTCGAGAAAGTATCAAAGAATATAGGAGAACAAGGTCGACTTTGGAGTTTGGTCGAAACGTTCATAGGTCAAGTTGCAAGATGGTGGGATACACAAAGAAAGAGGAGAGAAAACCCCAACAAGGGAAGTACAAAAGCCACACAAGTAGAAGATCATCTGAAACCAAACGACAACAACCGAAGCATGAACCTTGACACATAAATTATAATCAAAGTGGAACAAGTCGACAAGAAACTATCGAACAAAATGCTTGACCAACTCGACACACATCTGACCAACACAACACCAACGAACGAGAAAAGTTAAGTCATCAAACCCGACAGAAGGAACAAAAAAGGCGGTATGTGGCAGATGAATCCTCGACCAACTGTCAATCGAATTTATTGCCTCCATTAAATTCGCAATTGATACAACCAACTACTACGTGCTCACCCATGCCTCACAATTTTGCTATAAATATTGAACTGGAAGAGACTTGGACGTTATTCTGCGAAGAACTCGAGCAAGAGAGCATTGATACTCCTAAAAACACGGAATTCACTACCGAACCAGAAAACCCTGCAAACAAAATGTCTCCCAAGAAATCTCAAGTAACCACAAGATCCGCAGCTTCGAAAGTTCGACAATTGGAAGAAGCAGATACACCATTGAAAGTTTGACTCCAGAACATTCGCAATGCAAAAATTGTGGAACAACAATGGAAGAGAATCTGGAACGAAATTTTGGAATGGGGAAAGGATTCTGATGGCTGATGGCGAGAGGAAGCCCAGAAACTCTGAGCAAGCACCATATTGAACTATATCCACACACCCTTGGTCGATAGCTTTGCAGGACTCAAAGAGGTGATAATGCAGTTCATTGTGAGCAGATACCACAATGGAAAATTCTACTTCGACAAACCAGTTGGGATTAATGGCGACCTGATCGATTAGATCACCGGACTGTCAAACAAAGGGGATAGAGTACCTGTTCGACCAAACCTTGCTTTGATTAAATATTTCACAGGTACCCTCGCAGGAAAAAACTGCAGAGGGTTAGTTTTCAACCAAATCATCTATGGCACACATAAAATAGTGGCGAGAATCGTGTCAGCCACATTAACAAGTACTGGTCGAGGATCCGACCTCAAAATCGACATGCTTGAAGCCATACAAAATGTGGCAACAAAAGCAAAAGTCTACTAATGGGATGATCACTTGGCGGGAATTGTCCGACATATGTGCCATAAATGCCAAGAGGAGGGATCCAACATCCGATATCCCTCACTGATCATTTGGATCGCCATGGATCACCTTCGACCCATAGGCGACAGAGAGTTTACTGCATCCAAAGGACCAATAATGTGGAACTTCCGTTCCATTCTCAAAAGGCGGATGTCGACTCGGTGCGACGACAGCCAAAATTTGGCTTGAAAATTGGTTCCAAGCATTAAAAGTACAAACAATTAGATGGAGAGTCCCACAAAATGTTTGTCGAAGTCTGCCTCTGATCGCACACATCCAGCTAGCACTCGACCACACGTCAGTATGGTATCTAGAGGGAGCAGCAGAGGAGCTTGAATTTTATCCTACGATCGAGAGAATATTTGAAGAACTACGCCGACAGTCCAATACTACCATTAAAATACCACCATAAGCAAAATTGGTCGACCAACCAATAGTCGAACCTTTGACAGATGCTGAGAAAGAAGAAGACTATGAAGTGTGACTCTACCTCAACACATTTACAATGAAGGCTGAGTAGATTATCGACATCAATCCTCTAGGGATTGCGATGACTCCTCGTCAGGAGCCATTGAATGCATCCGACCAGTCGAATGATAGTACTTAGTCGGATACTCCACTCCCGGAATATGCCTTAACAAAAGAAAACATCTGTCGAGATATTCAGAGCACGACATAACATAAATAACACAACACAGGGGAAAGGGAAGCGAAAGATTATACTCCAGGAACCAATGGAAGAAGATAACGTTGAACTATTCGACTAGGCATCACATGTATTGGAAGATGCTGCCAAAAACAAAATATTTGTAGCCGAGCAACTAGGAAAATTCCTTACAGAAGAAAATCAGCAATAGGAATAGGCACCGTCGAGCAAGAAAGTTAAATTCGCAGACAGGCCACATGTCGTCCTCACTAACAGTTCACCACCACCTTCCCCAACTTCTATTATGGAAGAAGACGGGCCAGCTACCTCGACTGCTGTCACACCACCACTCACTACTACTTTGGTTTTTAGCCCCAGTTTTGTACATCAACTCCCTGCTCCCCTCAGAGCAAAAATCCAGACTGACTTCGACCTGCAAGAATTCATTAACCAGCTACCGTCAATCCTGCTTGACTGGAAACGACTTATCATAAAGAAACCAGTTGTAGCCAACCCCAACTCGCCACCTGACTTACCTCCATTAGATGTCCATATATCTAAACAAATTCCACCACCATCAACCTCCGTTCCAACCATCATCGGATATACTGAAACCATCATAGAGAAAAACCCCGATCCTACAAGTGAGGTTGAATCGCAGCAATCATCCACCTTTACACCCTTACTAGTCGACCAACCCACTACACTTCCATCACCAACCCCCTCAGTTCAGGAAGTCGCCGACCAGTTGGATGCCATCGAGATACCACTAGACAATTTTGAAACTCCCGAACCACCTGCTGAACCTGCCATGACAAGTAACCAAGAATTACCTTCGTCACATGAAAACCCGACCTCAACTGAAAGTTATGATATAACCCCCTCTCCATCGATAGAACCCGGCACAACCGACTTACCAACTTCACCGCCAACCGCTTCCCTGCTACCGACTACTTCCCCACCATCGACTGGACCAACTACAGTCGACTCCCCAACTCCAGTTGACGCATTTGAGATACCATCTCCTCCTACTGTCGACTTAACTCCTGCAACCCTAGCGGAGCAACAAAATGAAGAAACACACTCGGCACCGGATAAAGAGTTGGTCTACAAAGAAAAAACCGCAGAAAAGCAGACATAACCTCGAAAGACAAAGGAAAAAGAGTCAGAAAGGAAAAATAAAAAGCAAAGGAGAGAAAAGAAGAGGAAAGAAAAAGAACAACATAAATAACAACAACATCTGCAACACCTTCAACAACAACGTTTACTCACTGTCCATCTAGATCAGCTGGATACTATTGCCACTTTTGACCCCCGAAAAGCAAAAGAAGAAGAACTAGATCTACTTACAGACGCTATCGATCGAGAGCGTAGGAAAAGAAGAAATGAAGACAAAGAGCGCATTGAAACACTTCAAGCAGAACAATCTTCATTTCTGGCTAAGTGTGCGAACTTAGTCCAACAAGTAATATCACTCTCGTTGAGAATCGACACCGAAAACCCACTCGACAAAGCATATGCATTATTTGAAAATGTCGTGTCGACTCTCCAACAACAGTTGGCTAAGGAACGACATGATCAAGCAAAATAAACATCTATCATCATGACAAACCAGTATACGGCCTTCATAGAAGCACATAGTGATCTGTTAGCACAATCTGCCAAAGAAGCTACTGCGACCACATACGTATTGTGCAACTGGTATACACATTATGGCAATGTGTTTGTTGAAATGCAGAGAACCTGTGATCTTATTAACAACCTCCAACAGCAACAACAGGCCGCTGATGAAGCTTTCACACAAATCCTTGATGACCAAATCAGTATGGAGCATAGGAAGCTAGCAAAGATGGAGAAGAAAGAAGATCAATGGATCACACAAGCTTGAGTAAGCTTGAAAAAAGTCGACAAGATCAGACCACAGCTTCATCAACTGCTCTCCATTGTCGACAACGAAACACTTGTACTGGGGCAAGACATGATCAATATTCGAGACCGACCGGTTCACGACAAAATAAAGAACCTGTGCAGCCTTACTACCCTTACTATCGATATTCAGAATGCACTTCATGAGTGGGAATATTTTCAACATCACCTATCAGTACTGCAAAAGCCATTGTCGAAACCTGCGTCCAACAACAATTATCTACAAGCACCAGTCAGTTCCAACAGTAACGACAAACTTTCTCATTACTCAATTGTATCCAATTTTGTCAGTTTACTCCAGTTCAGTTCGCATCTCCCTATTTCTTCGGAATGAAGAAATGTTTTGTTGGTGGGGGAGATGTTGGAGGAGCCTAAGTCAGTCGATCGACTAGGTCCTCCGTTCGACCACTTCGTAGAACAGGTCGAACCGTTGTGTCGATCACTACATGTCGATTCGGTTAGTGAACCGACAGGCCGCTATGTAACTGTATGTAAAGCATATATATAGGCTGGAGAGCCGGATACAAAAGGGAACTGAAGCATTGTAACGCATCTCTGTACTTGTTTTGAGTAATAAAGACTTGTTTGCTCTACCTCCATTACGTATCTTTGTTCTATCTATATAATTGCTTATTCCATATCATGTATCGCTGGTAACTATGCAATCCCCTTAACTACAACAATAGTGAAGCAGTTTGGCTTCGCAAGATGTTGGAAGGATTGTTCGATACAAAGATATATGTGATTGATATTCTCTGTGACAATCAGATTTGTATCAAGATGTCAGAGAATCCAATGTTCCATGATAGATCGAAGCATATTGAGATCAAGTATCACTTCTACAGTCATGCGTTAAGCTCAAACACATGCTACTGTAATTAATGAGCATAAATACAACTAAGTAAGTCTAGAAATAACAGCGGAAATAAATAGTGGACAACAGTGACATTTAACACATTTTGACACAAGATACTTTTGGTCAAAAGATCCTGGAAAACCCCCAAAGGGGAAAACTAGCCAAGAAATAAATTTTATTATTTTCAGAGCCCACAAAAGATGATATTATAGTAGACATATATTGACAAAAATTACATCAACTTATCTTGGAAATCGTGCCTCTCAACCCCCTTGAAAATTGCACCTCAACTTCTCGAAATCTATGCCAGTCACAGCAATAAATGCTGTACAAACAAATCTCGATTTTTGTGCAGAATTCCTGTAGGCGATGGTTTGGACTGTACAGATTCTTCTCCTGTATAAAATGGATCAAAATCTATGCTAGACTCTTGCCTCGATTTCTGTGCTCATGACTGTTGTACGGCCAACAAGTAGCGTTGTATGGCCCCCACAAATCTGTACAGTATAGCTGCCTTAAATGTTGGTACTCTTTCTTGGGATGCATGCCCTCTTCCCACCTTGAAAAGTGTGCCCCTCTCACTGCTGGGACAACATTAACTTAGCTGTCATTTTCCCTGAAGTGCATGCCCCTCTTCCCTCTTTGGAATGTTTCCTCTCTCTTTCTTATCTCTTCACTTTCTCAAAAACTCTCTTGGAAATTGTGCCAATGAGTCTCACTCAAGCTTCTTTTATTTTTCATTTTAGGGTAACTTCCCTAACTCTTCATCTTCTACGGTCAAGATCGAATTTTGGCCCACAAAGATCAATGGCGGTGATTTAATCTCAAGTTTATATGACTTAAGTCACTTAAGTCATGAAGCTATATAAAAATCACTTTTCTCTCGAAAATGTCACTTTACCCCAAAATAATAGAAGACTCTAACTTGAACTTTATAAAAATCATTTTTATAAAGGCACTTTATAAAGTCATTTAAGTGAGACATATTGCTTGGACCCTTGCACCTAGGCACAATAAGTGCATAAGTACCTCCGAGCTACAAAATCTAACACACTTCAGTGCAGAAGGAGGTAAATCTAAGTAGCCCTCATCACAAGGAAGAGAAGGATATGACGGAACTCTTCCATATCTAGATCCAAATCAAGAAGGGCAAGGTTGATGCTCTAGTCGATTTCGGTTCACAGACAAATTTCATAGCAAAAGATCTGGTAAGTAAGTTTGGATTGGAAGTACATGATCATCCTAGCCCCTATCCATTGGATGGGTAAATAAAGATACATAATTTAGGGTCACAAAACAGTGCAAGCTTAAATTTTCCATAAGTACAGAATATATTGATGAAGTGGAGGTAGACGTAGTACTCCTTGATGTTTGTGGTATAGTGTTTGGAATTCCCTACATGTATAAAATGGATGCGATCTTCATGAGGAGAGAAAACCAATACTGCTTGATCAAGGATGAGAAATCTCACTAGTAAGCACCAACCAAGTGAAAAAGCTGATCAGTTCAAGTAGAAAGTTTGTATTGTTTCGTTTGGAAATCTGGAATTTGAATTCATCTTAAGCATAAATAATTTCTGCAAACCCTAAAAAATACATCATTTAGGAGCCTTTCTTAGGGATGCATTTTATTTCTATTTAGGTCGTACCTTTAGGACAGTACCCTGCTTCTCAAGATCTGATTTTTAAAACAATTTGTGGTATTTTTTGCTTGCTGGTTATTAACAAAAAATTAAGGTGAATTTAACCCTAGATTTGCTCCGGAACTTAGCCCTATTTGCATTCGTTTCAGCTATCTTTTGTTGGGTTAAATTGTCAACTGTTTAAGAGTGGTTTGTTGGTTCAATTTACATTATAAAAACACTTTTACAACAGTGATCCAAGTAGATCTTAGATCTGATATTTTTATGGGATTGTTATAAATTCATAGAAGCATCAATTTTCCATTCGCTCTAATCTATGATCTGTTGTTAAGATCAACTTAATTAATCTCACATAATACATAAATTTTATTGTGCATATAAAGTGTCCCCTAATTTGTTACATTTAAAACATAGTTGCTTGTTTTATTCTAGCTTAATTTACACTCATATTCATTCACTTTAAGGGTTAACATTTTTATAATGTTGTAGTACATCTATTGCTGGTCTAAATCTTCACTTTTATAACAAGTACATCACATTTGAAATCTGGAAATTAAGGGGAAAAACTAAAATTTGACATAAACCCTTGATCAACCATACATTCATAATAATTCAGATTTGAAATTGTATTAAATCTTTCCAACTTAGTTTGAAGTATTTCCAAGGGAATTAATTCTTAAATCACATATCTAAAACCATTTTCCAATGCAATACCTTTGAGACTTAGTTGATACTAGGGAACCTGCCATAGTGTTGGATTTTTATTGAAGCAATAAAGTGAAGAGAAGTTGTTGTTGAGGTGACAATGACAACATTTTTATAGTTGCCATAAGCTAAACCCTAGTGAAGACACTGCATTTGAGGGATGCTAGTTTTTGTGGTAACATTTTGACGTTGTTGTTGAGGACATGGTTGTTTCTGAAAAGAATCCTATGCTTCAACATCTCGATGAGATAAACTTAATAACACATATTAGATACTTCATTTGGTGACTCCATGAAGGAACATAGTCTTTAGGGAACCTGCCATAGTGTTGGATTTTTATTGAAGCAATAAAGTGAAGAGAAGTTGTTGTTGAGGTGACAATGACAACATTTTTAGAGTTGCCATAAGCTAAACCCTAGTGAAGACACTACATTTTAGGGATGCTAGTTTTTGTGGTAACATTTTGACATTGTTGTTGAGGACATGGTTGTTTCCAAAAAGAATCCTATGCTTCAATATCTCGATGAGGTAAACTTAATAACACATCTTAGATACTTCATTTGGTGACTCCATGAAGGAACATAGTCTTTGTTCTTTGCAAATTTTGAAAGGCATTGTTGGGTGTTTAGGTGAGCACACTCAACAAGTTTGAAGGCATTTGAAGGCTTGCCTTGGTGACTCCACCACATGGTATTGTTATATAAAGTATGAAGATTTGAAGCATGGATCTTTCTTGCAAAGACTGGGATGAATTGCTTGGCCCTTTAGACTTCTCATGCATTCTAGGATTTCCACATGAGTGCCAATATGATTTATGGAAAAAACACGCTCTGAGATTCTATGGAAATCATGGTAATGAACATCTACATTTTATTGCATGTTTCATGGATTTTATTGTAAAGTATATCTTGGTTTATGAAGATGAAATTAAGAAGATTTTTATTTTTTATATAAGGAAGTATGCAAGGTAATGGTATTATAATCTTCCTCCAAAGAAGATATCTTGATTTTGTGATTTCCTCATAGTTTTTGAAGAATCTTGGATGGATATAGAAGATCAATGGGAATGATTAAATGATACATCTTCTTGTGTTTCTATTTATAAAGTAAAGAAAAACAAACTGAGAAATTATGCAAACATATAAAATGAACTCTTCAAAAATTCTCTTAAACGAAATCAAGGCTCAAGAAGAATCATAGTGATTTTTATTTGCAATAATAATAATAAGTACTTAAATCATCATTTGTTTCAAATTTGGAATATTTTTGTGACAACAATTATGAATTTCTCTCAATCTTTCCCCTCCCACCATTCTCTAAATTGACAAAAAAAGAGAAGAGAAATTTCTTTAAGTTATCAAAAAATGGCAATGGAGGGAGGAACACTGTTAGTTTTTCTACTTTAATTCAATATTATCTAGGATCTTTAACTGAAAGAATAACAAGCACAACAATACACAAAAAACACAATACTTTTCCTCGAGGAAACCATAAAGGAGAAAACCCCGCAACTTCCTTCTAGGGGATCTATCGCCCCGACTTACAATGGAAGTTTTACCTCAATGACTTTACATGACCAAATGTAATAATGACATCTCTGACCGGAGGGAAAAACATCTCCGTAGGAGGTACAAATAAAATATAATAATAATATCAATATAAAATAGAATTGAATATCTTCCGAAGTTACAATTACATCAACACTCCCTCTTAACTCAGAAGGTATTCTCTCGCCACAGTCATCATTGCTCTGGATCCATGTTAGTTTTTCTACTTTAATTCAATATTATCTAGGATCTTTAACTGAAATAATAACAAGTGCAACAATACACAAAAGACACAATAGTTTTCATCGAGGAAACCATAAAGGAGAAAACCCCGCAACTTCCTTCTAGGGGATCTATCGCCCCGACTTACAATGGAGGTTTTAGCTCAATGAATTTACATGACCAAATGTAATAATGACATCTTCGACCAGAGGGAAAAACATCTCCGTCGGAGGTACAAATAAAATACAATAATAATAACAATATAAAATACAATTGAATATCTTCCGAAGTTACAATTATATCAACACTCCCTCTTAACTAGGAAGATTTTCTCTCACCATAATCATCATCACTTTGGACACAATTCAGGACAACGCCATCATCGATGGATCATCTTCAATGCTGGAACATCATCATCAACACTAGATCATCATTGTTGCTGCTGCAACATTCTTCATTCCGTTGATCATTGATTAGTGACATCTCTCGAATCTATCTGTCATAGGAATTTCTATAGAGCCAACCCTTTTTCATGTTGGATGTAGGTCTTTATCATCTCCACGAGCAAGCCATCAAGTAGGTACAACCCAGGACCAGTCATTACATTGCCACTGCAAACACCTACGTCTCCTACTATCGCCTCATCGTCTCTAGATCTCATCTCATCATCACACGGAGCATAGCCCAGATGCACATCTCATGTCCCACAACGGTCAACCCGCGTCTACCAGCATGGGAGGACAATTCGGAGCACCCCAGGTGCATTACGTCCCAAGGACAACCTACGCCTTCCACCATGCGAGATCTTGCCTAGGCGCACACACAATGACTTATGACCGGTGGACCTCTCAATGTCTCCAGTATGGGAGGACAATCAGGAGCATCCCAGATGCATTATGTCCCAAGGACCACTTACGCCTACCACCATACGAGAACCAACCCTTACATCTACCAGCATGGGAGGAAAATCAAGAGCATCCCAAATGCATTACATCCCAAGGACCACCTACACCGACCACCATGCGAGAATGGCTCTATCTTCTCCAGCATGGGAGCACATCCCAGGGCACACTAAGTGCATTACGTCCCAATGGACAACCTGCGTCTTCCACTATGCGAGAACCAGTGCATCTGCGTCTTCTGGTATCATCACTCCCTCTTAGGAGGAACCTTGATCTGGAAAACACCAAGCTTCTCTCTGAAGTACTCGAACTTCACTCTAGCTAATGACTTGGTCAACACATAGGCTATCTGCTCGTCTGTCGCTATATATTGGAGCTTCACTGCTCCTCTCTGCACCATATCCCTGATATAGTGATATTTGATCTCGATGTGCTTTGACTTGTCATGGAACATCAGGTTCTCGAACAACTTCACACAACTCTGGTTGTCACAGAAAATACAAGTCGCCTCTAACTAGAGATCAAACAAATCAGATAGTAGCTTCCTAAGCCATACAGTCTCACAGCTAGCCGAACAAGCTGCAACATACTCTGCTTCGGCTGTACTCAGTGCCACGCACAACTGCTTCCTGCTAAACCAAGAGATCATACCGGATCCCATACTAAAGCAGCATCCCAAAGTGCTCTTCCTATCTGTGACATTGCCTGCCCAATCCGAATCAACATAACCCTGCAGGTTAATCTTCTGATTCATGTCATACTTGAGCCCATAGTCAACTGTACCCTTCAGGTACCTCAATACATGCTTTGCAACAATTAGGTGAACATGTCTCAGATCCGTCAAGAATTGTCTCAGGGTGTTCACAACAAAGCATATGTCTGGTCTCGTGTTCATTAGGCATATCAATGAACCAATCATCTGACGATACATCGTGGCATCAACTAACTTTGATGAAGCATCACACAGTAGCTTCAAGTTCGATGCCATAGGTATGGCCATAACCTTGCAGTCCATCATTGTGAACCTATTCAGAATCTCTACTGCATGCTTCCCTTGTCCAAGGAAGATTCCATCTGCACTTTGCCACAACTCCATGCCTAAGAAATAATGCATCATACCCAGGTCCTTCATCTCGAACTCTGCGACAAGCCTCCTCTTCACATCTACTATGAGCTCATCCTCACCTGTCAGAAACAAGTCATCTACATACAACAGTAGTATCACTGGACTTACGGCTTCAACCTTGAAGTAAAGGTTGGGATCCACTTTACTCCTAGTAAAGCCCAAGCTCATAAGGAAACTATCCATCCTTTCGTACCACGTCCCGGGTGCCTGCTTCAATCCGTACAAGGCCTTCTTCAATTTGCACACATGAGTCTGCCTGTCATGTGTCTCAAATCCCAGTGACTGCTCCACGTACACTTCCTCTTCTAATACACCATTCAGGAATGTTGTCTTGACATCCATCTGGTGTACCTTCCATTTCATCACTGCAACCAGTGCAAGTACAGATCTGATGGAAGTGTATCTAGCTACAGATGCAAATGTCTCCTCGTATTCTATGCCTTCCTTCCGGGAGAAGCCACGTGCCACAAACCTTGCCTTGTGTTTCTCAATGCTACCATTTGTAGCATGGTTTATCTTGTAGATCCACTTCGAAGTCACTACAGACTTCCCTTCCGGTCTCAGAACTATCTCCCAGGCATCATTCTTCATGATCGACTGGTACCCCTCGATCATGGAATCCTTCCATTCTTTTCTCTCTGTGGCTTCCTCATAGTTGGAAGGTTCTTTGTCAATGATGTCACACAACAGGGCCACATAGCTGGAGTATGGTCTAGGTCTCTTGCTTTCTCTGTGCATCCCATCTAGAGCGCTATACTTCTATGCATCTTGTATTGCCTCTCATATCCATGATGGTCTCCTCTTGTGGGAGTTCTTCTCACGAGGTGGATCTACAGGTTCTTGTGGTTCTTCCATTTCGCGGTCTTCATGATCTTCTGGAACTGCTTCCTCCATCACTAAATATCGAATCCTGGGAACTTCAGGTTCTTCAATATCTTTAATAGGTAGTTTTCTTGATTTGTTGTATGCTGAGTCTTCGTTGCTTGTTCTTCGAAACAAGTCTCTCTTGTAGGTGATGGTACACGATCTTTCCTACAAGTGAATTTAGTTGTGTGGTTAGAAACATTTTATCATTTTCAAAACAAATTCTTATGCATAATGACATAGGTCACACAGTTATGCAACCATCTTAGCCAAGGTTTCAACACGACATTCATCCATATCCCGTATTCATACAATAACTTTCTAGATGCCTTCCATCTCTACCAGAACATTGTTAAGAGTGTGCACTACTCCCAACATGTCAGCAAAGAGGTTTCATACTAGATAAGTAGCAATGGAATGTTGTACAATACCATAGGCCACTTACCCATCACATGCACATTAGTAGTATTATGTTCATTGTTCTAACATACTTAATCTAGAAACATAAATATATAAACAAGTGAACAATATTTAAGCATACAAGAAATGACAATTCAAATACTTATCTTTGTTTGTTTGTTGGGTGGACTCCCTCTTGATCTTTGATTCCTTGCAGGAACTATTGGAGTCTCTGATAGTGTGCTCTACTTCATTATCTGATTCTGAGAACCTGGCTCTGATACCATGCTAGTTTTTCTACTTTAATTCAATATTATCTAGGATCTTTAACTGAAAGAATAACAAGAACAACAATACACAAAAGACACAATAGTTTTCCTCGGGAAACCATAAAGGAGAAAA
Source organism: Larix kaempferi (assembly GCA_027924585.1). NCBI lineage: Eukaryota > Viridiplantae > Streptophyta > Pinopsida > Pinales > Pinaceae > Larix > Larix kaempferi. The sequence continues at coordinate 7,575,977 of BSBM01000015.1, forward strand.
CCCCACAACTTCCTCGAAGATAGTTTCCTCACTAATACAATATCAAGCCAAAAATGGAAAATCCAAAATAAGTCTTCTGCAACTTCTCTCTTCTTCACCAACGAACTTGTCCTCTCTCTCTTGCTTATGCGAACTTGTGTGAGTGAGTGTGTGTTCAAATGAGAGAGCTTAGCTCTCTATTTATACTTTACTTTCCACTTGACCTTTTCACTAACAAGGTCGGCCTCAACTAAACTTGACTGGGTTGACTTCTCTAGGAAGACTCAATAACTCTAATACATTTGAATCTAGGGGATCTATCGCCCCGACTTACAATGGAGGTTTTACCTCAATGACTTTACATGACCAAATGTAATAATGACATCTCCGACCAGAGGGAAAAACATCTTCGTCGGAGGTACAAATAAAATACAATAATAATATCAATATAAAATACAATTGAATATCTTCTGAAGTTACAATTACATCAACAAACACCAATCGCCCTCCTCACCTCCACAAACCAAGGTGGTGCTAGGAATCGTTGACCCCCTAAATGCCTTCAAATTTTCAAAAGGTCACAAATTTGTTAAAAGTTCATGAAACTTGACTTTATTTCTTACAATTTTTTAAGCAATTTCTCAAAATCTTATATTGAATTGCATGATTTTAATATTTTATGAGATAAAATAAGGGGAAACCACTCCCTCCTCGTTGAAAATTAAGGGGGAATTATCTTTTTATTTTGTCATTTTTTTTGTTTGCTAATTTGTTTGTGACTTGCGGGATTAGCATGTGGTCTAAGAAATCGTAACCTAGGGGCATTTAAGCCGTCAAAACACCTGATGATCGCATCCAACTTGGGCCACACCAACCCTTAACATGGCTGGATTTTTAAGTATCTCCTCCTAGCTACCTTGAGGGGTTCGAACTCGGGCCGCCATGTAGAATGAGGCTTGTCGAAACCAAGCGTGCTAGTGAGATTTGATAGTTTGTTAAATTAAAAGTAAATATATTTTTAATTTTCAAAATTTCGTATAAGTGAAAAAAAATTCTTATTATATTCTATAAAATTAAGATAAAATTGTTAGTTTACATTTTATAGAATTTAAGAAATTAAAAGAATTTAGTGATTTCTCATCTCTCAAAAGAAAATAAAAATTCCAAAATGCAACCACCTGAAAAAATGGCGATATCAATATCAAAAATTAAAATTGCCGACGAAAAAAGGTGGAACTACCACGCTGCTTCTTAAAAAAAAAGAAACCCTTTGAAAAAGGAACAAACTGGTTTTTCCAGATTAACATAGGAGTTTTTTTAATATATATATATATATATATATATATATATATATATATATATCAAATGGTGATTCTTCGCATTATAAAATAATGCAAAGACACCCTCTAGAGAACCAACTTAAAAAACATCATGACATTAGGAATTTAAAAAATTATACGATGAAAAAAGTGGTGATGTTCAACAACATTGTTTTTCAATAACTAAATATAAACATACTTTAAGACCCCTAAAACAAGGAATTTATAGGTTTCATGTCAAGTAAGTAATTACATTGAATATGAAGAAACTAACTAATAGAATCTCATATGTTCTTAAGCAGAGATAAATTATCAAATGGTGATTCTTCGCATTATAAAATAATGCAAAGACACCCTCTAGAGAACCAACTTAAAAAACATCATGACAGTAGGAATTTAAAAAATTATACGATGAAAAAAGTGGTGATGTTCAACAACATTGTTTTTCAATAACTAAATATAAACATACTTTAATACCCCTAAACAAGGAATTTATAGGTTTCTTGTCAAGTAAGTAATTACATTGAATATGAAGAAACTAACTAATAGAATCTCATATGTTCTTAAGCAGAGATAAATTAAAATTGAACAAGATAACAACGTAGGGATTATCTAGTTATAAAAGTGTATGTAGTTAAAATTTGCGCCTTTTTTTTTAAATCAAAAGGATCTGGTACATTGTGCCATTCTAATGTCTTTTATTTTGAGAATTTATTACTTTAATAATAGTTTTTTACTATATTTTGAGAATTTATTACTTTAATAATATTTTTTTACTATAATTGATAATATTATTATATCATTTTTTGTGATTTTTGGAGAAATATTTATCCTGAGGAAACCCACTGGAAACTTCTCCTCATTCTAAAGATGCTACTTAAGGTAAATTTGTTGTGTTTAAGTTCTATGCACCTTGCCCCAAGAAAATTAAAGAGAATCAAACTTGTGTCATCCCCTACAACAAGGAAAAGATCCCATGTTTGGCTCATGACCATTTTAACTAACGCCCATAGCTCACAAAAAAGTATTCTAGAAACCATAAAATTTCAAATTTTATTTCACCATTTAAAATTAAGAAAGTGATTTAAACAATCCAATTACCTAAATATGAGTATTTTTAATTTCATTCAGGATATGAGAATGTTGTCATGACTTTTATATCATGTTTCTGTTATTCTTTTTTTTTATGAGTAAGATACTGAAACTTTCAAATTACTAATAAAAAATAAAATGTACATAGTGATACAAAAATTGGCCTTTTTGTGGCCTAAAGCGAACTAGAGTCCCTCTCATAAGCTAAACTACCCTTCCCATTACATAACATGTCGGATTCTATGAGCAGAAAAAACAAAAAAAATTATTTTCCCCTACAAACATGGCCCAAGGCCATGATAGTACTCTCCCATACCCTGGGCACTAGGCCCTTACAACAACAATCATAATCAAAATGCATCCCCCAAACCGACAAAAGACAAAACGAACCAGTAAAGATCACCAACATTACCCCTCGCCCGTCGTTGGAGGCATTCCTCCATCCGATGAATTCTCCATGCAAATCGGCGTTGGTTGCATAGGGAATATCAGGGGAGAATCAACATGCACCGAGCGTTGACAGAAAGGTGCCTTCGTGAGGTCCAACACTCCTCCATGTCCACCAGATTCCTTAACAGGTCCTCCTTCAGATTACTTATGACCTAAGTGACCAGGTCACCAAAACTCTCCCTCTCCATCATTGTTTTAGCCAACAATTTCCTCATCACCCAATAAGGACTCAACACTGCAGATGTTCCTTGTTCCTCCATCCTCGACTGCATCTCATTGTCCTCCATAAATGAGATAATCTCATTGATATGAGGGGGGATCCCCTCCATGAAATCCTACCCCTGATTAGCTTCCTCCACCCTCCGCTCACTTCGAATTCTCCCCCCACGACGACTCCTCATCCGTTGACGAGGAACCATGGCTAACTCCCACATTGCAAATGCGTCAAGCCTCTTTCTCACCAATAGGGCTTCAATGCATCTCCTCACCTCATCCTTCGCGTCCTCAGCCGTAATGACCCTTCTTATAACCCCCCCACCAGTGCCTTCATTCAATTCCTGCATCATGGTGCCTGCTCATACATTAACTCTAGGCTTAATGACCTCCCTAACACTTCGTCTCCCATCTACCTCACCGCCACTAGCTCCCATACTTCCATGGTACCTTTCGTTCGAAATCCAAACAGACCAGCATAACCTCTGCATCATTTCGTTGTTGTCTTCCCCCTAGTTGTCTCGTCCATTTAAATGGCCAGTCCTCGTCCTTCCCCTCATAAATCCTCCCCATTTGCACGCTTTCCATTTAATCCTTCCTCCTGTCGCCAGATGTGGCTTCAACTTCCAACACATCCTCGTGTCCTCTTTTTGCCACATTGCCTGCTGCTTGTGGCACGTGTTCCTATTTGCCACCTGCATCCGGGGCCATGTAATACAAATTATTTCAATGTTTAATAAAATTTCTATTGAAAATATATTGAATATTATGTTTAAATACCTAATTTCATTAAGTTATAATCATTTAGATGAATGTTTTACTACTTAGTGACATAATTACTTAGTGACTATTATTCTTTTATATATATATATTTTCATAATCATTTAGATGAATGTTTCACTATCCAGTGACATAATTGCTTAGTAACAATTTATTCATATATATATATATATAAACATAATAAATAATGAAGATATTTAAAAAATTAATATTTCATAAACTTTTACATCAAAGATTATCATTTTTAGTTTGTTTGGATGTACGTATGGGTGATGATGTGACCAAATGAAAAGCATTTTTGTAAGGGTGATATTATGAAGGTTTCATTGGTTACTAATTAGGATGCAATAATGTCCATAACAACATCTCAAAATATGGCCGTTTATAAAATATGGCTATTTAGAACATTCATGGGTACGTAAGAACATTTATATTTTTTATGTTGCCTACAATGTTACTTTAGTAATCATTATGGTTGTAATAATGTCTACAAGTTGGATTATTTAGAGGAGTTATCATGGGATATATATATATATATATATATATATTCAAAAACTTGTAGCGCAATGAGATAAAAGTTAAGCTGAAAAAAAGAAGAGAATGTGATATATATATATATATATATATTAAAATGCTCAATAGATAAAAGCTAAGTTGAAAAAAAAGAAGAGAATGTGATTTGTAATAGAAAAAGAAAGTTTAATGATTTGTAATAGAAGGTAATTTTTTTACAGGAAGGATATAAATATATTATGTTGAAGAATTAGGTACTAGGAGAACTACCTTTATCTGAAAGTAAGATAATTTTTTGTGCAAAACAAAAAAAATTTAAGATTTTTATATTTAATTATCTAGGTTTAGTTGTTCGAGTAATAAAATAAATTAATTACAAAAATATAATTAATATTTTTGAATGAATTAGAAAAAATAGTATTTGTTAAGGTACGATCTATTGGTTAAGATGAGGCATTGCCATATAAAATACCAAATTTTAAATATATTATTTGTTTTCATAATAAATTATCTAAAATAAATAAATGTAAATGATATAAAATACCAAAAATATTATACTATACCATCAACATCAAAATCTAAATCTAAAATAACATAAAAATACAAATTTATGAATAACTATCCTTCATAAAGTTATTGAGAAAATATCATACCATATCAAATAATTTAGGATACATTAAGTGTTATTTACAATATATTAACAAACAAATTTAGTGTTGAAGTAATGCTATTTTGTTGAAAAACATGATTAAAAAATTCAAATAAACAATAAACTAAAAACTAAGAAGAAACAATAATTTAATTCATTAAATAAATAATAAAAGAAAAATATTAAAAATAAATAAGTTAATTGAATTATTCAATATCTTTGTAATACATTAAAAAAATGTGATTAAGAATTAAATAAACTCAATTAATAAAAAGAAAAAATAATTGATTGAGTATACTAAATTAAAAAAGCACAAAAGCACAAAAGCACAAGAAAAACTAGTAAAAAAGACATTTAAGTTTAAATAATGCCATGGAGCCAACCATGGATGTACTATGTGGGTAATTGTATATATGCAGCCGGCACATAATTCTTTGCTTGGGTGCATGAGTAGTTACACAAACTTATAAATGTAAAGAATATACTTTTGTGGAAAAATACAAAGAATATATAATTAATTAATTATAAATAAAATGAAAAAAATTGAAAATGAAGGTTTTTACAATAAGTCATATTTTGTCCAGAATTTATGGAGTTACAATGTGTTGGAGTTTAGGAACACTCCAACATTTTGAGTGGACACTCCACTCGTTAGAGAATCCAAACAAATCTTTAGAAAAAATAAAAAAGAGTCACCCAACATAATGTAACTCTAAAAGAAAGAAATAATCATTGATTGATAGTATAAAATTAGAAATATAAAGAAAAAAGTTATTAAAGATTTTCACTAACTCTCCCTTACAAGTTATCTCCTCTAATTTTCAAAATGAATTCACCAACACATTGCACTTTCTAGAAAGCTTGACGAAATGTTTGCCAAATCAAAGTGAATAGAGCAAATACAATTGGAGAAAAGTGTGACTAAACAATTTTGAATATGTTTTGAAAAATAAAATAATTGTATTAATAAAAAGCTAAAAAGAGTACGTGTTAAGAAAGTAAACTTAGAGTTTTTTTCAATGATATTTTAAAAGTATTTTATTATTGAGCAATGTGACAAATATTTTCTATCATAATTAAATAATTGCATAAGATTTCACTTCATTTCCCAAGGTAGGTGATCTACCCACATGATTTTACATTTTGCTTTCATATTTTGCAAAAGGAGTTATAAATTGTTTCATCTCTACACAAATACCATCTGCCAATTACTTCAAAGCTTATCAAAGCATGTTGCTTAATTGCATTTATAATTATTTTGTAGTCACCTTAAAATATTGTCTTCTATATATTATGGTTCAATGCTATCTTTAATGCCCCTGAAACTACAACTACTACAATATTTTTGGAAGCTTCCTTTATATTTTAGGGACATTCTATGATATTTAAAATATTTTTTTATAAAGATTTTTTTTTTACGACTAACATTGGATATTTCTAGAAGATCAAACACCTTGAACAACTATTCACATAAATAGATCACACATCAACACACCGATGTTTTATGTGGTTAAAACTCTTAAAGAGGGAAACAATCCATGACCCTAGCCGAATAGTTACTTGAGGTAATATATTATGTAAGGGAAACATATTTTACATATGAGTTTCTCACAATCAGTCATAAAGAAAATGACCCTCCACACTCTTTAAATAGAGATCATGGACCAATTAGGTGTTCATCCACATATCAATAGCTATTAAGATCGAGGTGAATATTAACCATCAGATTACACTATGCCTAGAACATATCATGACCGTTGGATTACATAAGTACAAATGCATACTAAATAGACACACTTTACCTAAAGACACATTGTACCAAGTTGATCTTAACTAACTCCTAAGTGTCTAAATATCCTAACATCCCCCCTTAAGAACAACTTGGGATAGGATTGAAGGATTTACAAAAGTGACACAATAGGAGAAGGAAGGAGACATTAGAGCCCATCTCCCCTTAATGACAAATTCCTGAACTCCTAACATAGATTAAAGTTTAGAAAAAAATGTTTCTATAAAAGACTTTGTGAAGATGTATGCAACTTGATCATCTGTAGCGCAAAAAAGCACTTTGAGAACACGATCCTAAAAAATATTTTTGATAAAGTGCATTTGTAACTCAATATATTTGTTGTGATAATGTTGAATTTGATCTTTGACGAGCTTGATGGTACTTTGATTGTCACACCAAAGAGTAGTCATATGTTGCTACTCGAATCCAAACTCTGAAAGGATATGTCGAAACCACAAGGATTCTTGACTTGCATTAGCTGCGACTCGATACTATGCTTCTACAAAAGAAATAGAAAGAGCTTGTTGTTTCTTACAAGCCCAAGTGACAAGTTTAGAACCAAGATTGAAAACATAACATGTAGTATAATTCTGATCATCAGGGTTGTCGGCCTAATCTGAAATAGTGAAACCAACCAACAAAGAAGTCCCCCTGAGCTGTAATGAATCCCAGAGGATATATCGAAATATCCTTTTTGTTTCTTTCTAATGTCTTTCATGGGGCGTTTTCATATACTGGGAAACAAGACCACATCAAAGGAAATATCAGGACGAGTATGAGTCAAGTACAAGAGCCTACTAGCTAGTTGACGATACAAGGTGGCATCTACTTCGAGTGAAGTGCAAGTGGTATTAAGTTTGACTCCATACTAGATGGGAGATGGGGTTGGTTTACAATCATCCATGTGAAAGCGATGAAGAAGATCACAAGTATACTTAGATTGAGAAAGAAAAAATCCTTCTTTTGTTTGCAGGATTTGGACGCTAAGAAAATAATGTAGATGTCCTAAGTCTGCCATTTCAAATTTCTTCTTAAAGATGGATTTCACATGGGTTAAAAGGTTATGGTCACTACCGGTAAGAATAAGGTCATCGACATAAAGAACAAGGATGATGACATGGTTTCCTACTTTCTTGGTATAGATATTGGGGTCAGAATGACATCTAGAAAAGCAAGTGTCAAGGAGGAAGCTATCCATTTTGCATACCAAGCCTGAGGAGTTTGCTTAACACCATAGAGAAATTTCTCGACGCAACAAACAAAACTAAAGTCATTCTAAACATAGCCAAGAGGTTCTTCCATGTAAATTTCCTCTTACAAATCCCCATGCAAAAAGGCACACGTGACATCCATTTGACGGACCTCCCATTTATGTGAAGTGACAAGGGAAATGATCCGAATTTTAGGGGGCATATGGTCTAAATTCGGATGTATAAGCCATAAAAGTATTAAATTGAGAGGCCAACCTCTCTCATCCATGGTATTTGGTAACACATAGTTTTGGCCCATGGTATGGTCTCAAGACACATTGTAATAATGTTATATAATGGCCTAGCAAGCCTTCTCATGAAAACAAGTTACTCATTTGGTTTCTCTCATATTTTCTATTGTTCATTGTGAGATTATTTAGATCTGAGTGAGTTATTGGTAATTAGTTTTAGAGGTGGGGCTCCTCTTTGAGCCTCACCTCCCATTCACTTCATGTGTTTTTGTTCATGCTTATTCTTATGCAATATTAGGGTTTTCATGTGAATTTTATGACAGATTTGCATGCTTAATCTCCTCCTCTCTCGACATTCAAGCCTTCCGGGTCTCAGCCCCCAAGATCCGGATCAGTGGTATCAGAGCGGGTACGCTCTCCATCGGGAAAAGATTTTGAAGCATTATGCAGGTTCAACGGAGGATCCACAACCTCTACAACAATCAATGCTTCTCTACAAACCCTTGGCATCTCTATACTCAACACTCTCACATTCAGCAAACTTTGAACAGGTGTCATGGGCTTCACAAGACGTTTTAGAGGCTCTACCATAGCTCATCAGAAAGGTATTTCCGTCAGCTCAAATGGGTACTTCACGGAATTTCCTTTCGTTTCCCGGTTGGTGAGATATGCTTGTTTGAAGTAACACGTGTTTGTGCATAATGCGGCCGGACGTACACCAACTTTAAGCAAGTGCTACAAACTCCATAGAATGTCTCAAAGGCTCTTCCATATCTCATTGAAAATATTTTTTCGTCGTCTAAAATGGGTATTTCACGGAATTTGATTTCGTTTTCCGGTTTGTGAGATATGTTTGTTTGAAGTAGTACATATTTGTACACAATGCGGCCGGACGTACAACAATTTTAAACAAGTGCTACAGACTCCACAAAATGTCTTTGAGGCTCTACCATAGTTCATTGGAAAGCTATTTCCGTCAGCTAAAATGTGTATTTTGTGGTTTTCCATTTGGCTTTCTGGTTTGAAAGATATCATCGACTGAAGCAACGTATGTCTGCAAAGTAGTGTCCGCGCATCTCTTAAACTTCAACAAACATTTTGTCAATCTCTGGGTCACCCCAGAGCAAGTATGTTATATGGATGGAAAGGTCTCTTCGAGATCTCAAATGGGTATTCAATGGAATTCAATTTCAGTAAATGCATCAGAAACTATGAATGGATTTGCAGCAAGACATCAACTGCACCAATGATCATGAAAAATCTTAATGTAATCACCGTTATGGGTCAACCACACAAAACCCATGGTTATGGGTTAACCACACAAAACCTATGGTTATGGGTCAACCACACAAAACCCATAGTTATGTATTGTAATCATGGTTGTGGGTCAACCACACAAAACCCACGGTTATGGGTTAACCACACAAAACCCTTCTCTTCAGTGGAAACAAGCTTGTCATTGCCACCATGGTTATGGGTCAACCACATAAAACCCACGGTTATGGGTCAACCACACAAAACCCATGGTTTTGAGTCAACCACACAAAACTCTTCTCTTCGTTGGAATCAAGCTTGTCATTGCCTTCATGGTTATGGGTCACCCTTGAAAAACCCACGGTTATGGGTCAACCTCGCAAAACCCACGGTTATGGGTCAACCACACAAAACCCTTCTCTTCATTGGTAACTAACACATTGTAATCATGGGTCTCTTTTTAGCACGAAATGATGGGGACCATCATTTTCTAAGGGGGGAGGAATGATCCGAATTTTAGGGGGCATATGGTCTAAATTCGGATGTATAAGCCATAAAAGTATTAAATTGAGAGGCCACCCTCTCTCATCCATGGTATTTGGTAACACATAGTTTTATCCCATGGTATGGTCTCAAGACACATTGTAATAATGCTATATAAAGGCCTAGCAAGCCTTCTCATAAAAACAAGTTACTCATTTGGTTTCTCTCATATTTTCTATTGTTCATTGTGAGATTATTTAGATCTGAGTGAGTTATTGGTAATTAGTTTTAGAGATGGGGCTCCTCTTTGAGCCTCACCTCCCATTCACTTCATGTGTTTTTGTTCATGCTTATTCTTATGCAATATTAGGGTTTTCATGTGAATTTTATGACAGATTTGCATGCTTAATCTCCTCCTCTCTCGGCATTCAAGCCTTCCGGGTCTCAGCCCCCAAGATCTGGATCAAGAAAGAACAAGGAAAATGGATTTCATTTTGGTGACAGGGGCAAAGGTTTTATTGTAGTCAATTCCTTCAACTTGGAAAAATCTTTTGGCAACTAATCTTTCCTTAAGTATTTTAACATTTCAATTAGATGCATACTTAGTTCTATATACCCATTTACATATGACAAGTTTTCTTCCTTTCAGAAGAGGTACAAGACCCCAAGTACCATTCGCCATTAAGGAACGATATTATTTATCCATAGATGCATCTCAATTTCGATGGCCTAAAGCTTTTGCAAATGTTTTCGGATCACGAGTCTGTGAAACTTGAGCCAAAAGAGAAGAGACATGTTATAATTGTGAATGTGTTCGGTGTTGATCTCTAGGACCATTCACAATATCACCAGTTGCTTTGCATGTTGTATGGACCCATTGAGGAAGTGGTTGTACCAGTGCAACTGGAGAAAAATAAGCAGGAGGAGGTGGATTTCCATCCTCATTGTTATCATCAGAAGAAGAACCACAAGTAGAAACACTATCAATGAAGTTGGGAGTAGAAGGTGGCACAAGTGTTGAATATGGATCACATGCCACAAATGGCACAAACGCCAAATTAGGTTCGCAGGCCGAGATATTTTCATCAAAATTAGCATATGTTCTAATAATTATGTCATTGGATTTTGGTTGAAGAAATCTATAACCTTTTACATATTTAGAATATCCAACAACTATGCACTTCTTGCTCTTAGGCTTTAACACTTTGTGTTTTTCATCAGGAATGTGAGCCCATGATTCTGTGAAATTCTAAATCACAACAGATCATGGAGTTAAGTATACCTCACAGAGAAAGAATGAGCAGAAAAGACGAATTACAGTGAAAATTGTAGTAAAAATGAGCAGACAAATAATCATGCATGAGAACTCAGATAGGAACAGAATAGTGTGTAATCATCCAATAATCAATATAGTCAACATATATGTTACAATGGAGAGAATTCAAATCTCCTAGGAGAATTTGAGTCTCAGTTTGTCTAGCATAAGGATTGTCACCACTGGAGTGCTATGGAAGGCCCAAACTCAACTCAACTGAACCAAAACTCAGTTAACTGAAGACACAGTCAGTTAATTGACCAAGAGGGGTGCATTAGTGACTTTGTCATGCAAATCACTCAGAAAAGGGCGCATGAGGCCACAAACAGTGGCAATCGGATCATAACCCCCCCACAAGAGTTAGCTAACTCAAGTGGACCGAACCAGATAACTGAGTTGGCTCCTAAAATGTAGGGAAATGAATTTGGTGCTCCTAAAATGATGCATGCAGGGTGCATTAGGTGGCTAATGGGTCCTAGATGACATCTGCACACCACTAGGGGGGAAATGACATCATCAACTACTAGGAAAAAGAAATAATGCTAAGTAAGAGAAGGATGAAGTATTAATTATCCTAACACCCCCCCTTAATCCAAAATTGGACATCCTCAGACCTGGTTACTGAGACCAAACATCACCCATACAATCAAATAAATGATAAAATAACAGCTGTCCATAAAACAAGGAAATGGGTAAAACCTCATGGGAACCCCCCCCAAAAAAAATAGGACAAGAGGGAGCTCAAACAACTTTCACACCAAGTAGAGATATGAGATAAATCTCTTCCGAGTGAAAAAAAATTGTGAAAGTGTCTGCAATCATATCCTATGTAGGATAATAATGCAATGAGATGGTCCTGTTGTGCACTAGCTCCTTGATGTAGTGCATGCGAACCTCAATATGTTTGGTCCTTTTCTTCTGAACTGAATCAATGGAGGTCCTGATGGCACTTTGATTATCACAAAAAATGTCCACTGAAAGAGAAGTGCGAATTCCAAACTCTGTCAAGATCCCATGTAGCCAAACTGCTTGAATAGCCACATTCACAGCCCCTTTGTACTCTGCTTCTGCTGAAGAAAGTGCGAGTGCTTCTTGATTCTTTCTTGACCAACAGATTGGTCTCGATCCCAACATGAACACATATCCTGAAGTGGATTTGATATCAGTGTTGTCTCCAACCCAGTCCGAGTCAGTAAAACCAACTAGATCTAGTTGAGCACCAACAAAATAATGGATACCAAAATCTCTAGTACCCTGCACATAGTGCAAGATCCTCTTTGTTTCCTTCCAATGCAGCTAATGTGGCTGTTGCATGTACCTAGCCACATCACCAACAACACATGATACATCTTGTCTCGAATGTGTCAAGTACAACAAACTACCAATCAGTTGTTTATACAAAGTGCTATCAACCAAGGGAGTAGAACCACCTTCTTCCAATCTGATGCCAGATAGGAAAGGAAAGGTTGAAACTTTGCAATCAGTCATGTGGAACTTTTTGAGTGGGTTTGATGCATACCTAGACTGTGAAATCATGATCCCTGAAGCATTTTGGGTTACTTCGAGACCAATGAACTGTTTCAACAACCCTATATATATCATGGAGAAAGATATACTCAAAGCAGACTTGATGTTCCTCAACCCAGTAGATGAACCACCGGTGATGAGCATGTCATCCACATATGAAAAAATCAATAGAAGACAACCTCCCTTTTGTTGCATGTAGACATTGCATTGAGATTTGCACCTTTTGAACTTATGTGATAGCAAGAAAGAATCCATCTTGGCATACCATGCCCTTGGGGCTTGCTTGAGCCCATACAATGATCTCCTCAGTTTGCATACTAAGGATGGATCATTAGTGTACCCCTCAGGTTGTTTCATATAGATCGACTTCTTCTAAGTTACCATGCAGGAAGGCACTCTTTACATCCATGCGATGTACCTCCCATGCATTCGAAGCTGTAACAGCCAAAACAACCCTTATTGAATCCATTCTTGCTACAGGAGCGAATGGCTCATTGTAGTCCAAACCTTGAAATTGTGAGTACCCCTTTGCAACCAACCGATCCTTGTACTTGGTTGTAGATCCATCAGATGCAAGCTTTGTTTTGTAAATCTAGTTGCACTGAAGTAGATTTCTCCCTGGGGGAAGAGAGACAAGATCCCATGTTTAATTGTTCTGTAGTGACTCAAATTCTTCATCTATGGCTTCCTGCCATCTTGGATCATGGCAAGCCTCTCTGTAAGATTGTGGATCAGACCCCACCATCATGTATCACCTCTCAAGGAGAAGTGGATTTGTATGGCAAAGTGCAATGTTTGCATCTTGGTATTGAGATCTTGTTCTTCTGTAGTCAGATGGATCTCCAGTAATGTTCCTGGCTTCCTCAATAATTTTTTGAGCCCATTTAGGCTTTGGGTTGCCAGAGTAGGTGTTGGATTTGGATCTGGATATGCTAGATATTCATACTCAATATCTAGATTTGAATCATATTGGTCTTTTTCTTCAAAATCTGAATGTGGATCACCTGTAGAAACATCATTACGGGCAAATGGAGTAGGTAAATAAGTTATACCTTGTTCTTCAACTGGCTGTAGATCATGCAATGGATCTTCATCGAACTTGACACTTCTCTCAATGAAGCATATTTTGGTTGCAATCTCCATTAGTTTGTAAGCTTTTGCATCTTCTGCATATCGAAGAAGGATGCATTCGCTACTTTGAGGTTGAAGTGCTTTCTTCTTATCGGAGGGGATTCTGGCCCATTCCTTGGATCCAAAAACCCTCAAGTGAGAGACATCAGGTTTGTGTCTCTTCAATGCTTCGAATGGAGTGACCCCTTCAACAGATTTGTGGGGTAGCCTATTATGAATGCATATGGCACGGTTCACTGCTTCTGCCCAGATATTTGATGGGAGAACTCTTGCTCAAGCAAGTAGGTAGCCATCTATTTCAATGACCTATTCTTCCTCTCTGCTACACCATTCTGTTGTGGTGTGTATGGGACAAAGTGTTGCATTTGAATACCTTCAGAAGCACATAGTTGCTGCAACTCCTTCTTTATGTACTCCCCTCTATTATCTAATCCGAGTTCCTTGATATTCCTTCCAACAGTGTTCTCAACTAAGCCTTTGAAAACTTTGAACATTTCGAATAACTCAGATTTATGTTTGAGAAAGTAGATCCAACAGAACCTAGAGTAGTCATCAATGAAGGTCAGAAGGTATATGGATCCATTCATTGAAGTAGTGGGAATCGGTCCTAAAACATCACTATGAATCAGATCAAGTATGGAGAAAGCTCTCTTTTCCTTCCCAACATCATACTTTCGCTCTGGGTGCTTCCCTACCAAGCAACCTTTGCAGATTCCTTGAGAGAAATTTATGTCCGACAAATCTTCAACCATCTCTTCCTTGTGCAATTGTTGTAGGTACTTGAAGTTTAGGTGTCCGAATATTTCATGCCAGAGTCTGGTTGTCTCATTTGCATGAGTCAAGAGAGCACTTTTATGTGAATATGGAAAGAAGCAGGAGAACTCATATGCCTTGGAGGCATGGTTAGCAACTCCTTTGGCTATCAGCTTCCCAGATGAGATCTCTACAACCTCAACCGTGTCAGGTCCAAATACTAATTTCTTTGGTGAACCTGTGTTTGTCATCTAATAAACAAACAACAAATTAGCTTCTAGAGAAAGCACATATAGCACATTGTTGAAATTTCCATGCTCAAGTTGTATTGTTCCCTTCCCTTCAACAATTATTTGAGATTCATCTCCCATGTGTATGCTAGGGCCATCGATGAGATCTAATGAAGAAAATGTCTCTCTGGAGGAAACCATGTGGTTAGAGGCTCCATAATCAATAAGAAAATCTTGGGATTATGAGAATCCAACCTTTAATGTATGGAATCTCTCATTATCATCTAACTTGCTACCTGGATCAGTCTTCCTTGCACCTTCTGGGAGGGAAATGTTGTGTTGTTCAAGGAGTTTTTCCATTTGATCTATGGTATTATTCATACAAGAACTCTCAGGATGGTTACCCTTCTTGCAGTATGTACACTTGGATTTCTCAAATTTCTTTTGCTTGTCCTTCTTGGAGCTGGAGGCTCCTTCCGATGGACTAGACTTTGCATTCTGGTTGGGTTCAAATTGCTTCTTCTCCTTGCCCTTTTGATTCCCTTTTGCATTCGCACTTTTTGATTCTACAACCATAAGAGCTTGATTTTTGGAGGCTTTCAAGGCACCCATTTGAATCAATTTGTCTTGGTCTTGGATGAGAGATTCAGTGAATGCATCTAAGGATGGAATTTTCCAACCAAGGATTGACAATCTCCCTGAATGGGAGGTAGAAAAAAAAATGGAAAACTTTTGACCAAGCTTGCTTAAAATGGATAGCACCAGCTGCTCATCCTTCTTCTCAATGCTGCATTGTTTGCATTGCATGACCAAATACTTGAATTTATAAAATAATTGTTGTATAGTTCAAAACTGCTGGGTTGAAGAGTAATTAACTCATTCTCCAGAATATGGCCCCTCAACTCATCTTGCTTGCCGAAGAGGGTCTCAAGCTTCAACCAAACCTCTCTTGGAGTCGTCAATCCATCAAGGTGGAAGAGTATATATCTATAAATATGAATACACATGGAACCAAATGCTTCGTCCAATCTATTCAGATACTTGGCCTTCTCAACGGTTGCTTGAGGTTCGACCTCCTTGCCCATTGTGACCTTGTATAGTGACTTGTTGCACAATACGATCTGTATATCAACCCTCCAATCAAGATAATTGAAGGGTGTCAGGATCCTCAGAGACATAGGAACATTCAAATTTTCCATATGATCTGTTGGAGCGAATACAAACTAAAATGCTGCTACTACTGCATTGGAAAACCTTCAAAATCTTGCAAAAAACTCTCAATTTTGGAGATAAATTACTATTGAGCACTATTTTAGGACCATAGGCACTTTTATCTGGATCCTTCACACCTAGCTAGACCTCAAAGGATTTTTCCAATGAATTCAATGCAATGGCACCAGGATTTGCTGGGGAAATCCATAGGATTCTGGTGCACTACTGAAAACAACTGCTCAACCTACGCTCACTGAGCTCTGATACCATGTGAAATTCTAAATCACAGTAGATCATGGAGCTGAGTATACCTCATAGAGAAAGAATGAGAAGAAAAGATGAATTACAGTGAAAATTGCAGTAAAAATGAGTAGACAATTAATCATGCATGAGAACTCATATAGGAACAGAATAGTGTGTAATCATCCAATAATCAATATAGTCAACATATATGTTACAATGGAGAGAATTCGAATCTCCTAGGAGAATTTGAGTCTTAGTTTGTCTAGCATTGGAATTGTCACCACCAGAGTGGTCCGAAAGACCCAAACTCAACTCAACTGAACCAAAACTCAGTTAACTGAAGAGACGGTCAGTTAATTGACCAAAAGGGGCGCATTAGTGAGTTTGTCATGCAAATCAATCAGAAAAGGGCACATGAGGCCACAAACAGTGGAAATCAAAGCATAAAACCCCCAAAAGAGTCATCTAACTCGTGGACTCAACTAGATCACCGAGTTGGCTCCTAAAATGTAGGGAACTGACTTTGGTGGTCCTAAAATGATACATGCAGGGAACATTAGGTGGCTAATGGGTCCTAGATGACATCTACACACCACTAGGGGGAAAATGACATCATCAACTACTAGGAAAAAGAAATAATGCTAAGTAGGACAAGGATGGAGTATTAATTATCCTAACAGCTTCACTACCAAACACGAAAAATGGCTTACATTTAGTTTAATGTTACTCCATGCTTCCTTCGGTGTTATATCTCTTAGAGTCTTGGTGGGAGTGTGATTAACTATGTAATTGGCACAATTAATGGCTTCGACCCAAAATTGAAGACTTAATCCCTTAGCTTGGATATTACAATTAACCATTTCTTTTAAATATGTGATTCTTTCTCTCAACAACACCATTTTTCCGTGGTGTATATGGAACAATATGTTGCATCTGAATTTCCTGTGTAGTGCAGTATTTAGAAAATCTGTTGTTTACATGTTCATCTCCATTATTTGTTCTTAGCTTGTGTATTTGATGTCTAGATTGTTTCTCTACAAGGGACTTATAGGCCAAAAAATTCACTCGTAAGTTTTAAGAAGTAAACCCAAGTGCACCTAGAGAAGTCATCAATGAAAGTTAAGAAATACTTGAAGCTAGAGAAAGAAGCAGAAGAAAGTGGACCACTCAAATCATTGTGAACACGCTACAAGGGGGCTAATGCAAGCCAAGAGGCATGGTTTAATTTTTTTTTCCTAATGATGTTTGTCGAGAACACACCTGGGACAAACACCATCTTTGCAAGAAATGAGACGAAATCCAATCACCATTTTTGGATTACATAGTTGCTACAATGAGTGATAATTTAAATGACCAAATCGCTCATGCAAAATTTTGCTAAATTCATCACCATGAGCAATAAAACCTGAGGGTAAAGGTCATGACCCAAAATTGTTGAATCTATACAACCTAGTAATATCATCAACAATTCTGGTTGCTAGGACATGCTTAGGATCTTTGAAATCCTTGATTACAACTTGATGAGGTATAAAATCTATCGCCTTATCTTCACCAAAATGAGTGATTTGATAGACTGACAACAAATTGCATTGGAGCACATAATACATCATTGAACTATCCATCATTTAGTTGAATTGTCCCAGATCCTACAACATTTAGATATTTGTTATGACCAACAAATATTTTTTGGCATTACATTCACCTAGAGCGTAAAATATGGCTTTATCCTTATCCATATGATAAGATGCTCCAGAATCAATAAGCTAGTCATTAGAAGAAGAGGAAGAAGATGCATTGAAGGAAAAACCATAAGTAGAAAATGCATGTCCATGATTTGTAGAGTTCAGAAGATGAATCAAGGTTGATTTTGTGCTTCTTCATTGTTGCTTCCAAGATTGCCATCTTTTTGAAACACTTAGATTCCACATGACCATCTTTTCCACAAAAATTGCAATGATGCTCAATCTTGTTATCTTTCTATTTGGTTCCCTTGTCACCATTGGAAGGATGATGTAACATCACGAAAAATACCAAAAAAAAATAAAAAATTATAATAGCAATAATTATCAAAGTTGTTAATGCGGAGCATATAAGTTAACTTGATTTCTTAACTAAGATGATTGGTAACGATGACACGTCGTACTTCTCCACTAATTATGATTTAATTGTATTTGCTATTTCAGAATTATGTGGATGTTAATCTCTTGAACGAAAGATCCTTTATGATGATGTATACTAGTATAGTTTACAAATTTGTTTAAGTTCTTGGTTATTATTGCACGCTGTTACAGTTTGTACTGTTATGATATTCTTGAAGGAGTGCTGACTGTTTGTTTGTATGTTGACGAAGGGGTCCTACGAGGCACCCTGGAGCTTACTTAGCTACGTTTAGCTAAGGCATTTGAATCTTGTTTCGATGTGCAGACCGCAGGTAAGAAATCCTATAAAACAACATAAATTAAGAGTACTTGTTTCTTTCAATTCATTGTCAATGTAAAATGCTAAGTACTTCCTTGCGAAACCAGTGACTGGACGTATGGATACATGGTTCTGATCCTAGTTTAAGTACTTTCTTACAAAGCTCTTCAATGTTATCATTCCATGTCGTCCAAAAGTTCTGTTATGATGCTAAATTATTGTCATAAGACTGCTGTCATTAATATTAAAACAACGATACTACTATCTATTAAGTATGCTATTATGAAGCTTGTAGAAAATTACACCTTTGAACTATCATCATACTTGGCGTCTACAAGTCTTAGACTACTCTATGTCATGTATTTATCATTTCAATACACAGTTAATATATAGAAAGTATAGTGATTACTGCTTGGACTCATGAACTTAGTAAAAGAATGTATATCGTCCTTATTTAAATTATGCTTATAGTATTACGCTTGTCATTAGACTTTGTAATCCATAGTTAACAACTCTAATATGCTGTACGTATGATGATTATGCAAAGGACTTAGTGTTGAATGTGTATTACCCAATTATCTATACTTATAGATTCATATTAATATTTTGGGTTGGATAAGCATGCTATAGTGTACATGTATCTAATATTCTTGTACATAGTTAGCATCCTAACTATATCTAGTTTTCCATGAATTAGCAATATAATATATATCTATATGGCGAAGTTTAAACTTGGGGCTATATAAAGTTTATGCTACATTTTACAATGACAAGGTTTTCATTATACAATGATATGATTATAATGTGCAAACCTAACTATATGTTAGCACTGTCGGATATTATCATATGCAAACTAAGAATACGATGCAAATAAACCTTTTTAAAGCCTATGACTTAAACATTATATTGAAACATATTATGACTTATGCTCTTGTCCTAAGTGTTAATATCATATATTATTGTATTCACCAAAGTCTCATTAATAGAGTGATGAGTTGATGTGCATTGAAAATGCTGTTGAAAGGTTGACAGAGTTACGATCATGTATTAATTGTTTTGACCGAACTCCATAGTGGGAAGCCTGGTTGTCAACCCACGTAGTCCACCCACGTGAAATTTGATCGATAACATAACTAAGAGTTCTAGCTGGCAAGGTTGTTGTATCGCCTCTCCTTCACGCTGTACCCGGTAATGTTCACTTGGCAAGCAGTGTTGGCACTGTTGTGGTTGATGTAATTAATGGGGTATTAATGCAATGTTGCTCGGCTTTCAACATAGCATCGTTGGCATCTCCATGCTCGTTGATCTCATCAAATCTCGACCGTTGATGTTGTTACCCTAAAACTCGTTGTATGTAATGTTTTTTCAAACTTCCCGGTCTTCATTGTTACGCTAGGGTGAGACCGACAGGCTGCCAAAAAGTAGGGTTTGGTGAGAGTATCTCTTAGGGTTTCGATCTTACGACCTGTGAGTGGTAGTATTCTAAATAGTTACAGGCATTTATCCTTCTGCACTTGAGCCACAATACCAAAATAGTGACAAGGTTTTCTTATTCCAGTGTAGCATAAGTTTTCGGACAGGGTTCGATTCTCTACGGTTGAGATTGGCCTGTTGTGATAGCTTTAGGGTTGCTGTAAAACACCAATTTGCTTCGTCATTTGATGGTGTAGTGGATTGATTCTTCGGAATGAAAATTTTAAAGGTAAAAATTTGAGAACTGTAACATAATACTGTAATACTTGATTGGTCCTACATAATCTTTTTTTAACCTTCCACTGCATATTTTGATAGGTACCCGCTCGAATGAGGTTGCTGTGTGAAGAATAGGAAACTAGACATTGCTACGATTTTCCTGGTAAGCTCCGGTGGTTCACAACAAACCTCGTAGGTGCCTTGGATGGTATTTGCTGTATGCCGAGAGTTGGAAACATTCGTCCTATTTTGGTGATGGCCGACTGCGAAGTTTTTAGTTTGACTTGCTTTGATGTCGTGATGTAAGAGGTTGATCCGCAGTCCTTTTTAATGCTCGGCTCAGTAGGTTTTCGCTGAAGCATTAGAACCAACTTCGAGTTGGTCTTTACACCTTTGGATGTTTGAGGGAAAAGACCTTTCGTGTTTTTGGAAAACTTTAAATGGGAAATAATACAGCCTCTGTCATGTGTTAACTATGCTGTTGGGAAATCTTTAATGGAGTCGTGTTTATTTTCACTTGCCTCTGAGCTATTGGTTTTGATAAAAGTATAAGATTGTTTTGAATACTGTTGATTCGAGTCTGAAAATGAAATTATCTCAGGTCTAGTATAGATGATTGCTTTCTATTCTTCGTTAATGATGTCGCTAGTGAAGTTTTTGAAAGATTATGAAATGAGTTCGGATGTCAAGAAAATTTGCAAAAGATAGTGCACGAGGTCTAAATTTGAAATGTAAAAGTGTTCTACCTGTAACTTTTGGTTTCTATCCGACTTGCATTTAAGTTATGGTTCCAGAGGCTTAACCTGTGTATAAATAATTTCGATAGTGTAACTGTTTTCAATTGTTGAGATGTGTTCTACTAGGGTTATGAGTCTTTAACAAACCATGATATGGATTCGTACTTTCTGCTGTGTGAAATTTCTGTCTTGAAAAGTTTTCGAAATGTTAGCTAGGGTTTGAGAAAGAATGTTTAGAATTCGCCATGAAAGGGTTGAGCAGAACAATGAAGGATTGTGTAATTAATTCTAGGGTTTGGAATTAGAATAGGGTTTGATACTATTTTGAGATATTCAATATTGAAAACAAAAGTGTAAGTATTGTAAAAATAAAATATGAATATCTGTACTAGATTTATACAGAACTAATTATGGAAAATACAGTTGTATTGAAATAATCTATGCCAAATGTGAGGAGAATGAAAAAGTATTTGCTCATAACAAAAATTGTATTGAAATAAATTGCAGTTGCTATTATTTGTAAAATTTGAAGGACTGGGAAAACAATAAATTCAAAATGTTTGAAATGCAAAATATTGCTATTTGAAAGGAATAGAGTTAGAGAAAAAATATAGAAATGTACAGAAGCATACTATGTTTTTTCTTTCAGGTATAATTTAAATAAATTCTGTGCTGCAATTGATATTATACTGTAGTGTTTTACTATGTTTAAGCATAGGACATAATTTTAACCAGAACACTACTACAATCATTTAACCAATCAATGGCAACCTGTCTATCTCTCATCTATCATTAATTTTGCTTCTCTATACTAGAGTACTATGCAGAGAACAGCATGGGGAAAAATATAGAGATGGTTATCTAATCAAAAAATTCACAAACTTTATCATTCAGATTCAAACATAGATCAGAAAATAAAATAAATTCTTTTACATAATAGAGTTTGAATATGTAGAAGCATTAAGCTATAAACAAAGTAGGAACAATGAAACTTGATTAACTGTAGGGGAACAAACAACCCAAGGAACCTGTTCCACCCAACCAATTCCTAAAGACAACCAAGTTACTTGCCTTAGGACCCTTGAGCCTGTTCACTGAACCACCAGGAGGAAGAAACTTAGAAGCTTAGGACCTCAACTTGCAGTAGCAATAGTTATCCAGTCTTAAAGTCTTAGCAGTCAAGGGGACCTGCACCGGCACCTCTGGTTCTCCTTCTCATAATAATTTGCAGACTTACAGTTGCAATCTCACATAGCCTCCCTATTCTAATCTCTTAGTGATCACCTGATGCACTTGAGGAATATTTCTACAGAAAATATTGTAAGAGCTTCCTGCTCAATTCGAATTTTCCTTATGTATTCTGCCTAGGCCTTTTAGTGGTTAACTGGTCATTTAATGAGCTACATGCTCACTCCCACCACCTGGGGGATAATGCCACATTTTTAGGGCTAGTTGTCCCATAACCAACAACTAGTGGTGAAGTGCAATTGCTGCCATCTGTCCCATGCCTTCTAACAGCTTCCATTCCTCCTAGTGGGTCAGTGAACACTCATTTAATAGTTCCCTTGGGTGTTTGTCTCCTACTTTAATTTATTAAATAATAATAATCAGTAATTACATTCATCCTTGACCAAAATTGGTCATAATTACAAAACTTTGTAATTAAAATTTAACATAAAGTATTTTTCCAATAAAATAATATTTTCAGAATTTGGGTAGGTGACATACACCCCCCCTTAAGCCTCAACATCGTCCTCGATGTTGGTTAATCACTCTCTGAGTGTTCCTGAAACCAAGTTGGGTATGTTGCTTGCATACTACTCTCCAACTCCCAGGTTGCCTCTTCTGGGCTAAGGTGCTTCCATTGCACCTTCACTTGTCCAATGGTGCGATTCCGGAGCAGAGTTTCCCTCCTTTCAAGGATACAGTCCGGTTCCACCTGAAAATCGTCGTCTTTTCCCACCTGTACATCATTCCAATTTACAACATGAGTAGCATCGTGTACATACTTATTTAAAAATGATATATGAAAAACATTATGTATCTTTAAATTTGGTGGCAAAGCCAGTTGGTATGCCACTGGTCCAACCCTTGACAATATTTCGAAAGGACCACAATACCTGGGTGCCAACTTGGCACAGCTTCCCAATTTTAATGAACTCTTTTTCGGTCTTACCTTGAGGAACACATGTTCACGAACCTGGAACTCTTTATGAGTCATTTTTATATCTACTTGACTCTTTTGCCTATCTTGGGCAGCTTTTAAATTTCCTTGTACCTATTTCACAATTAGTTCTAACTCCTGCAACAATTCAGGTCCTAAAACAACTCTATTTACTGGGTCATTCCAAGAAACAGGTGTATCACATTTCCTACCATAAAGAATTTCAAATGGGCTAAGTCTAGATGATGCATGATAATGGTTATTATATGCAAATTATGCTAAATGCAAGTAGTCTTCCCACTTACTAGGTTGATCCTTAACATACATTCTCAGTAAGTCTTCCAAAACTTGATTCACCCTTTCTGTCTATCCATCTATTTGTGGATGAAATGTTGTGCTGAAATTTAAGGTTGTATTCAACCCTTTAAACAAAGACCTCCAAAAGTTTCCAGTAGACTTAGAGTCACAATCTGAAATTATCACTTTCGGTATACCATGTAGTCGAAAAATCTGCTTCATGAAGATTTCTGCAATGTCTGGAGCCTTATGAGTAGTCTTCACAGGTATAAAGTGTGCTGCTTTTCTCAGTTTGTCTACTACCACCATGATAGAGTCATTTTGTTTCTGATTTTTGGGTAGTCTAGTAATAAAGTCTATGCTTATCACTTCCCATTTCCAGCTCGGTATAGGAAATGGCTGCAACAATCCAGCTGGATGTTGGTGTTCAACTTTCACTTTTTGACAATCCAAACACTTAGCTATGTACTATGCTACTTCATCTTTCATTCTGGGCCAATAGTATTCTTTCCTTAGCATAGTAATGGTCTTCTGATAACCTAGATGGCCAGAGTAATGGCTTTTGTGCATCTCATTTAAAATCATA
This sequence comes from Larix kaempferi, assembly GCA_027924585.1. Classification (NCBI taxonomy): domain Eukaryota; kingdom Viridiplantae; phylum Streptophyta; class Pinopsida; order Pinales; family Pinaceae; genus Larix; species Larix kaempferi. The sequence goes on from BSBM01000015.1 coordinate 7,600,244, forward strand.
ATTTTTACTTCTGGTATGTTAGGTACGTACAATCTGTTTTTGTATAACAATAGTCCATTTTCCTTCACACTGTAATCTGCCATAGAATTTTCAGAACTGTTATTTGTTGTCTTTTCCTTTAATTTTTTGTATTTTTCATCCGTTTCACTCATTTCAAGGATCTGATTTTCTAAATCTATTGAGTAAGTACTGATGGCTAAAATAAAATTCAGTTTTGCTTTACGACTCAATGCATTTGCAACCTTGTTCTCTTTCCCTTTAATATGCTGAATTTCGAAATCATACTCACTTAGGAAAGTTAACCATCTAGCTTGTCTAGCGTTCAGATTCGTCTGACCTAATAAATATTTTAGACCCATGCTGTCTGTCAATAAGGTAAATTTTCTGCCAATAAGGTGGTGATGCCACATTTTTAAAACATGAATTACTGCTAATAACTCTAAATCATAAGTAGAGTAGTTCTTCTCATGTATTTTCAGCTTTCTAGATTTGTATGCCACAACATACCCTTCTTGTGTTAGGACTCCACTGAGTCTGTCATTACAAGCATCCATGCAAACTATAAAATCCTTATTAGGATCCGCTATCCTCATAATAGGTGCTGTAGTCAATAATTCCTTTAACTTCTTAAAATTGCCTGTACATTTCTGATCCCACACAAATTTCTTCCCTTTCTTTTGCAAGGAGGTTATGGGGTTTGCAATCTTCGAAAAACCCTCTATAAATTTTCTGTAATATCTAGTAATACCCATAAATGATCTTACATCCGACACATCCTTATGAACCGGCCAATCATTAATGGTTTTTATCTTGTCGGGATCAACCAAGATTCCTTCTTTAGAAATTATGTGTCCTAAATACTGAATTTTGTCCTTGTGAAAGTCACACTTACTAAACTTAGCGTAGTTGATGATCTCTCAGAACTTGTAAGATAATCCGTATATGTTCATCATGCTCTTCTTTGCTTTTAGAATACACTAAAATGTCATCTATAAACACAACATCAAACTTATCTAAGTATTTGTGCAGAATATTGTTCATCAAACACATAAATACTGCCGGGGCATTAGTCAAGCCAAATGGCATGACTACGAACTCGTAATGTCCATATCGAGTTCTGAAAGCTGTTTGAAAATATCCTCATCCTTAACCCACACTTGATGATATCTTGACCTTAGATCAATCTTTGAAAATATTGTTACTCCACGCAACTGATCAAATAGATCGTCTATGCAGGGCAACAGATATCGATTCTTGATTGTCATCTTATTAAGCCGGCGATAATCTATGCACAGTCTTAGGGTTCCATCTTTCTTCTTAACAAATATAACAGGTGCTCCCCAAGGAGACACGCTGGGTCTTATATAATTCTTATCAATCAGTTCCTTCAACTGTGATTTCAATTTGTTTAATTCCAGTATATTCATCCTATATGGAGCTTTAAAATTCAGTATTGCTTCTGGTATTAACTCGATGGTAAAATCTAAATCTCTTTTAGGAGGTAATCCTGGAATCTCCTTAGGAAAAACATCCTTGAAATCCTTTAGGATAGGTATGTCTTCTAGTTTTAGTTTGTCCTCTTTACAAATAAACTCATCATTTACTACATTTACTGCAAACAACTGACATCCTTTCCTAACTGCCCTTTTAACTTGCATTGCTGAAATTTGTCTAAGGGTTGTCTTTTTTGGAATACCTTTTACTTCTACAGTTTCTCCTTCATCATTAAAACATGTAAAACTTTTCTCGTAACAGTTCAGAATGACATGATGGGCTTCTAACCAGTCCATTCCGATTATGATATCATAAGATCCTAAAGGTAAAATATTCAACTTGATTTGTGTCTTTAACTGGTTCATGGATAAAGCACAGCTTTCAATAAAATCTGATACTTTTCTCTTTGTTTCTGTTGCTAGTCTAACTAACCAAGATTTACTGAACTTTTCTGTTTTCAATTTAAAACTTTCCACAATATCTGGTGATATATAACTTAAGCTAGCACATGGATCAATCAAAATAGTAACAGGATGATTTTGTAACATACCTTCAATCTCTACCATAGAGATTTGATGATCTGCTTGCCTGTTGTTGAGCGCTGCATTGATTCTGGGCATCTCCCTCTCCAAGTCTCCAACAGTAGGTTCAGTCTGAATAGAGTGAATGTTGTTAGTTGTCCTCTTCCTCTTAGGACATTCTGATGTATAGTGAGGGCCTTGACACTTGAAACATTTGATAGGTGCCTTTTGATCATTATTTCTGGTAGCATTGGGAGTGTTTCTAGGAGTTGTAAAATTTTGCTGCTGACTGTTTTTGGAATTGTTTCCTTGGAAATTCCAATTCTGAAATTTTTTCTTTTGGAAACCAGAATTTCCACTAAATCTGAAATTTTTCTTTTTCAGTTCAAAATTGTTGGGTTTATGACTTTTCCAGTTTGACATTCCTTCTCTTTTCCAATTAGTGTCATAACAGAAAGTTTCTTTCCTCATGGCCTCCTCTAAGGTTTTTGGACTGTCATACTCGATTCTATCCTTGATATTGAAAGGTAGACAGCTCAAGTATCTTTGGATCTTCGGTTTTTCTTCCACGAGGTATGGCACATATCTCAGTAAGTTCAGAAATTTACTATTCATTTCCTTCATGTTCATAATTCCCAGCTTTAAGTCATAGAACTCCTTTGATTTTTCTTCATAGTATTGTTCTGATAAGAACTTCTTTTTGAAATATCGTTTGAAAGTACTCTAGTTGATGTCGTTGTCTTTGATGCCCTTCACTCTCTTGATGTCCTGCCACCAAATATCCGCCTTGCCGATCAAGTTGTAGATTGTCATCTTTGCCTTCAAAGATTCAGAATAATCATATATTTGGAAATAATTTTTCATGCTGGACAGCCAAGCTTCTGCTGTCTCTCCTTTTTCAGTTTCACCGTTGAAGGTTGGGGGTTAGATTTTCTTGAACTCCCTAGAAATTTGCTCATACTATTTGTGACTTTTCCTTTTGGGTTTGTAGTCCCCCTCGCTGCTGTCACTTGAATAATTTCTTTTCTTTTTCCGTTTTTCATGGGCAGCTTCTGATGATATCAAAATGCTGTTTGCATCATCAATTTTCATCTTTTTACTTCTATCAACCTTGGAAGTATTCTCAATTTCTCTATTCTGTTCATCAATTGGGCATTGTTCGAACAGTCTTGATTTAACTCTTCTTGAGCCTTCACGATTCTCTCATTGTCTTGTTTTACAAATCTGATTTCTGCCTTTAATTCTTGAAATGCTCGTAATAATTTTGACGAATTGTTGTTTACTTCACCATGAAATTATTCTCCTTCGAAATGCCTTCCTGTGCTATGACTGTTGGGTTGAAATCTGTCTTCTAAATGTTCAGCTGAGTTTTCCATACCTGTAACTCAAAATAATTTATGTATAACACAATAGTTTAAATTTTTGAATTAGTAAAAGTTCTGCTGTAAATAATTTTTTTTCTGCTGCGTGTTCTTGGACCTTTTTCAGGCCTAGAGTTCGAACATGAGCTCTGATACCACATGTAACATCCTGAAAAATACCAAAATTTTTTTTTTTTTTTAATAGCAATAATTATCAAAGTTGTTAATGTAGAACATATAAATTAACTTGATTTATTAACTAAGATGATTAGTAACGATGACACGTCGTACTTCTCCACTAATTATGATTTAATTGTATTTGCTACTTCAGAATTATGCGGATGTTAATCTCTTGAATGAAAGATCCTTTATAATTATGTGTACTAGTATAGTTTACAAATTTGTTTAAGTTCTTGGTTATTATTGCATGTTGTTACAGTTTGTACTGTTATGATATTCTTGAAGGAGTGTTGACAGTTTGTTTGTATGTTGACGAAGGGGTCCTACGAGGCACCCGGAGCTTACTTAGCTACGTTTAGCTAAGGCATTTGAATCTTGTTTCGATGTGCAGACCGCAGGTAAGAAATCCTATAAGACAACATAAATTAAGAGTACTTATTTCTTTCAATTCATCGTCAATGTAAAATGCTAAGTACTTCCTTGCGAAACCAGTGACTGGAGGTATGGATACATGGTTCTAATCCTACTTTAAGTACTGTCTTACGAAGCTCTTCAATGTTATCATTCCATGTCATCCAAAAGTTCTGTTATGATGCTACATTATTGTCATAAGACTACTATCATTAATATTAAAACAACGATACTACTATCTATTAAGTATGCTATTATGAAGCTTGTAGAAAATTACACCTTTGAACTATCATCATATTTGGCGTCTACAAGGCTTAGACTACTCTATGTCATGTATTTATCATTTCAATACACAGTTAATATATAGAAAGTATAGTGATTACTACTTGGATTCCTGAACTTAGTAAAAGAATGTATATCGTCCTTATTTAAATTATGCTTATAGTATTACGCTTGTCGTTAGACTTTGCAATACATAGTTAACAACTCTAATATGCTGTACGTATGATGATTATGCAAAGGACTTAGTGTTGAATGTGTATTACCCAATTATCTATACTTATAGATTCATATTAATATTTTGGGTTGGATAAGCATGCTATAGTGTACATGTATCTAATATTCTTATACATAGTTAGCTTCCTAACTATATCTAGTTTTCCATGAATTAGCAATATAATATATATCTATATGCCCAAGTTTAAACTTGGGTCTATATAAAGTTTACGCTACATTTTACAATGATAAGGTTTTCATTATACAATGATATGATTATAATGTACAAACCTAACTATATGTTAGCACTGTCGTATATTATCATATGCAAACTAAGAATACGATGCAAATAAACCTTTTTAAAGGCTATGACTTAAACATTATATTGAAACATATTATGACTTATGCTCTTGTCCTAAGTGTTAATATCATATATTATTGTATTCACCAAAGTCTCGTTAATAGAGTGATGAGTTGATGTGCATTGAAAATGTTGTTGACAGGTTGACAGAGTTACGATCATGTATTAATTGTTATGACCGAACTCCATAGTGGGAAGCCTGGTTGTCAACCCACGTAGTCCACCCATGTGAACTTTGATCGATAACATAACTAAGAGTTCTAGCTGGAAAGGTTGTTGTATTTCCTCTCCTTCACGCTATACCCGGTAATGTTCACTTGGAAAGTAGTGTTGGCACTGTTGTGGTTGATGTAATTAATGGGGTATTAATGCAATGTTGCTTGGATTTCAACATAGCATCGTTGGCATCTCCATGCTTATTGATCTCATCAAATCTCGACCGTTGATGTTGTTACCCTAAACCTCGTTGTATGTAATGTTTTTGGAAACTGCCCGGTCTTCATTGTTATGCTAGGGTGAGGCCGATATGATACCAAAAAGTAGGGTTTTGCGAGAGTATCTCTCAGGGTTTCGATCTTGCGACCTATGAGTAGTAGTCTTCTAAATAGTTACAGACATTTATCCTTTTGCACTTGAGCCACGATACCAAAATAGTGACAGGGTTTTCTTATTCCAGTGTAGCATAAGTTTTCGGACAGGGTTCGATTCTCTATGGTTGAGATTGGTCTGCTGTGATAGCTTTAGGGTTGCTGTAAAACACCAATTTGCTTTATCATTTGATGGTGTAGTGGATTGATGCTTCAGAATGAAAATTTTAAAGGTAAAAATTCGAGAACTGTAACATAATACTGTAATACTTGATTGGTCCTGCATAATCTTGTTTTAACCTTCCACTGCATATTTTGACAGGTACCCGCTCGAATAAGGTTGCTGTGTGAAGAATAGGAAACTAGACATTGCTACGGTTTTCCTGGTAAGCTCCGGTGGTTCACAACAAACCTCGTAGGTGCCTTGGATGGTATTTGCTGTATGCCGAGAGTTGGAAACATTCATCCTATTTCGATGATGGCCGACTGCGAAGTTTTTAGTTTGACTTGCTTTGATGTCATGATGTAAGAGATTGATCCTCACTCCTTTTTAATGCTCGGCTCAGTAGGTTTTCACTGAAGCGTTAGAACCAACTTCGAGTTGGTCTTTACACCTTTGGATGTTTGAGGGAAAAGACCTTTCATGTTTTTGGAAAACTTTAAATGGGAAATAATACAGCCTCTATCATGTGTTAACTATGTTGTTGGGAAATCTTTAATGGAGTCGTGTTTATTTTCACTTGCCTATGAGCTATTGGTTTTGATAAAAGTATAAGATTGTTTTGAATACTGTTGATTCGAGTCCGAAAATGAAATTAACTCAGGTCTAGTATAGATGATTGCTTTCTATTCTTCATCAATGATGTCACTAGTGAAGTTTTTGAAAGATTATGAAATGAGTTCGGATGTCAAGAAAATCTGCAAAAGATAGTGCACGAGGTCTAAATTTGAAATGTAAACGTGTTCTACCTGTACCTTTTGGTTTCTATCCGACTTGCATTTAAGTTATGGTTCCAGAGGCTTAACCTGTGTATAAATAATTTCGATAGTGTAACTGTTTTCAATTGTTGAGATGTGCTCTACTAGGGTTATGACTCTTTAACAAACCATGATATGGATTCATACTTTCTACTGTGTGAAATTTTTGTCTTGAAATTTTTTCGAAATGTTAGCTAGGGTTTGAGAAAGAATGTTTAGAATTCGCCATGAAAGGGTTGAGCAGAACAATGAAGGATTGTGTAATTAATTCTAGGGTTTGGAATTAGAATAGGGTTTGATACTATTTTGAGATATTCGATGTTGAAAACAAAAGTGTAAGTAATGTAAAAATAAAATATGAATATCTGTACTAGATTTATAAAGAACTAATTATTGAAAATACAGTTGTATTTAAATAATCTATGACAAATGTGAGGATAATGAAAAAGTATTTGCTCATAACAAAAATTGTGTGGAAATAAATTGCAACTGCTATATTTTGTAAAATTTGAAGGACTGGGAAAACAATAAATTCAAAATGTTTGAAATGCAAAATATTGCTATCTTAAAGGAATAGATTTAGAGAAAAAATATAGAAATGTACAGAAGCAAAATATGTTTTTCTTTCATGTATCATTTAAATAAATTCTATGCTGCAATTGATATTATACTGTAGTGTTTTACTGTGTTTAAGCGTAGGACATAATTTTAACCAGAACACTACTACAATCATTTAACCAATCAATGGCAACCTGCCTATCTCTCATCTATCATTAATTTTGCTTCTCTATATTAGAGTACTATGCAAAGAACAACATGGGGAAAAATATAGAGATGGTTATCTAATCAAATAATTCACAAACTTTATCATTCAAATTCAAACATAGATCAAAAAATAAAATAAATTCTTTTACATAACAGAGTTTGAATAAGTAGAAGCATTAAGCTATAAACAAAGTAGGAACAGTGAAACCTGATTAACTGTAGGGGAACAAACAGCCCAAGGAACCTGTTCCACCCAACCAATTCCTGAAGACAACCAAGTTACTTGCCTTAGGACCCCCGAGCCCGTTCACTGAACCACCAAGAGGAAGAAACTTAGAAGCTTAGGACCTCAACTTGCAGTAGCAATAGTTATCCAGTCTTAAAGTCTTAGCAGTCAAGGGGACCTGCACCGGCACCTATGGTTCTCCTTCTCATAATAATTTGCAGACTTACAATTGAACTCTCACATAGCCTCCTCCCTATTCGAATATCTCAGTGATCACCTGATGCACTTGAGGAATATTTCTGCAGAAAATATTGTAAGAGCTGCCTGCTCAATTCGAATTTGCCTTATGTAGGCTGCCTAGGCCTTTTAGTGGTTAACTGGTCATTTAATGAGCTGCCTGCTCACTCCCGCCACCTAGGGGATAATGCCACATTTTTAGGGGTAGTTGTCCCATAACCAACAGCTATTGGTGAAGTGCAATTGCTGTCATCTGTCCCATGCCTTCTAACAACTTCCATTCCTCCTAGTGGGTTCGTGAACACTCATTTAACAGTTCCCTTGGGTGTTTGTCTCCTACTTTAATTTATTAAATAATAATAATCAGTAATTACATTCATCCTTGACCAAACTTGGTCATAATTACAAAACTTTGTAATTAAATTTAACATAAAGTATTTTGCCAATAAAATAATATTTTCAGAATTTGGGTAGGTGACAGATGAATTGGCTGAGAGGGTTTGGGACCCTTGTTATTCTTGGTTTTAATCTTTTGTTGTGTCACTAAGGCTTGTTAGGATATTCCTATACTCCATCCTAGTCCCACCAGTATTTTGATCATTTACATTTTCAGTCATGCATGCACCTTTTAGGGTTTGCATGCATTCTAGGGTTTGCATGCATTTTGCATGCATCCCAGTCATCAGTCCAGCACCTAGCCCTCAGTTAGCCAGCCCCCAGGAGCTTCTCACTATTCAGTTTTAGCCCTCCAGTTGCTTAGTGCGCCCTTCTTCCTTGATTTTAGGGAGCAACTCGCCCTTCTTCACCTACCAGTTCAGTTACACTCAGTTACAGTCAGTTACAGTCAGTTACACTCAGTTACATTGAGTTACACTCAGTTACACTCAGTTACATTCAGTTACAGTCAGTTACACTCAGTTACATTGAGTTACACTCAGTTACACTCAGTTACTCTTAGTTACATTGAGTTACACTTAGTTACATTGAGTTACACTCAGTTACACTCAGTTACACTTAGTTACACTGAGTTACACTTAGTTACACTGAGTTACACCTACCAGAGTTAGTTTGACTGATGGTTGATAGTTACTTGAGCATTGATGACTCCACTGATGATGATGAAGACTTCCAGTTGCGCTCCAATGATCATGAGGACACCTAGTTGTGCTCCGATGACACTCCAGTGATCCTCTGATCACTCCATGAAGGCTAATTCGAATTGCCACCTTAGGCATTCGAATTCCTCATGCATTGTATTATTTATATGTCCATTTGTGATTAATAATTTAGTATGACCGAAGTATTATTGCTTCTATCTGAGTTCTACTGTACCATATTATTCTGTTGCTCATTATACTGCATGTATCACTCTTCTTCTATTTTCTTGCTTAATCATAATTATTCTCTTGTGAGATACATCATCTCTTAGATCTGCTGTGAGGATTTTCACATGGTATCAGAGCCCAGGATGGATTAAGGGGGGGTGTTAGGATATTCCTATACTCCATCCTAGTCCCACCAGTATTTTGATCATTTACATTTTCAGTCATGCATGCACCTTTTAGGGTTTGCATGCAATCCCATGAAATTTTCCCACTTCCTTGGTTTATTGATTGTTATTATTCATTGTATTGGGTGACCTTTGGTCTTAGTTACCAGGGCCCAGGATGGATTAAGGGGGGGTGTTAGGATATTCCTATACTCCATCCTAGTCCCACCAGTATTTTGATCATTTACATTTTCAGTCATGCATGCACCTTTTAGGGTTTGCATGCATTCTAGGGTTTGCATGCATTTTGCATGCATCCCAGTCATCAGTCCAGCACCTAGCCCTCAGTTAGCCAGCCCCCAGGAGCTTCTCACTATTCAGTTTTAGCCCTCCAGTTGCTTAGTGCGCCCTTCTTCCTTGATTTTAGGGAGCAACTCGCCCTTCTTCACCTACCAGTTCAGTTACACTCAGTTACAGTCAGTTACAGTCAGTTACACTCAGTTACATTGAGTTACACTCAGTTACACTCAGTTACATTCAGTTACAGTCAGTTACACTCAGTTACATTGAGTTACACTCAGTTACACTCAGTTACTCTTAGTTACATTGAGTTACACTTAGTTACATTGAGTTACACTCAGTTACACTCAGTTACACTTAGTTACACTGAGTTACACTTAGTTACACTGAGTTACACCTACCAGAGTTAGTTTGACTGATGGTTGATAGTTACTTGAGCATTGATGACTCCACTGATGATGATGAAGACTTCCAGTTGCGCTCCAATGATCATGAGGACACCTAGTTGTGCTCCGATGACACTCCAGTGATCCTCTGATCACTCCATGAAGGCTAATTCGAATTGCCACCTTAGGCATTCGAATTCCTCATGCATTGTATTATTTATATGTCCATTTGTGATTAATAATTTAGTATGACCGAAGTATTATTGCTTCTATCTGAGTTCTACTGTACCATATTATTCTGTTGCTCATTATACTGCATGTATCACTCTTCTTCTATTTTCTTGCTTAATCATAATTATTCTCTTGTGAGATACATCATCTCTTAGATCTGCTGTGAGGATTTTCACAAGGCTTTGCTAGATGTATCGACAGTGCTGATTACTCCAAGATGTATGCGCTTATCTTGCTCTCTAATCAAGGCATCACAAAATATTAAAGGGTGGGTTATGTATAGTTAGTCCCCAAAGATTCTTTTATGGAATACAAGGTAGATAAAAAAACAAAATAGGCAAGACCAAGCTTGGAAAGAATAACACATTGCTTTTCTCGATTAGCTATTTTGCATTCTTCAACTAAGGTTCTAAGGGTTTTGAATTTAGATAGATAGTCTTGAATGAAAGAAATATAACTTAGATTTAAAGCAACCAACTCATTTTGAACTTGGTGACCTCGAATTTCATTGTGTTTACCAAAAATAGTTTCCATTTTTTCCCAAGCCTTATTTGGTTTGTCAATTCCTTGAAGGTGGAATCTTAACACATTATAAATTGACATTTCGATTAATCCAAAAGCTTAATCATGTTTATTGTCCCATTTTATTTTCTTATCAACATTGGTGGGGGTAGTTTCTTTTCCCAAGGTAATCCGGTAAATTCCAATACTTTGTAGGACATCCTTCATGCAGGATTTCCATGAGAAGTAGTTGGTATTGGTAAGAAAAATATCACATGGAACGACCATATTGTAATATGCAAGCAATATGGTTTCAAAAGCAGAAATTGATGGTCTAGATGCAAATATATTGAAAAAATAGGTAGTTTAAAAAAACGACACTAAAAAATGGACTCTAGATGTCAAAGTTATGCCCTTTTGAAGAAATGCATAAAAATGAACTAAGGGGCCACATGGCAGGAAAAGGTTGATCCACGTGATGATGGGAGCCAAAAATGCAGTAAATAACCCCCCCTTACTAACTTGTCCTATAACCTCACTTTTACAAATAAGTTGCTTTAAAATAAGCAACCCACTTTTATAAAACAAGTGGGAAACACTTTTACAATGTAGTTACTTTATAAATTAAAGTTACTTGAACTTTCGCAAAAAGTGACAAAAGAAGGACTTGAACTAAATACCTTTTACTTATTAAAGCAACTTTCAACCAAGTGAGTTAAAAAAAACATTTAATAATATTATGGAGGATAATGGGGTTGTTGTTGTTGTTGTTGGGAGAGCATGCCTCTCCAAAAAACCTTTCTTTTTGGCCTGCAAGACACTTTACACAACCACACAAACAAAAAACGAAATTCCCAAACCAAAACTTCTCATATTTGGGGTTAGTCCTTAGTTAGCTTACCTAGAAAATGTACGTTTTCTCGTGATTGTTTCCAGTTTACTGAGTTCGCACAAGAGCACGACAAAAAGAACATACAAAATCAATAAAACTCTTTCCACGTTGTTTCTGATTTGCCAATTTCACACAAAACAAATGACAAAGAGCATACACCAACCAAAAAGGTAGAAACTAGGAATACAATAGAAAACCAAGCTAAAATATGAAAGAATATGAGAATTTAAAAAAAAAAAACTATAACTGTAAACAATATACCTTTGGATCTAGTAAAATGACTATATGTTGGGACAACATAAGCCTTTTCGAGTGAAACAAAAATTGTTTCCGACCGAAAGCAATGCTTCAGACACAATGGATTACCTCCCTCAAACCAGAAATGCAAAAAAATACCAGAAACCATAAATCCTTTGATGCATACAACAACACCGGTTCAAGATCTCGATCAACAATGAAAGAACTCAATAAGTGCTTTGATGCCATGTTCGACTAAAGCATGATATTTCCATAAGATCGAACAACTTGATCAACCACTCACACAAGCAGTTCACATATCAACACATTGATCTTTTATGTGGTTAAAACCATCAAAGAGGGAAATAGTCCACGACCCCATCCAAATAGATATGTGAGGAAATATATTATGCAAAAGAAAAATATTTTACATATGATTTTCTCATAATCAATAATCAAGCAAATGACCTTCCATGCTCTTTAAATAGAGATCATGGACCAATTGGGTGTTAAGCCGCATATAAATAGCCATTAAGATCAAGGCGAAGATGAACCATTGGATCACTCCGTCTAGAACATATCGTGACCATCAGATTACATAAGTACAAATGCATACTAAAAAACACACTTTACCTAAAGACACATTATACTAAGTTGATCTTAACTAACTCATAAGTGTCTAAATATCGTAATACATTTTATTTATATAGAAACTCCATTACAAGAGGAATCCAATACAACACAAATGGAAAGATGCTTATTAACACATTTGTGACAGACTAGAGTAAAATAAGTTACAAAATATCATGAGAAAGGACTCTATAGTGACATTGAAAGGCCTAGAAATTGAGACAAATTTCATAGTTGAAACAAGTGTTTAAAAAAATACCTAAAAACAATATTTTCATTGAGATCGTAGATAGTTTACTATACAAGTAGTCACTTGAAGTTCAGGTGATTCACTTCTTTCAGGGGCATTAGTTCCTCTTTGACTAGGGGGCATTGTTGGCAATTCAAGATATTGTCTAGACTAGTCTTTAATCCATGGTGTACTCTTCTCTTCAAAAGTTTTATCCTTTGAGTAGGAGTGATTATTCTCACTTCTAACTATAGAAAGGATATAGTTTAGGCAATTGATCACCTTCTCCTAAACCATGTTTGTCTACACTTCATCCCTTTCCCTCACTAAGTATTTTTAGCTATCTAAGAGAAACATGAATCCTCTCATTAGCAAAACAATTGCTAAAAGTCCTTTCAAGATTGTTGGGTGGAATTTCTTGATCATGCTTCTCCATAAAATTGTCAAACCACTACCAAGTATGTAATGGATTTGATGATTAGCTACCAACTAGAGTGAGTTGCATCAACCACTTGGGATTTGGTCCTAGAATGAACTCTTTGAGTGAAGTTTTGGGATTTGAATACCAAATAACAATGACTTGCATCAACTACTTGGGCTTTGGTCTTAGGATGAACTCTTCAAGGGGAGTTCTAGGCTTCCTCCATCTTTAATTGTAGTGAGAAATGAAACAAGCTATTTAAAATTTAAGGTAGTGTTTTACATCACTTCTCGTGATCAAGAAAAAACATTTAATTGTTAAGGTGTCATGAAGGGGGTCATGATAAGATGTGATGTCCATCCCCCAAGAAGAAAGATGGAAATAAATAAATTATATTGATGTCCACTAATGACCAAAATAGGTCAATGGGATTATAAAAAGTACAACCAACATAAAACTGTAAACAGAAAGTACCTCAATGCATCTCCGGTGAAATCTAATAAACAAATAGAAAACAAATAGAAAAATGTTAACCCAAAGAAGACAATAATACACCAAAATAACTAAAACATTACAACCCAAATGGGATCCAATGTAAGCAATCATGTAGTTGTTCTTGCTAATCATCTCATAGTGGTATAAGAAGCATCAAACGTGTTGATGTTTGTAGCTCAGACATGAATTTCCACATGGTTTTGTGTCTAACTTGTGGAAATTTTCATTAATACTAAACTCTAGAATTAACTTTATTCAAGTTAATTATTAAAGTGAATGACTTTTTAGATTAATTGCATTTAATTTAATAAAATGCCTAAGTTTTTGGCAGTAGTGATTTAAGTTAATTAAGTGAATCTTATCCATTGATATCAAGTTTGTTAGATCTGATCTCAAACATTGAAGATAGGGTTTTGGTTTATCTCAAAAGGATAAAAGGTAGTTAAGGTGAGAGGAGAAGACACAAGAGAAACTAAGTTGAGAGATTGGAGAATGAATTCCACTTTATAGATTTGGCAGAGAGAATATTGTAGCAGTCAAATAATCTTTGCAAGTGGTCTATATCAATAGGAAGAGGTTCCATCAGTTTTTTGGGTAGTCTATCGTACAAGTGTAGGAGCAGGTTGTACAATCAGTATGGTTGTACGACATACAAGCCACATCAGCTTGTCGTACAACAGGATGTAGGATGTACAAGTAGATCTGCATGGTGCAGGGTCATCCATATAAATCGTACAATAGAGCTGTAAAGACCATACGTTACAACAGATTGAGCATGGTGTTTTATTGGGGTAGTTTTGCAGAAGGCGGATTTTTCTGAGGAGTGCATTTTTCTAGGTTTGTTGTAGTTGTATTTTCTCGAGCCATTTTCTTAGTAAGTTATTTTAATGAAAATATGATTTAAAGGGCCTAAATTTTGTGTATGTGTTTTCATTGAGTAGATTTATTCCCCATTGTTTTGCTTCTGTTATTTAAATTTTTGTTAATTAATCCCAACAATATAAATTATTTAGTGTGTTGCCAATATAGGAAAAACACTAGGAAATTGTTTATCTAGATTTGGGGTTTAGAAAAATTAACATGGTATCAGAGCTGACACTTTGAGAGTGTGAAGAACCTGCAATAATTAATTAATGAAAACACATGAAATAGCAGAAATAACAGAACTCAGAATCACTTTTATATTGATCGCAGGCCACTTTGAGGGGGCAACCTCCTTTGAGCAAACTCAATACAACTAACTTCACGGTACCTTCATTGGTCTCAACACAAACTTATATACTAAGTCTAGGCACCAATACCATTAGTTAATACCATGTGTCAATACAAACCATGGGCCAATACAAACTATGGATCAACAATTACTACGGGACGACTTACAAAGCATATGCGTCCAACAATAATAAGACAAACTGTGGATCAAAAAATACTACGAGACGAATTACAAAGCATGTGCATCAAACAACAATATACTAACACAGTAAATAGAAGGGTTGACATGGGTTCCTAACATCCCCTCTCCCTTAGAAAAAGCTTTGTCCTCAAAGCTTTAGATGTGGAAATTGATGCAAAATTTGAAGGAGTGGCTCCCCTGTAGCATCCTCGGGTTGCATTCTGGGCCACTGACGCCTTTTGAGTTGTAGGGAGGGTTGCTTGGAAGGTTGTAGATGAAGAAGAACCACATCAACTGCGTGAAAAGTGCGCTCAGAACAGTGTTGATCGGCTTGTTGTTTCAGTCGAATTCTTGCCATGTGAAGATTGTCCTGCAGAATGAGAAGAATCTAATCGCGGTGTCGAAGAACCGAGTCAATTACCTGAACTGGGGAGTTGCTTAGGGTGTATGGAAGAAGAACTGGCAGTGAATGTCCATAGATTGCTTCATATGGTGTCCTTTTAGATGTGGTATTGTACCACTGGAGCGCTTCTAGGAAATCCGTAGAAATAGTTGTCCAAATCTCTGTAGGGATGAGCAAGGGTTTGAGCAGTCTTGAAAGGAGTGTCGTTTCACCCTTGTTGACCTGGAAAGTATCACATTCAGCCACCATCTGTTGAATTGTCATGTTCAGTCCCTGCCAAAATAAGTTACATTGTTCTCGGTCATACATTTTTAGGAACCCAGAGTGCCTTGCTGATGAAGAAGCATGGAGTTCATAGAAGAGATAGCCCTGTTGAACAGATTGCAACCAATTTGGAACAAGCAGAGAAATAGTTGTAAGAGAAACTGGGTCATCAAATGTGCGAGAAGGAGCATCTGCCACCATATTGTCCTTACCCTTCTTGTAAGTGATCGCATAGGCATAACCCATGAGTTGGATAACCCATTTCAGGTGTGTTGGGAAGGATACCCATTGCAAGAAATTTTCCAGACTTTGGAGATCAGTCTTGATGCAGAAATAATTCCCTAATAGGTAGGGCTGCCACTTCTGTACTGCATGCAAAATAGCCATCATTTCCTGCTGAGATGTAGATGCGGCTAAATTCTTATCGGAAAGGTCTCTTGAAGGCGACAAGCCCACTGGTTCAGCAAGGGCACCTGCATATCTATCCAAGGAAGTAGGAGAGACCGTTGATGGGTGCATCTGAATGGAATGGAGTTGAGTGATGACACCATGTGAATTCTTCTTAAGGATATTTTCCGGGAGATGTGAATTGATGATGCGGAGAGACCCTTGTTGTAAGCCCTTAAATTTGTGTTGTTTCCCATTGACTGAAAACTGCATCCAAAGTTCAACAAAATTCCATAAGATGGGGCCAAGTGTGCGTAACCATTGAACACCCAAAACCACATCACATCCTCCTAGGGACAAGGAAAACATGTCAGAGCACAGGTTATAATATTCCATAGAGATACGCACATTGTGACACTTCCCTTTACAAGGTAAGGTGCCCCCATTGGCAACCATGACTTCAAAGTTGGAGCAAGGACAGAAAAAACAATCAGCATGTTTGGCGATCCGAGGGTCAATGAAGTTATGAGTGCTACCAAAATCAATGAGTATTGTAAGAGGAATCTTCTTGAAGTAACCTGTGACCCGCATTTTTTGGGAGGTGGTGATGCTGGATAAAGCATGGAGAGATATCTCTGGTTGTTCATCCTGAGATGGGGGGTCAATAGGCGGCTCCTAAATGTCAACCTGATCATCCATTGTATCTGGAGCTTCTTCACCAATTTTAGAGGCAGACGGAGAATCCATATCTAAGAGATAGAGCTTTTGTTGAACACATCTATGTCCTCGAGTGAATTTCTCATCACAATTATAACAAATCCCTTTTTCTCTGCATGTCTACATCTCTGTTTCAGACAAATGCTTGATAGGAGTTGGTCGAGGAGCTGACGGGATGGGAGGTCGTTGAGAACCCATATTTCGGAAGGGAACAAAAGTGGGTTTGGAGCGTTGTTGGGTTGCAATCTTGTCTTCTTCCAAGTTATCCAACCCTAGGACTTCCATCATTGTGTTGGGACAAAACATTTTAACCTCTGACCAGATTTCATCCTTAAGACCACTGATAAAACAACTCCTATAGAATTCATCAGACAATCGTTCTATGTGATTGGATAGTTTCTCAAATTTTGTCTGATACTCTCTCACAGTGCCACTTTGACGAAGTTTAGTGAGTGCTCCGGTGAAGTCATCAAAATCATTAGGACCAAATTGTTGCAAAAGGAGTTAGCAAAAATTTGTCCATTTTGGCTCATCATGAGCCTTGATGTACCAACGATACCATTGAAGGTATTCCTGTTCCAAATGAAAAGATGCAAGTGGAAATTTTTGGACATCAAAAGTATTATGTAGATTGAAATACTGTTCTGCACGATAGATCCATCCAGTCGGATCAGTACCATTGAAGCAAGAAAATTCAAGCTTCGGACCACGCAAATTGCTGGAAGAAGAGAACCCATTGGATGCAGAAGATTCTTGTTGTCGGTTATTGTTCATGGCTGAATGCTGAAGATGGAGGCTCAGAAATTTTTCATCCAGATCTTGGAGTTTGGTTTGGATGGCTGCAAGTGCTTCCTCCATGGTTTTTGCTCCTACGCGGGTGACAACCATAACCATGAGGTTTTTTTTTTTTTGGGGAATGGATAGAAAAACACAAACAAAAGCTTATTTAGTAAAGGGAAATTTGGATTTGGAAGAAACTTGGATGGGTAATTGGGGTTTGAGTAGGTTTTGGACACTTTCTGATGGACAGGGAAGCAAAAAATGGGGATTTCAAAAGCAGGGTGAAAGAATGAGAAAATTGGTCAAAGAGGGACAAAGAAGCAGAAATAGGGAATGAACACGGTGGCAAAATTTGGAGGCGAGTGGGTAAAAATTGAAGAAGTTATGGAAAACCCTAAAAATAGACAAATGTTAGATTTCTGGCTTTGGGAAGTAGAATTTTGGATAGGGTCCTCAGGAATGAAATATGCAGAATGGGATTGCAGGGGTGTCCAGGAAGTTTCAAGGGAAACTGAGTGAAAAGAAGGGAGATATGGAGAAAAAAGTTATTTTTTTTTTCCAGAATGGATCTGCTACGACACAGAAGGGAGCGGAAACAAATGGATCTGCAATGACGCGGAGGGGATCAACAACAAATGGATCTGAAACGATGTCGAATGTATCGAAAACAACTGGATCTGAAATGACTTTCAGAATAGATCTGAAACGACTGGATCTGGAACAGATTTAAGAATGGATTTGAAACTACGCGGAAGTGATCGACAACAGTTCAGCTGAAAATAGATATGGACCCCAGGTATGTGCGGCTTCCTTATAGTTCAGGGGTTTCACTCGGCCACCAACGCTATTTGACGGTTTGCGTATTGGGGCAGTACCCCTCACTCCACGGGTAAGGTAAAACTGATAATCGATTTGCCAGAAATGACAGCTCTTGGTTTACCTCACGGGTGGGAACTAGTCAATCAGGTAGGGGTCGTTGCCCTTTTCGCTGGCAGGTCCTCTTAATGGGACAGCTACTTCAGGGTTCCTGTGGTACTCCTCACAATGAGTTTTAGGGCTTATGCCTAAGTACTTCCCACAGTTAAGTGGATAGGGATTATTCCTAGATCCGAAGCTGCAATAGATGCGAAATTTTTTTTTGGCAGAAATTTCACCCAAAGAGCCCAAGAAAGTGCTTTGATGCCAGATGTGAAGAACCTGCAATAATTAATTAATGAAAACACATGAAATAGTAGAAATAACAGAACTCAGAATCACTTTTATATTGATCGTAGGCCACTTCGAGGGGGCAACCTCCTTTGAGCAAGCTCAATACAAATAACTTCAAGGTGCCTTCATTGGTCTCAACACAAACTTGTATACTAAGTCTAGGCACCAATACCATGTGTCAATACAAACCATGGGCCAATACAAACTATGGATCAACAATTACTATGGGATGACTTACAAAGCATATGCGTCCAACAACAATAAGACAAACTGTGGATCAACAAATACTACAGGACGACTTACAAAGCATATGCGTCCAACAACAATATACTAACACAGTAAATAGAAGGGTTGACACGGGTTCTTAACAGAGAGGAAGGAAGATCTAAAATCTATAGCAATAGATCTTGGTGGGTGCTTGAAGGAATAAGCACATGCCAATTATTTTGTGTAGATCTAGAGATGGAAGAAACCAATCTCAGATTTGAAGATAGGTTAGATGGGGCATCTAACTTCTTGTCCTGGAAAGTGAGGGCAAATTTGCTTCTGAAGGAATGAGACCTTTGGGATATTATATCAAAGTTTGTTCCTGCACCGATATATCCAGTTTAGTTGGAAGCACCTGAGAAGAAGGATATCAAATCCGAGAGGATGATCCTAGATGTTGTGAAGGATCACTTGATTCTTCATGTAGTAGAAAATACGTTAGCCATAGAGATGTTTAAATCTATGACATATTTGTTCCAAAGTGACAACATGAACAAGGATACGATCTCAAGAAACACGCTTAGGGATGTATATATGACTAGATTTGACAATGTTACCAACTATCTCATGAATATCACTCAGATACATGATCAACTTGCAGCCATTGGAGAGAAAGTGCTTGACGTAGAGCTTGTTAATGTGGCATTTAATGGGTTCACCAAGCCTTAGGAACCATTCATAAAAGGAATCTATCCTCAGGAGTAACTTCTAAATTGGGAGAGGATTTGGGATGACTACATCCAGGAAGAGATTGAGGATGAGTCTATATCTATCAAGCAAGGAGGTAGTGATGATAACTTGTCCCTTCTCAACAAGGAAAAAAAGGGAAAATGAAAGAGTTCCAACAAGAAGGGAAACAGTGAGGGGGAGACCTCAGAGCCGAGAAAGAAGAAAGAATTGAGAAAAATCAACTGTTTCGTGTGCCACAAGAATGGGCACTATTCATCTTAGTGTCCAAAGAAGAATAAAGGAAAAGGAAAGACGAAACATGTAGCAACATTTGTAGACTTAGTTGAGTGAGTTTGTTGTGAAGTTCGAGAGTGATTTCTCAGTAGTTTCCTACCTTTATACCAACACAGTCGCTAGGAATGCATGGTACTTAGAAACTGGTGCATCTTGTCATATAATAGAAGCACATGAACTATTTAGCAATTTGACAAAGACATACTCAAGGATCCATGTGGAGCTTGGTAATGATGCCAAGTATGCAATTAGAGGAGAGGGAATAATTACATTCCAACTTGATTTAGGAGGTTCGTTTGATTCCTATGATGCGTTATTTGTACCAGGACTAAAGAAGAACTTGTTCTTAGTCTAAATTATGGAGGACATGCGTTTTTTCATTATATTTCAGAGAGGGAAAGTACTCATACATCGAGAGGGAGATATCCCTAAAACAACAGTGAGGATTGGGGTTAGAGAGCGAAAATTATACAAGTTGTAGGGAATCCTATTAGGGATTTGGTACATGACAATGAAAAATCGTGTGAGCTTTGGCACACAAGGATGAGACACTTGCATTATAGGGAATTATTAATTCTAAGGGATATTGTCACTGGTCTTCTAGATTTTAGTGTTGAGTAGCAGGACATATGTAGAGGGTGTGCACTTGAAAAGAATGTCAAATCTGCTTTTCCAAGCAGTGAGAGTAGTTCCAAGGGGATCTTGGATCTTATTCATTCAAGAATATGTGTACCGATGTCCATAATATATGTGTAGGTATAATCATACTATATGGCGTTGATTGATGTTTTTTTCAAGAAAATATGGAACTTATTTATGAAGACCAAGGATGAGGTCTTTGGTCGGTTCCGAGAGTTTAAGGCCCAAGTGGAGAACCTAACAAGTGAGAATATCAAGGTCTTGAGGTCAGATAATGGGGGAGAGTACGCCTCAAATGAATTCAAGTATTTATACAATGAGGTAGGGATCAAGAGGGAGAAGACAGTCTCATACAACCCATAACATAATGGGGTTGGGGAGAGAAAGAACTACTCCATCATCAGTATTGAAAAGGTTATGATCCATGATTAGGGTCTTCCTATGTTTCTGTGGGCATAGGCATGTAAGAAAAAATGTATTTATAGAATATGAGTCCACATAGAATATTGGAGGACATGACCCATGAGGAGGCATTCACAAGAGTGAAACTAGATAATGGAAATATTAGGATCTTTGGTTGTTCAGTTTACATCCATGTTCCCGTGGAGAAGAGGACGGAGATTGATAATTCAGGAGAGAAGGGAATATTTGTGGGGTAAAACAAGACCTCAAAGGATTACAAGGTCTTCATGCTAGCGCAACAGAAGATAGTGGTGAGCTGAGATGTTTATTTTGAAGGAAAACTTAGCATCTAGGAAGTCTCATGAGTTACCACCAATGGTAGAGGAAGAGGAGAAAGTGGCTCCGAAGGGAGAACATAGTTCACATACTTCTAGTTCAGGCACTCAAACTCGAGGTGAGGAGGAGGAGTTAGATCCTAATTCTATCAGGAGACCTAGATGGTTTGACCAGACCTTGAGGGATGCTTAGGAGCATGTTGAGGCTCCCAAAAGATCATTCAAGGAGAATAGGCCTCCAAGGAAGTTTTTGGACTATTTGGAATTGATGAGTAGCATCATATATTTTGAGCCTTTCGATTTTGAGGAAACAACTAGACAACATGTTTGGAGGGATGCCATGGTGGAGGAGTACACCTCCATCATGAAGAATGATGTTTTGGACATTTTTCCTAGACCGAAGGGGAATCCTGTGGTGACTTATAGGTAGCTACAAGATCAAGCATGTTGCAGGTGGAAACATCGAGAAGTTCAAGGTGAGGTTTGTCACGAGGTTCTCTCATAGAAAGGGAGTGGAGTACAAGGAGACATTTGCTCCTGTCACTAGATATGATTCCATTTGAGCTGTGTTATCTATTTCCTCAGTCATGGGGTGGAGGATTCACCAGATGGATGTGAAGACAACCTTCTTCAACATGATCAATGAGGAGGAAGCATTTAGAGAGAAACCTCATGGCTTCAAGAAACATGGGAGGGAGTCTCATGTGCATAGGCTTAAGAAATCCTTGTGCGAACTAAAACATGCACCCAGAGCGTGGTATTCCAGGATTGACAGATAATTATAGAACATGGGCTCTACCAAGAGTGAGGCAGATCCTAACTTGTACTTCATACTTGTTGGGTTTGAGCCACTCATCTTGGTGTTGTATGTAGATGATTTGTGTCTCACACGTGTAGAGGGGCTTATAGCGGGGTGCAAGCTAGATTTGGATACAGAGTTTGAGATGAATGATAGTGGCTTGATACATTATTCCTTGGGGTTAGAGGTATGTTAGAGATCATGTGAGATCTTCCTTGGTTAGGGGAAGTACACAGTAGAGATCCTGAAGAGATTCAGGATGGGGGACTATAGACTGATGGCTACACCTATGGTTACCACCCCGAAGAAGGTTGAAACCTCAAATTCAGAGTGGGTGGGTCCTAGATTATACAAACAACCAATAGGATCCTTGATGTATTTGGTCAACACCAAGCCATATATATGTTTTGCTATGAACACCTTGAGCTAGTTCATGTTGGAGCTGAGGCAGGTGCATGGGGTAGAAACGAAGCATGTGCTTAGGTATTCAAGTAGCACAATGGAGTATGGATTGAGGTATCTTGGAGGTGATGGATTGAGGATGAAGGAATATTCAAAATCAAATTGGGTAGGGAATGCATCCGATCGAAAAAGCACCTCAGGGCGTTGCTTTAGATTGGGATCATTGGTGATTTCTTGGTTCAACAGGAAGCAAACTTTGTAGCACTCATTTCAATAGAGGCAGAGTACATGGACATGAGTATAAATAGTTGTGAATCCATTTTTCTTCCCAAAATGATTACAAGATTATTTGATTAGGATTTGGAGCCTACGATGATATACCATGATAATATTATTTCATTCGAGAAAAGATCCATAAGGGATCAGCCAATCTCTAGTATATTTGCACACATGGGCACGTTGTAGACATTTTGACCAAACCCTTGGTGAAAGGGAAAATTTTCTTCTTTATAGATAAACTAGGAGTGGTGGAGAATACCTTCCTTGCTAAGAGGGAGCATTGAAATTTGTAGCTTAGATAGGAATTTCAACATGGGTTTGTGTCTAACTTGTGGAAATTATCATTAATACCTCTCAAGACCGTGGAATTCACTTTATTAAAGTTAATTATTAAAGAGAATGTCTTTTCATATTAATTGAGGTTAATTTCATAAAATGCCTAAGTTTTGGCATTAGTGATTTGAGTTAATTAAGTGAATCTTAGCCATTGCTCTCAAGTGAGTGATATATAATCTCAACCATTGAATATAGGGTTTTGGTTCATCAAAAAAAGATAAAAGTAATCCAAGGTGAGAGAATAAGACACAAGAGAAACTCAATTGAGAGAGTGGAGGACTTCCACTTGATAGATTTGGTAGAGAAAATATTGCAGCAGTCAGAGAATCTTTGTAGGTGGGATGTACCAGCAGGAAGAGGCTCCATCAGTTTGCTAGGAAGACTGTACAAGTGTAGGATTAAGCTGTACAAGCCACACCAACCCGTCATACGGTAGGTCATGGGTTGTACAACTAGATCCGCAGGGTGCAGGGTCATCTGTACAGTCCAT
Source organism: Larix kaempferi (assembly GCA_027924585.1). NCBI lineage: Eukaryota > Viridiplantae > Streptophyta > Pinopsida > Pinales > Pinaceae > Larix > Larix kaempferi. The sequence continues at coordinate 7,623,736 of BSBM01000015.1, forward strand.
ACAGATAGTACAGGAAAGTTGTATAGGGTCGTACATGTCATACGATACAACAGATTGAACATGGGGTTTTATTGGGGCAGTTTTAGAAAAGGAGGATTTTTCTAAGGAGAGCATTTTTCCAGGTTTGTTGTAGTTGTTTTTTCTCAAGCCATTTTCCCAATAAGGGATCCCTTATAAGCTTGGAAGTTATTTTAATGAAAAGTTGATTTGAAGGGAATAAATTTTGTGTATGTTTTTTTATTGAGTATATCTATTCTCCATTGTTTTTATTCTGTTATTTAAATTTCTGTTAATTAATCCTAATAATATAAATTATTCAGTGTGTTGCAAATTTGATTTTAAGCAAGGAAAAACACTTGGAAATTGTTTATCTAGATATGGGGTCTAGAAAAATTAACAAAATGATCATACTATCTTGATATGTGGGAAGTCCAGAGTAATTATCGAAGAATATCATCTAGAGAATGGCCTAGTTGGAGGTTATTTAGAGGAACTATCCTTAGGGATAGAAGATTGCTATATGCCTCCCTTTGTGCTCTTCTAACTGTCTACATCAACAAACTAGTGTTGAAATTGATAAAGTTGGTATAATGAGTTTTGTGAGAAGGATTGGATCTAGAATATGTGGGAGTGGTCACCCAATGTTGATGGTTAGCTCTGAGGGTTTTGGTGGAGATCATAGTAGTGAAGGAAGTGGTGTATCTCCTAATTGTCCTAATCATACATCTATCTAAGACTCGTGATGATTTTGAAGCACTTCCATCAAATACATGACTTCAGGGGTAGGTAATCAAGTAGTTTGACCTAGAGTTTCCATGTACAATATAACATTAGAGAATTTTTATCTCCCAAAGGAATGCCAAAACATCTCTGGTTAAGGTAACTAAAGACAAAGGCTCCCTCCAACATCCCCAAGAAAGCAATGATATCTCCCTTGAATCTCATAATAGATGGGGAAATAAAAAATAAAATGCTTGTAGGTCTCAACTTCATAGAGGGTACATGGCTTGCACATTCTATCTACATAGAGAGTATGATGGCTACTCTCAACCCTAATCTAGTGGGATAACACTCACTTGGTCCTATGGGAATCTTATGCCATGAGACCAATGTTGTTGTAGGTATCCCAATTGAATAACAGTGCCACGTGAGATTCTTAGAAAGTTATCAGCATGGAATACCAACTTGGGACTGAGCAAAAAGGGGGAGGTCCATGTTAATTGAATGAAATTCCTATAGGTACCATACTTCACTACATGATTAATCTTTTCCTTTAGAGGAAGTAAATCAAGAGGTTTGGGACTACAGGGTTTGGGGCAGGGAATATTTCAAAGATCACCTACAGGGAAGAAAATGATGAATGTAAAACTTATGGACTATAACTATGCAAATACTTGCAAATATTAACATTACATCCTTTTCAACATATCTTGAAAATGATGTTAAGCAATCTCCTCAAAAGATCAAAGAGACATATAGAGGTACTTCTCCTACCAAAACATTGAATATCTAAGAGTGTAAAGGTTGTACATGTAAAAGGTAAGATTGGAGAGAGTCTCTAGTCAGACTCATAGGGTGTTCACTTAATGAATCCATGTCCCAACACATACGTTTATGGAATATTAAAAAATGCCCCTAATTTCACTAGATATTAGATAATATCTCCCAAAATCATTTTGTTGATCCCCATCCAATACACACTTCCAATTAAAAATCCCCTAATCTCATTAGATATCTTAGGTATCCATTTTTTCATAACATATTTAATCCCCATTTTTATTTATACCCCTAGTATGGTGAATGTTATAGCACTAATTGGCACTCTAGTGACCCTAATGACCCTAACAAAATTAGGGTTACCCTAATGGCATCAGAGCCTCCCAAACAACATCTTGTTGTCCCTAATTTGGATTAATATAACTGGAAGAGCCCCTAATAGATGTTGATGACCTGAATTCCACATTAGGGTCATCCAAAATGTTGGCCACCACCTCAAGGGAATATTCCAGTTCTTCCCAGCTTAATTTTTACTAAAACACTAACAGTTTTGAGCCCCCCACACTTCCTCTTTGAGAAAGCCCCCCACTTCCTCTTTGAGCAATCCCCCCACACTTCCTCTTTGAGCAAGGTGTGTGGCCATGCATCTTTCCTTCCTACACAATGCATAGGATTTGGAAATGCAAAACAAAATATAAAAATTCACAAAAATTTACAAAATTAGACAATTGAGAGAGCAGTTTCGTGGTGGTAACCACTAAAAACTACCTCCTAACCATGTCAACCATGTCGAACACTCATTAGAAATGCATCTATAGGAGAGGAGAGGATGAGAGAGAAAATATCAATTATCATTATGCTGGAAGAACCTTCTTAGACCCTGAGTTTTTATGCTTAATTCCACCCTTAGGGATTCATGTCTTTGAAACATCTTCCTATTTGTGTGTTGATGTTATCCTATCACTTCTTTATATGCAAAAGGAGATTGAAGGCTTGGGAGCGAGAAGCGTGAGTGGCTCGGGTTGTAGAGGGACTCGCAATTTGGTTCCAGGAGAGCCTACGATGTGATCATGTATACTTATACACATTGTATATCATCATTTTATTAGAGATATTTATTTCCACCCACCCCCTCCCCCCCCAATTTAATGGTCAATTATCATTTTGTTTGGTTCTTATTGGTTTCAAGGGATTGACCCTCTTGATATGTTAACTAGGTTAAATAATTTGTGTTATTGATTTATGATTTGGTTTATAACTCTAAGGTTCCTAAAGGTATTTGAGAAAGGTCTCTTATCTTCTTGTGTGCAGATTTGAAGGCAGGATACATTGAAGCTTTAAAGGAGGAGAAGGATCGAGGACAACTAACAAACCATAGTTTCCTTCATTCATGCTTCTTGGTTCATTATGTTTTTCTTCTTAGATATTTGTTCAATCACTTGAGTATAGACCAATACCCTGAGGGAATAGTAGTAGTGGTCTCTTCCTTGCTTTGTTAATAATCAACCCTAGTTGTTAGAACACATTTCCCACAATAGAAGGCGAATCCATTGGGGAGAATTCCATGAATTCTTCTTTGTAGGTTCCATTCAAGACTATTGTTCCAACCTTAATTAGGTGTTCTAGAAACCATTCAGATCCTCGACTTAGGTTCCAACCCTAATACTACTTGAAAGTTAGCAAAATTTTGAGTTTTAGATCTTTTTCATCTTGCTATAGTAGTTTCACGCTCTCTCTAGAGGCAACAAATGCATGGGACCTGAAGTCCATGCACCTTTCCTTCACAAAAATGACACGGCCACGCACCTTGATTACATAATAGGTGTGTGGGTTCTATAAAGTATATCTTTTGCTACGTTTTCTTCCTTTTTTTTTTATTTGTTTGTTGCTGTGTTGGGTCTCTGGGATTCCTCAAAGTGCTGAAAGCCTGTGTTTAGGGGTTTTTTATTTGGTTGAATCACTTTTGTATCTTTTGTTACACCCTTATTTTCCACCTTAAGTTCATTGGATATCCCACTTTATTTCATGTTTGAGACACTTACCTTTATACCTTTGTCTAGCCTCATTTTTCCCACTTTTTGTCCACCATCGCCCTTTGTATGCTTCTAGGGGGGTGATGGTCAGTGTGCCATCCATCTCTGTGCACTTGCAGGGGAGTGACACCACCACTCCCTAAATGCATTGAGGGAGGAAATGGTCCACTTATCCTTGAATTTTGGGAATCTTTTAGATTGGATCAAGTGCATGACTTGGCTCCAATTAATCTTACATGGGAAACTCACACAACAGATCGATCCCATCTATCACTTGGAGTCTAGATTCATACTCCATTCATCCTCCATTCACATATATATTGAGGCCATTTTATGAGAAAGGGGAGAAATTTTTTTATGAATTGTTATGATGGTGTAATCACTTTGATTCCCTCAACCATTGTGATCAGCCTATTGTTTGTAGTCTAGGAAGGTCTTGGATCAAGAACATTGGAAGAGATTTGCATCTTCAACACAATGTAATATATGATGTATGTCTCTTGTTTATTTAATACAGACATGTGATTCTTACCCCCTCTTATCATGTTGGTAATGGATGTATATGGTTCTTTGTTATAGATCTACATTATTCATAACAAATAAATATTGGATATGTTATTCTTTGTGTGATACAGATTAGGTCTAGTTTATGCTAGCTTAGATCTATGGTTATATATTCATTCTTATGCATATTTTATATGTCAAGAGGTTTTTGAGAAAGGTTTGGATGTCTCTTTATGTGTAGGTTGATTGGATAAGTGGAGCTGGAGATAGAGAAAGGATTATCAAGTCCACGATAGCTAAGTATTTTCTGCACTAAAGGATCTCTATTATCTAAGGTATGCCATCTTCCTTTTTCTCTCTTCTTACATGATTACATGGAAATGGATGTGTACATATAGTGTATAGATAGTTATATCTAGCGGGAAATTCACATTGGTCTACCCTACGGTCTGTCTTGAACTAAGGGAAAGGGTTCAAGAGGGTGCTCACCTGTCCGCGGGAGAAAACTCTACAACAAAACTGGCGAATCCACTGAGGAAAGGTTGATTATACTTTCCCTAGTTTTTTTCTTTCAATTCCTTGAATTCTTAATTCATTGGATTTATTGGGTTTTGATTTGATTACAAGGGTCTTCTTGCATAAGTATTATGCCTATTCCACCTTTGGAACTACTCAGATATGAGTTTGAACTCAAAATTTTAGCCCTTTTTGTTTCCCCATCACTGCCTCTCTTTGTGGATCAAGGCAAGGCCGTCCCTCCCTACAAGATTATAGGGGGGCGATATTCCCTTAACCATCCCTCCTCTCTGGTCTCTGACAGGGCAATGATGCTCTAGTTTGGCTTGTTTGAAGGGTTTGGGTCTATTTTTGCTCATATCTCTGTCTTGTTGGTTCTTAGAACCATGTCTTGAGTCTCATAACCTCTGTGCAAACCTCATATAGTCTCATTTTGAAGTGTTGAGTGATTTTATTTGCTTTCAACCCTTATTCTTAGAGTGTGTTTGATAGCTTTTGAATTAGTGCTTGGGTCTCTAATTCGATCCCTCTGGTCTGGTGGTGATCTTGGAGGACTGTTTTAGCCTTTGTTGTTGTTCCTATAAGTCTATTTAAGTCAGTACTATAGAAGGGGTATCTTTTCGATCATTCTTGGTCACACATTGTATGCCAAACATTGGGATGTTGCAATGATTTTCATTGGTATCTAGTTTTCCTATTGATCACTGTTTTATCTTGTTTCTTTTTAATACTTGAAGCTTCTTGTTGCATGCATATTCTTGTTTCTATTTTATTTCATAATTATAAACAAAAGGGAAAAACAAAGGATTTTACATTTGCATGTGCATAACTTCTTCTTTAGTGTGCTTGTTTTCGGTTTGATTGCATATAATGAAAATTTGTGAATGGATTTTCTTTTGAATGTTTGCATATTTTTTTTGGGATCTTTGGATTGATTGAAAAGGAAAAGAAATCTCTTCCCTCCCATAGATAGAAGTTCATCGAATGGGAAAGAAGTGCATATAATTCTTTCATCTTTTATTTATTTTGAGTCTAGAGTCTTGTGAAATTATAATCATAGCAGGATCTACTAGCTAAGAATTTCCTCACTAGTCAAGAATTTGGCTAAGTATGCATGAAAACAATGTAAAAGAAGCACAAAAAACACACCAAATAGTGCAGATAGATGATAATTCTATTATTGTCCAATCCAAAATCAAGTTGGAATCATCAATATATTATATTTGGAGAAAATCGTGAGCCTTTGGAGGCATTCGAATGAGATACAAATGGCTAGCTTACATTGGAACTCAATCCCCCCTAGGTTCACCAATAGGCTCCCAAATCACCGCAAACGGTCACAAATTTTAGATATGAATGTTGGGATGGCATGAGTGGTTAGTAATGATAGTGGCACATGAGTAGTGGAGAAAGTGGTGGAGTGGAGGTGGCCTTAGATTGGCCAAAACTTCCAAAAAGAGGAAAAATGACCATGTACAATGCATGTGTGCCCTATAGTCAAACCTAGATCCACAAATTAAGGGATAAGGGCATGCCCTGGTGGCTTAGTGGCCATAAATGAGGTGCCTTATCCTCTGGTTGACCAAATGTGGGCGCCAATGTGTGTGGAATTGGTCATAATGAGTGTAACAACCTTAGGCAACATCATTAACCTTGCTTGAACCAACAGTCATTAATAAAACATCATGATAATATGGTCCTAGGTGTAATAATTTTATAACACCCCCCATTAAGCTAGAATATGTATCCAAAAACAAAATGAGGCCTTGGAAACTAAGGTTCAAGTCACCTCTTACAAATTTTTATTTATCCATGTAACCGAGGTAAGGAGGAAAACCACATGGGAACAAAACCTCCCCTAAAAAATGGACATGAAGCAAAATCTGAAACATATATCAGTCTTCACCATATGTCACCCACCCTAAGGAGTGATCTAAGGTAGATGCAATTCTTCTCTACAAAACTCTTGGTGAAGATGTTAGCAATTTGCTTAGAAGATGGGAAGTACTACAATGATATGATCTTGTCATGCACCAAACTCCTGATGTAGTGCATGTGTATCTCTATGTGCTTGGTCCTTGGTCATCTGTCTCATGTGCATTCACTACTCCTCTGTACTCGGCCTCAGATGATGATAAGGAAATAATGTGCTGCTTCTTGCTAGACCAACAAATGGGACCATGTGCAAGCATAAATACATAACCAAAAGTGGACTTCCGGTCAGTTCTATCTCCTACCCAATCTGAATCATTAAAACCAACTAGTTCAAGTGATGAACCAACTGCATAATGAATCCCAAACTACTTGGTCCCTTGCACAAAATGCAAGATCCTTTTGGCATCCTTCCAATTGATATCATGAGGCTCTTGCATGTATCTAGCAACAACACCTATTGCATAAGCCAAATCTAGTTGAGAGTGTGTGAGATACAATAAGCTCCCAACTAGCTATCTATACAACGAGCTATCCACCAAAGGTGAGAAACCCCAATCATGTAGTTTTACCCGTGAAAGGAAGGGAAAATTAGTAGCCTTACATTCATCCATTCTTAACTTTTGTAGCAGATATGAAGCATATTTTGATTGTGAAACTTTGATCCCTGCATTAGATTGCTCAATCTCCAAGCCAAGAAATTGTTTCAACAATCCTAGATCAGACACAGAAAAGGCACTATGCAATGCATATTTAACTAAGCCTATGTCGTCAACACAATTTCCAGTAATCTAAATATCATCAACATACAATACAATGATCAAAATAGAGTCACCAAAATGTTGCATATACAGATTAGGATCAGATTTTCATCTTTCAAAACCTCAAGATAGAAGAAATCTATCCATCTTGGCATACCAGGCTCTAGGAGCTTGCTTAAGGCCATACAGGAGATTGCTTGAGGCCATAGAGGGACTTATTCAACCTGAAAAACAAGTGAAGTATCTTGTATGAAACCTTCAGGCTGCTACATATAGATCTTCTCATGTGTTGTTGCACTACGGTATATATGGTGTTCTTGAGTCTTTACTACCTAGTCACACAGTTGTCATGCTATATATTCAAGGGAATGTCAACCTAAGTCGACCATTCTGTAGTCATGTTGACCTTTTGTGTCAGTTTGTCATACTTGGTGATCATACATATTTATCACATCTCTCGATTTCCATTTCGTGTCGATCGATGGGGGATACATTAAGGCCCTCCTTCGATGGATTCCTTCCTTTCGACACCAACTCCCTATCTAGGAAGTGGATCTAGAAACATTAGTACCTTGGAGCTTGCAGTCATCAATGGCATGTCTTACTTGCGTTTGACAAGGGGTACCCATCATTGAATCCTAATCGAGTGATTCTACGTGTGTTCGACATCATATCATCTATTCACACTCGTTAGAATGTACTAGTTGTGTTGGGATCCATCATCATCATCAATGGACCCCTTTGCGTTTGTTAATGGTAAATATCATTGACCAGTAATCTGACTGTTACACCTAAATCTTGTCATCGTGAGTGCCATGTTAACTAGGTGCCTCAATCCCTGAAGTTCCCATGATCAAGTAAGTCACGTAGAGCAAAGTTGATGCCCTTTGTCCACATTTCTAGTTGGGCCAACACACTTTGTCTTTGAGTAGTAAGCGCCAAACTAGGGATAGCGTAGAGTGTATTCTGCCAGACTGCGTCGGCGGCGACGAGTGCCTTTTTGCAACCTGCGTTTTCCCTATCTGGCGTAGGTTTCCTCTATGCAGCTTGCAGCGGAGTTGTTTAATTGGGATAAAGGTAGCTTTTGAGTGATTTATATAAGTTGGATGAGGTGGATCTCTATCCCCAACTCCTAGGTGAGTTGTCCTTTGGTTCCCTAACCTTGAGGGAGGATCCCTTAGCCCTCTCCACATGATCCTCAACCTACTCTATCCACTTGGTCCTATAAATACAAGGAGGACCACACCCTTTCGGCGGAGGTGGTGGAGGACCACCCCCTCCAGGTAGAGGCAGTGGAGGACCACCCCCTTCCGGTGGAGGTGGTGGAGGACCACCTTATTCCGGCGGTGGTGGATGACCCCCACCTTTTGGAGGAGGCCCACCCCCTCCCGGCGGTGGTGGAAGACCCCCACCTTATGGTAATGGACCACCCTATTATGGCGGCTGTTGGCCCGGTTTTGCAACCAGGTTTAGTGCTATGGGCACCTGCTAACTAGTAGCAGCAGTTTCAATGGAAATAAATAACAATAAACTAATTAAACAAGACTATTCATGGATCTAAGCAAAGATATTAAGCAAATAACAAAAATAATTTAAAATCAAGAACAAGAACATATATAAAATAAGAATTTGTATTGAAAGGATGGGGCAAGCAAGTGCTTGTGAAATCAATACCTCTAATGGTGAGGTTGAATAGCTCCAAGGATGAGCAACTTCCAATCTCCAATGGTCTCTTCTCCAATGTGGTTTGCAATGGCTAAAATGCTCAAGGGAGATTTCAGCAGCATAAGGATGAGATAATGGATGGATATGAAATGAGGAGCCCCTACCACCTTTTTATAGGTTTTGGTGGTGGGAAATACCATTTGTGGTTTTGTGGAAACCAAATGGTATTGACCAACATGGTTTAGGTACTTTTCCCTCCTTTTTCCTTTTTTGAATAAAAATAATATTTTAATTCCCTTTTTAATATTTTTGGGAATTTGGACCCTTTTTTAGGGTTTTTTATGCTTTTTTGAGGAAAATATTCATTTTTGGGTGGAAAAAGGGGTGTACCAAGGTCTTTTGGTGACCTTTTGATGGTTTTAGAGGCTCTGATGGTGAAAAAGTGGACAAATGGGTCATGTGAATAAGGGAATGAGCTAGTGAGCACTTTTTAGGTGTTAACAGATTGCCCCCTGATGTGTGAGGGCAGGAGCTCATCGTATGGCCGATAGACATCATAGTTCTTTTGTCTTTTTCTGGGGTTTTTAGGGGAGAGAAGAGACCGGTTGGAGACTGGAGCCGCGGCCCTTGGAAGCTGCAAAAACAAAAATATTACATGGCCTCAATATGAATGAGGTATAATCTCTGATATAGGACGAGGCGGGCATTCCCATGCTCGTATCAAGACATATACAAAACAATTAGTCCCGAGAAGGGGGATCTAATACGTAAAGAAATATACTGGTACATCATAATGGTCCAGAGGGGACATTATTGTGGGATATACTCATGATCATGGCTGATCTCAATAACTGATACACTGGAATAACTGTTGAACTGCTGAAACTGAAGGTGTCCAACATCTGTATGGACTCAATGATTGTGAGCCATCTCTGGGGAGTATTTGTATCTGTATACTCGAGGGAGTATAAATCGGGGTACATCTGAATACTATCGCCATACGCAACCCGGATATCTATAGAAAAAATGTAACTGGTTGTATCCATAGGTAGACTCTGAAATGTGGAGGAGTCAGGTGGTATCCGGGGTCTTCGACTAATAACTGAACGTACCAATACCCTGTGCGAGTCTCAACGATGCGATCAAGGTGTTGAAGTCGAGCATGTGAGAAACAACCATTCGGAGAGGCACTGAGGTTTCCTCTCGAAATGATTCGTAGGCACTCATCATAAATGGTAATGAGTCCAAGACACAGGGACCTCTAGGTCTATCCTCTGGAATCAATGTGGTTGTCGTCGACAGAGGGAGACCAGCAACTAACAAGGCAATGATGTTTCCTTGATAGGAGCACGAGGTGTACAACTGAAGTGATGTAGTATTGCTGGTAGGACTGACATACTTGTGGGGATGGGAAATAACTGGGTCAAAAAATGGGTAGACTCAAACTTCCTTTGTTCAGAGCAAGATGACATGGTTGACCTGGCAGCGTAGGGAACTGACTTGCAGGTGTGGGGCTCATCTTTTTAGGTACTGAAGGGTATGTACTGACTCTGGGGGGGGTGAAGCTGATGGTAGCTGTCGAGGGAGTTTCAGGGTGACATACTGCAGAATACTCTGAACAAAGGCGACCAAAATGGGGAAGCTGCTATGTGAGTAGACATGATGTGTTGTAGCGCCAAGAGGCACCATTCTTCCTTCTTCGTAGTTTTAATGAGCTCCAAGAAGGGATAAAAGTGTGCTCTGAAATGGTACGGTCCTGTGGATTTTGTGAGCCCAGGACGGCGCATGCTCATGGTTGCTTTCATGTTTAGAGAGTCTGAAAACGGTAAGTGGACTCTGTTGGTGTTTCTTTTTCGTAAGTTTAGTCTCCAAGGCCCGAAAAAGCATAAAATGATGCGGATGGAGAACTCTTCTAGCCGATGTGACTAGAGTATACCTTTTTCGTAATTAGTCTACAAGGTCTGGAAAAGGGATAAACTTATACCAGGTAGACACCCTTTCAGATACGTTTAGCGAGCATGAAAGGAAGCAAGATTGCTCGGCGATCTTTTCATTGTTTTAGGAGTCAGAAAAGAGCTTAACGGAAACTCCCTAAGTGCCTTTTTCGTAAAAGGGGTTGCTCGGCCCGAAAAAGGGGTAAACTTATACCGAACAAAAATGGATTGATGAGGGCTAGGAAAGGTCTCAAGCATCGTCATCTGTGCGGAAATCTGGATCCGGTGATATAAGGATTGTCAGAGACGGAGAACGGCCGATGTGGCACGCAAACCGAGGTGACGAGGGGGCGTGGAAAAAATGCCCGAAAAATCTAAAGGTGAGAGCGAGAAATGATCTCAAGCATCATCACGAGCATGGAAAACTGAATCCGGCGATATAAGACACATCGAAAATGGAGAACGGCCGATGTGGCACGCAAACCGAGGTGACGAGGGGGCGTGGAAAAAATGCCCGAAAAATCTAAAGGTGAGAGCGAGAAATGATCTCAAGCATCATCACGAGCGTGGAAAACTGAATCCGGCGATATAAGACACATCGAAAACGGAGAACGGCCGATGTGGCACGCAAACCGAGGTGACGAGGGGGCGTTGAAAAAATGCCCGAAAAATCTAAAGGTGAGAGCGAGAAATGATCTCGAGCATCATCACGAGCGCGGAAAATTGAATCCGGCGATATAAGACACATCGAAAACGGAGAACGGCCGATGTGGCACGCAAACCGAGGCGATGAGTAAGGCTAAAAAATGGTCAAAAAATGGACCCCGTGAAAACGGGAAAAGGAAGGAACCTTTATGAAGTTCTCGCTGTGCTGATCCCAACGGTACCAACGGTTTGAGAAATGGACTTCGTATGATACCTCAATGGTTGTTTGAAATTTGTGGAATTTCTATAAATAGGGCGTGGGGCCCAAAATGACATTTCATTGTTACGTGTGAGTTTGATAGAGCTGTCAGAGCTATTTCTCGATTTCCGGGAGATTTCACCGTTGGTTTTCGATTTAGCGAGTTGCAGGTAACTCTATTCGCCTTAACCTTGTCAATTATGTCTTTTTTGTTTGGCGGCGGGCCCCCGAAGGCCGCGAAACTCCACGTTGACTTTCCAACGTGGAACCACGCGGGTTTCGGGGCTGAACCCGCGATGAACCGCGCGGGTTCTAGGCTCACAGTCGCGATGTTCATCGCGACTGTGAAGTAGGGACCCGCGATGTTCATCGCGAGTTCATGGGGGATAGTCGCGATGTTCATCGCGACTGTCCGGCCAAAACCCGCGATGTTCATCGCGGGTTTATTCATGGATCCCGCGATGGCCATCGCGGCTTTTTGCGGGAAAGCCGCGATGGGCATCGCGGATTTTTGTGTAAAAGCCGCGATGGGATTTTTGTAAAAATTTTTTGTGCTGGGGCTAAAAAATTTTCTCTGTTTTCCTGGCAGGATGTTGCGGAGACCTCTGTCCGTGTGGCGGGAGAGGGAGATCGACGGTGATCTCATGCTGAGGATTGAGACTGATGGAGGGGTGAGACAGACCCTGGCCATGAGTGGACTCTTGAAGTTCGCTCAGATTCCTCCTATACGTTCAGTGAGGCGACTCCTGAACAAGCTCGTGCAGTGGTGGGTGCCGGCAGAGGGTGCCTTCATTATTGGTGGTGAGAGATTAGAGATCACTCTCACTAATGTATATTTTTTGACTGGGTTGCCTCGCTTGGGTGAGGTGGGTGATATCTCGCCGAGGTTGCCTCCGGGTGTAGATATGGAGGACCTCTTACATACTTTCTGTGTGGATGATGCTGTTTTGGTAAACAGCTCTATTACTCTTAGATTCCTACGTGAGTGGGATATGCGAGCTGTTGGTGCTTGCGTTCTGAGGATATTGGGTGCTGCTGCACCACATCGTATGTCTGGGGGGCAGACGATGATGGTGGATTCCGTTCTACAGGGTACTTACTATGCCTGGGCGCAGATGTTCCTGGCCGGTGTCCGGAGAGATCTGGACAAGGCCATTAGAGAGGGAGGCGAGTTTTGTTACGCCTCGTTTTTATGCTGTTTTTTCTTTGAGCGGGTGCCGACCTTGCGGCCACGGGTACCCGTTCGTGCTGGGCTTCCGAGCGAGCCTCGTATGATGAGGTGGGGGCAGATGATGCCCCGTGCTGGCGGTGGTATCCGCGGCTACTTCACAGAGGATTTCTATCAGCAGTGGGAGCAGATGCCTCTGGTGATCGAGGACTATCCCTACGCCGGCATGGACTACCGGGGTGACCCAGAGATGCCTCGTGCCCCAGGACAGGCCTGGAGCTTAGACGGTATGTTTTTGTGTTTTATTCGATATTATATCATGTGTAGTTTGATTTATCATGATGATTTTGTTATATAGTATCTAATGGTTTACTTGCTTTGTGCAGATGTGGGTCCAGTGCCACCACCTGACTATGTGGCTCGGCAGGGGCGGGCGATGGTGGTCGCTCGTCCCCCTGTACCTGTACCTCCTCCGCGTGGTGGAGGATATGCAGCCCGTGGGCGAGGGGTTGGCCCTCAGGACGACGCCATAGATGGTGTTCGACGGACCTTATCCCGGATCGTAGCTGGGCTCCCCGAGGATGGTTGGAGGGACCTTGACCGGGACATTTTGCAGGGATGTCTCGGTGCGCCACCTGAGTGGAAGTCGCTTTTGTTGAGGGCAGCAGTGTTCGTGGCGCGGCACGGGGATGGTAGAGGGGATGCTCCGGCAGGGCCGGCTCAGGGGAGGATACGTCTGAGGGACGATCCAGCGGGGCCAGCAGAGCGGCGAGTTCGGGGTCGTCATGACCCGGCGGGGCCGGCGGCGGAGGAGTCGGAGGAGGAGCCGGAGGAGGAGCCCGAGGATCCTAGGGATCCAGATGAGTAGAAATATTGGATCTGCCCCCAAATGCTGATGAGCATATGGGGAAGCATTTTTGTATGACAGATGCATTTTTTGTATATCGGGTGCTGAGGGCACTTATGACATGTTCACCATTTGATTTATATATAACTGTGGATATATATTTTAGTTATATTGTCGTGTATGCACGTGGATGCACATTTGTCTTTTGTATATGCCCGTGGAGGCACATGTTATGCACGTGGATGCAATATATTTGTTGATTTATGTATGCCCATGGAGGCACGTGTTATGCACATGGATGCATTATTTGGTTTGTTTGTTTTATGCCCGTGGAGGCACATGTTATGCACGTGGATGCAATATTGGTTTTTGTATATGCCCGTGGAGGCACATGTTTTGCACATGGATGCATTTTTTGTTTATGGATATGACATGATGTGATTGGTGTGCCAGTCGAGGACACTGTTTGCCATATTATCTGCTACACTATTGAGGTGTCTTGGGACATGTGTGAATGTAATGGATTCAAACTATCTAACCATTTGTTTAGTGCACAGGAACTTTCTGAAGAGACAGGGATCGCGTACCTGGTAATCATTGTTGAGCTGGGAAACTAGGAGCTGTGAGTCCAAGAAAACGTTGAGGTGACGTATGCTCATCTGGAGAGCAGCGGCCAGGAGACCGGTCACGGCATCGTATTCAGCTTGATTATTGGTAGCGGCGCCTAAACATACTCCGTCAATGTGAATTAACTTATGTGAAGGGGAGTATATTACCCAAGCTGCGGAGGCGAGATTGGGAGACCAACGGCTTGCACCATCAGCGAAACCGACGTGGCAGAGTGGAAGAGGTTCCATCTGTGGTCATGCAGAGAAAAACAAATATTTAGGTTTTTTGAAATTTTTTGTGAACAAAAAATGTATGCTTATACTAAAATGGACGATGGTGTCCATCAGATTTTCTATGGGTAAAATCGTTTAAGGTACAACCCGTTGCGTGGGTTGCGTAGGGTGTTGCCTTCTGAATCGGTCAGAATGTATGCCCCCTGCCCAAGGCAGGTGTGTACAATGTAGGGGCCTTGCCACATGGACACGAACTTTCCCTTTCCGGTTTTGTCATGAGCTTGATCGTAAGCGAGGACAAGGTCTCCCTCCGAAAAGGTTCTTGGGTGGACGCGTTTGTCGTAACTTAGTTTCGATCGTTGTTTAGCAGCTTCCATGTTTTGAATGGCTGTGCGCCGATCTTCATCGGCCTGCTCTAGGAGCAGTAAACGTTGCTCGATCGGGGAAGTGTCCGGTAGGAGCTCAATGGCGATATGTAAGGCTGGGATCTGACACTCAATGGGGAGGACAGATTCGACACCGTGAACTAAATGGAAAGGGGTAAAACCGGTGGCGGTTTTGGTTGTTTCCACGGTTACGTCCTCTTCCGCGGTTTGGTTGCCCACCCTGGTTGCGTTGGTTATTTTGGTATTGGGGCTGTTGTTGTTGTGCGTACACATGCCCTTGAGCATTGGGGGGATTTTGAGGAGCCGCAGGTGCGGGAGCAGGTTGCGGTGGATAGTATGCAGGTGGAGCTGGAGGTGGTCCAGTTGCCTGTTGGGGTTGTTGGTACCCCTGAGCTGGTGGAGGTGTGAGGTTAGCTGGTGCAACCGGTTGTGGGTAATGCATGGGATGTTGTGGGAACTGCATGGGGGCCTGTACCGTAGGTTGAGCATAGTATGTAGGAGGTACATATGCTGATGGCGGTTGGCCATAACAATGTTGTGGACAAGAGGGTCCATGAACGTGATGGGTCTGGTTTGTTGGAGCATAAGAAGTTGTCGCTCCGGAACTGGATGTGGCCCTAGAAAGGTCTGGGGCGGGCATGGTGCTCACCATACTGAAAGGTTTTGCTTGCGGTGTAATTTGGCCAATAATGCCATCAGCGGCATGTGATGCCCCCGGTGCGTCACCGCGTGCAGAGTCGCCTCGTGGGGCGTCCGGTATGATCGTGTATAAGTAACCCGACTGGGCGTAGATGAGATCAAACTGTTGGGCCTTGAGGATGGCCTCTTCTTCGGACTGGGGTCTTTCAGATGCTACATCCTTCGCAATGAGAGGAAGGACGGATTTAAGGAACCAGTCTAAAAAGATTCGGTCGTCTAATTTGATTTTGCATAGGCTTCGGCGCCGGCGCCAATCATGAATATGGTCAGTGATATGCGTGGCCGTGTTCTGTCTGCAAGACAGTAGGATTTCGACGCCCGCATCATAGCGGACAGGTAGCTGAAAGAACTGCAGGAAGGTCGAGGCAAGGGAGGTAAATGTGGAATGCGTCCCATGGGGTTGCTCGATATACCATTTGGCTGCAGAGCCAGTGAAGGTGCGCTGTAATAAACGGAGGCGGACAGAGTCGTCCACTATGGAGTTGGAGGAACACCATAGATGGAAGGACATGATATGGTTTTGTGGGTCTTCTCCTGCCTTACCCTCAAATTTAGGGATGTCAGAGGGGAGTTTGGTGGGCATTTGAGGCCACGCCGGATCATGTCTAATGGGGTCATTTGTGAGCCTAGCTAAATCTGGCAGGTTCAGACTCGCCATATATGGTAGACTAGCAGATGTGGTGACTGGAACTGGGACATGCCTGGCCATAGTGGTATGGTGAAGAGGTCCAGTAGCGCCTAAAGGTATGCTAGGTATGGAGGGTATATGCCCTCCGATAGGTGTAGTCTGGTATGGGCCAGCGCCTCCAAGTGCAACTTGGGTTATACTTGGGTTAGGAATCGCACTAGGGATTCCTGGGATAGCACTCCCAAGTGCAACATGGTTTGCACTTGGGTTGGGAATCGTACTAGGGATTCCTGGGATAGGGTTTGTGGAAACCAAAGGGGGTATGACCCCCATGTTGGGTGTACCCATGACAGGTGGTGGCCCTGTGTTAGGCATTCCTAAATGTGGAGTGTTACCCATATTGGGCATACCCAGGGGGGTGGTTGTTGCCGTGGATGGTGCTACAGCAGAAGGGTCTGCAGATGTCTGACCTATGGTAGGTGTAAATAGTGGATCAAATGGTGTTCCAGACATAATGGTGGTTGGTGGTAACTCTGTGGGGTTTTCGGATTCTACCTCCAAATCAAAGGTGAAGTGGGGTATGTCAGAATCGGATGACTGTCCAATTGATTGACGATGTGTCGAATCAAGGGATAAGGCCATGCGTCCGTGACGTGGAGAGCCAAGTGGACTAAACTCTGGGAGTTCGCCGAGAGCGTCTAAAATTCTCAATGGTGAGAATATGTTGTTATATAAAAAATTTGTTTAAGTATCAGGTGGTGATATATATATAAAAGACTCAAAACCCTTATGCAACCAAGGGTGCAAGAAGGGGAGTGAAAAAAGAAGGCTCTCAGGCCAAAAAATCAATCCTCAGAAAAGGCACTTATTCTAGCAGCTGTGCTACAATAAGTGGAGGAATGCAACAACAGGTCAGAATACCAACACGCAAGCGGCTCCTAGAAAAAATAGGTGTAACTAGACCACAGGTAGGTTGAAATCATGCAAACACCTAATCTAAAAGTATTGTGACTCAAACAGACGATATCCTCTGCAAGGTGATGAAATCCAAGTCAGACAATATGAATGTTGAGACAACGGCTAGATATCCCCCTACCGGGAGGGACACCGGGTAATCAATCCTAAAGACAGGCTACTAGGATACTCCGTTCATGACGCGTCGAGAAAAGGTAAATCTGCCGTTTGGTCCTTTGATCGCAATATCCCAATACAGGGATATCCCGAGAACTGCGAATGGTAGCCCTTCGGTTACTGAATGGGTTTCGGTATCCCACTCAGGCTTCCGGAACCATCCTCGCGACTTCAACCCTCCTAAGGGAGAGGCCTTCCCACAAACCGGTTGTGATCGCGCCAAAAAGTACTAAGAGATTTTAGCTCCCTAATTGGACAACTTCTATGTCTCAGATGTAAGAACTGAGGGGTGTTATTGGAACACCTATCCCCCCAATACTACCTAGCTACAAGAATTCTTTTAGTGTTCCCCAAGTGGGGTTAAAAGTGTGTTCAAATTAAGGTACGTTTTAAGGCTTAGTTCAATTAAGTGATCGTGTGAGTGCACGTGAGGTGTTGTAAACTGAAATTGAAAAGAATTAAATGCTTTACAGGAAACTTTCAAAAAATAAAGGATTTTTCGAAAATAAAAAAGCAAATATTTATGACTTTTCACTAAAAGGAATTTAAATGCTTTTCAAAAAATAACTCAAAAAATAATGGATTTTTTGGATTTATGAAAGCAAATAATAGACTTCTTTTTTAAAAGAAATAAATGGATTTCTTCGTTTCAAGAAAAATTGCTAAGGGCAAGATTTTAAAGAAGTAAACAAGAAAAAAAATTGAATCTAGATAAAAATGCAAAATGAGTCTTTCTTTCACTTTCTTGAAAATTTTTAAAAAGATTTCTAGATATGCACTTTTAAATAGTAATTTTTTTTTTCAAAGCTGTAAAATATGCAGGATTTAGTACTGTAAAAAATGTGCTATGGGCAGAAAGTACAGTAAAATTTTTTTTCAAAATCGGGATGGCCGAATGAAAAATTCAGCCGCGCGGGTTTTGGACGTACAGTCGCGATGGGCCGCGCGGGTTTTGGACGCACAGTCGCAATGGACCGCGCGGGTTTTGGGCGCACATTCGCGATGGACCGCGCGGGTTTTAACCGCACAGGCGCGATGGGCAGCGCGGAAATTGGCCGCGAAGCCGCGGTGTGCAGCGCGGAAAAACGCAGAAAAGTCGCGATGGACCGCGCGACTGTCTGGGAAAAAGCCGCGGTGGACCGCGCGGAAAAGTGCAGAAAAGTCGCGATGGACCGCGCGACTGTCTGGCAAAAAACCGCGAGGCGGAAGCCGTGCACGAAAACCGAGAAACGAACCCGAAAATTGAAAATTTCGGGCTGTTTATGGGGCCAAATCTCAGAGCAGCAATGGATCTGCTGTCTAAGATGGCAGATCTATGGATCTAAAGGTTAAAAACTCATAAAAAACTAAGATTAAAGGCAAAACTAGAGATCTATAGTTCAAATCAAAGCGGAGTCGCCAAAAACTGTTGGCCCGGTTTTGCAACCAGGTTTAGTGCTATGGGCACCTGCTAACTAGTAGCAGCAGTTTCAATGGAAATAAATAACAATAAACTAATTAAACAAGACTATTCATGGATCTAAGCAAAGATATTAAGCAAATAACAAAAATAATTTAAAATCAAGAACAAGAACATATATAAAATAAGAATTTGTATTGAAAGGATGGGGCAAGCAAGTGCTTGCGAAATCAATACCTCTAATGGTGAGGTTGAATAGCTCCAAGGATGAGCAACTTCCAATCTCCAATGGTCTCTTCTCCAATGTGGTTTGCAATGGCTAAAATGCTCAAGGGAGATTTCAGCAGCATAAGGATGAGATAATGGATGGATATGAAATGAGGAGCCCCTACCACCTTTTTATAGGTTTTGGTGGTGGGAAATACCATTTGTGGTTTTGTGGAAACCAAATGGTATTGACAAACATGGTTTAGGTACTTTTCCCTCCTTTTTCCTTTTTTGAATAAAAATAATATTTTAATTCCCTTTTTAATATTTTTGGGAATTTGGACCCTTTTTTAGGGTTTTTTATGCTTTTTTGAGGAAAATATTCATTTTTGGGTGGAAAAAGGGGGTGTACCAAGGTCTTTTGGTGACCTTTTGATGGTTTTAGAGGCTCTGATGGTGAAAAAGTGGACAAATGGGTCATGTGAATAAGGGAATGAGCTAGTGAGCACTTTTTAGGTGTTAACAGCGGCGGACCTACATATGGTCCACCACCCAATCCAGGCGGCACACCCTTTTATGACCAATTTCCTTTGGGAACAGCTTACAACCAGTCGATGCAAGGTCCCACTAGTCCATATATGCCATATAAATACTATCAGTATCCGGAACTGAACCAAGAGCTGCCATTTTTGGCCACTTTGGACTTACTTGACCTATCTCGTCTGACTAATGACCCTATCCTACACGGATATAATTGGCCACCAATTTCGGTCAAACTACCCTCTGATATTCCCAAATTTGATGGCAAACTTGGTGAAGATCCAAAAAACCATGTGATGACATACCATTTATGGTGTTCATCCAACTCCTTGATGGACGACTCGATCCGTCTAAGGTTATTCCAACAAACTCTCACCATCCCAGTTGCCAAGTGGTATATTGAATTACCACCACACTCCTTTCTTGATTTACGATCTCTTGCTATTTCCTTTCTGACTCGTTTCCAGTTACCCATACGCTACGAAACTAGTACAGACCTATTGACTTCGCTCCGTCAAAACACCTTAACTCATATTTCTGATCATATCCATGAGTGGCGGAGGAGACAACGTCTTATTAAGGATCCTATTCCAAACCAAATCTTGGTTGACTGGTTCACAAAGTCCCTTTTTCCCACCGTAGCTCGAGACGTGGCCATGGGAGGGGCCGTCACCGAGGAATAGGCTATCGCTCGTACCCATTACTTAGACCTGGTCTATGCCTAATCCGACACATTGTATGAAATTGTTCCTAATGCACCCCACCCTACATATCACCCTGCAAAACCACTTAAGGGACTTCAGGCTGATGGCATTATTGATTCCCTTAAATCCCATCCTTCTCCTCAAACTGGTGGACCGTCGAACCCCCAGGGTTCTTCCCCATCCCCACCACAGGCTGGAAACAACACCACCAAGTCATGCACTCCTGCCTCCACTGAAGAAGCGAATTCTATTCAAACAGCTTCACCTCAGAAACTCGGTGGTAAGAAGAAAAACGAAGGTAAACACAAGAAATATTCCACCCAATAGGAGAACAAGAGCACCCTTGAAGACACCAAACATAAGAGGAAGTTAAAGTATCCTTGTCTATTGTGTGGTGGTGACCATTTCTCCAAGGAATGTCCCCACCGAGATGAAGTACAGAAGTTTCTCAAAGGAAACCCTACTCCCACAGTTCTCAACGATCCCTTCCCCACTCAGAACCAATGATTGATCACTCAAACCTCTCCTTCACACGGAGAGGCATCTTCTACTGCACATGTTCTCCGTATGCGTAGTGAGACGGTAAACCTGAACACACGATCGCGTTCATACGAATCAGTCCTTCCGAAGGAACCCGTTGGAAGTAATACTGAAAACGATTCCACTTCTATTCTCGATGTTACCGTACCGCAGGCTCCTCTCACCATTGAGAAGCCTTCTTTAGAGTCAATATTGCATTTTCCTAAGAGCACGATTCGGAAAGCAATTTTTAATCCTAATGCTTGGGAAGATCAAAACTACAATATCGTAGAGGACTTGGCACAAGCTCCTTGTGCCATGTTGATGCTAGAGGTCTTGCAGAATTGTCCCAACCAACGCAAGACTCTTCTTGCTGCTATTGGCGCGGTAGATCCGGATTCCTCGAACACAATCATGTTTCGACTTGAGTACTTTAAACCGAGGCTTTCCCACCAGCTGGCATTTCAAGTTGCTTCAAACGTTGCTGGTAAGACAGTCCATCATACTGTACTAGACGAAGGTGCTTCTACCTCCGTCATGTCGCTATCTTGTTGGAGAGCCATTGGTTCTCCCGAATTGAACAGTTCTCCCACCACCCTGAAAGATTTTGACGATCGTGGCTTTCAACCCCATGGGATACTACAATCCTTAGAAGTCGAGTTGGGGGGTAAGACCGCAACCATTAATGTGGAAGTAGTCGTAGCCCCTTTAGATTATAATCTCTTACTTGGTCATAATTGGTTTTATGCCATGATTGCGGTTGCGTCATCTGTTTTCCGCATTGTGCAATTCCCCCACCAAGGCCGAATTGTCACTATTGACCAACTGTACTTCTGTACAATGGACACCGCTACTCATCATGGTGAACATATTCATTGGTGTAGGGGAACAGATTCGTTTAGGACAAAAATGTTCCCCCGAAAAGATTACTACTTTTACGGCCTTATTCAAGCAAGTCCGAGACGTGTTTGCTTGGACCTACGAGGAAATGCCCAGGATAGACCTTGCTATCGTTTTGCATGAAATTAAAACTTATCCTGACGCTAAACCAATATGCCAAAGTTACGACCGGTACACCCTCGAAAAATTGCGGCCATCAAAGTAGAAATTGAAAAGTTCTTGAAGGCTGGATTCATCTACCCTCTTCCATTAACATAATGGGTCTCAAATGTTGTCCCTATGGATAAGAAGCAGGGCACCATCCACGTCTGTGTCGATTATCGGGATCTTAACAAGGCTTGTCCTAAGGACAATTACCCGACCCCCTTCATCGATCAGATCATTGACAATTGTACCGGAAGTGTCATCTTCTCATTCATGGATGGCTTTTCTGGTTACAACCAAATTGAGATCCACCCGACTGACCAACATAATACCGCTTTCATCTACCCTTGGAGTACATTTGCATATCGTAAACTCCCTTTTGGTCTTAAAAATGATGGTGCCACATTCCAATAGGCCATGTCGTACGCTTTTCATGATGTGAAGGAGTTTGTGGAACCCTATCTTGACGATTTCCCTGCCCATTCGCAACAACGTGAGTTCCACATGGATCATCTGATGGAAGTATTCCTCAGATGTAGACGGTATAACATCCGTCTGAACTCTCACAAGTTTATTTTCTGCATTGAATCTGGACACCTCCTAGGTTTTATCGTTTCGAAAGATGGGATCCACATTGATCCCTTGAAGGTGGAAGCCATTGTCGCTCTCCCACCTCCTACTAACGTTATGTAACTACAAAGTTTGCAAGGGAAGGCAACTTATCTACGACGTTTTGTCTGTAATTTCGCTGAGAAGACACAGGGTTATATGAGACTACTCAAGAAGGATGTCCCGTTCATATGGGCTGATCAAGTGCAACAATCCTTCGACAGTCGACTTAAACATGCTATTGCCCACGCCCCTATGCTCCAACCGCCCAATTAATACCAGGATTACATCCTTTATCTTGCTGCTTCTGCCACCACGATCAGCATGATATTGGTGCAGGAGGACAACAATTCCCAAGAACATGTGATCTATTACCTAATTAAGGGTCTTATTGACTCCGAAACCCGTTACTCACATGTCGAGAAGCTCGCTCTCGCGGGAGTCATTGCTGTCTAAAATTTCTATCATCACATATTGCTCCGCACCACCACCATTATCGCCAACTCGAACCCCATGTACCATGTTTTGACACGTTAAGTACTTGGGGGCAAGTATTCACGCTGGATTGTGATACTTCAGGAATTTGATCTTCTCTTCGAGAAGGCCAAGTCCAAGAAGTATTTGGTGTTTTTCAAGCTCATTTGTGATCTTCCCCGTGCAGATTCAGGATCTGAGTCCAACGATTCTCTTCCAGATGAGTCGTTGTTCCTCATCAGCACGTCTGACCCATGGTATGGAGATATTACCTTATATCATCAGACCCAACGGTTCAACCCCCAACTGTCTCGTGACGATCATCGTCGTATACACCACCACACCAAGTATTACTTGATCATCAATGATACCTTGTATCATCATGGTATCGAGAGGGGCCTTGTATTTATAGGACCAAGTGGATAGAGTAGGTTGAGGATCATGGGGAGAGGGCTAAGGGATCCTCCCTCTAGGTTAGGGAACCCAAGGACAACTCACCTAGGAGTTAGGGATAGAGATCCACCTTATCCAACTTCTAGAAATCACTCGAAAGCTACCTTTATCCCAATTAACCAACTCCGGCGCAAGCTGCATAGAGGCAACCTGCGCCAGATAGGGAAAACGCAGGTTGCACAAATGCACTCGACATTGTCGATGCAATCTCGCAGAATACACTTTGCACTGGCCCTAGTTAGGAACTTATTGCTCAAAGACAAAGTGCGCTAGCCCAACTAGAAATGTGGACAAAGGGAATCAACTTTTCTCTACATGACTTACTTGATCATGGGAACTTCAGGGATTGAGGCACTGAGTTAACATGGGACTCATGATGATGAGATTTAGGTGTAACAGAATGCCCCCCAAAGCATGAAGCTGGAAAAACAAGGCATGTGAAGTTCTTTGAAAGATAAATGGCAAGGACTTGCTAGCTGGAGGATGCTGCTACAGTACAACCGACTCTGAGATACAAGCCTCACATGACTCACAACATGGCTTCCGACCAATACATTGCAGATCCATGGTAGTAAAGACCAACTGAAAACAATCATGGCTACTAGACACAATCGTAGATCCATGATGAGATGATAACACAACCACGACCAATACAAAGTGGATCCGTGTAATATGACTCAAACAATCTCCATCACAACCTGGGTAGAATATGAATTCCCTAGGGTCTTCAAGTCGAACCCGCAATGATACGAATCTATCCATGTGATTACAATGTTTTGTAGTCGAACATGGTAGTAACCTTTTGATTATTGTTCATTGGTGTATACCGTTAACAAGTGTGAGGTAAATCACCATTAATGTTGATGATCCCCAAGGTATCATAGTACATATCACCAAGTGTGAATAAATGAGTTGAGTTCGAATGCCTGATGAAATATTTCAATCAAGAGTCAATGATGTAAACTCATGGTGAAAGCAAGGATACCTTCCATTGAGGCATGCAGGCCCAAGGTACTTGGTTGGTTTCTAGATCCAATCCTCGGATAATGTGTTGAAGTTGACAAGGATGAATCCGTCGAAGGAGGGCCATGATGAATCCCCCATCAACGACACGAAACTCGATAACATATGTTTGGAGTAGATCGGACGGTAGAGTAATGTGCAAGACTGACTCAAGGTAGACATATATGGTAGAAGGTGTATTGACTGTAGATGATGAGCGATGGACATCTATTGAACATGGGCATGGCATGACTTGGCAGTATTGACATGACGAGAACAGTACTGACGCCTAATGTAACTGATAGTGGAGACATTCTTTGGATGACCCAAAGGAGTGACATGACTCATGGAATCAGTATGAATTGAATACAAACAGATGACCCAAGTAATGTATGCAAATGCAAATGAGTGCCATGTTCAAGAGTGACGATGCAGTTTCCATAAATGAAGTGTAACACAAAATCTTTCCTTTTTCCCCATCATGACTGATGAGTGCCTCACTTGTTTTTTAACGAGCTTGAGGAGGGTAAACAGATGCTCGGTATAGCTCATCTCATAGATGAGTCCAATTCCAAACGTTTTTCGAACCTGGGAAATGAGGGGTTCATCCCATGACAGGCCCTTCAATGTTGAATTTTTAAGGAGTCCATAGAAGGAAAACTCGGCATCATTTCATATTTAGAGAGTCTGAAAAATAACTAAAGAAGACTCCAAAGGTCCTTTTTCATAATGTTAGCCTCTTCACCCGGAAAAGGGTAAAACACTGCGAGAGAGGACTCTTCTAGTCATGATTGGATGGAGTATTCATTTTTCGTAAGTAGTGCACCCTAGTCTGAAAAAGGGGTAAACTATCACTAGGAAGACGATCATTCAAATACTTTTACAAGCATGAACATATCAAGTTCGCTTGGTGATATTTTCGTATTTAGAGAGCCTGAAAAGAGCTTAAAGAAAAGACTCTAGGGGGTTCCTTTTTCGTGGGAGTTTAACGAGCCCGAAAAAGAGATAAACTATAACTTGGTGACTTATTCTCATTGTTTTATGAGCACGAGAAAGAACAAAGAGTTAGCTCGGTGTCATTAATAATTGAGCTTAATGAGCGAAATAACGACAAAAGGATTCTCTATGAGTCATTCATACCTGAAAATACGGGTGATAAGGCCACGGCCGCGAAAAATAGGAGCAAAGTGGTACTTAACTTCACCTGCAAGCTTCAAAAGTAGGTCAAAAAATGATTAATCGGATATAAATGGATCCAACTATAGAAAAATAACCCACATTGGAATAAATTAAAAAAGGAATATGCTCTTTTTTAATATAAATAGGGGTAAATAGTAAAAAGAATTACTATTTGCTTTTTACCAAGTTGGAGAGGTTAAAAGTGCCATTTGGAGCCGTTCTTCTTTTGTTGATTCTGAGAGCTGTGATCCATCATTTCAAGTGCCGTCAGCAATAGGTAACCCTAAACTTGTCTCTTTAACTTTATAGTGGATTAGAATTTGCAATTTCTTTCATTTAGGTAGTTTTTGGGCTTGTTGGGTTGGGGGATTTGCGCTCATGGGCAGACGCAGGTCGCCCTTTCGGGATCCGCGCCAACGTAGAACCCAAAAGGGAGTTCTGCGCTAGCGGCGCACTGTCCAAAAGGACGTTCTGCGCTGGTGCAAACCGCCAACTCAACCCCAAAACCTACCCAAATGGAAACTCTTTTGAGGGTTGGGAAAAGTTCTAAAGGTGTTAAAATGTCTTTCTTGACAGGTTTGGAGTGAGCACAATGGTTCTCAAGTGGAGAGAACGTGAGCATGAGCTCGATGATGTGCAAGTGAAAAATGATCCGCAATGTGTTGTAGTGTTTAGAAACTGTGGGCTACTCAAGTATTTTCGAGTGCCGGGGATGAGGTCCCAAGTAGCTTTTTTGACACACCTGGTCCAATGTTGGGACCCTATAGAACATCATTTCCAGATTGGTGAGCACACGTTGACCATAGATGTCGAGGACATCTATTTTTTGATAGGTTTTTCCCGGCGAGGAAACTCCGTGTCCTTGACCGGATCACGAGGTGGTGATCACTCAGTAGAGGACATGATTGAGCAGTGGTGTACTCCAGGTACGCCGATGACTGGTGGGAAAATTCCCATCAAGGATGTCTGGGACCAAGCTCTTCGGACGGTACTCTTTACTATTGTGCGAGTAGCTAGCAACCGATCTGATCATCTGGCGAGCAAATCGCAGATGATGTATGCCGAGGAGTGCATGGCTCCTACCGTGTTCAACTGGTGCGAGGGGATTCTCACTAGTATTCGAGATCAGTTGACCAAATGCCAGCGCGGGGCACTGAAGCAGTTTGGGTATGGTTCAGTGGTGGTGTCCTTTATGCTGGAGCAGGTGCCCCACTTGTGCCCGCAAGTAGACCTCGAGGATTGGGATGCACGCGATCCTCACATGACTAGGTGGGCCGAGGTGATGGCTCACCATGGTGGCGGGGGTCCCATCATCATTTTTGGTACAGGGTTCTTCACATGGTTGGAGGGACAGATCCTTATGGTGGAGGAATACCCATACCACGGTACAGACTTCCGAGGAGACCCAGACTTGGTGCTTCCCAAGGGAGCACAGTGGGATGATATTGGTAAGAAAAACTGCTTGTGTGTTTTCATTTTATGATTTTTTTGGAGTAGTGTTGATGAATTTTACATGTTTCTTGTAGACGTGGGTCCAGAGCGACCACTTGGAGTATCTCGGCTTATGCGGAGAGGAGAAGCACCAGAGGTAGGTCCTGCGGTCCGTGATGCTCTCGAGGAGCTAGAGGAGGTCAAGGAGAACCTCCAGAGGATGAAATTGGACATTCCAGAGATGAGTGTCCATGACCTACCCCATCGCTATCAGAGGCTGACGGTTGGAGTATCAGTTCATTTTGGCACGCTGCTCTGGAAGGTGGCGAGGGCCGTAGTCTTCTTCCATGCGCAGCATGGGGATGCACTGCCTAGGGATGCACAGAATAGGTATTAGGCGTATGTCTTATATATGTATACACTCAAAGCTTATGAGATTCATATTTTGTAGAGATGACTCTTACTGAAAGCTAGCATGCTTCATACTTTTGTATCAGCACTATCATTTTTGTATCTAGTACCGATTTATATATATACAGACACTATCGACGGTTTTATACATCTTGTGTTTTATTGGTGATTAATGAGATCTTGTTTACATGTTTTCTTATACAATGGATAATTTACATGTTATGTCTATCTTTATATTTTATGAATATGTTATGTGTGTGCGATTTACCAATCCAAAATGAAGTTGGCCATCGAGTCAGCAACTGTATTCATGTCTCGTGGAATGTGCAGGTATTGAATAGACTCAAAGGACCTTTCCAGAAGACGAACTCGTCGACGAGACGGAGTAGAGTGGGTTGCGGATAGCGTAGATCTAGTTAAGATGAGAAACCACTAGTTGCGAATCCAGATGGATGACAACGTGGCTCATACCCAAGGAAAGAGCATCGGTTAGGGTTCCAATCACCGCCTGATACTCTGTGGCATTATTGGTCGCGTATCCTAGACAATTTCCTCCTGAGCTAATGAGCTCGCTGGAGGAAGAATAAAGTACCTAGGATGCCGAAGCAAGGTTACGGGTATGTCGGCTGGCACCGTCTGTGAATCCATAGCAAGTTTCCATCTGCACATGTAGACAAAACATGGTATAAGTAGCAAAACAAGATCTAAAACACACTAAAGCAAAGCGTCACACCACATAAAACACACACCATGTACACTATATACAAGATACCTATGCGTGAAAGACTCA
This sequence comes from Larix kaempferi, assembly GCA_027924585.1. Lineage (NCBI taxonomy): Eukaryota > Viridiplantae > Streptophyta > Pinopsida > Pinales > Pinaceae > Larix > Larix kaempferi. The sequence continues at coordinate 7,651,945 of BSBM01000015.1, forward strand.
AGCATAGTATCTCTTCAGGTAGAGCCTGTTTAGAGGCTCACCCAAAGATATCCCATCATAATCCTCTAGTTCGTAGGATCCCTTCTCCATAACACGCTTCACTATGTATGGTCCATGCCACATGGACTCAAACTTACCTTCCCCCATCTTATTGTGCCTTTAGTCATATTTCAGGACTAAATCACCTTCATTGAAGACACGGGGTTTTACTGACTTATCATACTGAGCTTTGATGCGTTTATTATGTGCCTCGTTGGCAAGAGCAACATCGTACCGAGTCTCATCGAGTTTCACTAGGTAGAGGAAGCATTCTTCCTCGACATTGGTGTTCGAAAGAAGTTCAACAACGAGTTTGAGAGATGGAATCTCACACTCTATTGGTAGGAATGCTTCCAATCCATAAATTAATTGGAAAGGTGTAAATCCGGTGGCAGTCTTAATGGAAGTCTGGTATGCCAATAGTGCAGAAAAGAGCATGTTGTGCCAGTTTGATTTATGCGTACCCACCATGCGTTTGATCATGGTTTTCAAGACCTTGTTAATGGCCTCTACTTGTCCATTGGAATGTGGGTAGTAAGGGGTTGATTTTTTGTGACGAAAACCCTGTCTAGCACTCAATTCATCTACCATATGGTTTTTGAAGTGAGATCCATGATCGGTGACTATGGCTTGTGGAACTCTGAACTGTGAAATAACATGATTAAACATGAAGAGTGCGGCGGTTTTTCCGTCTTCATTGTACGTAGGCATAGCCTTGTCCCATTTAGTAAAATAATCCATGGCTACTATGATGTAACCATGCCCCCCGGTTGAGGTAGGCTTACAATACATGAAATCTATGCCCCATTTTGCAAAGGGGCCAACGACAATAACCGGGTGTAAAGGGGCTGGGTGGGTGCACTTTTTCGTTTGAAAATGCTGGCATGGGGGACATTTCTTAACGGCCTCGATGCAATCTTTAAAGATAGATGGCCAGTAATATCCCATGCGTAGTATCTTCTAGGATATAGCCATCCCAGAGAGATGACCGCCACAAGCCCCATCGTGACAGTCATTCAAGACGTGTTCAACCTCCTCATGTGTCAGACAACGTCGAAGAACATAATCGATACCATGACGATACAAGGTATCACTGATGATCAAGTAATAATTGGAATGGTGGCGTATACGATTACGATTGTCACAAGACAGTTGGGGGTTGAACCATTGGGTTTGAAGATATAAGGTAATATCTCCAATCTCCATACCATGGGTCAGACGTGCTGATGAGGAAGAACGACTCATCTGGAAGAGAATCGTTGGACTCAGATCTTGAATCAGCATGGGGAATATCACAAATGAGATCGACAAACACCAAATACTTCTTGGACTTGGCCTTCTCGAAGAGGAGATCAAATTCCTGAAGTATCACAATCCAACGTCAATACTTTCCCCGAAGTACTTGACGTGTCAAAACACGATACGTGGGGTTCGAGTCGGCGATAATGGTGGTGGTGCGGAGCAGTATGTAATGATGAAACTTTTGGACGACAATGATTGCCGCGAGAGCGAGCTTCTCGACATGTGAGTAACGAGTTTCAAAGTCAATAAGACCCTTACTTAGGTAATAGATCACATGTTCCTGGGGGTTGTTGTCCTCCTGCACCAAGACCATGGCGATCGTGGTGGCAGAAGCGGAAATATAAAGATGTAATCCTAGTAGTAATTGGGTGACTAGAGCACACGGGCGTGGGTAATAGCGTGTTTAAGACTGTCAAAGGATTGTTGTGCTTAATTGTCCCATATGAACGGGATGTCCTTCTTGAGTAGTCTCATATAACCTTGTGTATTCTGAGCGAAATTACATACAAAACGCCGTAGATAAGTTGTTTTCCCTTACGAACTTTGTAGCTCCGTAACGTCATTAGGAGGTGGGAGAGTGACAATGGATTCCACCTTCAAGGGATCAATGCGGATCTCGTATTTCGAAACAATAAAAACTAGGAGGCGTTCGGATTCGACGCAGAAAATACACTTGTGAGGGTTCAGACGGATGTTATACCATCTGCATCTGAGGAATACTGTCATCCGATGATCAATGTGGAAATCACGCTGCTACGAATGGGCAGGGAGATCGTCAAGATAGGGTTCCACAAAGTTGTTCACATCATGAAAAGAATACGAAATGGCCCGCTAGAATGTGGCACCAACATTTTTAATACCAAAAGGGAGTTTACTATATGCAAATGTACCCTAAGGGCAGATGAAAGAGGTCTTATGTTGGTCGGTCGGGTGGATCTCAATTTGGTTGTAACTGGAAAATCCATCCATGAATGAGAAGATGACACTTTCGACACAATTGTCAATGATCTGATCGATGAAGGGAGTCAGTTAACTGTCCTTAGAACAAGCCTTGTTAAGATCCCGATAATTGACACAGATGTGGATGGTGCCCTGCTTCTTAGCCACAGGGATGACATTTGAGACACATTCTGTTAATGGAACAGGGTAGATGAAGCCATCCTTCAAGAGCTTTTCAATTTATGCTTTGATGGCCACAATTTTTCGAGGGTGTACCAGTCGTAACTTTTGGAGAATTGGTTTAGCGTCGGGATAAGTTTTAATTTCATGCGAAATGATGGCAGGGTCTATCCCGGGAATTTCCTTGTAGGTCCAAGCAAACATGTCTCAGAATTGCTTGAATAAGGCCATAAAAGTAGTAATCTATTTGGGGGAACATTTCTGGCCTAAACAAATATGTTCCACTACACCAGGGGTAACTGAGATTTCAATCAGAGTGGTGGGTTCGATGTTTTCCAGGTTTCCCTCAGTGTCTGTATGACATGTGAGTATCAGTGACTGGGGGAAAGGGTAGACATCCGGTGTGAAAATGGTGGTAATGTTATTCTCTATAAAATCCAATGGGGGTAGGAAAGACGATTGATGGTGGACGTCTTCCCACAGAGGGTCATCGGCGCTCATAATCTCCATAATGGACTCATCTAAATGAAAAGTCCGGAGCAGAGTATTTGGTAAGGATGACGTCTGCTGTAGAGAACATGATGTAGAGGCCACAACCAAGTGGTCCTCGGGTGCTGACTGGATAGATTCATAAGTGAGTTCAGCGGGCGAAAGAGGCATGGTATCTCCAATCATATGCATAGTGGATTCATCGGGTACAAGCCATTGATCGTTAGAGTTGGGAAAATATGGAATCCTGGAGGAGATCATGTTCACCGTGGCAACATGGTTAGGGGGATCCGGGGTTGGCTGACCCCCATGCTCTCATGTAGCTGCGAATATTGTCCAAGTAATGGGACATTAATGCCAGGATGAGTAGCACTGTCAGGTGTACAGAAGTCCAGTTGGTCGACAGTGACAATTTGGCCTTGGTGGGGGAATTGCACAATGCGGAAGACAGATGACACGACCACAGTAATGGCATAAAACCAATTATGACCAAGTAAGAGATTATAATCTAAAGGGCTGTGACTACTTCCACGTTAATGGTTGTGGTCTTACCCCCCAACTCTACTGCTAAGGCTTGTAGTAGCCCATGGGGTTGAAAGCCACGACCGTCGAATGCTTTCATGGTGGTGGGAGAATGGTTCAATTCAATAGAGACATGACCGAGGTAGAAGCACCTTCGTCTAGTATAGTATGATGGAATGTCTTCCCAACAACATTCGTAATAACTTGAAATGCCAGCTGGTGGGAAAGCCTCAGTTTAAAGTACTCAAGTCGAAACATGATTGTGTTCGAGGAATTCGGATCTACCATGCCAATAGCAGCAAGAAGAGTCTTGCGTTGGTTGGGAAAATTCTATGAGACCTCTAGCGTCGACATGGCACAAGGAGCTTGTGCCAAGTCCTCTACGATATTGTAGTTCTGAGATGCCCGAGCATTAGGATTGAAAACTGCTTTCTGAATCGTGCTCTTAGGAGGATGCAATACTGACTCTAAAGAAGGATTCTCAATGGTGAGAGGAGCCTGAGGTACGGTAACATCGGGAATAGAAGTGGAAGCTTTTTCAGTATTACTTCCAATGGGTTCCTTCGAAGGGACTGAGTCGTATGAACGCGATCATGTTTTCAGGTTAACCGTCTCACTACGAATCATGAGAACATGTGTGGTAGAATATGCCTCTCCGTGTGAAGGAGAGGTTTGAGCGATCAATTGTTGGTTCTAAGTGGGGAAGGGATCGTTGAGAACTGTGGAAGTAGGGTTTCCTTTGAGAAATTTCTGTACTTTTTCTGGGTGGGGACATTCCTTGGAGAAATGGTCACCACCACACAGTAAACAAGGATACTTTAACTTCCTCTTATGTTTGGTGTCTTTAGGGGTGCTCTTATTCTCCTCTTGGGTAGAATATTTCTTAGGTTTACCTTTGTTTTTCTTCTTACCACTGGGTTTCTGAGGCGAAGCTGATTGAACAAAATTCACTTATTCGGTGGAGGCAGGAGTGGATGACTTGGTGGTGCTGTTTCCAGCCTCTAGTGGGGATGGGGAAGAACTCTAGGGGTTCGACGGTCCACCAATTTGAGGAGAAGGATGGGAGTTAATGGAACCAATAATGCCATCAGCCTAAGGTCCCTTAGGTGGTTTTGCAAGGTCATATGTATGGCGGGGTGCATCAGGAACAATTTCATACAACATGCCGGATTGAGCATAGACCGGGTCTAAGTAATGGGAACGAGCGATAGCTTGTTCCTCGGTGACGACCCCTCCCATGGCCACATCTCGAGCTACAGTGGGAAAAAGAGACTTCGTGAACCAGTCAGCTAAGAGTTGGTATGGAATAGGAGCCTTAATAATACGTCATCTCCTCCGCCACTCATGGATATGATCATAAATATGAGTTGCGGTGTTTTGACAGAACGAAGTTAGTAGGTCCATACCAGTTTCGTAGCGTATGGGTAACTGGAAATGAGTCAGAAAGGACATAGCAAGAGAGAGAAAATCAGGAAAGGAGTGTGGTGGTAATTCAATACACCACTTGGCAGCTAGGCCACCTCCACCGAAATAGGGTGGTCCTCCACCTCCACCTCCACCAAAATAGGGTGGCCCTCCACCTCCACCTCTGCCAAAATAGGGTGGTCCTCCAGCGAGTCCACCGGAAGGGGGGGGTCCTCCACCACCAGAAAGGGGTGGTCTTCCACCTCCTCCAGAAGGGCGCGGGCCTCCGTCTCCGCCATTGGAGTGGGGTGGGCTGCCACTTCCAAAATGAGGTGGGCCTCCGCCAGAAGGTAGAGGTCCACCCCCTCCGGAATGATATGGGGGCCCGCCGCCTCCAGAGGGAGGTGTAGGTGGACCGAATGGGGGTGGGGGTGGGGGGACTTGAGGCACAGTTGGTGGGGGTCTACTTGGTAAAACATTTTGGTGCCCCCATAGAGTGTATGGATTTCCAGGATAGGGTATCCCGTAGAGTTCGTTTCTGGGATTGAATTGTCCCGAGACAGGGTTAAAAGCGGTTAAAGGTTAAAAGAACCTGGATACGCTTGAATCCATGGTGGTTGAGTTGAATTGGATGGTCCCCCAACATGAGATAACCCCATGGTGGATCCCAGAGTAGGTGAGGAAGTTCCAACGAAATCACTGATAGGAAATCCTCCACTCGTATTATATCTAGAAAACAAGGGTTTTCACCCAGTAACAACGTGTTGACCACTAATCGATGGTTGACTCATAATGGGTTGTTGATTACTTACCACGGGAGGAACACTACTTGTGATAAAGTTAGGAGGTAAAGAGTATTTGCCCCATGAGTTTTGGGGTGGGGGAGGGGTGGGTAATGTTCCGGTAGTAGTAAGAGGGGTGTTGGATTGTTGTCCTTCAACATGTTGAGTCATTTGGGGTATAGAACCCGTCTCCTGTCTAAGGGATGTACTTGCAGGAAATGAGGGTTGACCAGGTTCATAAGTGGTCATGTTATGGATGGATGGTTTTGGTGAATCATAAGATAAAGAAAAAATTGGGATATGTCGAAATGTGGGTACCTCCATGTCTTCAGCCCTTCGTAAGAGACTTTGTCTTCTAATTTCGTCGTTGATGGTACGTAATCGGTCCAGGAGATCATGAAAGGGTGCCATAAGCACTTTAGGAGAACCTCAACTGGGAGGTGAAATGGAAAAATGAGCCATTTGTTGACCTAGAGATGTTTCCCAAAAGGATGCAGTTGGACCAAATGTTGCGGATACAGGGTCATCCTAGGATGAATTTAACCATTCTGAATATCCAAGCTCTCCGGGCAGCATGCGAGGGAGATATGTGTCTCGGGAAGTGGAAGGTTTCGCCTCTTCACCCCTTGAGGGTTTGGAGGTTTGTGAGTTTGGAGGAAACAGATGTGCTCCTGACTCCATAGTAGAGTTTTCTACTTCAGGTGACATGACCATGACATGTGGGTCCATGCTTACCCTCGAAATTACCTCCTGGTTAAGGGGATATTTGGGTGGCGAGTTTAAAATTATGCGGTACCTTCTCCAAGGTATTTCAGCCAGAGTGACCGAACCAAAATTTCTCCTAAGTGTATTCTAAACAAAAGAAAAAGCAATCTAGAAAAATCTATGTAAACTAAAGCCGCAAGCAAACTTATGTGATAGGTGTGGATTCAAAGTATGGAACCTCACGAGATTGTCAAGGCTTCACAACTCGCGATATACTCCAGGGTCCAACAATTATACTCGGCCCAATTTTCCAGAGCACTAACTAGGGAGGATTAGGACCGTACCCCTGACGATATAACCCGACCACCTGATAGTACGTGCGTAGTAGCTCCCTGAGTGTTGTTATCAATGTATTACTCTGCCAAAATGACCAAATGGTTATCTTAGTTGGTTTCAGGAATCCTAGGAGTGTCTCCCGATATACTCAAGGTATGTGGGAGCTCAAATCTGTAGTCATGTTAGTTTTTCATCATTTAATTCAATATGATCTAGGATCTTAACTGAGAGAACAACATGTACAACATATCAAACACAAGAGACAAGAGACACAAAGCATTTCACCGGGGAAAACCAAGAAGGTGAAAACTTCCTTAGAGATAGAATGAGCACCAATACAAAGATCACAAAGATCAAACCCAAAGATAAGAGATAGTCTCCTAGAAGCTGCTCCTCCTCTCTCTCACTTATGCGAAGTGAGTGAGTGTGTGAATGAATAAATAGAGAGGTGCTCCTCTCTATTTATACTTTACCTTTACTTGCCTTTTACTCTAACTGGGACGACCTCCCTTAGGAGAGTCTAATAACCCATTACCACTTGTCACTGGGCCGACCCCACTAGGGTGGTCTAAACCCTTAAACCCACACTTGGCCGACCCCTCTAAGATGGTCTAATAACCCATCAAATACAAGTTGCGACAGTTACAATAACACTTGCACCACTTGCAAATACAAATGACGACACTTCCAACCGGAGGAATAATACATCTCCATTGGGGATACAATAAAGTACAAATGTAATACATACAATATATAAGTGAATATCTTCCGAAGTTACAAATACATCAACAATCCCTCTTAACTAGGAAGGTATTCTCTTGACACAAGTCATCAGAACATATAGGCACAAGTCTTCAATACTGGAGACGGATCATCGTCACTAGATCACGGAGCATCATCGTCACTGCTATTGTACTCGTCATCTTGATCAATGGTGCTATCTCTCAATTCTTCTCGTCATAGGAAGTTCTACAGAGCCATGCCTTTTTCATGCTGGATGTAGGCCTAACCTCCTGTAGGTCTTCATCATCTCTACGAGCGTGCCATCCTGTGGAATTCTGAGGGCTGATTACGTGCGTCAACAAAACCTTGAAAGATCATCCCAGGACTTTTATGAGCTTACTGCTCAACCTATCGGATCTCCCAGGATCTTTTACATGTGACCTTCACAAAACCTTAAAAGAGTATCTTGCAACCTGCAAGATCTCTAAAGAGAATCCCAGGATCTTCTTTGTGCCTAACACAACTTGTCCGGATCTCCAGGATCTTTTACATGTGAACTCGCAAAACCTTAAAAGAGCATATTGCATCCTGCCAGATCTCTAAAGAGCATCCCAGGATATTTTCCGTGCCTAGCACAACCTGTCTGAATCTCCAAGATCTTTTCTATGCGACCCTTGCAAAACCTTAAAAGAGTATCTTGCATCCTGAAAGATCTCTAAAGAGCATGCCAGGATCTTTTCCATGCCTAGAACAACCTGTCTAGATCTGCAGGATCTTTTCTATGCAATTGCACAACTTGTCCACGGCCACGGAGTATCACCTTGATACTTATGATACCACTGATCATCTTCTTCACATGGAGAATCATCCTAATGCTCATGATCATATTGATCATCATCATACAGTACATCCTTCTGATGCACAACATCTGGAGCATCGACCTGATGCTCATCACATATGATCATCCTGATCATCGTCATACAATACATCATCCTGATGTACAACATCTGGAGCATCGACCTGATGATCATCACATATGATTGTCCCGATCATCATCATACAATACATCATCCTGATGTACACCATCTGGAGCATCGACCTAATGCTCACCACACATGATCGTTCTGATCATTATCATAGCATCACATGATCATCCTGATCATCATCACAGCATCGTCCTGATGCATATCATCATCACATGATCATCCTGATCATCATCACAACATCGTCTTGATGCATATCATCTGGAGCATTGTCTTGATGCTCATCCCACATCACTTACATCCATAGCCATGGGAAGTATCCTCCTACCACCATGCTTGGAATGGCTCCTGCAAATGTGTCCCATCACTTCCTCCTCGAAGTATCTTCTATATGAAGAACATGAAGCCTCTCTCTGAAGTACTCGAGATTCACTTTGGCTAGTGGTTTGGTCAACACATCTGCAATCTGCTCAGCTGTCGCAACATACGGGAGCTTCACTGCTCCTCTCTGCACCATATACCTGATATAGTGATATTTGATCTCGATATGCTTTGACTTGTCATGGAACACCGGGTTCTCTGGAAACTTCACACAACTATGGTTGTCACAATAGATACAAGTAGCATCCAACTGGAGATCAAATAAATCAGACATTAGCTTCCTTAGCCATACCGCCTCACAACTAGCCGAACAAGCTGCGACATACTTTGCTTCGGCTATACTTAGTGCTACGCAGGATTGCTTCCTACTAAACCAAGAGATCACACCTGATCCCATACTGAAGCAGCACCCGAAGTGCTCTTCCTATCTGCAGCACTGCCTTCCCAATCTGAGTCAACATAACCCTCTAGGTTAAACTTTTGATTCCCATCATACTTGAGCCCATAATCAATCGTACCCTTCAAGTACCTCAGAATATGCTTTACAGTAATCAGGTGAACATGTCTAGGATCCGTCAGGAACTGGCTCAAAGTGTTCACCGCAAAGCAAATATCCGGTCTCGTGTTCGTCAGGTATATCAAGGACCCAATCATCTGACGACACATTGTGGAATCAACCGATCCTGATGAAGCATCACTCAATAGATTCAGGTTCGATGCCATAGGTGTGGCCATGGCCTTGCAGTCCATCATCTCGAACCGCTTCATGATCTTTACTGCATACTTTCCTTGTCCAAGGAAGATTCCATCTGCACTCTGCCACACCTCCATACCTAGAAAGTAATGCATCATACCCAATTCCTTCATCTTGAACTCGACAGCAAGCTTCCTCTTCGTATCACTAATCAAACCAGTCTCACCTGTCACAAACAAGTCATCTACATACAGTAGGAGTATCACTGAATTACCTTCCTCAACCTTGTAGTAAAGGTTAGAATCCGCTTTACTCTTGGTAAAGCCCAAACTGGATAGGAAGTTGTCTATCCCATCGTACCATGTTCTGGGTGCTTGCTTCAATCCATACAAGGATTTCTTTAATTTGCACACATATGAATCCCTGTCATGTGTCTCAAAACCGAGTGGCTTCTCCAAATACACTTCCTCTTCGACTACACCATTCAAGAAAGTTGTCTTGACATCCATCTGGTGTATCTTCCACTTCATTACTGCAACTAGAGAAAGTACTGTTATGATGGAAGTGTATCTGGATACTAGTGCAAAATTTTCTTCATAATCTATCCCTTCTTTCTGGGAGAATCCACGAGCCACAAACCTTGCCTTGTATTTATCTATGCTACCATCTGCAGCATGCTTGATCTTGTAGATCCACTTGGAAGTCACAACAGACTTCCCTTCTAGTCTTGGGACCACATCCCAAACATCATTCTTCATGATCGATTGGTATTCATTGATCATGGCATCCTTCCATTACTGCATCCCATATCCTGGGAACTTCTGATTCTTCAATATCTTCAATAGGTAGTTTTGTTGAACTTCGTTGTTGGAACAAATGTTGTTTTGAGTCTTTGTCGCTTGTTCTTCGAAACAAGTCTCTCTTGTAGGTGATGGCACACGGTCTTTCCTACAAGATAAGTTCAATTGCATGATTAGAAACATCTCATAGATTTCAGAACAAATTCTTACACATAAAGATATATGTCATACAGTCATGCAATTATCTTAGCCAATGCTTCAATACAACATCTATCCATATCCTGTAACTTTCTAGATGCCTTCCATCTCTACCAGAACATTGTTAAGAGTGTTTACAACTCCCAACATGTCAACAAAGAGGTTTCATTCTAGATAAGTAGCAATGGAATGTTGTATAGTACCATAGGCCACCTACCCATTACTTGCATATTAGTAGTATCTTGTTCATTAATGCAACTTTTCTAAAATGCATAATATACATCCTAAATCTAGGAACATAAGTATATACATGACTGAACAACATCATTTAAGTAATCATATACAAGAAATGACAATTCAAATACTTATCTTTGTTTGGTTGTTGGGTGGACTCCCTCTCAATCTTTGCTTCCTTGCAGGAACTACTGGAGTGTGCTCCCTCTTGATCTTTGCTTCCTTGCAGGAACTACTGGAGTGTGCTCCCTCTTGATCTTTCCTTCCTTGATTATCTGTCTTTGAACTTATATCCATCCTGGACCACTATGCATGCTTAAGTGTGCACTAGTGTCATCATTGTGTCATCCTCAAGATCTCATACATAAAACATGCATCAGTATAATCTCAATACTATCAAAACATTATGATTCTAAATATGTATGGTCATGATCATTTCATACACAGGTAATTTATCACAAGCGTTAGTATTTCAAGGTTTCAGGGAGGACTTCTTTTACTCATGCATATTCTTATTTAACCATAGGACTCTTCTAGTTTGTCAGATCATTAAACAAACTAAGAAGCATAATATGCATAAACCCATGATTACTCAAACCTGTAACTTCATGAATAATCATTATCAATCATACGAAAGTATACTTTATATGGGATCCTAACACAAGGTAGGACTCTAACTTGGTATAGGAAAAACATACTTGGATTATCATGTTTGTGAGTTATGTCTAACATACCCAAACAATGTCTTCTTTGTTCTCTTCAATGCTTTAGAGACCTTGTGGTAGTAACTTGCATATCTCATAAGTTAAGCATTGTAGAACCAAATTCTACATACCTTGTAAGTAGAGATTCTATGTGATCAATGGCTATGGATGAGTCTGTTTCTTCATGTCACTATGGTCATATGTTCTTGATCTAGAACTTGATTTTTCTTTATTGATGTACCTTTCATGTTAGTGGAAAACATTATCCTCATACAACACCACAGTGCATTAGTACAATCATAAGTGTCATAACCCTAATCAATGAATGTATTCTATGCATTCATACTTTTACTAAGGTGATAAGACAAGTCTACAATTAATCAAGATTGTACTAACCTCAATAATATGAAGACAAACTTAATCATAAACTTAATCATGAGGATATTTCAAAACATACCTGTACTTCCTCAAGTCATACCTATCAAGATTGCTTGTAGTATTATTTTGTAAAGCCTTAGCCTCCTCTCCCTCTGGAACTGGAACTTCTTCACTTATGTAGGTGTCCAAATCATTCTCTTCTAGGATTAACCCAATCCACTTTGATTGGATGAGACTGGATATGCCACTGGATAGGGTTTGAGAGAGAAACCCTAAAAATCCAAACTTGGAATTTCACACTTTTGTCTGGATGGGGAGATGCATTTGACTGAGACGAGGAGGCTGGTGTGCTCAGATTTTGAAAACTCCAAAAATTGACTTGCGAATTTCGGATCTACAACTTCTGTCAAATTCTGGTTTTTCTGGTTTTCTGGTCAAAATCCTGAACTAGGGTTTGATGGAGCCCGGGGTTCTACCCAACCAAAAACTTTGATCTTGGTCTCTAAATTTTGATTTTGATGAGGATCATCCAGGAGTGGTCTCAGATTCCAAAAATTCCAACTTTTGCAGAAACCCTAATTTCACGTAGCAGTGACAAACCAAAAATGAAAGTGCTTAGAATTCAATTATGTTTGGACAGAAACATATGCCATATTGTTTATGATGTATCTCTGAAATTTCGGATCCTCAGGGTCTGAAAAATTCGGCCTATGGTATACTGACCTGTCATATTTCCAAACCCACAGATCTGAGCTTTAATGGATTCTCTGAGAGAGATATATGCCAAATGTCGCAACGTGACCTGTTTATGGGATGAAACAACATAGAGAACTTGTACGGAGTGTCCCGTGTCACTGTTTCAACTTAGGAATTTGAAACCTGGCCTTGTGAAACTACAGTCCATGCCCTAACTGCCACTTTTTACGGAATTCCATTTGGAGCTTCCTATCCCGAGATATGACCTTTTTTCCTATGTCACCTGTTTAGAACTGCATTCTGGAAGAGGCAGAAATCCTAACTTGTACGAATCATATCTCACAAAGTACAATGAATCTGAGGCTTATCTTCGGATACAAGGTACATGAATATTTCATCTTCGACCTGTAAAAGTTTCAGATCTTGAACCTTCGCCAAAATGGATTTATAGCGAAATTTACACAATGACCGGTTTTTACTATACCAAGCCCTAGCTTCCAAATTGTTGCAAGTGCAACAAGTGTCGTAAATGCCATACAATGCATTCCTTCAGGCTAGCTCTGATACCATGATAATTTTTCATCATTTAATTCAATATGATCTAGGATATTAACTGAGAGAACAACATGTATAGCATATCAAACACAAGAGACAAGAGACACAAAACATTTCACCGAGGAAAACCAAGAAGGTGAAAAACCCCGCAACTTCCTCAGAGATAGAATGAGCACCAATACAAAGATCAAAAAGATCAAACCCCAAGATAAGAGATAGTCTCCTAGCAACTGCTCCTCCTCCACTTGTGTGCACTACTACTCTCTCTCACTAATGCGAAGTGAGTGAGTGTGTGAATGAATAAATAGAGAGGTGCTTCTCTCTATTTATACTTTACCTTTACTTTCCTCTTACTCTAACTGGGCCGAACTCCCTTAGGAGAGTCTAATAACCCATTACCACTTGTCACTGGGACGACCCCACTAGGGTGGTCTAATAACCATTTAACCCACACTAGGCTGACCTCTCTAAGGTGGTCTAATAACCCATCAAATACAAGTTGCGACACTTACAATAATACTTGCGACACTTGCAAATACAAATGACGACACTTCCAACTGGAGGAATAATACATCTCCATTGGGGATACAATAAAGTACAAATGTATTACATACAATATACAAGTGAATATCTTACGAAGTTACAAATACATCAACAATGTTGTCTAATGCACAACCGTATGATAAGATCCTTTTGATATACTACCGAGTATGTGAAACACCTTTCGATATACGCTGAGTACGTGAAGTGCCTTTCGATATACCCTAAGGTACGTGAAAAAGCCTTCGATATACCGGTTGGTACGTGAAAGAGCCTTCGATATACCGGTTGGTACGTGAAAGAGCTTCGATATACCGGTTGGTACGTGGAATAACTACAGTGCCCCCGGAATGCAGTGCAGGAAAATAACGACAGCTGCCACGTTTTACGACGCTGGAACACGTCTCTAACTTAAGACACAAGTTACTAAATTTCTTAACCTAGTTCTACCGTTAATTTTATTGGGATGGTTAGGTGAATGCATGAAGTGAGTACATAAACGTAAGCATAATGCAAACCCTAACTACATGAAAAATGAACTCTTTCTTTTGATGAAATCTATGTACGGGAAGGAGAAATATTTTTCCAAATGGTTTCACCAAAACAACAAATTTCAACAAATCCCAAATCTACCAAAAATGATAATGAAAGTACTCTTTTCCGTTTTTCAAGCAAAACATGAAAATCAACAACACATCAAATCCAAATCAAAGCATTTTTTTTTGTATTTTTCAATTAGAATGGAACTAAATGGTGAAAAAGGGAGAATTTCTACTTAGAGCACACTAACTCTTCAATTTTCACTATGATAGCCCAAAAGCACAAAAACAAAAAAATGCATATGACACTTCAAGCTTGGAATCACTTTTGCAAAAAATTGATTTCACTTGGATTTTTCAAGAAAATGAATGGCTCATAATTCATGAAAAACACAAACAATTAACTTCTTTCTCAAACTTTCCAAAATATTAATGAATGACGAATTCCAATGCATGAAACAACTTTTACAACAATTCTCAAATGAACTTGAAAAATGGTAAAAATGAAGCACTTTTCAATTTTCCAATGAATGTACCAAGACAAAACTTGATTATAATAATGCTTTTAAAATGTAAATGGCAGAAAATAAGAGACTACTTGCAACACTCTAATCACTTAGAAAATCTCAAAGAAAAATGACGAGCACTCCAATCACCTAAAGATAAAAAAAAAATCACTCAAAAACAAACGAATGCAAGCCAACAAATGATGACTAATACTCAAGAAAGGTCTAGAAGCAGATCTACCATGCCGGATAGATCCAGTGGGGTGATCAAGAGGGATCAAGGTGGAGTAGATAACCATGGGGGATTGTAATTTCCCACCACTTCAATCAAACTCTCACTAGACCAAAATGACCCAAAAACCAATACAAACAAACCAAATAAAACATTGTTGAATAAAAGGATCTTTGCGTGGAAGATACAGTGCAGAGATGTCTGCTGATCAATCCAAAAATAAAAAGGTTTGGAGCAAGAAACCCAAGCATCAAGTTTGAAAACTCAGCGCAGGTTAGGGTTAGGCACAAAACGCTTGACGTAGTCTACACACAGAAGAAAAGTGTCGGCGATGCAGGATGTCAAATAGGAAAAAGCATCGGTGGTGCAGTATCCTCAAAGGAAAAAAGTGCTTTGGATAAACAGGTGCACTGGATACACTACCCAGGTGCGTCGAGTGAGAAACTCAATGAAAACAAGGAAAAAACTCTAAGCAATGATCAAATAAATGGATTGGAAATGGTCCAACAGACCCAGAGAAAGTCAGCAAACTCTTTAAGGAAAGAATTTGATAGTGAAAATAGGCTCAAGAGGCAATGGCTCATCAAGAAATCAAAGAATAACACATTCAAACTCGAAATCAAAACAATGTAAGATCCCTAGCGGAGTCACCATATTTGTTATTGGACAATCTACTCGAGCGGGCACGAGCCAGATCTCCCTAGTTCAATGTGAATCTTGATCAAATAAAGACAGAACATAAATCTAATTTCCTAGATCTAGTTATAGATTGAGTACTTAGACACCTTACCTTCATACTTGTAGATCTTCTTCCTCGTTGTTACTCAAGTCTCGCAGTCATCAGATCTTTAGCTGCAAGACTTGCTAAGACATATGGAAACAATACAAGCAGTAAAATGTGTCTAAACAATAACTGATCTAAGTAAATAGTTAAGGAAGTAAACTACAAACATTATCAACACAATAAAATTTGTGGAAAGAGTTTATATTATTGTATAAAAGAGGGAAAATCAAAACCCAAGCCTTAATGTTGCAATCCTCCTCCAACAAGCCAAGCCAATGCCTCCAAAGGAAGTGAGAGTCTCCCAATAGATGGATAGGGATATCCTAAAATAATTTCACCAGCATGTAAGTGATATAGAATTTATCCCTTTGGAATGGAGAGGGGCCTTGTATTTATAGGACCAAGTGGATAGAGTAGGTTGAGGATCATGGGGAGAGGGCTAAGGGATCCTCCCTCAAAGTTAGGGAACCGAAGGACAACTCACCTAGGAGTTAGGGATAGAGATCCACCTCATCCAACTTCTAGAAATCGCTCGAAAGCTACCTTTATCCCAATTAACCAACTCTGGCGCAAGCTACATAGAGGAAACCAGCGCTGGATAGGGAAAACATAGGTTGCACAAAGGCACTCGGCACCGTCGGCACAGTCTGGAAGAATACACTTTGCGCCAGCCCTAGTTGGATGCTTATTGCTCAAAGACAAAGTGCGTCGACCCAACTAGAAATGTGGACAAATGGCATCAACTTTGCTCTACGTGACTTACTTGATCATGGGAAATTCAGGGATTGAGGCACTAAGTTAACATGGGACTCATGATGACAAGATTTAGGTGTAATATTGACGAATTCTCACATGTTCGACATCAACACATCTATTCACATGTTGTAGAATCACACCATCAGGGTTTCAGATGAAGACCTTGGGTTAGGAGTTGCATCACTTATGCTTGTTTCCCCTCCCAAGTTGCGTTGGAGATATATCACCAGTTCAGAAATTGTATGAGGACCATCTGTGCACTATCAATGGTGCTATTTGTACTCCTGACATGTATATTGTATATTGTGACATAAATCCACACTATATTGGTCGGTGGCTATGATCTCATTGGTTCACATAGATCCACACTGTATTAGTCGTTGGCTATGTTAATTGTCATGACATGGATCCATGCTTGTATATCTTGTGGCCAAGATCTCATACTTCATTTATGGATCCACAATATACTCTTGGAGGCCATGCTTTTTCCTACTTTTACCGAGCATGGGTATGCTCGACTTGGGGATGATATGTACATACCTGGTTGATGTTTTGTAGGTTCTCTCCAGTTTCTTGAATCCATGACCTTTACCTTGACCCGTTTTTATAAAGTGTTTCGACCATCAACTTCTCTTTTGACCTCACACTTTAGGGGACATCTGTTACATCCTTATTTTCCACCTTAGGTTCATTGGAGATACCACTTTATTTCCTGGTTGAGACACTTACCTTTATACCTTTCTCTAGCCTCATTTTGCCCAATTTTTTTCCACCATCACTCTCTATATGCTTCTAGGGGGGCGATGGTCAGTTTTACATCCCGCCCTATACAGTTGTAGGGGAGTGACACCATCACTCCCTACATTCCTTGAGGGAGGTGATGGTTCACTTTTCCTTGAATTTTGGGCATATTTTGGATTGGATCATGTGCATGACTTGGCTCCAATTCATCTTACATGGGAAATCACACACCAAATAAATCCCATCTATCACTTGGAGTCTAGATTCATCCCCCATGCATCCTCCATTCACCTATATATTGAGGCCATTTTATGAGAAAGAGGAGACTCTTGTTATGCATTGTTATGCTGGTGAAATCACTTTGATTCCCTCAGCCTATTGTCTGCAGTCTATGAAGGTCTTAGATCAAGAACATTGGAAGAGATTTGCATCTTCAACACAAGGTAATATATGATGTATGTTTCTTGTTCATTTAATTAATACATGTGATTCTTACCCCCTCTTATCATGTTGTTAATGGATGCATATGGTTGTTTGTTATAGATCTACATTATTCATAACACATACATATTGGATTTGTTATTTCTTGTGTGATACATATTAGATATAGTTTATACTATCCTACATCTATGGTTATATGTACATTCTTTTGCATCTTTTATATGTCAATAATTTTTTGAGAAAGGATTGGATGTCTCTTTCTGTGTAGGTTGATTGGCTAAGTGGAGATGGAGCTAGAGAAAGGATTACCAAGTTTGCAACAACTAAGGATTGTCTGCACCAAGGGATCTCTATTATCTAAGGTATGCCACCTTCATTTCTCTCTCTTCTCACATGATTTTATGGAAATGGATGTTTAGATCTAGTGCCTAGATAGTTAGATCTAGTGGGAAATTCACATTGGTCTACCCTATGGTCTGTCTTGAACCAAGGGAAAGGGTTCAAGAGGGTGCTCACCTATCTGCAGGAGAGAAATCTACAATAGATTTGGATAGGTTTCATTTCCAGGCAGGAAGAAAAAAATCATTTGATTAGCTTTCCTCTTGGTCATTTCAGTGCATTCAAGTGAAGAAGAGAAAAACCTTATTGTTTAGTACCTTTTTGTTGATTTAGTGCATTGCAGGTGAAAGTGTGTAGTTGCATTTTCCTCTTCAGTGAGTTTTGGATGCATGTTTCTTAGGTTCTTTTTTTTGAAAGAAAAGTGAAATTTTTAGTGAGTTTGATATTGTGGTGTGATTGTGCTTTTAGTTCATAAAATTTGCATCAGTTATCATTTTAGTGAAAAATGAAGATGTTTGTTCATTAAGTATTCTTAATATCTTTAAAACATTTGCACCTTGTGAACATTTTTCCTAATCAAATATTAAGAATATTTGAGAAGCAATATAAGTAAAAAGAACCAGGTTTTTTTTCTAGATACCAACATTAACCTAGATTGTAGGTCCTTGGTTGTAAGTTTAGAGATTTAATTCTTAGAGATTTAATTCTCCAAGGCCATGTAAAACAAAACTGGTATATCTAAGAGAATGTAAAATCCATTCGTAGTGAAAGGAACTTGTTGGGAAAATGCGTCTAACACGCATTTCAAGCATGAGGCAAAGTTAAGAAATCAAGTGGATTTTCCCCTCATTTGATTTTTTGGTGGGCTACGCGAGTCTAGGGGCTCTAGGTGAAGTGGTAGGTCCTCAAGATTACACCACTTTTCACTAGAGTTTCAAGTTTGGGACTTAAATACTACATCCCTTTCCCATTTGTAGACACGTGGCCTATGATTGTTCCACCCAACTATCGATCACAAAGTTGTGGCCATAGTTTCTTGTCCTAGATTTCTCCTATGTAACTACAAGCGGGAAGTGCTTGCAGTGCCTAAAATAGACACATAACATATGCCTTAGCTCTCCTGGAGGGTTCCCATCTTCGTGAGGGCACTTGAACCTTGGGTAATTCTCGTGTGAAGGCTACCATAACTATCTCTGGTACCTTTAATGGTTGGACTTGGTCCCTGATCATCCTAGGTTGACCTCCAGAAGGGCCTATTTCGCCTCTTCATTGACTTGTCTTTGGAAGAGCAGTATTGCTTGGTTGCATCTTTAGGAATTTTTCTAGTGGTGTGTAGTTTGGTTAATTGTTAAATTGAAAGTTCCTTTGGTTCTGAGTCAAAGTGGTTGACCAACCTCTTTGCAAGTCTAGAAGGACTAGAGGCCTCTCGCTAGAGAGGGAAAAGTTTCCTCAAGGAGGTGTTTTCTGGATAATTCAAATCCCACAAATCAGGATCCCAATGAAGAAAATCAATTGATTTCAAACAATTTTGCAAAAGAGGAAAGGGAGGAAGAGGTTAGTAGCTATGACGAACTGTCACAAGAATGGTTTTTAAGAGATTTCGATAGTCACATATTTTTAATTGCATGGGGTCCATCCCTTCCTATATTTGGACATCTCAGTCCAATTGAGATCAAGGACATGACAAACCCTATGATTGTCATTGATTTTAATGCACCTTCCACTAGTTGTTAGAGTCCATCATTCTTCCATAGTTAAAGATTTGGAAATCGAAGCCACACTGCACAATTTAACCCTTTATACCAGTGGGTAATTATGAGTGATGATGGTGGTAGTTTAGGGGTTGGGGGCACCTTTGTCCTTGCTTCTAACACTCCCATGGGAGGAAAAAAACCCATATTCTCTAGTATTCTAGCTCATAATTTGTTTCCCCCTATATTTGGGGTATCTATGGGAGGACCTCTCTCCACCTCAACAACTCCTGGTAGTGAAGTAGGAACATCGGCATTTGTGCCTCGGGGTAGAAACCCCTTTTATTTCAGAATGCCATCAGTTGGAATTCCACATATCGATGCCAGGAATCCATTTGGGATAGAGTACAAACTCCCATAGGAAGCTCAACCACCCACTTTAATGCATTTATGTTCGGAGGTGGACACATTCCTCTATTGGTACCCTTGAGAGGAATTGGAGCTCACACAAGTTCTAGTATACCTCAAGGGAGAATTCCTTTTCCTGGAATGAGAGGCATGATTAATAGAGATTTCTCACCCTACGTACAAATCCCACCTAACCATACTCATGTCCTTGGTTATCAAACTATTTCATATTTTGTGACTGGTAGTGCTGATGTACTAGGTAACTATTTCATAAACCAATCCTCAGGGCATGCTCCTAGGAGTTGGAATTCATTCTCATACTAAGTTGTCATTCTTGGAAATCTTAAATCTCCTAGATCTATTCAAGCTAACGAATGATCCATTCATGCACAACCCAAGTTTCCCTCTTGTCCCAACGAAGTTGCCTTTAGATATTCTTAAATTCAAAGGAAAATTTGGAGAATATCCTACCATGCATGTCACATAATTCCATCTATGGTGCTCATTTAATTCACTAATGGATGATAGCATTAGGTTAATAATTTTAGAGAAATTCGATTGGGGTCACGATGAAGTGGTATATAGAGTTCCTACAAGCCTCTTTTCAGAACTTTGATGCTTTAGTGATGACTTTTTGACCCACTTCCAACTACCTTTCTAGTATGAAATAGAAACTGAGCTTTTAACATCCTTTGAACAGGACAAGTCCACACACATATCTGGCCATATTAAAAAATGGTGGAGGTGATATAAATTTATTAAGGATCAGATACCTGATAAGTTTCTAGTAGATTGGTTTATTAAGTCTTTTATACCTTATATTGCAAAATATGTCACGTTGTCAAGAGTTACAATTAAAGAAAAAATGATTATCGGATCCCAATAATTTGACCTATTATATTCTCCATCTCAAATGTTGTAAGAAAATTTTCCTATGGATCCCCGAGCGAAGATGGACCCAAATCGACCCAAACCCGGGCCACATGCTGATGGAATGATTTGCTATGTATAAAATGTTGTGACTAGTCAGGTTACGACACAAATGGGACAAATATCCTTGAATGTGAACACACCTGCAGCTGCGGAGACTCTCACCACCACCAATCCCACTCAATCCTTTGATGTC
This sequence comes from Larix kaempferi, assembly GCA_027924585.1. Taxonomy (NCBI): domain Eukaryota; kingdom Viridiplantae; phylum Streptophyta; class Pinopsida; order Pinales; family Pinaceae; genus Larix; species Larix kaempferi. The sequence continues at coordinate 7,673,092 of BSBM01000015.1, forward strand.
TTGTCAATACAGGCAACCAATCAAAAATAAAATTAACATCCTCAAGGAAAAAAACAAGGTACAAATAAAAATAATGGGAATGGGGGCAATAATTCCATTGACAATAACAATGGTGGGGGTAAAAAGGAAAATAGGAAGGTCGAGTTTCCTTGTAAACTTTGCAAACTTAAGACCATCTGAATCACCTTTGCCCCAAATAGAGGTCACCCAATGATTGTTGGCGCATCAAGATGCTTCTCAACAACCTGTTATTCTCACTAACCCCTTTCCTCCTCAACACCAACAAATGGTTGGTGGTGTCCCACATAACCCTGTACCTTTGCAAAGGGGAAACTAGGGAGACTCCTCTCAAGGAGGTAACCCATAAAATGAAATGTGCATGTGTGAACGAGAGATTACTGTCTATACTAGAGCTTGCAATTACGATGAAAATGGGTCTGGATCCAAAGGAAAATAAGTTTCCACCTCAGAAATGTCAAATCCTCTACACATCGAGAAGCCGAAAAAATGACACAATGCCACACATCCCACAAGGTTTGTTGAAGTAGTCCACACATAATCCCAATGCTTGAGCCACACAAATCTATAGCATTATTTAAGACCTCGTTCAAGCAGGATGCACCATGTCCACATTAGAGGTGCACCAAAGCGGCCTTATGTAGCAAAAGACATTATTATTGGCTATCGGAGCTATGGACCCTTTGGATTCTCAATTAATAACATTTGAATTAGATAACTAGAAACCTCGTATTCCCCACTCTACTACCTTTCAGAGTCAAGTTTTGACCAGTGGGTTGAACATCTTTAAGACTGTGGTGGATGAAGGGGCTTCTACTTGTGTGATGTCCTTGCCATGTTGGAAAGCCACAGGCTCTCCCAAGGAAATATTGTCACCTACCATGCTAAAAGCATTTGATGGTCATCTTTTTCAGGCCTCATGGAATTATCCCTATGCTTCCAAAAGAGTTAGGGGGGAAGACTATGTTCATAGAGATAGAAGTGGTTAATACTCCTCTTTATGACAATCTCCTTTTAGTATGCAATTGTACTTATGCCATCTTAGTATTTGTGTCTTTGATCTTCCATGTTATCTATTTTCATCGTGAAGGAAATATTGTCATTGTAGACCAATTGTCATACTGTAGAGCAGAATTAATCTTCCCAATAGGGCCCAATGTCCCATTGGTAGGAAATTCCATGACAAACTATGAGAGTGTTGGAGTAGGGATGTACCTAACCGTGATGGGAACCTTTAATATTCCCCCACCTGACCCTCAATATAATATTTCCTCAATACATGCGATCTCATCAGTCACCACTAATCCCATTGTAAGAATATGCCACTTTAGAACGTATTAATTTGAAGACTCATGGGTAGTGCCAGTCTCCTCTATTCCTTCAAAAGGGACTAGATATATTGGGGCCACAATGACTTTGTTTACAATCGAATTAACATACCAGGTCATTCAATCAGCCACAACAAACACCATTGTGCTTATTCGTCTATGGAGGAACACAATCATTACACTATGCCCATTTGGGCCATCAATTCCTCACCTTATCGAGATATCCTAGATATGTTCATGCCCTTTGATGAATCCATTTTATAGTCCATGTCTATGACTGAGATACCATGGAAGGACATGCATCAATGATAATCTTTTCTTCGTGCGATGAATAGTTTGGGGAAAGATGAAAAATGGATTATCAAACCTGGAAACATGGAATGGCATGGGAATCCCCTTATGACACATGATATGTATGAATAAGGGAACATAGAAAATATTTCCAAAACTATGCCAATCAACATTTTCAGGAATATTGAGACATCTTTTTTTGGTCATATAACAAAATTCCAGGAATTGATCCTAGGATTGTCGAACATAAGATTGAAACATATCCTAACGTGAAACTTGTTTGACAAAAGTTGAAACCAGCCAATCCACTAAAGGATGCTTCCGTCAAAGTAGAGGTGGAGAAATTGCTCCATGCAGTATTTATCTACCATGTTCCCTTAACTAAATGGGTTTCCAATTTGCTACTTGTCAACAAAAAACAAAAAAAACATTCGAGTTGTACTAGATTTAGGGATTTGAACAAAGCACATCCAAAAGACAATTATCCTACCCCCTTCATTGATCAAATTATCGATGAGTGTGTGAAGAACGTGATCTTCTTGTTCATGGATGACTTCTCCGGTTATAATCAGATTCAAATTCATCCTAAAGATTAGCACAAGACAATTTACATATATCCTTGGGGTACTTTTTCATATAATAAAATTCCTTACGACCCAAAGAATCATGGAGCAACTTTTCAATGGAAAATGTCATATGCATTTCATGACATAAAACACATTGTCGAATCCTACCTTGATGACATGATGAATCGATTGTTGATGTTTGTAGCTTAGTGAGGTATCCTCACTAGCTAATTCGATCCAGAAAGAAAGCAAATAAATAACTGCATAAAGACAAGTCAACCCAACAAGAAACATTAAATAAATTATAATTTTTTATTGAAGCTGACAAGTCATCCCAGATAAAACAGACAAGTCGGCCCTAGTGAAAAAGTAATCCAAAAAACTTGTATAAATAAAGACGATGCCCTCCTCATTTGACACACTCAAGCAAGTTCTCTCAAGCAAGGAGAAATTCACTCAAGGGTTGTAGAAGACTGCTATTTATGGGTTCTTTATTTGGCATAATATTTTATGTGATCTCTCTTGCTCTAGATCACTTCTATATCTGATGTACTTGTATTTTGTATGGAATCTATGAATAAGAAAGGTTGGTTGGGTTTTTTCCCAGGTTTGGGTTTTCCCAAGCTAAACTATTGTGTCTCTTGTGTTTCTGTGCATGGTTATTCTTTTAGTGATCCTTATGTGTAGTTAAAGTTGAAAGAGATGAAATTATACTTCTATATTATAATTAAAATCTAACAGGTTATGGGCCCACTCCATGCTTCCGTTGCAAAACTGTGGATGGATCATTAAAATCTAACATGGTATCATAGTGGTGTTGAAAGATGCCATTGATGAGAAATTATGCCCTAGAATTTAGGGTTCAAAAATTTAGGGCCCGAAAATCAGGGGCCAAAACTTTAGGGTCCGAAAATCAGGGTTCGAAAATTTAGGGTTTTAAAATCAGGGGACGAAAATTTAGGGTTTGAAAATCAGGGGACAAAAATTTAGGGTCCGAAAAATTAGGGACAGGAAATTGCAGATTTGAAGTTTCAATTTTGACCTAAATGCTACAGAAACTGCAAAAATTAGGGTTTCATTTTGCAAGTTGTTCTGTCCATAGATCCAGAAGGAAAGGAGGGCTACTCAACTCGCCCTAGGAGGGAGCATCCACACATGGAATCATATTTTCCCAATTATAAGGTTAGTTTTTTGACCTAGTTCCTGGTAGGGTTTCTGCAGCAGATTTCAGATCCAAAAAGTTTCAGTGTTTGACTTATTTCTGAACCATAATCAAGATGGTTGTTGGACTCATAGTAGAATATAGATTGGAGGGAGTTTCAAACTTTTGACCTTGGAAGAGTAGGATGCTCATGCTCCCAAATGAACATGATCTCAAGGATAATATACTCAAAGATATTTCAAAGCCAGAGGGAGCCCGAGAGAAATCAAGACACAAGAAGAATGAAGCAATAGCCATGAGGATTATGATGGACTCAGTGAAATATAATCTTGTGCCGCTTATTGCAATTCAGAACACTGTTAAGAATATGTATGATTCCTTAAAGAAATTTTATGAGAATGAGAACCCTAGCAGAATCTTGGCCCTAAAAGATGAATTTTGTCTAGTGAAGTTCACAAATGATGATTCAATTTCTTCTTATTTCTTGAAGATTGCCCAGATTAGAGATTAGCTGGAAACTGCTGATGAAAGTGTCCCGACAAAGATATTGTGTTGACATCTATGGGTGGAATTCCTCCAAAATGGAATCCATTTGTCAAAGGGACATGTGCTCGTGGTCAGTTACCCAGTTTTGATCAAAATGTATCCAAGAGGAAATGAGGGAGCTTGCCTCTACCTCAAAGGAAAAGGAAGAAGAACTACTTCTTACAGCGCATGCTAAGAAAGGAAAGAAGAGCATTGGTAGAAAAGACAAAGGTGTAACATTAGAGGAAATTTGAGGTCTAAAATGGGCCTTATAAGAAAACGAGCCATCATATAAGAAAACGAGCCAACAATAATTTCTTGATGAGTTGGAATGCAAGAACCCATAGAATTTCAATAAAATGAGTCAACCATAATGGTTGACTTGACATATTTGTCATTAAAAACTACTTTGTTTGTTCGTATTTTCAACATATCTCCCTGTATTTTTACTCAAATTTTGAGCGGGAGCACTCGTTGGATGCAGAATTAAATTCCGCATCCAATGAGTACCCACACTGCATATTTTTGATGGACCCTTCTGCTCCAAAAACAAGAAATACTTGAAAAAACGTGATGATGATGTAAAAATGTGCTCTCGCTCGAAATTTGAGTAAAAACACAGGGAGATATGTTGAAAATAGAAACACAAAAAGTAGTTTTTTTCTTTCTTCCTCCAAAATTAATCAATATTATTTTAACTATTATTTTATTATTTTCCTTACGATGCCCATTTTAGACCTCAAATTTCCTCTAATGGATCAAGACTAGTTCCAAAGCAAAAGAAGAAAAAGGATCTTTCACACATTTAATGTTTCAACTGCAGAAAGTATGGTCACTATGAAAAACAATGTACCTCAAAGAAGAGAAGGAACCATGCCTCAACTGCTAATGTTGATGAATATTATCCACAAAAGAGGTCAAGGAATGTATAAGATGATCTTGAGGAATGTGCAGAACATCGTCGAAAGGAGTAGTTCCTCTAGTACACTCTATGAGTGCATCAATGATTGTAATATTAAGATGATGTGATTGTCATTGGTGATGTATGAAGATCTAGGCCACAAAAAGAAGATGAAGATCTGAGGACTCCTTTGATTTCTGCAAGGATGCATAGATCAAGAGGGAGCCAAGAAAACAATAAAAGATAAGTATGTGTATTGTCATTTGAGTTATTTTTTAAATATTTGAATGTTTGGTTTAAAGGATAATGTTCACATCAGTTATGTGATATAATTTTATTTTGTGCATTTATATATGATTGATATTGATGTGCATTAGGCTCATGTAGTGCATATAGATGTTGGGTAAGTAGCCTATAGTGCTGCACAACAACCCATGAACCCTTGTTGGAACTAGTCTAGGATGAAACCTCTTTGCTGACATACTTAGAGAAGTGCACACTCTTGCTAGTATGTTTTGGTGGAGATGGAAGGCTTCCAGATAGTCAGCTTGTGTGTTTGTGATATGGATGGATGTTGTGTTGAAGCATTGGCTAAGATGATTACATAACTGCGTGAACTATTGCATTGAAATGTCAATATAATTTGATTGAATTTCATGATTATGCAATGCTGGTAACTAATTGACTGAACTTGAATTGTAGGAAAGATCATGTGCTATGACCTACAAGAGACTTGTTCCAAAGAACAAGTGATAGTTGTTTAACAAGAGGAAAAGTGATGGATGCAAATATCTCATTGATACTCAGTGTTTGAAAGGGAGATGGAGTTGATTCTCCTGATTTCTATGTGGAATCGTTGTCATGTGTGGACCAATATGAGTTATGTGTGGACTCCTTGTCTTGTGTGGAATGTGGTTCTATGTGGACCAATATGATTTCTGTGTGGACTCCTGAATTATATGTGGAATTTTGAGTTCTATGTGGAATCCTTGTCCTGTGTGGACTGTGGTTTTATCTGGACCAACACGAGTTCTGTGTGGACCGTGGCTCTGTGTGGACCAATATGAGTTATGTGTGAACTCCTGATTTCTATGTGGACTCCTTGTTCGGTGTGGACTCCTTGTCCTATGTGGATTTTAGTTCTGTGTGGAACAATATGAGTTATGTGTGGGCTCCTTGTCCCATGTGGATAATGGTTCATGTGTGGAACATTCTCCTATGTGTAGATGACTCCTTTGTGGAGTGTATCCTTATGTGGGATGGTTCATGGGTGGAACGTTCTCTTGTGTGGAGAGGACTCCTTTGTGGAGTATAACCCTGTGTGGGATGGTTCCTATGTGGAACGTTCTCCTATGTGGAGAGGACCCCTTTGTGGACTGTATCCCTGTGTGGGATGGTTCATGTGTGGAATGTTCTCCTGTGTGGAGAGGCTTCCTTTGTGGAGTGTATCCTTGTGTGGGATGGTTCCTGTTAATTTTTTTTTATCTTAATGCGGAATTATAGTAGTACTTGGAATCAAATGAATAATCAATAAGCATAAGCATTCACATGAGACAATATTTACCTCGGGGAAACCATCTAGTACTTGAGGGAGAAAAGCCCAACAAAATCTTCCTTAGAATATTGATAGATAGTAGAGAATGCCTTTACAATGAGAAGATTACATCAATCATCCCTAGTGCATTATTAGAGAGAAATACCAATCACGCCTGGTGGAATCATAGAGCACACGAGAAGATGGGAGAACAAAACTTAGAATAATATCCTGCACAAAACCAATTCGCCGATTTTGGTCATATGCACAATGAATGCGAATTGCCTTCAAGAGAGAAGAGAATTCACTCACATTGAATTCATCAATCCTGAATAACATATATATATATCATACTTCTCATGCTTCGGATTTTATTTTTATCTTCAGACTTCAAGATGAACTCACCCTTCATATGGATGCTAGGTCACTCAGTTAGGGGGCTCCCAAAATTTTTGTTTCAATTGTGTTGCTACAACGCATACCACTGGTTGCACTTTTGAGTTTAATGCCTACTATAGTTCACCATTTGTTGCCTATTGCTTATTCATTCTCCTTGGCCGCTAGCCTTTGCATTTATTGTAGTTGCATCTCAAAACTTGTACTAGAGGAGACACACAAAATGAATGTCCACATCCTGAACATCCCTTTTTTACATTTTTCCATAGATATGTTCTGTGCACTTGGAATGTAGTTGCATGTCATACACTTGTCTCTTCTAATGTAATATATAATTCTTTTATTCTTTTTTCAAGCTTTATAATATGAAAAATACACAAGAAAATTAAACATTTATTAAAAAAGGAGGGGGCACAGATGTTATAAATTTGTTATGGTTGGTGCCAACAAGTCAGTCATGTCACCCTTGAACAAAGCACATGCCTTGAGTCTTCTCAACAAGTTGGGTCTTAGTATTGCCTTAGGAAACTGAACCATGATCTTTGAGTTTATTCTCTGATTGGTTACTCTTCCTATCATTATGAAGAATCTATTAATGCCTCTAGAATCACAGGTTTATATCATTGTTCCCTTTGTGTCAAATGTTTCCCAAGTCACCATTGTGTCATGCTAATGTTAAAAGGTTGACCTTAGCTTGTGTCAACCATTCTTCAGTTTCCATGACCATGCAATTCAACCTTCCCTGCTGTTAAGATACTCTCAGTTTGTATCATCATAACCAGTGGTTGTAATAATGCTAGTGCAGAAGGTCCCCATTGACTTGTCACTAGTAGATCATTTCGCATCGATGACAACATATTGCTCTGAGAACTTGAACTAGATTCGTTAGCACCCCAGGCCTATTTTCATCATGGGTAGGTTACTTTACGCTTGACATTTAACATCACATCATTGGTCGTTGACTGAGCGATTCCAGTATGTTTGACGGAAAGACCTTTGTTCACATTTTGGAATTTGTGATGTACCTTAGATTCTGTCATGTCCCAAATTGGAATTGGGTCACAATGGCCTAAGCACATTGGACATATCCATTAGAGTTTGTCAAATTGATGCTAAGGGTCAAAAAATTGCCAAGGAGGAAAATTACTAGTTTCCTAGGTTTAGGGTGGAAGCTTTGGGATTTGGAATAAGGGGAATAATAAATGATGTTTGAACACTAGAATGGCATAAATATTTAATTAAGGAGCTAAATAAATATATACAAGTGAAAATCAAATTGGCATTTGATCATGAAGACACATGGAGGAAGGGGGATCCACATATGGCTAGATTTTCCCACTACACTTGGCATCATTATCTCACCAATTCGAATTCAAGGTGAATGGTAACATACTTGGGGGAGTTCAAAAGGTATTATTCATTGCATGACTCATCCAAGTTCTAAATGTAGAGGAAGAGTAACTCCCATGGAAGAGGAAGAGGCAATTTGGAGCTAGTGAGACACTTGAGCTAGATTCCCTAGCTCTATGACAACAATGATGAAGATGTTATGACACCTATGACACAAATCAGACCTGAAGGATGACATATGACATATATGACATGTCAAGGATAAAAATAGCCTCCAAGAGGGCGCTCAAGGGATTTAGGTTAGCTAAGATGCTTCCACATGTGATTTGGTGGAAGTGGGAGACTAGAAATTGTTGTACAAGTGGCGTTCTTTGGAATCTCTTCCCAACTTGAGTTGGCATGAGTCTCTTGGAAGGAATTCGACCCATGGAGGAAATTATAAGTTTATAAATATCAATAACAAATAATGAAACCAACTTTTGATCATTTGAGAAATTTGCAATTGCATTTGTGAAGAGGGAGATCTAGTGGATGATTAGTTTCTTGTCTTAGCCAATTTCGAGGGTGAAAGATTCCCATCCAAGTTGGTAATTGGAAAGGCCATTCAGACCTTTCATTTGGTGCTTTAATGGAGTGTTTATTTATAGGTGTAAGCTACAGGGCATATCATGGTTTCTTCTAGTGTAGCACACTCTCTCAACCATTTCCAGTTTTGATGGCATATTCTTGACCCTTGAGGGATGACGTTTTTGGTGAGCTCTTGTACTCTTTGGGAGAGATTCCCATGATCTATTTATATTGTAATATGATTAATATAATCTATTCTTCATCTCTAGAAATTTTCAAGTCGAAATACCAAGTGGTTATATGTAAAATGGACTATTACTGAGAAAACAGTGACCATTCCCCCACTAGATTGATGTATGTCAATGTATTGATGATGATTTCGAATGGAAGAATATTTATCTGATATATTTATGATGTATGGACTGCCATTGATGAGTATTACAAGTTAAATGTTCATCACTTAAGAATTTGGAGCCATCTTGCTCAGTTTTATTTTATTTGAAGAAGATTTCATGTTATTTCCCCCAAGGTCGAACTAATGATTTTTGCTGTTGTTTGGGAGAAGGTTAGAACATACTTAATAATTGATTAATGGTGCACATGAGACCTAAACAATGTCCCTCAGACATCCCCTAACTCTGTTCATAATTTCGAGTGACTTTGGAGGCATTTGGAGAGTCATTTTCAGTATTTACCCTGGGGGGATTTGAACCCCAAATTATTAGTTAAATTCCATACTTTTTCCAGAATATTAAACAAGTTTGCAGAAGTATTTTGATGGTCATAAGTCATCCATGAACATCATAATCAAATACAAATGTTATTCATACACCTTCATTGAACATTTAGAGGCATTTGGAGCCAATTGGAGACCTAGAGACCAATACTAGTCAAAGGGAAATTACTAGTAAAGTTCCCTACATTGGCCAGAATTGAAAGAGGATTTGCAGAAGTATTTTAAAGGTATGAAAGAATCCATGAAACACATATTTATTTTCTAACATCTTCCATATACCTTCTCAGAATATTTGGGAGCATTTGGGGCAAATTGGAGACCTAGGCATCAAAACTAGTCAAAGGTCGAATTTGGGGAAAAAGTGAAAATTGGTCCTTTTAGCAAAATTCTTAAAAAGGGACATTACAGTGGTATCAAAGCATAGTCCTTGCACCTGTGAATTAATATCATACATTGAAGAATAATTTGCAGCCATGTCTCACTATTATGAGGAATCATATGAGTACAATTCTTATGAGGAATATGTAGATGCTTATGAGCAATATGAAGCAGAATGTGAATGGTTTGAGGAAGAGGTGCCATCATGCAACACTTCTTACAATTTCAGGAGGAATGAAGATTATGATTATGACCCTATGTATGATAAATATGAGTATGTTAACACCACCAAAGGACAATGCTATGGATGAGTTAGAAAGATGGAGAGCAAAATATAAAACCTTGCCCGAACAATATCAATCATATCTAGAACATCTTGCTTTGAGTAAAAATATACAAAAGGCCATGAATTTTGAAGACTATGCTGATGTGGTGTTTGCAAATAGGCCCAAGAATGAAGATGTGGAGTTACTGAGGAAAGGTTTATGCCCTTCTTGTAAAAAAATTTGGAGAGAAAATCATGTGTGTGTGAATGATGGTGAGGACCATATAAAAATCATTGAAGAGATGACCAAGCAGTTTATGAAAGGATTCGAATTTTTGGCTATTCAAACTGAGAGAAAATATATTGATCTTAATAAAACCAAGGGGAAAAATGCATCAGCTTGCTTGAAGGAGAAAAATGAGGAGACCCATGAACCACCTAGTTCTAAAATAGGTGAAGTAGAAGAAGCGGTACATGAAGAGGATCGAAAGTCACTCCCAAGTGACTCTGAAAAATATGAAGAGACATCACATGAGCATGAAGAAGATTCTATTGAGAGTATTGAAGATCAATTTGAGACACATTCTACCTTGGACATGAATCAAGGAGCATCTACTGATGGATGCTTGAACTATGAAGGAGTACCTACTGATGGGTGCTCACACCTCTATGTTGGTGACATAGAGATCACTTTTGAAAGTGTTGCTGCAAGCCAAACTTCCATTAAACATGAAAATGAATACCTTGTAGCAGTTGAAGAAGAAATAAGATCAACTTCCCCATCACCACTCAAGCTTCATGAAGTTGGTCCAAGCAAGAAAGAAGAAGATGAGGAGGTTCATTTGCAAGATCCTCATTTTCTTGGAGGGTCCTTAAAAATGAATGAAAAGAAGATCCAAGAGCCCCTCAACATTCTCCATAACACTCAAGCATTGGTGTCGAATTCTTGTTGGAGAGCTACTTCATTGGAGGAAACACCCTTCCTTGAAGACATGGAGAAGATTCAAAGAGCAATGTGCCACATCAAAGGTAATTTCATGTCTTTGCTTTTTGATAGAAACCATTTGTTTGAGCTTAATGAATTGTTACATGATGCATGCTTGAAGAATAATGAGGATAGTCATAAGCTCACAATTCCAAATGAGCAACTTCTTGAAAAGTTGCAAGATACTTGTTTTCCCTCCTATGTTTCAGATTTTGCCAAATGGTAGATTGTTTGGAGGATTCTCATGACATGGTGGATCATGAGAAATGTGGAAAATTGAATGTGCTTGATGTGTTTGAAGATGAACTTGAAGAGATCCAAACACTTGATGTGGTGGAAGTGGAACTTGAATTGTCTCTTGATGAAGGTTATGCAATTTTTAAAGAAGAGCATGATTCCTCTACATTGGAACCAATCTATGACAACGGTTTCACACTTTTGAAGGAGCTGCATGATATTACCCATATGGATCCTTTCCACGATGAAACTTCTGCACTTTTTGATCATTTTGGTGAGTTAGTTAATTCTCCTACATCCTACAATTCCATGTTTTGCAGCATTAGTCTCAATGAATAATGGGTGAAATGGTTCTTTTTGATGGTGCCACATGAGGAGTATGGAAATCCTAGATTTACATTCTTATGCACATCTACATGTATGCACCTATGATATGCATTTGAGTCACTTGAAGACTCATGGTTTTTCTTGTTCAACACTTGATTCATTTGATGTTGAAGGAACTTCATCCGACACTTGGGTGAATAGATTTATGATTGGAGAACATTTTTGTTGGAAGACACATACTTTTTTATATCTTTATGATTCTCACATTCAAGGATGTATGGGTGAGACTTCTTTGAGTCATTTGAAGTCTCCTTGTTTTTTCTGCTCATTATTTGGTTCAAATTTTAGTGGAGATTCTTCATTCACTTCTTGGATGAAAGAATACATGGCCGAATATTTTGATGCATATCACATCCTTTTGGAGCAGCATTATAGGATATGGGATCCTCACCTATGTCATTGGAGCAGATTTGATTAGTCACTTGAAGCTTGTATGCACTTGGAAAATGATGGTCTACTTGCTTGGAGGTATAAGCATTTTCATGATTATTTGATGAAGCACCTCCTTGATGTACATTTTCATTATGTTGTTATGTACTTTGATGATATATATTTTGTACTCAATATGTTTGGAAGAATGCATACAAGAAAATGGGATCCATGAATCCTCTTATCTGATGGTATGGGTTGGAGAGTACTCCTAATTGTTGGGTGCAGTACAAGCAATGGGACCTTGGAATATTTTTTGTTTCATTGATGTCAAATTTTTTGGGGAAACAAGTGGATTTCCCACTTAATAAAGTGATTTTTATCAGAGTAGTGCAACAGCAAGCATGGTGGTTCCTCTCTAAAATCTTCATGGAACCTCAAAGACTCAAGGTTGGGAAATTCAATGGCAACTTCAAAGAATTATATAGAAAACAGGTTCTTCAACACCCATGTTTGAAATTGCTTGAGGACAAGCAATATTGGGAAGGGAGGATTTGTCATGTCCCAAATTGGCATTGGGTCACAATGGCTTAAGCACATTGGAAATATTCATTAGAGTTTGTCAAATTGATGTTAAGGGTCAAATAATTGCCAAGGAGGAAAATTACTAGTTTCCTAGGTTTGGGGTGGAAGCTTTGGGATTTGGAATAAGGGGAATAATAAATGATGTTTGAACATTATAATGGCATAAATATTTAATAAATGAGATAAATAAATATATACAAGTGAAAATCAAAGTGGCATTTGATCATGAAGACACATGGAGGAAGGGGGACCCACATATGGTTAGATTTCCCCACTACACTTGGCATCATTCTCTCACCAATTCGAATTCAAGGTGAATGGTAACATACTTGGGGGAGTTCAAAAAGTATTATTCATTGCATGACTCATCCAAGGTCGAAATGTAGAGGAAGAGTAACTCCCATGGAAGAGGAAGAGACAATTTGGAGCTAGTGAGACACTTGAGCTAGATTCCCTAGCTCTATGACAACAATGATGAAGATGCTATGACACCTATAACACAAATCAGACCTGAAGGCTGACATATGACATATATGACATGTCAGGGATAAAAATAGCCTCCAAGAGGGAGCTCAAAGGAGTTAGGGCAGCTAAGATGCTTCCACATGTGATTTGGTGGAAGTGGGAGACTAGGAATTGTTGTACAAGTGGCGTTCTTTAGAATCTCTTCCCAAATTGAGTTGGCATGAATCTCTTGGAAGGAATTCGACCCATGGAGGACATTAGAAGTTTATAAATGTCAATAACAAAGAATGAAAGCAGCTTTTGATCATTTGAGAAATTTGCAATTACATTTGTGAAGAGGAAGAGCTAGTGGATGACTAGTTTCTTGCCTTAGCCAATTTCGAGGGTGAAAGATTCCCATCCAAGTTGGTAATTGGAAAGGCCATTCAGACCTTTCATTTGGAGCTTTAATAGAGTGTTTATTTGCAGGTGTAAGCTACAGGGCAGCTCATGGTTTCTTCTATTGTAGCACACTCTCTCAACCATTTCCAGTTTTGATGGCATATTCTTGACCCTTGAGGGAGGGTGTTTTTGGTGAGCTCTTGTACTCTTTGGGACAGCTTCTCATGATCTATTTCTGTTGTAATATGATTAATATAATTTTTCCTTCATCTCTAGAAAGTTTCAGGTCGAAATACCAAGTGGTTATATGTAAAATGGATTATTAATGAGAAAACAGTGACCATTCCCCCACTAGATTGATGTATGCCAATGTATTGATGATGATTTCGAATGGAAGAATATTTATCTGATATATTTATGATGTATGGACTGCCATTGATGAGTACTACAAGTTTAATGTTCAGCACTTAAGCATTTGGAGCCATCTTGCTTACTTTTATTTTATTTGAAGAAGATTTCATGTTATTTCACCCAAGGTCGAACTAGTGATTTTTGCTGTTGTTTGGGAGAAGGTTAGAACAAAATTAATAATTGATTAATGGTGCACATGAGACCTAAATAATGTACCTCAGACATCCCCTACCTCTTTCCATAATTTCGAGTGAGTTTGGAGGCATTTGGAGAGTCATTTTCAATATTTACCCCGAGGGGGATTTGAACCCCAAATTGCTAGTTAAATTCCATACTTTGTCCAGAATCTTAAACAAGTTTTCAAAAGTATTTTGATGGTCATAAATCATCCATGAACATCATAATCAAGTACAAATATCATTCATACACCTTCACTGAATATTTAGAGGCATTTGGAGCCAATTGGAGACCTAAAGACCAATACTAGTCAAAGAGAAATTACTAGTAAAGTTCCCTATATTGGCCAGAATTGAAAGAGGATTTGCAGAAGTATTTTAAAGGTCCAAAAGCATCCATGAAACACATATTTATGTTCTAACATCATCCATATACCTTCTCAGAATATTTGGAAGCATTTGGGGAAAATTGGAGACCTAGGCATCAAAACTAGTCAAAGGTCGAATTTGGGGAAAAAGTGAAAAATTGGTCCTTTTAATAAAATTCTTAAAAAGAGACATTACAGATTCCATCTTCACCATTGATGGAATTCCTCACCTCTATCAATGAATTTCATTATTGACTGCTTCTCAAGGGGTCTCTTTTGTGTACTATTTATATCTGGTGCATGTGAGATATGTACTTGGTGGCATGTTCCTACAAAGCTTTGTCCAAGACCTTTCCAAAACAAATAGGTTTTCTGATACTTCCCCTTGTCTTGGTTGGATTCCTTAACGTCTCCTTTCCAATGAATATCTTCCCATCAAATTCAACTCATTTTTCTCTACGAATCAGATTTAGAGACCTTTTAGTACATTGGGGATTGTAGTCATTAGTGGCAATTTCCCTCGCTATTGACAATGGGAATACATCAATGTCCCTTGTTTGATAAATTATATAAGTGTTTGACTCCAACACCTCTATTCAAATTTTTTAGAATGTTCTAAGTACCTTGACACCCATTATCATCATCAGTGTGTTGTCTCGCATTTGTTAATGGTATACATCAATGACCGGTAATCAAACAATGTCCAGCATGTTTGATATTAGATCATCTATTTACATGGTAAAGGCATAGACATCTCAACGATTTGGATGGAAAACCTTGGGCTACAATAGCACTACCTCATTTACTATTGCCTGAGTTGCGTAAGACTGTACAATGCATTATATAACGTTGGTGCCATATTGAGAACCTATTTGTACTCATTTCAATTCTAGTTGTTCTCCTGATACATACTAAGACATAAATCCACTTTGAATTTGCTCATGGTTGTGATTTATTTTGACATGGATCCACTATGTATCTTCATCGTGTCCATGATAAGCATCTTATATACATTATGGATCCGTAGTGTACGTGATTTGGTGGCTATGCTTACTGAAACCTAAGCATGGGTATGCTCACCTTGGGGCAGAAAGATTTTATGACACATTGATATAAATGCAGAGAAAATATAAATATTCGAGAAAATTCACGAAATCAGATAGTTGAGAAGGCAGTTCCTCGATGGTAACCACTCAAAACTACCTCCTAACCATCTCAACCATGCCAAATATTCATTAAAAGGCACCTATGGGAGAAGAGAGGAGAGAACACCCATATTATCATTATGTTGGAAGAACATTCCTAGGCCCTGAGTTTTTATGCTTAATTCCCCCCTTAGAGATCCCTGTCTCTAAGACATCTTCCTATTTGTGTGTTGAAGTTATCCTATGACTTCTTCCTTATATGTAAGACATGGAAAATTTTAAGAACCCTTCATAAATTTATATGTATAATAATTGGCCGAATCTTCTTGGTAAGTAGAAAAATTCGAAGACTAATTGACCAATAATATATATATATATATATATATATTTGGCGAATGTTTCATTGAATTATCAAATCTTTGGAAAATATTGGTGAATATTTTATTACATTATAAAATCTTTGTAAAATATTGATTAATCTTTTACCGTAATAAGTTTTTTAAATTTAATATATATATATATATATATATATATATATCGAATCAATAATTATATTTGAAATAAATACATTATTTTTTGTTATTGAAACATAAAGATTTTAATTCATCTAGATCACATGCAATATTGTAGAAAATATTCTAATCCATTATGTTAATATTAATAAACATATTTAAAAATTAAAAAGTAAGTTATTTTCTATTATAAAATATCTAAAATCAATTTAAATCCATCTTATTATAATATTTTTATGAACCAAATCTTATTGACAAAATATCTAGTGTCATCAAATCCACCACTGAAGAAGTTTTCATAATGAACAAATATTAAATATATGATTTCGCTTAACAAAAATATTTTTGAATTGGAAATACAAAAACACACTATATGGAAAAATGAAATGTTGATAAGTAGAATTGAATGGAATGTCTTATTAGCCTTTTTAATTAAAACAATAATACACTAAAAAACTATTAATTATTTTCTATTACAAAATATCTAAAATCAATTTGAATCCATCTTATCATTATATTTATATGAACCAAATCTTAATGACCAACTATTTAGTTTCATCAAATCTAACCATTGAAGAAGTTTTTACATAATTAAAAAATATTAAACATGATTTGGCATAACAAAAAGATTATTGAATTGAAAATACTAAAACACACTATATGGAAAAATAAAATGTTAATAAGTAGAATTGAATGGAATGTGTTGTTATCTTTTCTAATTAAAACAATAAAACACTTAAAATACTAATTATAGTGATTATTTGTTCCTTTACCTCATATGATGTCAATGCAATTGAAGTTTTTAGAGAAACTAACGAACTAAAATGAATTTATAAAATAAAATAAAGTTTTAATTTATCAAATGGAGCGTAAAAAACTGCATTGGTAACTATTGTTAATAATATAATACAATAATAAAAATACTCTTAACAAGGAAATTGAAAAAATGCTTTTCCATAGAATTTACTTTAATTATCTTACAAAAAAATTTGGATCTTCTATATACCATGAAGTTCTGCAAGTCTTTAAATAGTACTGTAAAGAACAAATGGTAAACCCATTATTTACCGAATAAAGGTTACTTTAATAACTTTTTAATGAAATCTTGGGCGAACTACTCCTAAAAAAGCCTTGATTCCAATGAATTGGGGCGAAAATGGAGGATCCATAGTGAATTATAGAGATCAAAAATATATTATCTTGAATTTTATTTATATTTTTGGATGGGCTAAATAGTTTACATATTAAAAAAAAATTAATTTTAGGGCAAACTATGTTAAAATAATTTAAAATATTTCTACATAAAAATTCGCCCATTCAAAATTTAAAACCCTATTACTTTGCTCATGAATTTAGAACCCTATTATTTATCCTATGAGAGAAGTTTCATCCCTAAAAATTTCCTTAATGCAAGAGGGGATTGGAGGCTTGGGAGCGAGAAGCATTAGTGGCTCGAGTTGTAGAGGGAGTCAAAGTCAAATTTTGGTTATGGGAGTGCCTGCAATGTGATCGGGTATACTTATACACATATTCCATCATTTTAATAGAGATTTGCAATCTCCCCTCCAGTTTGATGGTCAATTCTCATTTTGTTTGATTCTTATTAGTTTCAAGGGCTTAACCCTCTTAATAGGTTAATAGGGCAAAACAATTATGTTATTGATTTATGATTTAGTTTATAACTCTATCGTGCCTAAAGGTATTTAATAAAGGTCTCTTGTCTTCTTGTGTTTATATTTGAGGCGGGCTATGCTAAAGCTTTAAAGGAGGAGAATGATCAAGGACAACAAATGAAGCAAAGGTTCCTTCATTCAATTTGTCTTCTTAGATCTTTGCTCAATCGCTTGAGTCTAGACCAATAACCTAGGGGAATAGTAGTAGTGGTCTCTCCCTTGCTCTGTAAATTGTCATCCCTAGCTGTTAAGAAAAACTTCCCATAACAATGAGATGACACAACTTGTAAACCATGGATGAAAATTATGCAAACTAATGGGCTACCATTTTTTCCTTTTACTTATTATAATTTTACCAAAAAATTGATTGGAGATTAATGAAGATTCTAACAATACCAATTATTCTCCATCATCCAATGAAGTCAAAATGGTTCAAATTAAACAAATCATGCATCAACTTTTCTTTCCAAAAGGAACAATCGAGAAAAGAGATTGGTATTAGAGAGGTTGGTTTTTGAGTCTGTATATTAGTGCCTACATCACACTCTTTAGTGGGTGCGGAAAAATCATTTCTAAAATCTATAGGCATAGATTCCTATGATCCTTTATTTGTTATCCAATTAGCATTCATTACAGAGTCATTCCATTAAGTGGCCTTTCATGTCTTATCAAATCCTCGATCTTGGATTAAAAATATCCATAGACCCCTATATACTAGGCAATATATTGCTTTCATATTTTAGAATTTTAAACCCTTTAATAAGAATTCAAGCAATATAATATCGCTTAATTAGTGAATCTCCCATGGGTGAACCCCAAACTTGGCATGTGCAACCCATGCACTATATGCTTACACTAATAATTCATTGGAACATGATGCTATGAACTCTCAATATTTCTTTAATTAACCTCACCCAAGTAAGGCCCCCAAAATCCTAATCCATATTATAGTATAATGGGTTCAACAAGGGAGTCAAAGCTTACCATCATAGATGGGATGCCTTGAAAATGAAGTTGAAAACACTATTTTTTCAAAACAAAGAAGGAAGCATATGCTAGAAAATTCCCACAATATATAATTGACATGTCAGGGATATATTGGGAAGGGTGCAAAGTAAATGAGATAACGATAAATGGAAAATGTCCTTTGAAATATTAAACATGGAGAAGACAAGTGGTCATCAATCCTAGTGGTCAAGAACTTATACAAGTATCATTTCCAAATGTTTAACTCAATGTTATTAGAACTAGACCGACATAACCCAAAAATATGAATCATACTAGTGCCGGAAAAACCCGGACCAAATAATTGGTCGATTGAAAACTACATAAAATATTCATATTTTGTAAAAAACATATATATTCATGTGCATCCATATGAATCCAATCCATTATACAAAAATATGCAAAGTTTCTCATGTATATAGCAAGTAGAGGTACATATAGCCAAAATAGCACCGACTGCAATACATCTCTAAACCAAAATACATCAACAAAGAGGCTTTAAATGGCTCGTAGAGTCCAAAAATAAGCATAGTACTAATCAATAAATATAGTCTAGAGTCTACAATATAATCATATGGTACTACTAGTCTACTACTAGCCTACTAGGTAGAATCATCAGAATCCTCATTCGAAGACTCTCCATCCTCAACATTACTAGACTTTGCAATGGGATTTCAACTTGATTTCCTTGGCCTTGAAGGTATTGGAGGTGGTATAGATAAACTCTTTGTCTATGGAAGTGGGTCCAAGTCCATCCAAGAAAGGTCTTCATTGTAAAATGTTGTTGCCTGGCTCTCCACAACCCACTTTGATGAGGGATCAAAGTCATCCAAGACTATGTTTCCTGATGTAGGGGTCTTGTTCAATAACTAGTTACGCCTCAACCTAAGATTGTACTGAACATAGACAATATCATTCAACCGTTTTTGTTCCAAACGATTTCGCTTCTTGGTGTGTATACACTCAAAGACACTCCAATTGCATTCAAAACCAGAAGCATTGCATGTCTGGCTCAATATCTGAATTGCAAACTTTTTCAAATCAAGGCACTAACCACCAAACTATCCCCCCCAATACGCTGCAATAAGACATGAAAATGCAAACAAGTTTTAACAAATGGCTTCGAAAATTTGACTCAACTTTTGCAACGGACAATATAATTTGAAAACTTTGAAATTTCTTACTCAATGGATCCTTTGATCTGCTTCGTATAGCCATAGACATACCAAAGCTATCAATACTCTCATTGAAATTCAATAGCTTACTATGTATCTAAGCTTGTATATTGGGATCAGGGACCATGCAATCAATGCATCTATACAATCCATCTTTTATCTCCCCATCTGCTTCAAAATATTTTGTATGATGGTACCTTGAAAGTTCAAAAGGCAAAAAAAATTCATCAGTGAATTTGAATCTTTGGCTAAGCTTTTCTAATGGATAACAAGAGTTATAAACTTTAAAATTACTTACCTTGGGTTTAAGTAATAGTCAACTGCATGCAAAGGTCTATGGAGTTGTTTGTTCCATCTTTCATTAATGATTTTCCATATAGGAAAATATTTTTCTCTTTTATCACCATAGGCTTCCTTTATTTCCTATTTGGCCCAATCCATGGCCTCATAAATAAAACCCATGGTAGGTTTATCACCATCTATCATTCACAACACTTTCACAAGAGCCTCATTCAATAGAACAATCTCTTTGACCTTTTTCCAAACATTTTGTCATGTACCTCTTTCCCTTCAGCCTTTTTGCTTCACTGAGATGCATTCCACTCATCATAAGAAAACATCTTCCACAAGTTGGCCCTTTGCTGAACAATGGGTTGCAATGAAATAAAGTTCGTTGCAAATCGTGTAATAGCTGATCTAACAAACTCTTTACCCCTAATGTTCTTCCTCATATGGTTCAAAACCCATATGTGGTTGTAGATGTACCTAGTTATTGATTATGTTGGGCCCACATACTTCTTCACCCACTCAATTTTGCTAATATCCTCAAACATGAGGTCCAAATATTGGGATGCACATGGAGTTCACCAAATGGTGGGGTGTTTTCCTCCAACATTCTTCTTGCTACAACATAGTTGGAGGCATTGTCTGTGATGACTTGTACAACATTCTCCACCTCCACAACTATTTCATCCAAAAGATGAAATAGTAATTGTCCATCCCACCTAATCAAATGCATTGACAAATTTAAGAAACATGGTTCCTTTTGGGAAATCAATCAGGAAATTGATAATGGTGCAGGATCTTCCATCAATCCATCCATCATACATGATTGTGCACCCTACTTTACTCCATGATTCCTTGAACTCTATGAGGTAATCATCTATTCTTTGGAATTCATTTCATAATAGTGACCATTTGATATCACAAAAAGTAGGGACTTTGTAGCCCAGACCACATGAAGCTACAACATCTAACATAGGTTGATAATATGAAGAATTAGTTGCATTGAAAAGTATGTTTGCATCATACCACCATCTAGCAATGCATTCCCAAACAACCTCCTCCATCCTCTTCCATTTAGCATCAATGGTGGTTGAACACCAGGGGTGGTGAAGGGTACAAAGAAAGTGTCAAGCCCTTTACATAGCCTCTTCGAATTGGGTTAATTGGGTCCAATAGGAGAAATAGAGGATTCTTCAAAACTAGACATTTGATATTCATGATTATCACCATCATACCCATACTCATTATCACTTGGATTTGAACATTTCCCTATGTTTGTTTTAATCCGATTGGTCTTTTTCTTCATGGAAGGATTCAATATAACTTAGCATCTATGCTCTTACATCATTAGAGACTTTTGGACAAGATTCAACATTGCCTCTTGCATGAGCTAAGTGTTGTGTTATCCTATGGATATCCCCCCCACCAAGTTTCTTCCCAAAATAATTGCATATTTTTCCCCTCTTCATCCAATTGGAAATGAGCCCATGCTGGATCCCTCTTCTCTTTAGGAGCCATGGAAGTTTTTACGACAACAAACAAAAATATGCAAATAAAACCATAAGAAATCTTAATTACTAAGAAAAAAAAACATTTTAAAAGAGAATAAGAGGAGAAGAAGAGAAACCTTGATATACCTTCAAAAGCCTTCCAATTTTTTAGAAGAAAAGTAGCTCCTAACAACAAAAAAATAGGTCTATAACAGACCAGCCCACAAATTATGAAAGTGAACCCTTGAAACAAATTAAAAAAAACCAAGAAAGTGTTTTAAACATCCCTTGAAATAACTCCAAATCTTTCCAAGAAAATCAACTTGAGAACTCTCCAAAGCAACCCTACAAACAACTCTCCAAATTTGCCCAGGAACTTCTTCAAAACAACTCTGCAAAGAAACTCTCAAAAAATACCCAAGAAACTCAGCTCAAGAATTCTAAAGAGCTCAAATGAATAATATGAGTGAAATAGAGGGGTGGGGGACTCTTTAAATAGGTTTAGTAAGGGCATAGGGTTAGGCTTTTTATTATTAGATTAGACTTTTTTTTTTTTTTTTTTTTTTTAAATTTGGATTTTTTGGGCCCACACATGTGGCTATACGATGCAATACAAAACCATCTAACCAAGTGAAAAAGGTTGCCTCGGCATGCAACCAGGCATTTCCAATTCAAGGAAGTGGTTCGAACCGGTTTGATCATTTATTGGACCAAACCGGTTTTGCCAGAACCAAACCGATTTTGATAGCATTGGTTTAACTCCATGACGATGGGGTCAATAAAGTATAAAATCTTTGTCTCTTTGATAAATATTGCCATGTTTGCTAGCGAATTGACTTGTTGATTATATCTCACATGGATAAATTTTCTATTGTCATGATTTTTAGGTTACCTTTTGTTAGTGTTTCATACAATTATAGCATAATAATTCAATTGCATAAAATCAATAGGATCACTAGAAGAAAGACAAAGCACAGAAACAAAGAACACGAGAATTTATCCTGGGAAACCCAATCGAGAGAAAATCCAACAACCTTTGTATAGAGATGAATAATTCTGAGAACATAGTACAGAGATGAGAGAGAGAAAGTAGAAAGTCTCTCTAACCCAAAACCCCCAAAATAAGCTTCTCCTAGCTGCAGGTGTGAGCTCCTCTCCAAGTGATGCAAACTTGTTGTGTGTGAGTGAATGAACAAATGAGGCATACGACCTCTCTATTTATACACATGCCAAAATGACATTTCCCTTTCTGGGCCGACCTGACTGGGGCAGTTCTGCCCATTGTTTGGGCCAGACTTGTCTTGGGGGAATATAAAAATACATTTAATAATTATTTTCTTTACTTAATTTTCTCCCCAAGGTTTACATTGATTCTTTCAAGGATTTACATGATTAATTACATCAAGATCAACTCCCGTAGGAGGTACAAATAATTAAAATAGAATATAATAAGAATAACTTTCGAAGTTGCACAAAATCCAACACTCCCTCTCAACAAGGAAGGTATTCTTTGGTCTTCATCAACATCACGATCATCTGGGTTTCATCTGTACATCTATAATGTCTGAATCATCTCTATACATACTAAAGGTTTTCAACACAGTCTCAGTCCTTTGAGAAGTGTCATCATGCATCAACTCCACCAGTCCTTCAATGAGTCCAAGAGAGTCTCTCCATCCTACCTGGATGTCCGAGAGATAGGCTTTACCATCTGCTACATGACCGTCTCATCTGTCGATGGGATCCTCCCATACATGGCTAAGAACCTAGACGAGCAGAGGTGCACGACCATCTACTACCTATTCGTCTCATTTGCCGATGGGGTACTCCCATACCTAGCTGAGAACTTGAACGAGTAGATGTACCTATGAAATCATCACATGATCATCTACTACCTGTGAGTCTCATCTGTCGATGGGATTTCTCCCATACCTGGCTGAGAACCTGGACGAGTAGAGGCACCTATGTTTAACCTGACCATCTACTACCTGTTCGTCTCATCTGCCGATGGGATTTCTCCCATACCTGGCTGAGAACCTGGACGAGTAGAGGCACCTAGGTGGAACCCGACCATCTACTACATGTCTGTCTCATCTGCTGATGGGATTTCTCCCATACTTGGTTGAGAACCTAGACAAGTAGAGGCACCTAGGTGGAACCCGACCATCTACTGCCTGTTCGTCTCATATGCCGATGGGATTTCTCCCATACCTGGTTGAGAACCTGGACGAGTAGAGGCACTTGGGTGGAACCCGACCATTTACTGCCTTCCTGTCTCATTTGCCAATGGGATTTCTCCCATACCTAGTTGAGAACTTGGACGAGTAGAGGCACCTGGGTAAAAGTAGGGTAAACATCTCTATGTCATCTTTCCCTCTCAAGGAGGGACACATTCTCTTCTACTACAAGTCTTTCACGAAAGTATTCGAACTTCATCCTGGGAAGAGGCTTGGTGAGAACATCTGCACTCTGGTCATCTGTTGGAACATACTGTAACTCGACTGCACCTTTTTGCACCATATCACGTATGAAGTGATACCGAATCTCTATATGCTTCGACCTGTCGTGGAATACAGGATTCACTAACATCTGCACACAGCTTTGGTTATCACAGTGAATCACAATTGGCTCTGGAATCTAGCCAAACAATCCTGCAAGGATTTTATGAAGCCATACTACTTCTCGGGTTGTTGTACTAGCAGCCATATACTCGACCTTTGCAGTATTGAGTGCTACTGAGTTTTGCTTCCTGTTGCACCAGGAAATCACTGCAGAACCCAAACTGAAGCAACATCTAGAAGTACTCTTCCTAACTGTAGCACATCCGGTCCAATCTGAGTCTATAAACCCCTGCAATCTTAAGTCACACTCTGAAGCATATCTTAAACCATATCCCATAGTGCCACGCAAGTATTCGAGCACATGTTTTGCAGCAATCCAGTGAGTCTGCCTTGGCTCACACATAAACTGGCTGAGAGCATTCACAGCAAAACATATATCTAGTCTGGTGTTCATTAGATACATCAAGGAACCAATCAACTAGCGATACATAGTGGGATCAATCCAATTTGAATCTTAAGCATAATACCTCAGCGTCTTCAAATTTGCATCCATTGGAGTGGCCATGGACTTGCAGTCTAACATCCCGAATCTCCTTCTGCCTCTGCCATACTTCTAATCCCAAGAAGTAATGCATCAATCCAAGATCCTTCATTTCGAACTCAAAGGCAAGTTTCTTCTTACACCATACGATAAGTTACTTTCCAGTGAGAAACAGGTCAGCATAAAGGACCAAAATCAGTGGCTCATCATTCACAACCTTGTAGTAAAGGTTGGGATCTGTATCACTCTGATGCAACTTCCACCCCATGGCTGAAGCAATAGCAAGGATCGATCTGATGGAAGTATATCGAGCCACGGGAGAAAATGTCTCATCATAATCGACTCCCTCTTTCTGAGAGAACCCTCTGGCAACAAATCTAGCCTTGTGTTTTTCAACACTCCCATTTGCTCCATGCAAAGTCTGTTGTGCCCATCTAGGCCTCTTCCGGCCTACTGCAATATCTCTGGGAACATCGACTGGCTCAACTGGATCAATGGAATCGATGGGTTCATCCTCTTATGCTAACTCCCTCTGAACTGAAGGGGGAGATGATCTCATCTCCTTTGGTTCTAGCATTTCCTCATCATCGATCTCCATGTCTGATCCTCTTCCTTTCCTGAAAACCATTTTTACTTCAAAGAACACATCCCTGCTAACTTCAATCTGTCTAGATCCTGGGATGTAGATTCTATACGCCTTTGAAGACTCACTGTATCCCACGAAAGTTCCCTTCTTGCCTGAAGGTTCTAACTTCGTCATTTTCTCCTTGGGAACATGTATGTAGAGTGGACAACCAAGGATCCGGAGGTGGCCCGCTTATGGTTTCACTCCTATGAAGGCTTCTTCTGAGGTCATCCTTCTAGTCTGAGGGTCATACTCCTAGAAACTTCTTGCTGAACATCAACGGAATTCATGTGTCCACCACTTGTTCATTGGAACAAGTCTCATCATCATGCTCTTGTAGTCCATATCACATGGTCTTTTCCCTACAAGTCAAATCCCGACTGATGATCAGTGACATTGCATAATCAAATTTAACCAACGTCTATTTCAATGCAATGATAATAGTTTACACATGAATCTTGGCTAATACTTTAGCACAACAATCATAAACATGTTTACCAAACACATCTGGGAACTATCTATATGTCTGCTATCTCCACTAGAACATGCCATTAAGAGTGTGCACTACTCTAAGCATGCATGAAGGAGATATCATCTAGTCTAGCGCCATATCGTGTTCATGAAATGCATAACAAATACAAGAGCCTAAGTAAACTATAGCAAATGCTCAATACACTTCCTGATAGATCTGCATATTATTTGATATGTATAAGACAAAACATATCTATGTGAGCAATAAAACAATGAGAGACCTATTGCTTATTGCTTATTATTTTCGTGTGTGAACTCCCACTGCCTTCTTGTGTGAACCATGAGAGACCTCTGTTCTGGCAGTTTGGATCTTCATATCCGATAGCTGGTTCCTCAATGTGAGTGTCACATTGATACTACAATGCTCAAATAACTTCTTTATGATTTTGAACATCTTTCTAGCAGTCTTCTTTCTTGAGATTTGAGGAACCAAGTGGTCTCTAACTGAGTCCACAAAAATCCTTCTTGCTCTGGCATCATTCTTCCTCCAGCAAGATTTGTCTTTTTTGGCTTCTGGTTCTGGGACCTTCTTATTGACAAATTACAAGAGATCATTTTCTTCTAGTAAGATAAGTGTTAGATTTTCATCATTTAATTCAATATGATCTAGGATCTTAACTGAGAGAACAACATGCACGGCATATCAAACATAAGAGACAAGAAACACAAAGCATTTCACTGAGGAAACCATAAAGGAGAAAACCCCACAACTTCCTCAGAGATAGAATGAGCAATAATACAAAACCCCAAAACAAAGAGATGGTCTCCAACAGCTTCCTCCTTCTCCACTTGTGCGAACTCCTCCTCTCTCTCACTAATGCGAAGTGAGTGAATAAATAGAGAGCCTAGCTCTCTATTTATACTTTACCTTTACCACTTGACAATTTGGACTCAACTAAAGTTGACCGGGCTGACTCCTTTAGGGGACTTAAACACCCCAATACAAATGACTAGGGGAAATAATGCCCCGACTTACATGGGAGGATTGACCTCAATGACTTTACATGACCCAAGTACAATAATCACTTCTCCAACCAGAGGAATAAACATCTCCGTCGGAGGTACACTAATAAAATACAAATCCAATATAAAATATACAAGTGAATATCTTCCGAAGTTACAAATACATCAACAAGAAGAACCCTAGAATTCCAAGAGATGAAGTTGGAAGCCCCTTTCAGACGATCTCCAACCTTCATTCCAATCATCCTCACTGTAGATCTGAAGCAAAATCCCTAACAGGAGCTAGGTCAAAAATGAAAGTTGGATTCTTAAAAAGCTGACTCCATAGGGAGATGCGCCCTAGCAAGGCGAGTTGAGAAAAGGTGGGTTTGAGCCAAAACTGTGGAAGAAGTAGGTCAAAAACTGAAACCCTAATTTTTGCTATAGCTACAGAATTAGGTCAAAAATTGAAAATTCTTAGAATTGAATTCTGCCTTCACCAAAAGATGCGCCCCCCTTAGAGCGAAATTCCCAAGGCTCTTTTTCTGCCAAAAAGTTGAGTGAAGGCCTTGAAAGATGAAACCTTAGTTCCGACAAATGCTTCTTCTCAGTGTTACAAATATCGTGTCAGCGAATATATCGCCGAGGGTCCAAAATGAAATTATCGGATTTATCGGCGAAAGTGTCGGCAAACATCGAGCAATATATCGACAGACTTAAAAAAATACAAAAATATTCTTTTTTTTCAATTTTCTAAACATCTAAAGCAACAAGAACATCAAATAAACACATTACCACATGAATATAGAAATAAAACCGATATATAAGATGTATAAGACATCTAGTAATAGATCACACAAAAAATGAATCATGTCCTGGATCCTGAGTCCCCGACTATTGAATCACCAAAAAAATACAATCGATGTATGTTATATACAATGAAATCAAGTAAATAAACAATTGATTCCCTCTACCCCTTTTACAAGCAAAGGTAATTGCTCTAGTAATGGCTTTGCCTTTAGAGCTAGAAGGCCCTAGCGATCATGGGGGTTGTAGTGGACTCTATGTATATTTTAAATCGCTATGTATGTATATGCATATTTTTAATTAATAAATGAGCAAGGACATTTAAAAAAATGAATGTGAAACATAAACCATATAATACATGTTGGCGAATCATTGCCTATATTGGGATCCTATTCATCAATAACACCCTATGCCTCCCTCCTCTAGGCTCTAGTCCTTGCCTCTACCTTAAATCTCAAAGTTAATCCTCCAAGGACATTAGTCAACAACTCAACACCTTACAATTTTGATGAAACTTCCTAATCCAATCGTTAAAATAAGGTAGAAAAAACTTCCCATGCTTAA
Organism: Larix kaempferi; assembly: GCA_027924585.1. NCBI lineage: Eukaryota > Viridiplantae > Streptophyta > Pinopsida > Pinales > Pinaceae > Larix > Larix kaempferi. The sequence continues at coordinate 7,701,329 of BSBM01000015.1, forward strand.
TAAGTGATTTTGCTTGAGTGAAGAGTAAATTTTTATTAAGGTCGCGACAAAGGAGTTCAACAATCAACACGACCAACATCAAGGTACATTGAGGGGTTGATGATGCCAATCCCATACCCTCATACATGATAAAATCCAGTGGAAACTTTGTAATCCTAAACTCTTGAAAAACTATTAAGTCTATTGAATTCTGAATGGGATCTAAAACTCTACTTTTTGCATATGAAGTCCGATGAGGTTGGAACCACTCTCAAACATCCTGAAACAATTAATGGTAATGTTAAAAATTTAAGTAAAAGGATAAAAAATGAAAGATAAGGAGAATGTCACTTTTACTTTAAGAATTTAATATTACATTTACTATGACCAATTACTAATGAAGAAGGCAAAAAATCACGATATATTAAAAAAAATAGTGATAAAATCAAGAAAAAATTGGGGAAAATATCGGCCGATATATTCCTGATATATCGCCGGAGGGTTAGCATCGCGATATATATCGGCGATGTTTGTAACACTACTTCTAGTAACACTCTGATACCATGTTAGTGTTTTATACAATTATAGCATAATAATTCAATTGCATAAAATCAATAGGATCACTAGAAGAAAGACAAAGCACATAAACAAAGAACACGAGAATTTATCCTGGGAAACCCAATCGGGAGAAAACCCAACAACCTTCGTATAGAGATGAATAATTCTAAGAACAATTATAGAGATGAGAGAGAGAAAGTAGAAAGTCTCTCTAACCAAAAACCCCCAAAATAAGCTTCTCCTAGATGCAGGTGCGAGCTCCTCTCCAAGTGATGTGAACTTGTTGTGTGTGAGTGAATGAACAAATGAGGCATACGACCTCTCTATTTATACACGCAAAAATGACTTTTTCCCTTTCTGGGCCGACCTGACTTTTCCCAAACTGGGCCAACCTGACTGGGGCAGTTCTGCCCATTGTTTGGGGCAGAATGCCCACTGTTTTGGGGCACTTTACCCACTGGGCCGACTTGTCTCATCTAACAGGGCCGACGTGTCTTGGGGGAATATAAAAATACGTTTAATAATTATTTTATTTACTTAATTTTCTCCCCAAGGTTTAACATGATTAATTACATCAAGATCAACTCCCGTAGGAGGTACAAATAATTACAATAGAATATAATAAGAATAACTTCCGAAGTTGCACAAAATCTAACACCTTTGAAGGATCCATTAAATTTAAATTTAATCCATCCTTTTGGTGGCAGGCTCCATGGTTGTTGCTAATTATTGGTATTGGTCATTTGTTCTTCAATGGTGCAAAAAATTCTCAATATGAGCAATGCAATGTAATATGAACTTTTAGGTTTAAATATGACATTATATAGTTTAAATCTAGCATTACTGTCCCTGTATATGATTAGTTTTTTACCAACATTAGTATCTTTATATTGTTGTTAACATTACAACATGATCAGGCAGTCGAGTAGATGATATTAGGCACCCAAGCTCAAGAAACCCAATGATAGCTTGTCCGATTGTCGACTACCAAAAGAGTTGTTGCTACTAAGGATGAAACTTTAAACTTGTATCCGATGAATTCTCCACCTTTTCATTAGAGCACAAACTCATGCCCAACATTAGTATCCTTATATAATATAAACTATGAAAACTGTGAAATATCATTCTTCAGGATTTACAGTGGAAAATTTATTAATAAAGTCAATCAGTATGACCCATATCCCATGAGCATCATTCACTATGACCAACTTCTTGTGAGCTTAAATTGTCCACAATGCAATCAATGCATCAAGTATTTCATACATTTGGTGAATTTAGTACTGTTCGGAGAGAATTACCATGGCTTTCATTTGATATTGATCTGTGCTAATGAATTATGAGTGCTGGTGTGTTTGATGGGAAAGTTTTCCTCCATTACTGCCAAGATAAATTAAGTGGGCTACCTAAGAATAAGATAGTTGTGTTTTTAAGTAATTATCTTTCCTTCATGGCTTCTTAGAATAGCTTTTATGACAATATAATTTCTTCTTCACTTATATTGCCTTGTGGCATCTTGGAATAACTTCCATGACTATAAAATCTCCTCTCTCTCCTTCCCTTTCCTAAGATTAAAATTTAACTTAGCACTAATGATTTTCATGAGTTATAAACTGTAAGTAGAGACACGCTGCAGAAGGCAGGGATGGTATTCAAATGCTTATGAGAAGCTTCATACATGCTAAAGACCTTTTAACTCTGCCACAGGCCCAAGTATCCCTGTAAGACATTTTTAAGAATAGCCTATAACAACTTCATCCTGTCAAATTAGTGTTTTTCCTCCACGAGATTCCCACATAATTATATAAATGCAGATACACCAAAACACAAGTCCCTGTTGAGAATGCAACTACGGGCATTCTAACTGAAATATGGGCTAAAACAAATTTAGTGCCAAGGCACATGCTACTAACAAAAGTGCGAGCATATTTGGGCTTCTCAAAACTCCAATGATGACTGCATTTCCCTTACAGAGATCACAAGACACATTTTATTGTTAATAGTGGCTCCGAGACACAAAAAAAACATTATCTGCAGATCAGAATGTATCCATTTTAAACAGTAGGTCACAGGACACAATTCATTACTTAGTAGTGGTCTCTAAAAGAAAAGAAAAACGATCATTATCTCTAGAACAGAGTACATGCATTTACAGGACACGTCGAAAGAAAGAAAATATTTGCAATGTGATGGATGATTCAGCAGTTACTTATCCAATGCATATCAAAGAAAAATAAAATAACTTATTGTGGATAATGTGATAAGTCCGAGTATAAGGAAGAAAGTAATTCAGTTCATCCTAGAGTTCGTTGCATATTCCAATCAACAATTAATTACCATAATATATAAATAAAAAAATAAAAATAAATATCTTGCAGTATCTTCTTGGTTTCCCTAACAGATGCCATATGGGAGTTCAGAAAATGCCATAATTTCATCTCAATCCCAGCTAGAATTCATCTTTCTTTTTAACATGACTTTTTGCCATATTAATTACAGATCATTCCAGTTCTGCAAAAAATCACCCGGCTCAAGGTATGCTTTCTTACATAATTGCACATTATAGTTTTCCCATAATAGTATAGGATAGTTACCTGTAATTGCGACAACTTTCTAGCCAATCTAAGGCATGTCTGACCTATAAAGGAAACTCTGCACAGCCTCTTATTTATCTAATCAAGAAGCTACAAATTTTCAGTACTTTAAGTGGTCATATACTCATCATGCCAATTTCCCATGCTGATCCTATGAAGGGGTATGCACCATTTTTTGGACAAGAGGCCAACATGGGGAGTCTTTGGTGTGATATTGTGTAGTGGCCTTTTCCCATTTTAATTCTGAAAATAGAGGCTGTTAGATTTTAGTGGTTTAGCAGTATAATTTTCATCTCTTTCAACTTTAACTACACATAATCATGCACGGAAACACAAGAGACACAATAGTTTACCCTAGGAAAACCCAAACTCGGGAAAAACCCAGCAAACCTTTTTAACTCAGAGAATTAGTACAAGTAAATCAGATACAAGAGCAATCTCAAAACCCAAAGATAGACTTCCTCTGTTGCTGCTTCTTCTCTCTCTTGCGCACTAAATCAGATAGCTTGAGCGAACTTGCTTAAGGTGTGTAAATGAGGTAGACGTCACCTTTATTTATACTGATTTGGTGACTGACTTTTCTACTGTGGGGCCGACTTGTTGATCTAACTGGGGCCGACTTGCTTGGGTGAACAATAATAATTGTTTTTGTTTTTTTCTTCTGCTGGGCCGACTTGTGAGAGGATACCTCACGTAGCTACCAACACCAACACTCCCTCTTAGCTAGGGAGGTATCATCACGCTAGAACACATTTGAGCATCATCTTATCGTCACGGCTTGTCTCGTACATCTCGTCATCATAAGAAAGGTCTATTTACGTTCATGTGGCTATGACCAACATGACATCCTCTACTCACCTCAGTCCATTGAGAAGTGTCATAAAGAACAACTAGCTCCCTCTCTCTCCCTCTCAAGGAGAGTCAACCATTCTCCCTGTCTCAGGGAGAACACTCCCTCTCAATGAGGGAGGTATTCTTCTAGCTTGTTCTGCCTGAACACATCTTGTCATGACTTGTCTTCAACGAATCAACTGAAGGAAAGGTTGATCACGAGCTTGCTTCAGGTTGATGGTTTCTTAGCCAAGTCTCATCGCTAAATCCATGCACTTGCATGAGTACATGAGTGAGCATCTAGGGACTAATCTCCCCACCCCGTCACAGGTTATCTGGGAGAAGGCACTGCCCTGCTCCAAGCATTTTAGGGACTAATCTCTCCACCCCACTTGGTGTCCGAGAGAAAACATTGCCCCATTCTGAGTCGTCTTAGGGACTAATCTCTCCACCTTGTCACAGGGTGTCCGAAAGAAGGCACTGTCCCACTTGACCCACCCCTAGCCAAGTCTCATGGCCAATACTGGGGAAATGCTCGATGCTCAACCTCTAGGAGGATAGTGTGTGCAACTGAGGACTAATCTTCCCACCCCGTCACAGGAATCAAGATGTCCGGAAGAAGGCACTGCCCTACTCTGAGCTATTTACCTCTAGCCAAGTCACATGGCTAATACTGAGGAAATGCTTGATGCATCAATACTACTTATCATGCAAAGGCCAATCTCCCCACCTCGTCACAGGGTGTCCGAGAGAAGATATTGCCCTGCCACTAGACCATTCACCCCTAGCCAAGTCACATGGCTAATATTGGGGGAATGTCTGCCCGATGCTGCAACCATCTGTCTCCAAGCTCATCACATCTCCCTCCATGGTAGAGCGCCCTGCTCCCTCTGCATCTAAGCATCCTGATCCCTTTGCGTCTAAGCATCTTGCTCCCTTTGTGTCTAAGCATCTTGCTCCCTCTACATCTGAGCATCCTGCTTGCTTTGCATCTGAGCATCTTGCTCCCTCTGCCTCTGAGCATCCTGCTTACTCTGCATCCGAGCATTTTGCTCCCTCTGTCTCTGAGCATCCTGCTTGCTCTGCATCCGAGCATCTTGCTCCCTCTGCCTTTGAGTATCCTGCTTGCTCTGCATCCGAGCATCTTGCTCCCTCTACTTATGAGAATCCTTCTTGCTCTGCATCCGAGCATCTTGCTCGCTCTACATCTGAGCATCCTGCTCCTTTGGGACCTGAAGCTAGCTCCCTTGACAATCATTAATCCTGGAGTACTAGACTCCTTCTGTCAATCATCAATCTTGGAGTATGTATAAGATCTACAAATATGGGATGTATTCCCATTTATCAGAAGGCCCTGAGATTGCTCCCCCTTGTTATGGAAGCAATCCTTCCTGCCTTTTATGTATTTCGACTCCTATTGAGTCTTGACACTTTTTCCTGAATCAAAAGAAACTAAAAAAACAAATCCTTTGGGCTCCCATACCAGGGAAAATGACCCAATTACAATAATGATCTAACTAATGAATAAAAAATTGTTGGACTCCCGTACTAGGGAAAATGGTCCAACTACGATGATGACTAACTAATGAATAAGAAATTTTGTTGGACTCCTGTAACAGGGAAAATGGTCCAACTTACAATAAAAGGGAATCAAAAGAAATATTCTATTGCCATTTTGTCAGGTTTTGCCTTTTTCGGTGAAGGCTCCTCATCAACATGCGCTATTGATGCATGTTGCTGCCTTCTCTTTCTCCGAGGACAATCTGAAGCATAGTGACCAAACTTGTCACACTTGTAACACTGGATGTGTGAAATGTCCTTCTTCTTCCTTGGTCATTGATCTGAATTCTTCTTCTAAAAGTTTATTTTCTCTTTGCCTTTTCTTGCATGAGCTGCAAGAGCTAGAGTATTTCCGTCTTGAGGTTCTTCTGGGTTATTTCTCGACAACATTCTGGTTTCTTCTCGAACACAGTCAGACCAAAGACAATCAAATTTGGGTGGTGTCTCTCGACCAAATATGCTTTGAATAAATGATTCCCATGAGGAGGGAAATCCATTAAGAGCTACTATGACAAGTTCTTCATCATCAATGAGGTCCCCAATAGCATGTAGTTGTTTCTTCAGTTGAGAGATCTTCATAAGATAATCAGCTACAGAATCTGATTTGGTCATCTTGGTGCTAAGGAGTTGATTCTTCAGGGGCAATTTCCTGCTGGTGTCCTTGCTCTCAAATAGTTGAACTAGTGCATCAAACATGGCCTTAGTAGTCTTTAACTCTGACATGTGAGGTATCAAGTGATCTTTCACAGAATCTGTCAAGATTATCTTGGCCACTGCTTCATTTTTCTTATATTTAGATTTCTCTGCATCATTTGCTGGTTTGGAGATGTCTTCCTTTACATAATTATTGATCTCATTTTCATACAAGACAAGAAGTAACCTGGTCTTCCATGATATGAAGTTAGAGGCTCCATCTAATCTATCCTCTACTTTGACACTGGTCACCATCTTGACTTTAGGTAGGAACCTGATCAGAAAACCCTAAAAGAAGCTAGGTCAAAATTGAACTTTGGATTTTGAGAAAACTGCTTCCACAGATGAATGCGCCCTTCTAAGGAGATTTGAATGAGCCTCCTTTTCTTCCTGATCTGTGGCTAGAACAATTTAAAATTGCAAACCCTAATTCTTGACCCCTGTAGTAATTAGGTCAAAAATTTAAAATTCTCAGAATGAAAATCTGCTTCCACAGGAAGATGCGCCTTCCTAGGGTGAGCTCAATAACGCTGAGGGTGAGCCAATCTGTGGATGGAATATGAGAAAACAAGAAACCCTAGTTTCCGGCAGTTGCGCAACAAGAGAGTTGAGTGGGCCCATAACCTGTTAGATTTTAGTGGTATAGAAGTATAATTTTCATCTCTTTCAACTTTAACTACACATAATCATGCACAGAAACACAAGAGAGACAATAGTTTACCTTGGGAAAACCCAAACTCGGGAAAAACTCAGCAAACCTTTCTTACTTAGAGAATTAGTACAAGTACATCAGATATATCAGATACATGAGCAATCTCAAAACCCAAAGATAGACTTCCTCTGCTGCTGCTTCTTCTCTTTCCTGCGCACTAGATCAGATAGCTTGAGTGAACTTGCTTGAGGTGTGTAAATGAGGTAGACGTCACCTTTACTTATACTGATTCGGTGGCTGACTTTTCTACTGTGGGGCTGACTTGTTGATCGGCCAACTTGCCTAGGTGCACAATAATAATTGTTTTTTTGTTTTCTTTCTTCTGGGCCAACTTGTGTGAGGATACCTCACGTAACTACCAACACCAACAGAGGCTGGCATATTAATGCTTTTTCTAGATTTTATCTGTTGCTCCCTCTTACATGTGCAATCTGGATAGATGATAAGAAATAAATTGAATTATTGTAACTGTAGTTTGTAGGGTACAATGGCTCACTTGCAATGGGATTAGCCTTGGTAAATGGGCCTTTCTCTTTGAGGTCTGGAGGTAACATTTGTACTTTGAAGCTTGCATGTCCTTGCATTGATCGATATTGTTAAGGTGCCCCTATCCAAGCATCTGAAGGGTCATGTAAATATCAATTGAGGCCAATAGCCTACCATGGATGTATGAGTGCTATAGCCTACATATGAACCCTGTAGACTTAGAGGTAATGCCCAACTAACATTTCCTTTAATATTGAAATCAATTACTACTGGCAACAATTGGTACAGTTAAAGCAGTTGTGTAAAATCAAGTACATCAGATTAAGTATGCACAAGTAACCGACCAGTAGAGTAGGAGAAGCATGCATTAGATTTAACTCTAATCTGCAGGGTTTTCACTACTGTCCAACAACTTGGGAGCATTTGAGGATGGAACTTGCAACATATGTCCGGTGCTTTAACCACTGTCATTAGACACATACATGTGTCCAATACCCAACTAGCATTTTGAAATATTGCCGTTTTCAAAGTTCTATGTCAATGCAGTAAACATGGTCATCACGACAACCAACAAATATTCGGCCTCCAACCATAATAGGTGATGAAAATAATTCCCCTGGAAGTTCCAGTTTTGCATATTCATGACATAATATGAGCTGAACATTTGTCTCTTGATCTTCAGAGTAGTTTATCGTATCTGTATGAAAAGATTTAAGACAACTATTCTCTGTTTTGGCTTTAGTATGAGTTAGGTTAGAATTGTTTAATGACACATTATGTGCTTCTTCCAAACTGCTGAATCGATCTGAATATGGAAGATTGTGCCTGTTTGCTGCATCTGAATCGACCTTCAATATATAAATGGTTCCTGAGGTACTGCAAACACATACCAACCTGGCATTTTGCAGCATGGATTACATGTAGCTAAAACTTGTAAAGCGTTAATAATATGGAGAATTGTAAAATAGTAAAATACCATGACAGGTAACCAGCAAAGTCAGACTACCTGTATATTGTGTCTGGCTGATTTTCATGCTGCGAGAGGTATTGGATTGTTTCATCAACATAGACTGATGAAGTAATAGGTTCTCCTATAAGGTGCTTCCAGAGACAGTTACCTTTCCTCTGCAAACACAGAATAAATGAACTTCAATTAAACTTTATATTGTGGAAATGTAAGCACAGAATTAACAACTAAGCAAACAAATCACTCCTGTAATAGGCATGTTAGAACCTCCATTAGTTGGCAATTATTAAAGATTAGCACTGATTATAGTTAAAGATTACAGATGACAAGGCTATTTTGAAACATTTCATTCAGAACTTTCAGATTTCTATTTTGTATTGCTGGAGGAGATTGCAGCAATTTGTTCCAGGTTTAGAATCAGGAATGACAGCAAGCCAGTATGATTCCCAATTAATGGACAATAAATTAGAAAAAACTAAAAGTGATTCATTATAGAATTGAACTCAAGTACATACCCAAGTTTCACCTTATATTTAACCACCACTTCCCGTCCATCAATTTGGGAGGTGGTGGAAGAAAAATTTATTTCGATCAGTTCAGGAAATCTTATTTCCTTTAAACCAATAGTAATGAGAAGTAATTTCCAACAAAGACAAAAAAGGATGGTTATCTTATATAATGATTGCACAAAGATCATTTTTTTATTAATAGTAATATTAAAGGATTATTGAAAGAAGCTTACTATCAAGATGATTCAGGTTATCGCAGTTATCTAGATACTCCATGATCTTTTGGATTTTTTACTGTGTTAAGAATTTGAAACCGACATTTTGAGCAGAAACCCTGTACATCTTCAGGGAAGCAGAATCCATAAAAAGATTATGAAGAAAACATAATGAGAGACTATGTCTAAATGCAGAGTAAATAGAGAAATTTATAATGTTGTGAACATGAATGTAGGCGTTAGTTCTGTTAAATTTTCCTCAAGTTAGGGTTATATCCAGAAAAATAACAATTCAATATACTTTAATACAAAAATACTTTTAATAAACAATTATAAAAATTGAATATGAAATAGTGCAGTAGCAATCTCTAACATAACATAATTTTCATCTCTTTCAACTTCATACCTTTAACACTATCAGATAAGTCACTGTGTTAAAGTCATTTTCAGTCCTTTAACACTACCAGTTAGATCCCTGTGCTAAAGTAATCTTCAGTAACATGTAATATAAAATAAACAAATTGATCACATAATAATAAAAGAGATATAGTTGAAGATACTTATCTGGGTGTGAAACCCTTCCAGCAAAATACTCAGAAGAGTTACTTTCAGAAAAGACTGTGCCTCAGAGAGGCCAGTCAACTCTAGGAACTAGCTGACCCTACAAGAGGGTAGTACAAACCAGAGAGAGAGAGATGAGAGGACTGTAGTGCAGACAAACAAAGAAGGTCAATGGCAGTCAGAAAAACACAGTGAAAGTCACAATATAGACCCAGAATAATTTATGTCCAATAGATGTAAGCAAAAGGGGTCTAAACCCTAGGTGATGACAGAAAATGGCCTCAATCAATCAACACAAAAATCAGACAATCAAGTCTCAGTGATATGAATAAGGTCAAGGCAAATCTCAGTAATAAGGGTTTAGTAGAGATCTGAAATGAACAGTCAATAAGAAACAGAATAGCAGAATGATCAGAAATACAACCCAAAGCCAGTAAATCAATCACCACAACAGGTAGGTTTGAGCCCCAGGCCTCACGGCCTTCACAAAGCAGACAAGAACTGACTCTTAGACATCACAGCCTCCTCAAATTGATAACCAGCAGGCAGATGAAGGATATGGCTGTTTCAACAAGGCAGATCGGGTCCCTTAAAAAACAACTCAGACCACAAACAACAGATCAAGTTCACAAAGCAACAGGTCAGGCCTCAGTAAAACACAGGAGCAGATCGGGCTTCTCCTCAGGCCAAATGGACACCACAACAGCAGATCGGTCCTCTCAGCAGCAGATTGGACCTCTCTGCAACATATAGGACCCCAAAAACTTCAATTAAATCTTGACGTCAGCCCTAAAAACAGATCTGAGATGAGTGACGAGCTTCAGCAAAAGTGTGATCTCAGCAGTTAAGTAAACAGCAGCAGTAAAACCCAAAAAGACCCTTGACGTCAAGCAACAGAGCTAAGATAAAAGTTATCTTGTCATCTTATTTTAAATGAGGAACAAAAGGTCTCAATATATAGGAGTTTAGATCTTCTAGAAGGGTTAATAATTTAATCCTTTAAATTAGGGCTCCATGAATTTAGGGAAGAATCAAAAGATAAAAAGATAAAAAAAAGAATAAAACATAAAAATAATAAAAGATAAAAATAAAATATAAAAATGAAATATAAAAATATAAAATATAAAATATAAAATATAAAATATAAAATGAGAAAAAATAAAAGATAACAAAAAATAAAAAATGTAAAAAAAATAAAAATAAAAAAAGAATAAATATAAACTATGGTCATGTAACAAATAAATAACATAGGTGTGGGTACAAGACTAATAACCAACGGTATGTTCCAAAAGTGGACAATCACCCATAATACCCTATAAGACCAAAATAAAAAAATAACTCAAGGTGGGTAAATGATCCCAATAACCACAAGTCAAAGACAAGGTACCACAAGACCAATAAAATCAAGGTGTAAGGATCAAAAGTAAATCAACCAAGGTAGAGAAGGTACAACCAATCATCTCTCTCTCAAATGTACAAATGTTCTATATAACCTGGAAGTTCATCAACACTGTATAAGGAAGGGTTCACATGGATGATGTGATCATGTGATTCTCTATACTGCTCCTAAGGTCAAATGTCAGTGGCTTTATCAAGGGGTGGCCAGTCCCTTGAGAAAGCCTTCTAACTCAACCATCTCGAAGACCTCGGAAAAGAGGATATCAGACATCATAATCTTGGTAATTGACCAAGTGCCTCCATTCTCAAGGAATGGCTCACAGCCCAAGGCTGAGCTTCAGTCCCAGACGGACTCATGTTGATCAACCTCTGGTCCATGACCAGGTCCTCCATTCTTCCAAAGAATGGTCCTCAGCCTCAACCTGAGCTTTCAGTCCCAAACTGAATGTTGATCAACCATCTGCAGGACCTACTTGGTTCTTGACCAAGAATCTGCCTGGTCCTAGACCAGGATGTCTTTGTCTCAACCTGCAGGATCTGCTTGGTCCTTGTGACCAAGAAGCTGTCTGGTCTCAGACCGGAATACCCTAGAGACAAATAGGGGCCCTAGCCACATGCTAGGGACTTTGTCATGACATCAACCTGCTTGGTCCTCGACCAAGAACCCCAGGAGATAGCTGGGGGCCCTAGGGTACCTTCTAGGGTCTTACTCATCACTCTGCCTGGTTAACTTGACCAGGAACCCTAGTTAACTGACTAGGGTGCCATTCTCTTTGAGAATGGGTCTCACAGCTGCACTAAAAATTAACAAGTTCTAGGGTAAGAAAGTCAAGATCTTGACATAGCCGTTGGGATAAATTAATAAAATAGAGAGAGTAAAATATATTTAAAATTTTATAAAGAATAAGAACAATAGAATAATGAAGTTAATAGATTGATGCATAAGGTGAAGGAGAGAAATTAGAAAAAAGAATTTAGATAAAAGAATTAAATTAAATTTAAATTTTTTAATTAAATTAAATAATAATAAAATAAAGAGTAAATTAAGCTTTAAATTATTAATTAAAGAAAATAGAAGGGTTAGGATCATGAAACGAGGAATCAACAAATAAAATAGCAATACAAATAATAATCAATTAATAATTTTGGTGATAGTAAATAGTAATAAATAATAAAGATTAGCCAAATACAAGAAAGGGAAAATTAAAAATAAGAGTAAAATAAGTTTAAAATTATTAATTGAAAAAAAGGTTAGGATCAAGAAACCAGGAAACAATAAATAAAATTAGCAATAAAGATAATAAATAATAAATAACTATGATGACAGTAAATAGCAATAAATAATAAACCTGTGTTGCATGGGTACCCGTACTGGGGGGTTGGGTACACGAACCGGTACTGGGTACTTCGATGGTACGTTCCCAGCCGTACCCAAATCCAATCTCACGTACCAGGTACTTCATTTATGAAAACATGGTACTCGCATGGATTTCGGTACGTCGTACCGCATGTTTGGGTACTTAGGCAGTATAGTCGTTGGGCAATTTACCTTAGCTTGCCAGTCAGGGGGGTTGATTTGCAATGTTTGAAGTTTAAAATTTTAAAAATTAAAAATTAAAAGACTAAAACACATGTTATGTGGGCCCTTGCCCCTTACCTAAACCCTACCGGCACTCCATTTATCACTGCTAGTGCTCCGTGCTCACTACTCTAGTGATGCCTATTTAGAGAGCTTGCTGATAGAGGACCTTAGTGATGCTGATGGCATTGATCTTGAGGATGCTGATGACATGGCTTGAGGAAACCAAATCAACTATCTTGTTCATTGTTCAATGTTTATTGTTTTAAACTTTCTTTTTCATGTCTGGAAATGCCATTAGGCAAATTTTGATTGTAGTATGACAATGAAGTTTGAACTCATGGCGTCATGGACATATAATATTTTATGTTTAATAATTATATTAATATAACAGTTAACTTTAGTCTTCCAGTCTTCCACTTGATATATACTATGGGTCTATGTCACATGATTTATCAAATTTATTATTTTATGTTTCAAATTTTCAATGTGAATGTTCATATGAATCATTGAATTTAGAAATATCAAATATACATGTATGATGTGACTGACATATTTTATTTTTATAAATTATATATATATATATATATATATATATATATATATATACAGTACCCCCGACGTACCCAAGTACCCTGTTTCAAAAAGTGGCGTCCCCGTCCCAGTCCCCGTACCAGTGCCCGTCCCCGTACCCACGTTTCCTGGCAACTTAGTGATAAACATTAGCCAAATAAAAGAAAATTTAATAATGATAATGCTAATAAATAATAAATAATAAATAGTGAAGAAAAGTAAGGGAAATACTAAAAGAATAAGAAGAGAGAGCGATTAACGTAAGAAGGAAAATAAATAAATTGGTGACGATAGACAAAATTTTAATGAGTAAGATAACAGTGGAATAAAAGAGGAAAATAGGGTTAAAGGTCATTGAAATGAGAGGGATGCTTACGTAGTGCTAGAAATGATTATGGTGTTCTGATTAGGATTAGAGATTCTGTAGATAATAGGAGCCAAAGATTGACTAAATTTTAGCCCATCTTCTTTGTTGATGTTATTCGGATTCTTTTCAATTTCTAGGGCTTCTCTGATTAAGCGAGTAGAATAGTGGGGATCTCGAGCCAAAATTTTTGTTTTGTCAAAATGGATGAGATGTTTGGTTTTGGAGGAGTGTTCAACGATGGCTGATTTTGAGGTCCAGTTGCGATGAGTATTTGTTATGTGTTTTTTTATTCTAGATTCAAAAGAGCGGCTAGTTTGACCGATGTAGGAAGTGTCGCTGGAAAAGGGAATTTTGTAGACACCTTGGTGGAGAAAAGGGTTAGTCTTGTCATTTACAGAAGTAAAAGTTTGTTTAATGGTTTGAGAGTTTTAAAGATAGTTTTGATGTTCTTTTTGCTTAGAATTTGGCAATTTTGTCCATGGTGCCATGGATGAAAGGGAGGTAGGCTTGGGAATTTGGGGTTATAGGAGGGCGCTTGGGTAAAGGATGTTTTGCTTTGTAGAAGGCCTTGTCAATTTGGTTGGAAGAGTAGTCGTTTTTTCTAAGGGCGTGTTTTAGATGCCTTTGTTCTTGAAAAAGATGGTTTTGGTTAGATATACGGAGAGCTCTAATAGCTAAGGTGTTAAGAATGCCTAGCTTCTGGGAAGGGTGGTCATGTGAGAGAGCGTTGAGGTAACAATTTGTGTGGGTTTTCTTTCTATAGACCTATGTTGCACTGGCTTTGGGGACGGGGGAACGAGTCCCCGAGACGGCTAGAGCGCACCCCCAATTTTTCAGGGGACGGCAATAATATATATATCTATATATATAACTTTTAAAAGTTAGAATTCACCATCAACATTTGTAGTTGCTTATAAGCACAATAGTTTATAATTTATAGTATTATGCACATCCCTTACGCTTGCTAGTTTTGAAAAAACTCAGGCAAATAAGGAAAGGACCAAGTGACCATTATTGGCACTTGAACGTGAACAAAATGTAGTTTAGCTCTAGGAAACTTAGGTTTAACTATTTTCAATCTGCATTAAGGTCCATGAAGGGTCTATGAGAAGAATGCTAGTCTCTATAACAACTCTTCTTCCTTAAATTTCTTGTTTATAATGATTGGGTTAAAAAGCATTCCCTTCACAACAGGTTCTATAGATTTTTACAGTTGTGTTGAAAACCACAATAAAACACTTTGGGATATACATGCTTGCATTCTATAAAGAGATTAGATTCATATTTTAGATTAAGAAGGCTATTCAATAGGAATTTATTCAAATGTTTAGTACCCAATCTAAATGTTTAGACACCTATGTACAATATGTTAAAGCTAAGATGACCCTAAAAATAAGAAGAACAAGAGCAATACCCAAAAGGATCAAACCTTTGAGTTGTTGCATTTCTTAGTTTGTTGACATGGAGGCTTTGCTACTTGTAATGATGTTGCTAAAAGGACAATAGTTGAATCACTAGAAACCCAAATCAAAATCCATCATACACAGCCCATATTTTGAGCTGCAACTTGTACAGATATAGATTTAGAATAATACGAAAAATATGGATGGGATAGGTAATCATCAATGTCCATTGTCAAAACTAAAGATACATGACCAAAACATCCCCAAAATCTAATAGGACGTCTTTAAAATCTACTTGGATTGTGTCCAAAATCTTGTCGGAAGTTCCCGGAATTTGTTGGGGACGTTTTGGGTATGGCCACCAAGTCCCCAAGTCCCTAATGAAGTCCTCAAAAGATAAGGGACGTTTCCTAAGGGTCCCCAAGTCCCCGAAACGTGGGGACGGTGGGTACGGGGCTTTTTTTGGGGGGGACGGGTCCCTGTGCAACATAGCTATAGACCTAATGGGAAAGGGAGCCATTGTTGTTGCGAGTAACCAAAACGTCTAGGAAGGGAAGAGAATTGGTTTGCTCAATTTACATGGTGAATTGGATATGAGGGGAGATGTTGTTTAGGTGGTTTAGGAACTGTTTAAGGTCCTCCATTGAATAGGGGCCAGGCAACAAAGGTGTCATCAACGAACCTTTCCAACATCAGGGTTGGAGAGGAGCTGTTTCAAGGGCTTTAGATTCAAATTGTTCCATGAAGATGTTGTAAATGTAACATTGGAAGATATTCTTCTGTTTATTATTATTATATTATGATTGTATTTTTATTGTACCTCCGTCGGATATGTTTTTCCTCCATTCGGGGATGTCATTATTATATTTGGTCATGCTAGAATATTGAGGTAAAACCTCCATTGTAAGTCGGGGCAATAGCTCCCCAAAAGATAAATGTAAATTGTATTATTGAGTCTCCCTAGGACAGGTTGGCTCAGTCAAGTTAGAGAGGTCAGCCCCATTAGGAAAAAGGTCACCCACACTTACAGTATAAAATTAAATAGAGAGGATTGCTCTCTCATTTGGCACCACACTCACTCAAGCAAGTTCGCATAAGGTGAGAGAGAAGACAAGTTCGCTGTAGGAGAAAGAGAAAGAGTTGCAAAAGACATCTTATATTTTGGGTTTTCTATCTTGCTTGATATTGTACTAGTGACAAATCTATTTCTGAGGCAGTTGCAGGGTTTTCTCCTTTATGGTTTCCCCGAGGAAAATTCTTGTGTCTTTGTGTTTTGCTGTGCTTGTCTATCTTTCAGTTTAAAGATCTAACTAAATTGAATTAAAGTGCAAACTCTAACATGGTTTCAGAGCCATCCTGAAAGAAGGCACTGTGCAACAATAGGAAACTAGGGCTTCCTATTTCAAGATCTTCTCTCCACGGATCATCAGAAAACAGGGGCTAGGATAACTCGCCCTAGGAGGGCGCATCTTTTGGAGGAAGCATAATTCAATTTGAAGAATTTTCATTTTTGACCCAATCACTGGTGCCGGGAGAAAACTAAGGCATCAAACTTTTGGGATTTTCCTTCATCAATCCGGAGAAAGGAGTACATTGGACAACTCGCCTTGAGGAGGCACATCTTTCTGTCCAATCAAAAGTTTAAAATTCCAAGTTTGGAAAATTAGGGTTTCTCTGACAAACCCTAGGTCAGCCAGCTTCAGAACCAGGTTGAGCATCTCAAATTGGTAAGTTCTAATTCTTTGCTATTTCCATTTGAGGTTCTCATTTCAAAATGACAAACTACACCAAGATTGAGGATAAGCTTGAAGGAGCTGACAACTTCCGAGCATGGAAGTATAGAATCTCTCTTGTTTTAGAAGAAGATGATTTGGACAAGTATATAAATGAGGAGGTTTCAGTACCAGAGGGAGAAGAGGAAAAATCAATCCACAAGAAGAACTTGGTCAAGGACAAGAGGATTATTGCAGACTCCATCAAGGATCATCTCATCCCTCATGTATCATCCTTGAAGATTCCCAAGGAGATGTTTGATGCTTTGACAAAGATATTCGAAAGAAAGAACATCAATCGAAAGATGACCCTAAGGAACCAACTCAAGAATGTGAAGATCCAACACTTAGAGACCATGCAATCTTACTTCAAAAGGGTATCTCAAATCAAGGAGCACCTTGAAGCAATTGAAGACAAAGTAGATGAAGGAGAGATTGTAATGACCACCTTGAATGGTCTCCCCAGATCATGGGACTCATTCATTCAAGGAATATGTGTCAGGAAGAAGTTGATCCAGTAGACTATGGGAAGAATGCACCCAAGAAGAAGCTCGACTAGTAGCAAGAGAAGAGAAGATGGGAGCCAATGATGACCAAGCTCGAACTGCTCACACTAAAAGAAATCACAACAAGAGGGAGGACCATCATCACAAAAGATCCAGAAGACATCATGGACCTAGAAGGGATCTCTCCAATATCAGATGTTTCACTTGTGATGAGAAGGGACATTACTCAAGAAATTGTCCTAGAAATAAAGAACCCTCCAAGAAAACCAATAAGAAGAGGCATCATGCTCACACCGCTGAAGATGATCAGCCAGTAAGGAAAAGAAACAGAGAAGAAAGGGATGATTCTTCAAGTGATGAAGAATATGTCCTAATCTCAACACTCGCAGGCACCATCACACATGGGAGCAATGGTTGGCTTGTAGATAGTGGAGCATCCAAGCATATGACGGGATACAAAGAATCTTTCATCAACCTATCAGAACATGAGTCACCTCACAAGGTGTAACTTGGGGATGATTATCAATAACCCATCAAAGGAAGTGGAGAAGCTTCTTACAAGCTAGATTCCGACAAATCACTAAAGATGAAAGATCTCTATGTACCAGGTTTGAAGAAAAATCTTCTCTCCATCTCAGCTTTAGATGCTAAAGGAATGAGGGTTGCATTTGTTGATGGCCAAGTTCTAATGTGGCAAAAAGGAAAGACAATAAATGATGTAATAGTAATTGGAGAGCAAGAGGGAGGCTTGTACAAGTTGAAAGGACAACCAGAACAAGCATTGGTCCATGACTCCATGGAACCAAGTGATTTGTGGCACAGAAGGCTTGCACATGTGCACTATAGAGCACTACCAATTGCAAGCAAATCAATTTCAAGTTTACCAGAAATACAGACAAAGCATGAAGGCATTTTCAAGGGATGTGCGCAAGGAAAGAACGTGAAGAAGACATTTCCTAGCAGTGAAAGCAAGGAAAAAGGAATATTGGAGATAGTCCACTCAAATGTGTGTGGTCCCATGTCTTCCAGCTCATTAAGCGGGTATGTATACTATGTTTTTTTTATAGATGACTTTTCCTGTAAGACATGGATTTATTTCTTGAAGGGAAAAGATGAAGTAGTTAGCAGATTCAAGAAATTCAAAGCCTTGGTTGAAATCACACTGAGAGGAAGATCAAGACTTTACGATCAGACAATGGCGGAGAATTCACTTCAAAAGAATTCAAGGACCTTTGTAGAGAATCTGGGATTAAGAGGGAGTTGAGCACTCCTTACAATCCTCAACAAAATAGCGATGTAGAACGAAAGAACAAAACGATAATGGAAGCAACGAAGGAAATGCTACATGATCAGGATCTTCCGATGCACTTATGGGAAGAAGCAACAAGGACAGCTGTGTATATACAAAACTGTACACCTCAGTATGTATTGAACAACAAGACTCCCGAAGAAGCTTTCTCAGGAGAGAAACCAGAAGTCAACCATCTCAGAATATTTGGTTTTCTGGTGTACATACACATCCCGAAGGAAAAGAGAACCAAGCTAGATCCTTCAGGAAAGAAGGGGATATTCGTGGGATACAATGATACATCAAAAGCCTACCGAATATACTTCCCAGGATTCAAGAAGATCGATATCAATAGAGACGTAATTGTTATCACACAACTTGTAGTTGTCCCAAAAGGTGATCCTATCAAGGATGGTAGAGGTGTTGGACAACTAAAGAGGTGACCCACGAGATGCCACAGTTCCCAATGCAATTGGTTGTCACGCTAACCGAGGCACTCTTCACTTTAGATCTAGCATAAGCAAGACCAAGGGGGAGACCCTAGCTAACTAATGAAGGCTAGCGAACCTACTCAAGACCTCCTAGGGAAATGTGAAAGTGAAATAGAATGTAAATATATTAGATCCAAAGATCACTACTCCCTCTGGATCGCCTTGAGATCTCAAGTAGTATGAGTCTCAATATCAATACATCATTAATATGAACTCAAACAACTACATCTGCATTTACCAACTAAACAATATAAATGCAATCATACATAAACAACAAATGTACCCTGGAACCCTTTCGGGAGAAACCAGCAAACTGTGGGGCTATCTTCTTTCTTGAGCCCAGAGCATATAGGAAAAGAGACTAGTACAATACAGGGTTACTGTTATCACACCATAGTAGCAGGGCTACTATTCTTGTACAGCAGATATCTGCACATTCCAGAGCTTCCTTTATTCCAGAGCATGGCTATATATTTTGGATCACCCATGATCAGAGCAGTACATTATTCAGATTTTGTGACCTTGTGTCAAGGCTGAGCCTTGAGAGTTCAGATTTGATGACTGATGTGACCACTTATCCCATTACAGTTTCAGTTCAGTGCCTAGAGATATATTGCAGCAGTGTTTCAGATGATGCATGATGATGATTATTATGATGATGTTGTATGATCTATGGATATGTTCTCACTGACTGTGGATTATTATCTTGTTGATTTAGTCATGATCATGGCATGTGCTTGGTATATTATTCCTGAAGTGGCTAACTATTTAAAATGAACTGTAAATCATAAATTGGACAATTGCTTGCACTTTTAGGTCATTTAACAAAACTTACTGGTATTTCACCTTACATAGACATGGTCCTTCCCCGACACCAGTTGTCTGCTAGTGTAGGCTCCATATTCACTTGTCTCCATCCATACATGACTTTCCTGTTTGACTTTAAACCCTGACTTGTCTCATTTGACTTTCTGATACTGAGGACTTCCCCATTTTTCTACCTCTGTGTTTGGACCGCATCCCTGTTATTCAGTGTCTCGGCTCTGAGTTGGTGACAGAACTTGCC
Source organism: Larix kaempferi (assembly GCA_027924585.1). Lineage (NCBI taxonomy): Eukaryota > Viridiplantae > Streptophyta > Pinopsida > Pinales > Pinaceae > Larix > Larix kaempferi. Next base: position 7,721,434 of record BSBM01000015.1, read on the forward strand.
TTTGGTGAGTTGGATTGTAGGCCTAAATCATTCTGGTCGGTTGTCCCGATGTTTGGCATTGGCTCGAACTCCCCCTAGTCACTTGAGATGTTGTTGGCTGAAACTGAAAGCTCATGTTCTACCTATGGAAACTTGAAAAATTCGCCCATGGAAACAAAAAAGGGCAAGAGCAATGAAAAGCTAAAAATACTCCTCGAAGAGTATAAGAAAGGTCCAAAAAGCAATAGTTCTTAAAAGCTATATCTAAACAATTGCTGACCTTATAAATATGTGAAAAACATGCCCTGGATGCAAGCTGCAACTAGTTGTGCTTCTCAGCACATCTGAAATCCGAAGGGTTATGTAGGCCAAAAAGGCCATGGAAATAAAATTGAATGATCCTAATGAACCTGGATCAACTTGATGTAGACATGATGCCTAAGTTGAATAAGCACTCTCTAAACAGCTTATCCATTTGTGAGACACAGCCATCCCCCGTGTTCTTTTTGTCCAGCACAGAGTTTGTAGCTTCCCCCTTCTCCCAGTCCAAAGTATTTTTGAGTTAAGTTAGACAAGTCAAACCCTTGGCCCAACCTTGCTCATAGCCTTCATCCTTCACTAGCAGTTTGACCATGTCCAATGGGTGAGTTTGTCATTTGAACTATTGTGCAAGTAATTTTATATAACAACAGAATATGTTAACTTGATTAATGCCACTGAATGGAATTTATACTTTGAGCTTAGCTGTGGGAATGATTAGAAGCATTGTCTTAGTCTACTGATGTGATTTATCCTTGATTATATATTCTTGGGATCCGTGATGATGTGGACCATGTATGGATGATTATTGATGATGATTTATGGGCCCACATGTTTGATGATGATATCATATGATGGACATATGATGCAGATGATGTTTGATCCAGTTCAGCAGGTTTATTATTACTTCAGATCAGCAGATTATACATTGTCCATATATGGTGGACCCTACAGCAGGCCCATTAGGGCAACCCAGGGTGTATGAGTACTCATTCCTAGTGGATTTGGGTCTTCTGGATCCATTGAGACACTTATCTTTCAGTTCCGGGCACTTCTGACAGTGATTGATGCAGTTTTACACTTGTTGACCAGATTTGGGGCTGATTTCCCAGCCTGAGCAGCAGGGGCCCCGAGAGGCCAGTTCACCTAGGGCGCTGATGATGGAGGGGGTGGTCCAGCCACTTGTTATTACCATTTATCCCCCCTCCCGGAGAGCCTGGTGGGCTCAGATGGACAGCGCTAGCACCCTAGGGGGCAGTTTTGGCACTTTCACAGTTCCCGAGGCAGTTAAAAAATGGGATAAAGTGGTCACTGAAGAAATCGATTTGGGCAATTGAGGCAAGGTTTTGGCATTTGGTTTTCACAGAGGTCTTCCAGGATGGCATCACTACCTTCCAGTCAGTTTTCACCATGTGGGTATGCCCGGATTGATCACAGGAGGAGATTTACTGCTTGACTGTCATGGATTCTGAGGACAGTTTTGGTCATTTTTATTATATTGGACATATTTTATTATTTTTATTGTGCCTTGGGGATGAGCTAGTAAGGATTAATACCTCCTAGCCCCACCATGAGCTTATATTGTCATGTCCTAGTCACCATGAGGTGGATTTTGGTGCTTATATTTTCTCTAGTGGATGACGTCACCCCCTTATTGTACCTTTTAGTGGGGGCGCTATCATTATGTGGGTGATCCATGTGATATATTGTTATGATTTATTGTTAGCCATTGATTAGATCTTGAGATCTTTTAATCTTAGCCACTCATGTAAAAAGTGGTTAGGATTGTACTCTCTCCCCATCCTATTTAAGGAGGGAGCCTCTCATTGTAAAATTCATCTAGAGATTTTTGGCTCTTGGCTCTTGGAATAAAATTTCTATCTTTTGGAGTACATGCTTGGATTGGAGTGGATGTTGGTTGTTTCGATTGTAAATGCTATTGTCCATTGCACTGGAGGATCTATTGTAGCTATCTTGCATATTTGCCATATTTTATTTGCAGGTTGAGAGGGCGACTTTGACAAGTGCGAATTGGTAGGGAGGCTCGCCCTTCAAGCTTGGAAGAAGTCGTTTTGGGTTTGACAGGGAGTGGTTTTGCCTTTATGTCAACTATTCTATGTTTTTCTTTCTCTTGCTTGCATCTACCTTCAATTTGTTAAACTAATTGATGCTTTGCTCCTTGGCTTGACAGGTTAGAAGGAATCACATGTGGCTTGGAAAAATCGATTTGGCAAGAGGGCTTCAACAATTCTCCATTTGATCTTTGGCAAAGTAATCCTCGTCTCAACTAGCATTCATCTCTTCATCCAGGTATGTCCCAAGAGGTATGATCTTCTCTTCCTTGAATCTTCCATAATTTCTAGATCACAAAAACCCTAATCAAAGTAAAACCCTTGTTTTTGGTATTTCTTAGATCTACTTAGATCTAGCCCTCCTTTTGAAAAGATATTGAAAACCCACCTCTATAGCATCCACCCCTAGTTGGATCTATAGTTTGGTGGTGATTGGCTAAGAATTGACCCATTTTCTAAGACAAAAAGCTCTCCTTGACCCAAATCACACTTCCTAGAGAGAGGCTTGTTGGGCTAGATCTAGCACATGGGTATGTGAGATCCCGCTTGATTTGACAACTAGACACTTGATAACACATACCCATATCCTTACTTTGGTGAAAACTACCTTGTGGACATCTCTCCATGTTTTGAGGGGTTGAAACCCCCATTTGATCTTCTTGGTACCTTAAAACTTAGATCTACTAAGATCTACCCATCGGATTTACTTGAAACTTTGAAGGAACATAGATCGGGGTACTAACATCCCGGATCTACATTTTGGTGGCCATTGGACTTGTTTTGGTCCACCAAAACCCACTTTTGGACCCTCCTTGAGCAAGTCGCACCCCCTTGATTTTTTTGAGTTGGTCCACTTCTAGGAAGTGGGTGTTTGAGATTTTCAGAGATTTGGAATGCCCATGCCTTGAAACCTAGGTCTAGACTGTCCTTTTGTCCCGATCTACCTTGGGGATTGCATTCCTTGTTTTAAGGAATTGTGGTCCACTTTTGGTCATCACTTAAAAACCTAGATCTAGTAAGATCCAACCATTGGATCTCAACCAAACCACTTGACTTGGCTTCTAGGTGTCCCGATCTACACTTTGACATCCTTCTTGACCCCATTAGCCCATCCAACAAGGCACTAGTCCTTCTCCAAGCAAGGCGCACTTCTTGGGATTAGTGTCAAACCCTAGATCTAGCACATGGGTAACCCTAGAACCAACTCTAACTTGTAGATCTAACCTAGATCTAGCCTATAGTACCATCTTCACACTTAACTTCACCTTGTGGGCCCACCTAGAACCATTTCACACTTCCCAAGGCAACAAGACCCACTTATGTAAACACATGGTACTATACTTAGAAATCATACCCCATCAAGTGGCCTAAACCATACATAGGTTGAAACACTAACTATCCATGATACCACCTTCAACCATACCTTAAACATTATGTCCACTTAGCCTTGCATTGGTTTCCGTAACTCATTATTTGCTTACCCTTAGAAACCTTTGTCTTGGTCCAATCAACTGTGATTGGGGTATAGGGTCTCCCCCTTGGTCTAGTTACACCTTGACCTAAAGCGAAGAGTGCCTCGGTTGACGTGACTCCCGCATTGCATTGGGAACCGTGGCATCTCTTAGGTCACCTCTTTAGTTGCCTAACTCCTCTACCGTCCCGGATGGGATACCTCTAGGGGCAACTACAAGTTGTGTGATAACATTTTTGGCGCCGTTGCCGGGGAGGTAGGGGCCTACCTTGGTTCAACACATCTTTGTGTCTCACTACCTTTCTGCACTTCAAACGACATATCTCTTGGTAGTAGAGCTTAAAAATCTACCTGGCGACTCCTAACCGTGACTCCGCTGAGGAGCGAGCTCATAGTCATCCTTACAACACGCGAAGTAAATCAAATCCAAATCAACTGGAAGGAACCCCACTCACATATCACAAAAGAGATCCTAGAACTCAATCAACTGATTTCTTGTGGAAACTTGTTAACTCAGGTTCTCCAAACCGTGTCTTAGGATCCCCTCTGTTCAATCCGGTTCCTCCTTTAGCACTAAATCATAATTCCAGTTCAAACCCAGTCAACCCAATGGCTGGACAAGGTCAATCAAACTCCGGTGTAAACAACCAAAACAACCCTCCTGTTGCTCGGGCTTTTGGTCATAAAGCTGGAGCTTCTCCTTTAGACTTCTCTCAGATTTTGGGTGCTCCCCATAGTATGCCAGACAAGTACTTTGAAAAGATCCCAAAATTCAATGGCAATTGTGCCACCTCTATTGAGGACCACATAGACAATGTTTGGGCTCATATGGAGGCATATGGGGCTGAGGAGGAGGATGTGTTTATTAGGGGTCTATTTGCATCCTTGGAAGGTGATGCTCGCAAATGGTTTGACCGTTTGCCTCCATCATCAATCAATGGGTATGATGTATTCACCGATAAACTCAAGCAAGAGTGGTCAGTCAAGTTAGATGGGCGTTTCCTTTTACACCAACTTTTTGAATCAATAAAAGGAGAGGATGAGCCAGTAGATCACACTAGATGCTCTAATCTTTGTTCCACTTCTTATAAGGAGTCTTTAAATTTTCGTTTTTCTGTCCTTAGTCGAGATAGCTTTTTCTTAGAGTTAGAATCTTGTCCTCAACTTAGATTTAATAAAAAGTTGGAAGTCATTCCTAGTGCCATTTTGAAAGGCCTTTCATTTTGTCAAATTCCAAGGCCAAATTTTTCTATCCATCTGGGAGAAATTGCTTCCACCCTCCCTACCCATCTTTTCCAATCTTTTTGGGGTTGGTGGCCTAGTCAATCTTTTGCTTTTGAAATTTTCAACGGAAAGTATAAGCATGATTATATGTTTGGAGAAAAGCCACTTCGTTTCCCTTTTCAGTCACTTTTGAACCATAATGCTTGTTGTCAAGTTATTAATCATTCTTGGTGGCTAGAAAAGGTGTTTAAAGATCAATTCCATCTTTTCTCCATTTTTGAGCATCAAGTGGGTTTGACTTTCATCTTTCGTCTTCTAAGCTTTAATTTGTCCCCACTGGGTTTCTGTTTAATCATCAATCCCAAAGAGAATCAAATTGAATATGTGAGAGAAGCAAATGAAGAAGTTAATTTGTGTGAAAATGAACCAAATCACATGTCTTATGTCCTCCCTCCATCCATCTCTGAGTTCAACTTGCATAAATTTTATGATCCTATAAATTCTTGGATAGAGGATGTTTGCATTAATCACTTTTCTCTTTGGCATGATTTCATTTTGCTCCATTCAAACCCTTCTTCAATATCTAAACAAGTCGGGAAGATTGTGCTCTCAATTTCATTAATCTTTAAACCAATCTTGACTTGTTTTATCAACAAAAATCAAAGAAGAATCATTAATTTGTTTGATGAATGGTTGCATTGGATTTATGATTTTACCTAACATTCATGCTAACTGATTAGAGTAGGTTAGGTAGCTTCTGAATAAGCTCACTTGAGCAGTAGGATTTGTGTGATTTTTCTTTTTCTGTGTGCCGAGTATTGTCCCGTTTTCTTGTTTCTGCCTGAGTTGAGTCTTGCTCCTTCCTAAGCTCGTCTCTTCTCCTGCATACATTTTTAAGAAATTATAGTTAGCATTTCTATTGTTGGCTGCCTGTGCAAGTTGAGATGGCCTGATTTAAGAAGTTACTCTTTTTCTTCCTGCACAGTGAATAAAAATGATAATAATATATGCCATGTTAGTTTATATTTTGACGCAATTTCAGTTTATGCTTTAAGATTAGTTTTTCAGTTTTATTTTATATTTGTCCCATACATGCTCCATGATGGTATTCTAGTTTTTGTGAGAGCAGGAACAGGTGCAAGATAAAAGCTGAAAGCAAGGATGGTGCAGTGCTGGATTGAAGATTGATGCAGAGCAGTTCGAGACCAAAGATTCTGAGGTTCTCAAGCGCTCTCTCCCTTAGAGCACTTGTCCCAGCTGGAGCCAGATGTTATCACACCATAGTAGCAGGGCTACTATTCTTGTACAGCAGATATCTGCACATTCCAGAGCTTCCTTTATTCCAGAGCATGGCTATATATTTTGGATCACCCATGATCAGAGCAGTACATTATTCAGATTTTGTGACCTTGTGTCAAGGCTGAGCCTTGAGAGTTCAGATTTGATGACTGATGTGACCACTTATCCCATTACAGTTTCAGTTCAGTGCCTAGAGATATATTGCAGCAGTGTTTCAGATGATGCATGATGATGATTATTATGATGATGTTGTATGATCTATGGATATGTTCTCACTGACTGTGGATTATTATCTTGTTGATTTAGTCATGATCATGGCATGTGCTTGGTATATTATTCCTGAAGTGGCTAACTATTTAAAATGAACTGTAAATCATAAATTGGACAATTGCTTGCACTTTTAGGTCATTTAACAAAACTTACTGGTATTTCACCTTACATAGACATGGTCCTTCCCCGACACCAGTTGTCTGCTAGTGTAGGCTCCATATTCACTTGTCTCCATCCATACATGACTTTCCTGTTTGACTTTAAACCCTGACTTGTCTCATTTGACTTTCTGATACTGAGGACTTCCCCATTTTTCTACCTCTGTGTTTGGACCGCATCCCTGTTATTCAGTGTCTCGGCTCTGAGTTGGTGACAGAACTTGCCTTTGGTGAGTTGGATTGTAGGCCTAAATCATTCTGGTCGGTTGTCCCGATGTTTGGCATTGGCTCGAACTCCCCCTAGTCACTTGAGATGTTGTTGGCTGAAACTGAAAGCTCATGTTCTACCTATGGAAACTTGAAAAATTCGCCCATGGAAACAAAAAAGGGCAAGAGCAATGAAAAGCTAAAAATACTCCTCGAAGAGTATAAGAAAGGTCCAAAAAGCAATAGTTCTTAAAAGCTATATCTAAACAATTGCTGACCTTATAAATATGTGAAAAACATGCCCTGGATGCAAGCTGCAACTAGTTGTGCTTCTCAGCACATCTGAAATCCGAAGGGTTATGTAGGCCAAAAAGGCCATGGAAATAAAATTGAATGATCCTAATGAACCTGGATCAACTTGATGTAGACATGATGCCTAAGTTGAATAAGCACTCTCTAAACAGCTTATCCATTTGTGAGACACAGCCATCCCCCGTGTTCTTTTTGTCCAGCACAGAGTTTGTAGCTTCCCCCTTCTCCCAGTCCAAAGTATTTTTGAGTTAAGTTAGACAAGTCAAACCCTTGGCCCAACCTTGCTCATAGCCTTCATCCTTCACTAGCAGTTTGACCATGTCCAATGGGTGAGTTTGTCATTTGAACTATTGTGCAAGTAATTTTATATAACAACAGAATATGTTAACTTGATTAATGCCACTGAATGGAATTTATACTTTGAGCTTAGCTGTGGGAATGATTAGAAGCATTGTCTTAGTCTACTGATGTGATTTATCCTTGATTATATATTCTTGGGATCCGTGATGATGTGGACCATGTATGGATGATTATTGATGATGATTTATGGGCCCACATGTTTGATGATGATATCATATGATGGACATATGATGCAGATGATGTTTGATCCAGTTCAGCAGGTTTATTATTACTTCAGATCAGCAGATTATACATTGTCCATATATGGTGGACCCTACAGCAGGCCCATTAGGGCAACCCAGGGTGTATGAGTACTCATTCCTAGTGGATTTGGGTCTTCTGGATCCATTGAGACACTTATCTTTCAGTTCCGGGCACTTCTGACAGTGATTGATGCAGTTTTACACTTGTTGACCAGATTTGGGGCTGATTTCCCAGCCTGAGCAGCAGGGGCCCCGAGAGGCCAGTTCACCTAGGGCGCTGATGATGGAGGGGGTGGTCCAGCCACTTGTTATTACCATTTATCCCCCCTCCCGGAGAGCCTGGTGGGCTCAGATGGACAGCGCTAGCACCCTAGGGGGCAGTTTTGGCACTTTCACAGTTCCCGAGGCAGTTAAAAAATGGGATAAAGTGGTCACTGAAGAAATCGATTTGGGCAATTGAGGCAAGGTTTTGGCATTTGGTTTTCACAGAGGTCTTCCAGGATGGCATCACTACCTTCCAGTCAGTTTTCACCATGTGGGTATGCCCGGATTGATCACAGGAGGAGATTTACTGCTTGACTGTCATGGATTCTGAGGACAGTTTTGGTCATTTTTATTATATTGGACATATTTTATTATTTTTATTGTGCCTTGGGGATGAGCTAGTAAGGATTAATACCTCCTAGCCCCACCATGAGCTTATATTGTCATGTCCTAGTCACCATGAGGTGGATTTTGGTGCTTATATTTTCTCTAGTGGATGACGTCACCCCCTTATTGTACCTTTTAGTGGGGGCGCTATCATTATGTGGGTGATCCATGTGATATATTGTTATGATTTATTGTTAGCCATTGATTAGATCTTGAGATCTTTTAATCTTAGCCACTCATGTAAAAAGTGGTTAGGATTGTACTCTCTCCCCATCCTATTTAAGGAGGGAGCCTCTCATTGTAAAATTCATCTAGAGATTTTTGGCTCTTGGCTCTTGGAATAAAATTTCTATCTTTTGGAGTACATGCTTGGATTGGAGTGGATGTTGGTTGTTTCGATTGTAAATGCTATTGTCCATTGCACTGGAGGATCTATTGTAGCTATCTTGCATATTTGCCATATTTTATTTGCAGGTTGAGAGGGCGACTTTGACAAGTGCGAATTGGTAGGGAGGCTCGCCCTTCAAGCTTGGAAGAAGTCGTTTTGGGTTTGACAGGGAGTGGTTTTGCCTTTATGTCAACTATTCTATGTTTTTCTTTCTCTTGCTTGCATCTACCTTCAATTTGTTAAACTAATTGATGCTTTGCTCCTTGGCTTGACAGGTTAGAAGGAATCACATGTGGCTTGGAAAAATCGATTTGGCAAGAGGGCTTCAACAATTCTCCATTTGATCTTTGGCAAAGTAATCCTCGTCTCAACTAGCATTCATCTCTTCATCCAGGTATGTCCCAAGAGGTATGATCTTCTCTTCCTTGAATCTTCCATAATTTCTAGATCACAAAAACCCTAATCAAAGTAAAACCCTTGTTTTTGGTATTTCTTAGATCTACTTAGATCTAGCCCTCCTTTTGAAAAGATATTGAAAACCCACCTCTATAGCATCCACCCCTAGTTGGATCTATAGTTTGGTGGTGATTGGCTAAGAATTGACCCATTTTCTAAGACAAAAAGCTCTCCTTGACCCAAATCACACTTCCTAGAGAGAGGCTTGTTGGGCTAGATCTAGCACATGGGTATGTGAGATCCCGCTTGATTTGACAACTAGACACTTGATAACACATACCCATATCCTTACTTTGGTGAAAACTACCTTGTGGACATCTCTCCATGTTTTGAGGGGTTGAAACCCCCATTTGATCTTCTTGGTACCTTAAAACTTAGATCTACTAAGATCTACCCATCGGATTTACTTGAAACTTTGAAGGAACATAGATCGGGGTACTAACATCCCGGATCTACATTTTGGTGGCCATTGGACTTGTTTTGGTCCACCAAAACCCACTTTTGGACCCTCCTTGAGCAAGTCGCACCCCCTTGATTTTTTTGAGTTGGTCCACTTCTAGGAAGTGGGTGTTTGAGATTTTCAGAGATTTGGAATGCCCATGCCTTGAAACCTAGGTCTAGACTGTCCTTTTGTCCCGATCTACCTTGGGGATTGCATTCCTTGTTTTAAGGAATTGTGGTCCACTTTTGGTCATCACTTAAAAACCTAGATCTAGTAAGATCCAACCATTGGATCTCAACCAAACCACTTGACTTGGCTTCTAGGTGTCCCGATCTACACTTTGACATCCTTCTTGACCCCATTAGCCCATCCAACAAGGCACTAGTCCTTCTCCAAGCAAGGCGCACTTCTTGGGATTAGTGTCAAACCCTAGATCTAGCACATGGGTAACCCTAGAACCAACTCTAACTTGTAGATCTAACCTAGATCTAGCCTATAGTACCATCTTCACACTTAACTTCACCTTGTGGGCCCACCTAGAACCATTTCACACTTCCCAAGGCAACAAGACCCACTTATGTAAACACATGGTACTATACTTAGAAATCATACCCCATCAAGTGGCCTAAACCATACATAGGTTGAAACACTAACTATCCATGATACCACCTTCAACCATACCTTAAACATTATGTCCACTTAGCCTTGCATTGGTTTCCGTAACTCATTATTTGCTTACCCTTAGAAACCTTTGTCTTGGTCCAATCAACTGTGATTGGGGTATAGGGTCTCCCCCTTGGTCTAGTTACACCTTGACCTAAAGCGAAGAGTGCCTCGGTTGACGTGACTCCCGCATTGCATTGGGAACCGTGGCATCTCTTAGGTCACCTCTTTAGTTGCCTAACTCCTCTACCGTCCCGGATGGGATACCTCTAGGGGCAACTACAAGTTGTGTGATAACAGTTACCTCAGAAGTTTCTTCAGGCAAACTCAGGATTTGCATGCATCCAGCTGATGCATGCACGAAAGAGATGAGCCCTAACTGGAAAACTGGATCTGAGTGTTCATGTATCCGCTTCTGCCTGATCTATCTGTCTCTATGCTTAGCTCTGCTCTGCTCGCTCTCAAGACTGCCCTGTGACTAAAAACATCCTCCTCTGCATGCACAAGTGCGCCCTCCCTCCAACAATGAAAGACTCGTACTGAATCAGATCTCAGCGGATATGAGCTCTGATTGTCACTGATCTTCCTCAATCTCTGAGACGAAGATACTCTGCAATTTACAGACACTCAAACGCTCTACCGGATGCGGTACGAGTTGCTTCCTCTAAGGGGAATGCATCCTTCTACCCAAGAGAAGTCGTCCTCCTCTCTAGTGATTTATCTCAGATCAATAGCCTTTCTAATAAAGACAGTCACCTCCTGTCTTCCTTATAACATCTCATTGAGAAGTTAGGTTTACCAAAAACCTAAAACCGTTGCATGCAAAACTCACTTTTGCATGCATTTCTCTCCAATCATTTTCCTAGCTAATATTTTAACACTCCCTCTTAACCAGGAAAAGATTCTGTACCACTCCCATCTGCTCCCTGAAGTATTCAAACTTGGTCTTCATCAAAGACTTCGTCAGAATATCTGCAACCTGCTCATCTGTAGAAAGGTACTGTAGCTCAACTGCTCCCTTCTGAACATGATCACGAATAAAGTGATATCTGATCTCAATGTGTTTGGATCGATCATGAAACACTGGATTCTTAGAGAGCTTGATACAACTCTGATTATCACAGTGAATCACCGTAGGCTCCAACTGCTGATCAAATAGACTCACCAACATCTTGCAAAGCCAGATGACTTCACAACTGGCTAAGCTAGCTACCATATATTCTTCCTCAGCAGAGCTCAATGCAACGGACTTCTGCTTCCTGCTGAACTATGACACAACTGTCGAACCTAAGCTGAAGCAACACCCAGAGGTGCTTTTCCTGTCACCTGCATTCCCTGCCCAGTCTGAATCTGTGAACCGCACTAGCTAGACTTCTCCATGCCTCACATAATTCAGTCCGTACTCTGTTGTTCCACTGATGTATCTCAAAACATGCTTTGCTGCTACCCAGTGCACATATGTGCGTTCTACCATGTACTGACTCAAGGTGTTGACAACAAAGCTCAAATCTGGTCTGGTGTTGACCAAGTACATCAAGGAATCGATGAGCTGTCTATACTTAGTGGAATCAGCCAACTTACTCTCAGAAGCCACTTGCTTCTTCCAGTTGGTCATCATAGGAGTAGTCATAGGCTTGCAATCCTGCATTTGAAATCTCTTCAGAATGTCCATTGCATACTTGCCCTGACTGAGAAAGATATGCCCATCCTCCTGCCAGACTTCCATCCCTAGGAAGTAATGCATCAGTCCTATATCCTTCATCTCAAACTCAGATGCAAGATCCGTCTTGCAATCACTGATGAGTTTTTTTGCCCCTGTGATAAACAGATCATCTACATAAAGCACAAGGATAAGAGGATCCCCTTTCACTACGATGAAGTAGATATTTGGATCTACTTCACTCTTCTGAAACCCTAGCTACTGCAAATAGGTATCTATCCTAGAATACCAAGCTCTGGGTGCCTACTTTAAGCCATATAGAGCTTTCTTCAATCTGCACACATGAGACTCTCTCTCAAGTACCTCAAAGCCCTCAGGCTGCTCAATGTACACCTCCTCCTCGATGAGTCCATTAAGGAAAGTTGTCTTGACATCCATTTGATGAATCTTCCATTCCATTTCTGCTGCAACAGAAATCACAGTCCTGATGGAAGAATTCCTGGCCACAGGAGCAAATGTCTCCTCATAGTCAACTCCCTCTATCTATGAGAAACCTCTAGCCACAAACCTGGCTTTGTATTTCTCAATGCTGCCATCTGCAGCATACTTAATCTTATAGAGCCATCTGGAGGTGACTACAAATTTTCCTTCTGGTCTGGGCACCACTTCCCAGACATCATTCTTCATGATGGAAGCATACTCTTCCAACATGGCATCTCTCCAAGCCTGCTTTCTTGTGGCTTGTTCGTATGAGGAAGGTTCTGACTCACTGATGCTGCTTACTAGAGCTAAGTAACTGCAGAATCTCTGTGGAGCCTTTCTTTCTCTCACATCTTTCTTGGGAGTTCCTACTGCCTAAGCGTCCTTCAAGGTGTCCTGAAGCCACTTGGGCTTCCTCTTCGTTGAAGTGACATCCTGAGATGAGAACTCCTCATCCTCGTCCCAATATCTTGTATGTGAGTGAGTACCTCCAGTAGAGGTGCCAGTAGCTGTTGATCCTGTAGCTCGAGAACTTGTAATCTGGGATCCTGATCTCAGTTGATCAGTAACCTGAGATCTTGTGCCAGACCTGCTCCTGTTCCTGTGGAAACTGTATCTTGTGCATCTGTCACTCCAGATACTTGGGACCCTATAGACTGTTGAGCAGTACCCTGTCCTGTGTCAAGTGGAGATGTAGCAACTTCTTGTTTTCCCTTCTCTAACTCACATGACTTTCGAAAGGCCCGATCCTCCTCGAACTTCACATCCCACCTCACAACAGTCTTTTTGAGAGCAGGGATGTAAATGCGATAGGCCTTTGAAGTCTCATCATACCCAACCAGAATTCCCCTTTCTGCAGTGGGTTCCAGCTTTGTCCTTTTCTTCGAAGGAACATGAGAGTAGGTGAGGCATCCAAAAATCCTGAAGTGCCCAACTTCAGGTTTCTTCCCAGAAAAGGCCTCCTCGAGGGTCCTGACCCCCAAAGCTTTATGGGGGCTCCTGTTCTGAATGTAAGCTGCAATGTTGCATGCTTCAACCCAAAGAAAAAATGGCAATCCCTGATCATGCAACATGGATCTCGCAGCTCCAATAATGGCCTTGTTATTCCTCTCAGCCATCCCATTCTGTTGAGGTGTATAAGGAATAGTCAACTGCCTCTTGATGCCTTCCCGAGTGCATAACTTATTGAACTCAGCGGAGGTGTACTCTCCCCCATTATATGATCTGAAGATCTTAATCTTCCTCTCTGTTTGTTTTTCCACAAGGGCCTTGAATTCCTGAAACTTCTGCAAAACTTCCTTGGACTCTTTCCTCTTTAGGAAGTAGATCCAGGTCTTCCTGGAATAATCATCAATGAAAGACACATAGTACTTGTATCCTTTTAGTGATGTGGTGGACATCGGACCACAAAGATCAAAATGAATCAAATCAAGAGCTCCTGTAGCTCTAGTATTGCTCTTGGGAAATGTTGTTTTGACATACTTTACGAGATAACACCTTACACACATCAGTGTGCTCAGTGCTGAACTCAGGTACTCCTGTCACAATCTCCCTCAGGATCTTTAGAGCCAGATGATGCAAATGAGCCATCCTTCTGTGCCAAAGCTCACAGGGATCACATTCCTCATCCTGACTCCTATGACTTAGGGCATGATGAAGTTGGAAGCTTAGTTTATATAGCTTCCCACAGTGGACTCCAATCCTCTCAGTTGAGGCAACCTTAGATCCCTTTGGATGAATTAGCACGTTTCCATCTCTAAACATCACCCATAGTCCTCGATCTTCAATGGTAGAAACAGAGATCAATTTTTTCTTAAGACCTGGAACATATAGGACATCACGAACTCTCATCTGTTCTCCAGAGTCTTTCTGGAAGGACACAGTTCCTCGTCCTATAGCCTTGACCGTAGAGTTGTCTCCTAGAACAATCTCAAGATCTATCCCATCCTCTGCTAGGTCAGAAAAATATCCGTGAACACCTGTCATATGACTCGAAGCTCCACTGTCTATGTACCATACACTAGAAGTGGAGGCCATGAACGATTGACAGGAGTTAAGAGCCATCTCCCTGTCAATCCCGTCTGTAGTACACTCATCAATATCCGTAGCGGAGCAAGAGGTGCAAACAATTTGCTCTTCCCCCATGATGTAGATCTGAGTATGAAAGCACTCTCCGACCTTGACCAGGGCTCTGATACCATGTAAATATATTAGATCCAAAGATCACTACTCCCTCTGGATTGCCCTGAGATCTCAAGCAGTATGAGTCTCAATATCAATACATCATTAATATGAACTCAAACAACTAGATCTGCATTTACCAACTAAACAATATAAATGCAATCATACATAAACAACAAATGTACCCTGGAACCCTTTCGGGAGAAACCAGCAAACTGTGGGGCTATCTTCTTTCTCGAGCCCAGAGCATATAGGAAAAGAGACTAGTACAATACAGGGTTACCTCAAAAGTTTCTTCAGGCAAACTCAAGATTTGCATGCATCCAGCTGATGCATGCATGGAAGAGATGAGCCCTAATTGGAAAACTGGATCTGAGTGTTCGTGTATCCGCCTCTGCCTGATCTATCTGTCTCTATCCTCAGCTCTGCTTTGCTCACTCTGAAGACTGCGTTGTGACTGAAAACGTCCTCCTCTGCATGCACAAGTGCGCCCTCCCTCCAACAATGAAAGACTCGTACTAAATCAGATCTCAGCGGATCTAAGCTCTGATCGTCACTGATCTTCCTCAATATTTGAGACGAAGATACTCTGCAAGTTATAGACACTCAAATGCTCTACCGAATGCGGTACGAGCTTCTTCCTCTAAGGGGAATGCATCCTTCTACCCAAGAGAAGTCATCCTCCTCTCTAGTGATCTATCTCAGATCAATAGCCTCTCTAATAAAGATAGTCACCTCCTGTCTTCCTTATAACATCTCACTGAGAAGTTAGGTTTACCAAAAACCTAAAACAGTTGCATGCAAAACTCACTTTTGCATGCATGCATGCATTTCTCTCCAATCATTTTCCTGGCTAATATTTTGACATAGGAGAGGATCAAGAGTGAATGGATCTAGATCTATGAAGGATAAATGGACTCAAGGAGTTAGGGATTGGTTGAAGAGGCTTATAAGATGGATAAAGGTTCAACCAAGGAAATATTAAGCCACTTATGAGTTTAGATAGGTAGATCTAGATAGATCTAATGCCAAATAGAAAGATGCAAGTGGGGCCAACCCTTAAAATATGGAAAATGGCCAGAATGGGGTCCACAAGGTAAAGATCAAAATGAAATGGCACTAGAAGGGTTGTTACTCGATGGATCTATGAATTTGATGAGGAACAAGCAATACCCACATGACAGATCTGGAAAATGCCCACCTACCCACAAGTGCGACCTCCCTTGGAGAGGCCCAGTGCCTTAGATTAGGGGGTAAATGGAGTCAGATGCCCACCAAATTTGGTCTCCAAGGTTTATTAATTATTAGAGGTGGGTTTTAATTATTAAGCCCATGCAATCGCCAGATCTTATCAGATCTAAAATCTAAGGCTTTGATGATAAGGGTTTGAGATCTAGATGACAAATGGATAAGTTAAAAGAATACAATACGTACCTTTCAAGCGTACCTGGATAATGACAATGAATGTCGATATGACAAGGATTACTCCCGGAAAGATCAAATGAAAGATATGGTAGTTTCTCTTGCTCACAAGATTTTCCCAAGTCCATTAGTGCACCCCTCTCTTCATACAAAACCAAGGAGACAAAGCTCAATTAGCAAACAACAATGAGGGTAGATGCAAACAAGAAGTAAATGATAGAGAATAATTGGTACAAAGACAAAATCACTCCCTGTTTGAACCAAGATCTGACAGAAGCTAGCAGCAGGGTGAGCCTCCCCACCAATGCGCACTCCTCCAAATTGTCTTCTTTGACCTGCAAATCGATATAGTGGAACAAATATGCAAAATAGCTACCAAATCCTTCAGTGCAATGGAAAAGTAGTTTCAATCACCATAGCCAAGCATTCATCTCATGATCCAAGCATTTAAAAAATATATTTCTTGTATTCCAATAACCAAGAGCCAAAAGCCTCAAGATGCCTTTACAATAGGGGCCCACCTCTTCCTTAAATAGGAGGAGAGAGACAAAAACCCTAACCAATTTATGAATGAGTGGTTGAGATCAAAAGATAAATACAATACAATCAACGACTAAGATGAGTCAGTACAATATAACATGGATCAACTCACTATAGGGGGTGCGCACTCACTAAAAGTAGCCCTAGGGGGGTGAGCACCACATAAAAACGACTAATACAAGTGTGTACCACATAAAGTGACTAGGACAAGTGACTAAGAGCACATAGTAGGGCTAGGAGGTTTTATTTTCCTCCACTAGCATCACCCCATGGCACAATGATATAAAATATGACTCAATAACATGTCAAAGTGACTAAATGATCAAATCACAACCCGGAGAGTGTGTGGACCCCATTGAATGCTGCAAGTTGACCTGGAAGGAGTGGGATACATCACATATGACCTCTGAACAAACCTCATGCCAAAACCTTGCCTCAATAGCCCAAATCGGTTTACTCAATGACCTTTTTACCCCATTTTTATCCCACCTGAAAACCATCAAAATGCTTGTAACTCACTGCCTGATGCCCGGGCACAAAATCTGACTACACCATCATGTCTGGAGAGGGGATAATATGGTAATAACAAGTGGCTGGACCACCCCTCTCCTTCGTAGCGACCTAGGTAAACGTGCTAGCTCAATAAAACTGTTGGACAAGCCATTTCTGCATGGCAAAACCGGTCAAAAGTGGAAATCTAACTCTATCATCACTTGGAGTGCCTGAAACTGATAACCGAGTGCCTTAATGGACTAAGAAGCTCCAAATCTACTAGAGATGAGTACCCATACACCTTGTGGAAACTTGTAAGATCATCTGTAGCCTCAGCCATAATCGGACAATAATAAAATAAATGATCTAAGAATAATAATAACCATAAAAAGGTACATTAATCATCATCTGCAACCTGTGTCCACTCTATGGAGTCATCAAAGGTGCATCAAAGGACCATAAATCATCATCATATATCATCACTGGTCCAACGGATCCCAAGGTTGACCTGGTCAAACTAGGTTTGACCAGGTCAAGACTGATCAAAATATGACCCAGGCTAGAAAAGCTTGTTGCTACAAGTGCAAATGGTTAAGGCATGCTCTTTTAATCATCTCATAGCAAGACTTAAAGTATTAAGAATCATTTCACTAGCAGTTAATAGATAATTATAATCAAGCATAAGTTCAAATAATCATTTACTTACAAAATAACTTTAAGGATATACTCATTCTGTAGACATGATCAATTTGCTAGAAAAGGGTGAGGGTGAAGAATGCAAGGCTAGGACAAAGGGGATGATTTAACTCACTCAACACTGTGATACTTTGGATAAGGGAAAGGGAATACACACTCAAGCATATGTCGGATAATAAACACACAAGGAATGGCAGAGTCTTACAAATGGGATAAGTTGTTTAGAGGAGTGCTTATTCAACCTAAGCAAATGTCTACAACTCACATCCAAGTTGTATTAGCTCCGTGAGGATCTTTTCTAGAACTGCCATGGACTGGGTGCCCGACTATCCGTAACTTGAGGTTCTAGGGGACACTTAGAATTAGTTGTCCCTTACTCCATCTTACATCGCAACCCGTAGGCTCCGTGAGGAATTAATCATTACATTTAATTTCCTGGCCAACAGTCTTTGAATTTAGCATATATTTAACCACTGCTTTCTTTAGGCCCATATGACCCTTTTGGGGATTTTGCATGTGCTTAGAAGCACAACTACTAAAGCTTTCATCCACGGTGCTTTTAGTTTCCATTTCAATTCATTTCATAACCCTTTTGGGGATTTTGCATGTGCTTAGAAGCACAACTACTTGAGCTTTCATCCAGGGTGTTTTTCATTTAAGTTTCCATAATTTCACAACCCTCTTTCATTGTGTTGAGAAGCGCAGTTTTTAAAGTATTCTCATGGGTTTTCATAAAAGATATAACAATAGTTTCCACATGTAATGATGGTAGTACAATTTGCTTCAGGTTTTAGCCAACACAACTCAAGTAACTAGGGGGACTTTCTACAATCAAGACCAAACATCGAGGCAACCGACTAGAGTGATCAAGGTATCAAATCCAACTCACAAAAGGGTAAGTTATGTTGCCAACTCAGAGTCGAGACACAAACTAACAGGGATGCTATCCAACACAGAGGCAAAAGTGGGGAGGTCCTCCATATCACAGGCTGAGGTGTAAGTTAGGGTAAAAAACAAAAGTGCGAAAGATAATAGATGGATGGGGAAAGTGAAGGTGATGCCTAAGCTAGCAAGCCATAAAGGTGAGAATGATCATGTCCACACTCCTAAGAGGGTAAAGCCAACGAGTATAAAACAAGAGTTTCTAAATGTGAGCAATAAAACCATTTAGATAATCAATAAAACCATATTCATTTCATATAGATATACTACCAGATCATGATTACTAGATACTAAGTCAAGCTATCAAAATGACCAAAAGAGCAAGATAATAAAACCAATGCACATCATATACTTGCTGGGCCATATACCTGTATCTGCTATCCGGATCACCTATAACCATTGAAACACTGCTGCCGAAACAGTGGGCACTGCATTGCTCTGTATGGGATAAAAGGTCATCTCGGTCATCAAATTTGAGGTCAAGACGCTCAGTCTTGGCATAAGGTTCACTGCATGTCTGATCTGGGGCTGCTTTGATATGTGAGTGATAAAAAATACTACTCATCATAGGCTGATCTCATGCAAAGGCCTGGCTCAGAAAAATATAATTAACTGCTTTGCAATCATGGTAGCTCGGCTACTATGGATGTGATAACAATAACATTTGACGAAGATTCAACATACAACAAATCAAGAAAATTGCCTATTGAAGAAACTGAAGAACCTAAAGTTCCCAGAACCAGAGACGTAGTTAAGGAAGAAACAATTCAAGAAGATCATGAAGACCATGACATAACAGAACCACAAAAACCTGTAGATCCATCTCGTGAGAAGAACACCCACAAAAGAAGACCAGCATGGCCACATGAAGCAATACAAGATGCAGAGAAGTATGGCGCTCCAGCTAGGACACGCAGAGAAAGCAAGAGACCCAGACCATACTCAAATTATGTGGCCCTACTATGTGACATCATTGATAAAGAACCTTCCAACTATGAGGAAGCAGCAGACAAGAAGGAATGGAAGGAAGCCATGATCGAGGAGTACCGATCGATTGTGAAGAATGATGTCCGGGAGATAGTTCTGAGACCAGTAGGGAAGTCTGTTGTGACTTCAAAGTGGATCGACAAGATCAAACATGCTGCAGATGGTAGCATTGAAAAACACAAGGCAAGAGTTGTGGCATATGGCTTCTCCCAGAAGGAAGGCATAGACTACAAGGAAACATTTGTACCTGTCGCAAGATACACTTCCATCAAATCTATACTTGCATTGGCTGCAATAATGAAATGGAAGGTACACCAGATGGACATCAAGACAACACTCTTGAATGGTGTACTCGAAGAGGAAGTGTATGTGGAGCAGCCACTGGGATTCGAGACACATGACAGACACACTCATGTGTGAAAGTTGAAGAAAGCCTTGTATGGTTTGAAGCAGGCACCTAGGACATGGTACGGCAGGATGGACAGCTTTCTGATGAGATTAAGCTTTACCAAGAGTAAAGTAGATTCCAACCTTTACTTCAAGGTTGAGGACGAAAGACCAGTGATACTACTACTTTATGAGAGGATGAGCTCATTGCAGATACAAAGAGAAAGCTTGTTGCAGAGTTCGAGATGAAGGACCTGGGGATGATGCACTACTTCTTAGGCATGGAGGTGTGGCAGAGTGCAGATGGGATTTTCCTTGGTCAAGGAAAATATGCAGTAGAGATTTTGAAGAGGTTCGGAATGATGAACTTGTTATCACACAACTTGTAGTTGTCTCAAAAGGTGATCCTATCCAGGATGGTAGAGTTGTTGGACAACTAAAGAGGTGACCCAAGAGAGCCACAATTCCCAAGGATAAATGGTTGTCACGCTAATCAAGGCACTCTTCACTTTAGATCAAGCAAATGCAAGACCAAGCAGGAGACCCTAGCTAACCAAAAGAGGCTAGCGAGCCTACTCTAAACCTTCTAGGGAAATGTGAAGTTAAAAGAGAGAGAGATCAAGAGTAAGTGGATCTAGATCTAGGGAATATAAGTGGACAAATGGAGTTAGGGCTTGGTTAAGGAGGCTTATAGAAGGGATAAATACTCAACCATGAAATGAATATGCCACTTATGAGATTAAGGAAGTAGATCTAGGTAGATCTAATGGCAATCTAAAAGACCCAAGTGGGGCCCACCCTTAAATTAAGGAAAATGAGTGAAATGGGACCCACAAAGTGAAATAGAAGTAGGAACGACACTAGGGAGGGTCGCTAAGCTATAGACCTGGAGTTTAAATGACAAAGCAACATCACCCAGATGATAGATCTGGAAAAAGACTAAAAACCCACAAGTACGACCTCCCTTGGAGACAGCCAATGGCTTATATCGAGGGGTAAATGGAGTCGGATTCCAACCAAATTTGGTCTCTAAGGTTCATTAATTAATTAAAAGGTGGCTTTTAGTTACTAAGCCCAAATTATCGCCATATCTATCAGATCTATGAAACTAGGGTTTTAATCAATGAGGGTTTGAAGTGACCAATGGGTAAAATGCATGAAAACCAATACGTACCTTGTAGATCATACTTCAGAAGCTTCCGACCGCCTTGCAAATTGATAATCTTCCCAAAGTGAGGCAATCAAGAGTGAGATCCAACTTCCCCAAGTAGAAACGCTATCCTTCCAAGATGACCAGTGAGCCCTTCCCTGCCAAAAAACGATCTATAGTGAGAATCGATCAAGCATGAAAGAAACTATACAAGAGAATAGATGAAACAAGTAGCATCAAGATGTCCAAAAGATACAATAAAGATACTCCCTGAGACAAAGGTTGATCCGAGAGAGAGATATGGGGTTTCCCCACAATAGCGCCCTCTTCAATTCACCCTCCTCTTGTACCACATGGCCTCCCTGCAAAAAAAACGTTTGGAAAAAGCAAGATCCACAATGATGACACAGAGAAAAGATTGTATATTCACTTCCAAGAACATTCATCAAAGCCCAGAGAAGTAGATCTGCAAAATAATATTATAGTCCAAGAGTTTAAGAGCCAAAAGGTGCCTTTACAATAAGGGGTTCTCTTCCTTAAATAGGAATGAGAGAGACCAAAAACTTAACCACTTTATGAATGAGTAGTGGATATCAAAAGATAAAAATAATACAATCGACGACTATGATGAGTCGGAGCATTAACACATGGATCAACTCACCAAGGAGGGGGTGTGCACTCACTAAGGTGGCCCTAGGGGGGTCGCACCACATAAAAGATGACTAGGACAAGTGTAAGGAGCGCATGGTGGGGCTAGGAGGTGTTAATATCCTTCACTAGCATCACCCCATGGCACAATGACCAAAGATATGACTCAATAACATCACAAAGTGACCAAGTGACCAAATCGTGGCCCCCTCAATATCATAATAATACATCAAAATAATGCCCCGGAGTGTGTGTGGACCCCACTAAATGATGAAACTGTGCCTAGAAGGTGTGGAATGCATCATGAATGACCTTTGAACAAACCTCATGCCAATTCCTTGCCTAATTTCACCAAATTGAATTCCTCAATGACCATTTTAGCCCATTTTTTACCCTAAAAAAATCACCTGTAAATCAACAAAATGCCTGTAGCTCTTTGCCTATTGCTCCGGGCACAAATCTGACTGTAGCAAATTGTCTAGGGGTATGGAAATATGGTAATAACAAGTTGTTGGAACCAATGTTACAAATATCGTGTCGGCGAATATATCGCCGAGGGTCCTGTTATCACCTAAGATGTAGTTACCCCTATGGATGCATCCAGTCATGGATGGCAATAGGGAAGGGCAACTCAAAAGGTGCAACCACGATCACCTCGACCTCCAATATATATGGTTGTCACGCCAGTCGAGGCAACCTTCGCTTTATGTTATCTAGCCCAGACAACAAAGGGGGAGACCCGATCTACTCCCGACAGGAGAGATCAAAACCAAAACACCAAATCAGGGTATTTCTAAGTGAAGTTAGGTATATGGTTTATCCTAGACCTTATAGGTTGAAGTCACAAGCCAAGTGAGGGGTTCAATGGGTATAGCTTTGGTTCATGGTTGATGTAAGAGTGACTTATAATGTTTGAAGTGAGATCAAGGGGTAGGGTACTAGTTCAATGTTGGAAAGTCCACTGCCTTGGGAACCGTGTCCAATGCAGGGTAGTTAAGGGTTGTATTGGGGCTAACTAGTACAGACGACAAGCTTGACCATGGTACATGATAGCTTCAAGGGTTTAGTTCACCATGCATAGGTCAAACCACAAGTCAATCCCACAATCTAGGAAAGTTAAATTAACTTGGAGAGAAACCAGTGCCTTGGGAATTGGGAAGTGGAGTCAAAGTAGGGTTGACTTGTAGTTTAGGACTCCTAGTACTCGAGACAGGTGGGCAATAGAGGTCTTGATGGATGAATGTATCTAGATCTAGGTTTGACCCAAGTGGACCACAATCCCTTAAAACAAGGAATGCAATCCCCAAGGCAAGATTTGACAAAGTGATAGTCTAGACCTAGGTTTTGAATTATTCCGGTTCTAAATCTCCAAAAATCTCAAGTACCCAGTTCCTGGAAGTGAGTCAACTCACTTCTCCAAGGTGGTGCGACTTTGCCCAAGGAAGCCTAAAAGTGGGGTTAGGTGGGTCAAAACAAGTCGGATGGCATCCAAACTTTAGATCCGGGTAGATCGGTCGGGTAGGAGTATGGATCTGTATTTTCGTGGTAATCCAACGGTTAGATCTTAGTAGATCTGAGTTTAAGGGTTCCAAGTGGTCCAAAATGGGGATTAAATCCCTTAAAATGTGGAATGGGGCCCACAAGGTAAATTTCAAGAAAGTGACAACCTCGGTGTATGTTATTGGATGTGTAGATGACGAATCAAGTGGAATCTCAAACACCCACCACCTAGATCTAGGTGAACTTGCTCAATCAGTGAAGTGCGCCTTGCTTGGGAGAAGCTAAGTTGGCATGGGAGAGGGGTCAAACGGAGGCCAATCCTCACCAAACTATAGATCCGGGATGCCGTGGATGCTATAGAGGTGGGTTTTCAATATTATGCCCAACAACCCACTAGATCTAAGTAGATCTGAGAAAATGTAAAAATGGGGTTTTGATTAATTAGGGTTTTAAGTGTTTTTGACAATTGGATAGATCATGGAGATAGAACTTACCTTGAGATCATACCTGAGTGATGTGGATGAGATGCCTTGATGTTGAGGAAGATTCCCGCAGAGATCAAATGAGAGATTGTTGATTTGCTTGCCGATTTGATGCCCTAGCCCACAAGTGCGCCTTCCTCTACCTGTCAAACCAAGGAATGAAGATTCAATCAGTAAGATCAAGTATGGAAGAAATACAAGAGAAATGCAAATAGTAACATGAAATAGAAGGTCCTGGGACAGTAATACTCCCTGTTACAAACGAAGAGCTCCAAAGAAGAAGTAGGGAGAGTCTTCCCCTACCAATACCTCCTCCTCCAAGCAAATCGGCCTCCACCTGTAGATGCAAAATCGTGGTACAAAGATATGGCAAACAAGATCTCCAATAACTCAGTGCAAAGGAAGAACCAACGAACGAACACCAAAAACATTCACCACAACACTGGAGATAGATGCAATAATAATTTTCTATTCCAATAATCCAGAGCCAAAAGTCCCTTTACAATGAGAGGCTCTCTCCTTTAAATAGGAAGGAGAGGCACCAAAACCCTAACCACTTTTTGAATGAGTGGCTAAGATTAAAAGATACAAATGTCTAATCAATGGTTGAGATGAGCTCAACAATAAAATACATGTATCACTAATAAAATATAATGTAAGTGGACAAAATCGCCCTATAAGAGGGGAATCCCACCAAATCATGATGACAAAATATCATAAGAGGCTTATGGTGGGTCCAAGGGGTAATTTTATCCCTCCTTGGTCAATCCCCATAGCACAATAACCAAAAAATAATCATGAATGTACCAAATCGTGCCTCCATAGTGAAGTTGTGGTCCTCAAAAGACCTCAAAAAATCCTCAGAAAGTGCCATAAGTGATGGATGCGGGCCCCGATGAAGCTGAAACTGTTGGAGAAGGTGTGGAAGGTCCCGATCTATCATCACTGATCATCCCATGCCATAACTTTGCCTTAGTAGCCCAAATCGATTTCCTCAATAGCCATTTCTACCAATCCTGAAATGCCTCGGGAAGCGTGAAACTGCCCCAAACAGCCTCCTGGAGTGCTGGCGCTGTCAAGGTGAGGGCACCAGTGTGTCCGGAAGGGGGGTAATATGGTAAAAACAAGTGGCTGGACCACCCCCTCCATCATCAGCGCCCTAGGTCAACCGGATAAAAATCACATCTGCTCCGACAGGGCCTCCGACAGACCAAAACTGCACTAGGACAGCCTACTGAGGCTAAATCATCACTGTAAGTGCCCGGAACTGAAAACAAACTGTCCCATTGGACTCAAAAGGTCCAAATCCATCCAAGATGTGTACTCATACACCATATGAATCTCTGCATGATCAAAATAAATATCCAATATACCGGATCAAGGCCAATAATAATGCGCTGTACATATACAAACACTGCTGTAACCCCAGAATCATCATCATAACCCTGTAGCTGCTGCATAGAGTCATCATGTATGTATACATAGACCATATATCATCTATCCATATCATCATAAGGTCCAACATCTCATGTCCCATGGTCCTCCATGGTCAAACTAGGTCTAACCAAGACCAAATATAACTTAGACCATCATCCAAGGCTGCTGCAAAGTATCAAGGTTAATACATGCTCTACAACTTATTCAAATAGTAATTATAATACAGAGTAATCATAACTGGTGATCTAAATCCAAATATATAGTGTCGTTAATTATTATTATTACTCAGACTAGACTTTCAGGATCATACTCACTTCATAGTTGTGATCAATTTGCTAGTGCAGGGTGAAGGCTAAATTAACTGGCTATGGCTAAGGGATGACTTGACTGACTTGACTTTGTGACACTTTGGCAAGGGAAAGGGAATACACCATAGTATATACTGAATGAGCAATTCCATAGCCTTGATCTATGTGTGTTTATAAACACATTGCATAGATTTACATTTTTCTTTAGGCTTTCTGCTGCAGGTGTGTTTTTAAGGCACTTGTTTACCTGAGCACTTCTAGGTGTGTCATGGACAGCTTGTTTACCTAGGTATTTATTTTCCAAAAGATATAACATTTTATTTTCATTGCCATGTTCATTTGGCATGCCTCTCATTCATGTGTGTTTAGAAACACATTGCATGAATGGGCTTTTCATACAAGATATAGCATTTCATTTTTCCAGATTTTGTATTCATGGCAGCACTAAAAGTTTCAGGTTTAGCCAACACAACTTAAGTGACTAGGGGAAATTCCAAGGAACTCCAACTCACCATAGGTAAGTTTTGTCACCAACTCAGAGCCGAGACACAATAAACAGGGAAGCTCATCCAATACAGAGGCTACAGTGGGGAAAAGTCCTCCATGCCACTAGTCAAGTAGTAAGTCAGGGTGATAATCTAAAAGGTAGGCCATGGATGGATGAAGACAATGAAATGATGGAGCCAACACTAGCAAGCCAAAGTATGGTGTAATGATCACCTCTATTCTCCCTAAGGAGGGTATGTACCAATGAGTATGAATAGTGAACTTCTAAGTCTGAGTAGGGACAATATAATATATATAATAGGTCAACCAGGTCCATATATCTATATGATCGCCAGATCATGACACTAAGTGCTAAGACATGCTTATGAGAATAAGTATAAAAGCAAATTAACCGTAACACTATGATATACCTGCTGAGTCATATACCTGAATGCACATCAACCTGTACCATCCTCTGTCCTCTGAGACTGCTGCTGTAACTCTAGGCACTACTGTCTGCTCTGTACCAATGATATAATGGCTACATCGGTCATCTCTCTGAGTGTCCTGAAACTCAGTCATGGCATGGGGAATACAACTGCTGTCCACAATCTGATAGTGATCCAATATAGATGCTCATCTCGGCATCTCAAATGCAAGGGAACTGGCTGAATAGTGTACTGGAATGAGAAAAATAATGTATGGTAGCCCGGCTACTATATATGTGATAACATCTGGCTCCGGCTGGGACAAGTGCTCTGCTGAAATGAGCGCTTGAGAACCTCAGAATCTCTGGTCTTCGAACTCTGCTACTCGAATCCACGATCCAGCACTCTACCATTTTATTTCCAGCTTTTATTCTTGCAACCTATTTTCTGCATTCACAAACATCAAAAATACCTCATGCCGCAAGTGTGGGAAAAATATAAAACCAACTGAAATAAAATCTATTCTATGTCAGAAATATAAATGCATGAAATATATAAGTGCAGAAAATAAATCAAACTACTAACATAATTTGCAAAATTTGAAATTTATTGTGCAGGAAAAGAAAAGTGACAGGTACTCAACTAGACTAAGAGCTTACAAAGGAGCTTAAAGATAAACTAGGTGCCAGACTCAATGGCTGAAAAACTAACTACTGCCCAAGTAGGCTTATTCAGTTCCTACCTACTCTAATCTAACCAGTCATCACAAATGCTAGGTAAAATCATAAATCCAGTGCAACCATTCATCGAACAAGTTAATAATTCTTCTTTGATTTTTGCTTAGAAAACGAGTCAGGATTAGATTAAGGATTAATGAAATTGATAGCACAACTTTCCTGACTTGTTCAAAAATTAAGAAAGGAGTTGAATGGTGCAAAATGAAATTATGCCAAGGGAAAGACTGATTACTGCAAACATTCTCCATCCAAGAATTGATAGGATCATAAAATTCATGCAGATGATTGTTTAAAATTGATGGAGGGAAAATACATGACATTTCATTTAATAAACTACTTTCCTCATTGACTTCTCTTATATATTCAATTTGATTCTCCTTGGGTTTGATGATCAAAAATTCACGTGGGGATAAATTAAAGCTTAAAAGACGGAAAATCAAAGTCAGACCTACTTGATGCTCAAAAATGGAGAAAATATGGAATTGATCTTTAAACACCTTTTCTAGCCACCAAGAATGATTGAGAACTTGACAACATACATTATGGTTCCAAAGTGACTGAAAAAAGGGACATGAAGTGCTTTTTCTCCAAACATGTAATCATGCTTATACTTCCTATTAAAAATTTCCAAGGCAAAAGATTGACCAGAGCCCCAATCCAAAGATGATTGAAAGAATTGGGAAAGGAGGGTGGATTGCAAATATGAAATTTCTCCCAAATGGATAGACAAGTTTGACCTTGGATTTTGATAATAGAAAATATTATTTATTCTAGGAATAATTTCAAACTTTTGATCAAATTCAATATTTACAATCTGAGGACAAGATTGACCATAACTATCTAACTCTAAGTTATCCTGATTAAAGATGAAAAAAGGAAAATTTAAAGATTCATTGTAAGAAGTGGAACAAAGATTAGAACACCTAGTATGATTTACTAATTATTCCTCATCTTGATATTGATCTTTTATTAATTCATCATTAAAATTATAAGAGGATAAGTGATCATTTTCATTTAATTGATCAGGGGTGAAATTAATAATTTCATTTAACATATCCTGATTATTTGCACAATGATCACCTGAAATCATCACTAGAGGATCTTGATCTATGTCCCTACTTTCTTCTTCTTCAGTAAGTTGATAAGGAATTGAATGATCATTAAAGACAAAATGACTAATGAGTTTCTCTGAGGGAGGAACTTCAGTAGACTTGTTAACTAAAAGCTCATCCTCAGAAATTCCCTTAGGATCAGGACTAGGGCTACCTAAAAAGTAATTTGAAAACTTATGGTTTGTACAATGATTAAAGATTTGACTTTCGATTGACTCAGAAGAAATTGGGCAGGAAAGGTCATCTCCGGATGTTGACAAATTACTTGATATTTGATTGTTAAATGATTCCACAATAGGATCGGAAAGGGGAAGGTTTTGATCTTGGATTTGATTCGAAAGATACATATCATCGAATTCACTTCCCCATTCTTCTAGGAATTTATTTTCGAACATGTCATAACCAGAAACGCTATTGGGTTTCAAATTCGAAAGCCAGAGACCAGCTCTTTCTTTGAAAGATGAAGCCAATAGTCTCATACACACATCCTCATGGGTTATGGATAACTCTTTAATAATTTCCCTAAAAAGTTCAAGGTGTCTTTTAGCAGAGATTTCATAACTTCCATCGAAAATAGGCAACCTTGCACATGCTTGATGAGGAATATGATGAGGATACCCAACAATTTTTGAAAAGTCAAAAACTTTTAAACGACCGAAAGTTCTAGGTCGCTCAGAAGCAGCCATGGATAATAATTTTTATTTTTTATTGTTTATTTTTTATATTTTTATAATTATTTTTAAAATCAAGAACCTGAAAACAAAATGATGCACCCCATGGGTTCTAGATAATGATAAGATCTGTCTTAGTGTTGTAAGGAGGTAAATGAGCTCGCTCCTCAGCGGAGTCACGATTGGGAGTCGCCAGGTAGATTTTAACTCTTCTACCAAGATATGTGTCGTTGTTTATGTAGGAGAGAGTGAGTAAAGACTACTAGCCCTATGCTTTCAATACCAAAATGTTGGGCAAAGAGAATGGGAGGGCTTTAAGAAAAGTATGTCGAACCGAGGTAAGCTATTGCCTTCCCCGGCAACGGCGCCAAAATGTTATGACCTAAGATGTAGTTACCCCTATGGATGGATCCAGTCATGGATGGCAATAGGGAAGGGCAACTCAAAAGGTGCAACCACGATCACCTCGACCTCCAATATATATGGTTGTCACGCCAGTCGAGGCAACCTTCGCTTTATGTTATCTAGCCCAGACAACAAAGGGGGAGACCCGATCTACTCCCGACAGGAGAGATCAAAACCAAAACACCAAATCAGGGTATTTCTAAGTGAAGTTAGGTATATGGTTTATCCTAGACCTTATAGGTTGAAGTCACAAGCCAAGTGAGGGGTTCAATGGGTATAGCTTTGGTTCATGGTTGATGTAAGAGTGACTTATAATGTTTGAAGTGAGATCTAGGGCTAGGGTACTAGTTCAATGTTGGAAAGTCCACTGCCTTGGGAACCGTGTCCAATGCAGGGTAGTTAAGGGTTGTATTGGGGCTAACTAGTACAGACGACAAGCTTGACCATGGTACATGATAGCTTCAAGGGTTTAGTTCACCATGCATAGGTCAAACCACAAGTCAATCCCACAATCTAGGAAAGTTAAATTAACTTGGAGAGAAACCAGTGCCTTGGGAATTGGGAAGTGGAGTCAAAGTAGGGTTGACTTGTAGTTTAGGACTCCTAGTACTCGAGACAGGTGGGCAATAGAGGTCTTGATGGATGAATGTATCTAGATCTAGGTTTGACCCAAGTGGACCACAATCCCTTAAAACAAGGAATGCAATCCCCAAGGCAAGATTTGACAAAGTGATAGTCTAGACCTAGGTTTTGAATTATTCCGGTTTTAAATCTCCAAAAATCTCAAGTACCCAGTTCCTGGAAGTGAGTCAACTCACTTCTCCAAGGTGGTGCGACTTTGCCCAAGGAAGCCTAAAAGTGGGGTTAGGTGGGTCAAAACAAGTCGGATGGCATCCAAACTTTAGATCCGGGTAGATCGGTCGGGTAGGAGTATGGATCTGTATTTTCGTGGTAATCCAACAGTTAGATCTTAGTAGATCTGAGTTTAAGGGTTCCAAGTGGTCCAAAATGGGGATTAAATCCCTTAAAATGTGGAATGGGGCCCACAAGGTAAATTTCAGGAAAGTGACAACCTCGGTGTATGTTATTGGATGTGTAGATGACGAATTAAGTGGAATCTCAAACACCCACCACCTAGATCTAGGTCAACTTGCTCAATCAGTGAAGTGCGCCTTGCTTGGGAGAAGCTAAGTTGGCATGGGAGGGGGGTCAAACGGAGGCCAATCCTCACCAAACTATAGATCCAGGATGCCGTGGATGCTATAGAGGTGGGTTTTCAATACTATGCCCAACAACCCACTAGATCTAAGTAGATATGAGAAAATGTAAAAATGGGGTTTTGATTAATTAGGGTTTTAAGTGTTTTTGACAATTGGATAGATCATGGAGATAGAACTTACCTTGAGATCATACCTGAGTGATGTGGATGAGATGCCTTGATGTTGAGGAAGATTCCCGCAGAGATCAAATGAGAGATTGTTGATTTGCTTGCCGATTTGATGCCCTAGCCCACAAGTGCGCCTTCCTCTACCTGTCAAACCAAGGAATGAAGATTCAATCAGTAAGATCAAGTATGGAAGAAATACAAGAGAAATGCAAATAGTAACATGAAATAGAAGGTCCTGGGACAGTAATACTCCCTGTTACCAACGAAGAGCTCCAAAGAAGAAGTAGGGAGAGTCTTCCCCTACCAATACCTCCTCCTCCAAGCAAATCGGCCTCCACCTGTAGATGCAAAATCATGGTACAAAGATATGGCAAACAAGATCTCCAATAACTCAGTGCAAAGGAAGAACCAACGAACGAACACCAAAAACATTCACCACAACAGTGGAGATAGATGCAATAATAATTTTCTATTCCAATAATCCAGAGCCAAAAGTCCCTTTACAGTGAGAGGCTCTCTCCTTTAAATAGGAAGGAGAGGCACCAAAACCCTAACCACTTTTTGAATGAGTGGCTAAGATTAAAAGATACAAATGTCTAATCAATGGTTGAGATGAGCTCAACAATAAAATACATGTATCACTAATAAAATATAATGTAAGTGGACAAAATCGCCCTATAAGAGGGGAATCCCACCAAATCATGATGACAAAATATCATAAGAGGCTTATGGTGGGTCCAAGGGGTAATTTTATCCCTCCTTGGTCAATCCCCATAGCACAATAACCAGAAAATAATCATGAATGTACCAAATCGTGCCTCCATAGTGAAGTCATGGTCCTCAAAAGACCTCAAAAAATCCTCAGAAAGTGCCATAAGTGATGAATGCGGGCCCCGATGAAGCTGAAACTGCTGGAGAAGGTGTGGAAGGTCCCGATCTATCATCACTGATCATCCCATGCCATAACTTTGCCTCAGTAGCCCAAATCGATTTCCTCAATAGCCATTTCTACCAATCCTGAAATGCCTCGGGAAGCGTGAAACTGCCCCAAACAGCCTCCTGGAGTGCTGGCGCTGTCAAGGTGAGGGCACCAGTGTGTCCGGAAGGGGGGTAATATGGTAAAAACAAGTGGCTGGACCACCCCCTCCATCATCAGCGCCCTAGGTCAACCGGATAAAAATCACATCTGCTCCGACAGGGCCTCCGACAGACCAAAACTGCACTAGGACAGCCTACTGAGGCTAAATCATCACTGTAAGTGCCCGGAACTGAAAACAAGCCGTCCCATTGGACTCAAAAGGTCCAAATCCATCCAAGATGTGTACTCATACACCATATGAATCTCTGCATGATCAAAATAAATATCCAATATACCGGATCAAGGCCAATAATAATGTGCTGTACATATACAAACACTGCTGTAACCCCAGAATCATCATCATAACCCTGTAGCTGCTGCATAGAGTCATCATGTATGTATACATAGACCATATATCATCTATCCATATCATCATAAGGTCCAACATCTCATGTCCCATGGTCCTCCATGGTCAAACTAGGTCTAACCAAGACCAAATATAACTCAGACCATCATCCAAGGCTGCTGCAAAGTATCAAGGTTAATACATGCTCTACAACTTATTCAAATAGCAATTATAACACAGAGTAATCATAACTGGTGATCTAAATCCAAATATATAGTGTCGTTAATTATTATTATTACTCAGACTAGACTTTCAGGATCATACTCACTTCATAGTTGTGATCAATTTGCTAGTGCAGGGTGAAGGCTAAATTAACTGGCTATGGCTAAGGGATGACTTGACTGACTTGACTTTGTGACACTTTGGCAAGGGAAAGGGAATACACCATAGTATATACTGAATGAGCAATTCCATAGCCTTGATCTATGTGTGTTTATAAACACATTGCATAGATTTACATTTTTCTTTAGGCTTTCTGCTGCAGGTGTGTTTTTAAGGCACTTGTTTACCTGAGCACTTCTAGGTGTGTCATGGACAGCTTGTTTACCTAGGTATTTATTTTCCAAAAGATATAACATTTTATTTTCATTGCCATGTTCATTTGGCATGCCTCTCATTCATGTGTGTTTAGAAACACATTGCATGAATGGGCTTTTCATACAAGATATAGCATTTCATTTTTCCAGATTTTGTATTCATGGCAGCACTAAAAGTTTCAGGTTTAGCCAACACAACTTAAGTGACAAGGGGAAATTCCAAGGAACTCCAACTCACCATAGGTAAGTTTTGTCACCAACTCAGAGCCGAGACACAATAAACAGGGAAGCTCATCCAATACAGAGGCTACAGTGGGGAAAAGTCCTCCATGCCACTAGTCAAGTAGTAAGTCAGGGTGATAATCTAAAAGGTAGGCCATGGATGGATGAAGACAATGAAATGATGGAGCCAACACTAGCAAGCCAAAGTATGGTGTAATGATCACCTCTATTCTCCCTAAGGAGGGTATGTACCAATGAGTATGAATAGTGAACTTCTAAGTCTGAGTAGGGACAATATAATATATATAATAGATCAACCAGGTCCATATATCTATATGATCGCCAGATCATGACACTAAGTGCTAAGACATGCTTATGAGAATAAGTATAAAAGCAAATTAACCGTAACACTATGATATACCTGCTGAGTCATATACCTGAATGCACATCAACCTATACCATCCTCTGTCCTCTGAGACTGCTGCTGTAACTCTGGGCACTACTGTCTGCTCTGTACCAATGATATAATGGCTACATCGGTCATCTCTCTGAGTGTCCTGGAACTCAGTCATGGCCTGGGGAATACAACTGCTGTCCACAATCTGATAGTGATCCAATATAGATGCTCATCTCGGCATCTCAAATGCAAGGGAACTGGTTGAATAGTGTACTGGAATGAGAAAAATAATGTATGGTAGCCCGGCTACTATATATGTGATAACAGGTCCAAAAAGAAATTATCGGATTTATCAACGAAAATGTCAACAAACATTGGCAATATATCGGCAAACTTAAAAAAAACACAAAATATTCATTTTTTTTCAATTTTCTAAACATCTAAAGCAACATGAACATCAAATAAACAAATTGCCACATGAATGTAGAAAAAAGCAGATATATATAAGATGTATAAGACCTATCACTAGACATCACACATAAAAAATGAATCGTATCCTGGATCTTGAGTCCTCGACTCATGAATCACCAAAAAAATACACTACCCATATATCTGACTCCCTCTGGCTGAGACTGTGGCTGTGAAACTGGTGGCTGTGAAACAAAAACTTGTGTTAAATGAACTTATGAACCATCATGTCAGTATCACAATGAAAGAAGAAAGGGGAGTTCAAAGTTTCAAACTTCAAAGAGAGAAATTCGATAGTTGAAAGGTTTCTCTTGGAGGATAAATCATAAAATATTAATGAAGGGGGTTTCCAGGTTTCTTTGTAATCATTTTAATTTTACAATCCAAGTGGCAAGATGCCAAGAACACAGGAGGGCCATGGGAACATTAAATAAATTAGATGAAGGGAATATGGCTTATAATTTGAAATTTTTATGGCTTATTACAAATTTACAATATCTTGTTACAAGATTACATATGATTTGGGTTTGATATGGCTTAAAATCAAGATGAAGGGGTTTGCAAGTATCCTTGTAATCATTTTAATTTTTAGTTTTTAAACTTACAAATTGGAATTTCAAACAATATGCATGCAGCATAACAGTTAGGGCATACCTTCTCCACAGGTTCAGCTTGGGTTGGCAAGTGGCAACAGCGTTCTCCCCCCACGGACCAGTGTTCTGCTACTTCCCCTCTTCCACAGGCGCCAACGTTCAAACTTCAAACCCTAACGCAGGTGACCCGTGGGCCATGACACTGTGACAAAAGTAGAACCCTAGCTCTCCTCCGGGTCCAACTTCCAACTCGCTCTCCTCCGGTTAAATTATGTTCGCACTTTGCACTCGCAAACACAGCAGCCCTAGCCAGAACGATGAAGACTAACCGCGATCCTGAACGATGGTTAAAACACCAAAAACGACATTTTCTTGACCCCGGATGACAGGCGATATTTTGGTATCGACTCGCGATTTTTCTGAAAATATCGCGAAAAATCATGATTTCATCGCCGTAAAAATCGCCGCGATTTTTTCCGATATTATCGGTGCGGGGGACACATCGCGATGTCAGCGATAAATTGCCCATTTTTGTAACACTAGTTGGAACCCATACTCCCTTTGTAGCGCCCTAGGATAACCAAATAAAAACTCATTTGCGCTGTCAGGCCATTTTATTATCACAAATCAGCATAAAAGTTACAATCTGAGTGAAATCTCGTCTGAGAGTGCCTGTAACTGAAATCTGAATGTCCCAATGGACTCGGAAGGTCAAAAAGTGCTAGAGATGAGTACCCATACACCCTCTGGCAACCTGTATAATCATCTGTAGTCTCAACCATACATGGACAATGTACAAATAATGGTCTGAACATAATAATAATCATAAACATATATATCAACCATCACATGAAACCTGTGTCCACTGTATGGAACCATCAAAGGTGTATCAAAAGACCATAAATCATCATCCTCGAACATCATTGGTCCAACTCATCTCAGATCCCTATGGTTGACTTGGTCAAACTAGGTTTGACCAAGTCAAGACTGATCAAAATATCACCCAGCCTAGAAATGCCTGATGCTGCAAGTACAAATGGTTAAGGTATCCTCTTTTAATCATTCTAATAGCAAGACTTAAAGTAGGAAGCATCATTTCACTGGCGGTTAATCAATAATTATATCAAATATAAGTTTAAATAATCATTTACTCAAAATAGAAACCTCAAGAATATACTCATTTTGTAAACGTGAACATTTTGCTAGCAAAGGGTGAGAGTGAAGAATGCAAGGCTAGGATAAGGGGATGACTTGACTGACTCGACATTGTGATACTTCGAATAAGGGAAAGGGAATACACACTTAATCATATGTCGGATAATAAACACACAGGGAATGGCAGTGTCTCACAAATGGAATAAGTTGTTTAGAGAGGTGCTTATTCAACCTTGGCAAATGTCTACAACTCACATCTAAGCTGAACCCGGCTTCGTGA
This sequence comes from Larix kaempferi, assembly GCA_027924585.1. Classification (NCBI taxonomy): domain Eukaryota; kingdom Viridiplantae; phylum Streptophyta; class Pinopsida; order Pinales; family Pinaceae; genus Larix; species Larix kaempferi. The sequence continues at coordinate 7,757,340 of BSBM01000015.1, forward strand.
GGATCTTTGCTAGAACCGTCGTAACTAGGTGCACAACTAACCGTAACTTGAGGTTCTAGGGAACACTTAGAATTAGCTGTCCCTTACTCCATCTCACATCCCAACCTGTAGGCTCCGTGAGGTATTTAATCATTACATTTAATTCATGGCCAACAGTCTTTGGATTTAACATACATTTAACCATTGCTTTTTAAGCTTTTAGGACCCTTTGAATTTTGCATGTGCTTAGAACCACAACTAATCGCAGCTTGCATCCAAGGTGCTTTAACATTTCAATTTCCATAGCCCTCTTTCATTGTGCTGAGAAGCACAATTTTAATTTGTTTCCATGGGCTTGCACAAAAGATAAGATAATAGTTTCCATATGCATGTAATGATGGTAGTACTATTTGCTTCAGGTTTAGCCAACACAACTCAAGCAACTAGGGGGATTATCCACAATCAGGACCAAACATCGGGGCAACCGACTAGAGTGATCGAGGTATCAAATCCAACTCACCTAAGCTCAGGAACCAACACCAGTGAGTTCTCCTGGCCCAGAAGGATTAAGGCTTCGGTAAGTTTTGTTTCCAACTCAAAGCTGAGACACAAACTAACAGGGATGCTATCCAACATAGAGGCAAAAGTGGGGAGGTCCTTCATATCATAGGTTGAGCTGTAAGTCAGGGTGAAAACCAAAGATGGGAGAGAGAACGAATGGATAAGGAAAGTGAAGGTGATGCCTAAGTTAGCAAGCCATAAATGGTGAGAATGGTCACGTCCACACTACAAAGAGGGTAAAACCAACGAGTATAAGCAGGAGCTTCTGGTTCTGAGTAATAAGACCATTTAGATAATCATTTACAACCATATCCATATTATACAGACACACACACAGATATATATATATATATATATATATATATATATATATATATATATATACTGCCAGATCATGACCACTAGATACTACATCAAGCTACTAAGATGACCAAAAGAGCAAGACAAATCATAACCAATGCACACTATATACCTGTTGGGCTATATACCTATACCTTCCATCTGGATCATCAATAACCACTGGAAACACTGTTGTTGAAACTTTGGGCACTGCACTACTCTGTATGGAATGAAAATGGTCATCTTGGTCATCAAATCTGAGGACATGAGGTTCAGTCTTGGCATAAGGTTCACTGCTGTCTGATCTGGGGCTACTCTGATATGTGAGTGATCAGCAAAAGTACTGCTCAGGTTGGTCTCATCAAAGCTGTGTAAAGGCCTAGCTCAAAAATATGCAATGAACTGCTCTGCAATCATGGTAGCCCGACTACTATGGATGTGATAACATCTGGATCCAGTTGGGACAAGTGCTCTAAGGGAGATAGTGCTTGAGAACCTCATAAATCTTTGGTCCCCAACACTAACTGCATCAATCTTCAATCCAACATCTGATTGATCTGCTTCATCTTTAAAATGTACCTATACCTACACACATGAAAGCAGACAATACCGAGCAGCATGTATGGGATAAAAATAAAATGCTAAAATAAAATTCTAATCTAGAACATAAATTTAAATGCATGAAAAGAAGATACTAATCTAACAACTAACATGTTTTATTTTTATTTTTATTTTATGCTGGAAAGCTTAGGAAGTAGCAAGATAACCAAACTCGAATAACTTAGAAAAAACTCAGAAGCCACTCAACACTCAGAAAAAAAAAACACTCAACACCTAGAAAAAGAAAGATACTCAAATCCTACTACTCAAGTGAGCTTATTCAAAAGCCTACCTACACTAAACAGGCAAGAGGAGTCCAATTCAGTCAACTCCCTCTGATTGATAGGTAGCATGATCTGCTGTATGGCTACCCATGACCATGAAAATACCCTCAGGCAATAATTCTCCCTCACCATAAGTGTTCCTGATACCATCCTCATAACTTTCAAGATGACCATCGTAAAATGGTTCCTGATATATCCTAACTAAGGATCCATCAGAGTTAGGAATAATAGCGTAAGATAAGTCCATTTGAAGATGACCCCCTAATCCAGCAAACCACTTTCTACATAAAAGCATTCTGTAGACTGGGGGTAAATCAATGACTACTATGTCCATAAGCATGGATATATCGGGGCATGAAAATAAGTCAGCTCTCAAGTTCTTAATTAAGCCAAAAACTTGCATTGGTCCTGAGTCTATTCCACACACATTCCCGTAAGGCCTAGTTATCTTTAATCCCATGGCTTCCATAACTTGTAATGGCATGACATTCATGGAAGCTCCAGAGTCCAACATACAATTGTGGAGAAGGAGGTCACCTACGTGAAGTGTAAGATAAAATGGCTGGTGACCACCGTTCTTCCTCTCATACAAGGCTGTTTGGATATTGATGGGAGGATACTCCTCATCTTCAACCATGGTGCTAGGTGCCAAGTTTGGAAGAGGTTGATCCTCACCATGCTTGGTGGTAGTCTCAGGGATACTCTCAAGAAATTCTACCACTTGCTCTTTAATGGAAGGGATTTTCATAAGTTCAGTCAGTGGAATATTATGCATAACCTGGTCCAATTCTTTCCCAATGTTGATGTCTAAGTCATACTCAGAGAGAATAGAAGTTGGCTCACTCACTGGGCTAGGCTGCTCACTATTTTTTCTCTCAATGAAAGGGGTAGGCTTTTGGCCATCCTTTCTGCTTTGATAAATCCTAATAGGAGCTTGGCCACTACTTTCAGGTTGCTCTATGGCAAAAAGAGGAAAATTAGGACTAGGACTTTCTTCATTCTCTTCTTCTTGATTTATTAAAATTCGTCCGAAGTCTTTGTTAAAATCTAAATTGTTGTCCCAATTAATGTTTCTTGGAGAATCCTGGGTATCTTCACTATGAGTGGGATACTCAGGATCATCCACGTTTTGCTCTTCTGACCAGTTAATTCTAGGAGGTTCAGGTGACGTTTGGCTCACAACGTTTCTTCTATTGTCATCATTATTAGGCCTCTTTTGAGGGTCCCAATAAGGTTTTGGGCTATAGGGTTGCCTATACCTTTCCGCTTCTTTGTTCTTAGCTATATTCCTAGTCAGGAGAGTTAAGTTTTTCATCATTTCTTGCATGCTTTCCATCATATCGTTGGAATTTTTTATCGGTTCTTTTCCTTTTCTAGCTTTGGACTCATATCTAGAGGACGAAGCACTGATTGAATAAAAAACAAATTGCTTCCCCATAGAGGCAGCATTTGCTTCAGCCCTTCTAGCATTTTCCTGAGCTTCTTTGAGGTCTTTAGGGTCTTTGTATTTGAGATGGTCGCCAAGGTAACCTTCAAATGAATTGAGGTAATGAATCAACACAGCTTGTTCTTTAGGCCTAATATGATCAGGGATATTGGCCACTATTCTATCAAATCGGAGGTTGAATTCATGGACCGAGTCGTTTTCTTTCTTTTTAATTTCAAAAAGTTGGTTTAAAAGAAAACGTTCGTCTAACTTGACTGAACACTCATGTTTATGTTTTTCAACAAAGTCATCATATCCCGTGACTGATGATGCAGGTAAATGGTCAAACCATTTACGAGCATCACCCTCCAGGGATGCAAACAGATCCCTCATGTAAACATCTTTTCTTTCTGCCCCATAAGCTTCCATATGAGCCCAGACAGCCTCGATGTGGTCCTCAATGGAGGTCGCACAATTTCCATGAAATTTAAAAATCTTTTCAAAATATTTGTCGAGCATGTCATGAGGTGAACCAGGGATTTGAGAATAATCGAAAGGTGAAGCTTTGGCTTTGTGCCCAAATCTACAAACAACAAGAGGGTTATTTTGAGGATTATTTCCTGGAGGAGTTTGATTTGTTCCTGCCATTGGATTTACTTGATGAGACAGGGATGCAGGAGGAACTAGAATAGTTGAAGGGGATCCCAAGAAACAGTTTGGGAGAATCAAAAGAATTCATGATTTTCCAAAAGAAATTAGATGATTGGGCTTTGGGATCTCTTCGATGATATGTAAGCGGGGTTCCTTCTAACTGATTCGTGTTAACCCTACTTCTGAGATCGTAATGATGCCTATGAGGTCCTTCCTTAGCGGAGTCATGATTGGGAGTCACCGGGTAAACTTTAACTCTTGTCTATCGAAAGATATGTCATGTAAAAAGCGAGGAGAGATGAGTGAAATGAGATGGTTATGTGTGATTTAAAAATGTAAGTGATAACCATCCAAGTTACAAGACCGGATGCGATAAGATATAAGCTACGCACGGACACTCGCAGACACCTGAGGTAAGCCTCTACCTACCTGGCAGCGGCGCCAAAAATGTTATCACACAACTTGTAGTTGTCCCAAAAGGTGATCCTATCCAGGATGGTAGAGGTGTTGGACAACCAAAGAGGTGACCCAAGAGAGCCACGATTCCCAAGGATAAATGGTTGTCACGCTAATCGAGGCACTCTTCACTTTAGATGAAGCAAATGCAAGACCAAGGGGGAGACCCTAGCTAACCAAAAGAGGCTAGCGAGCCTACTCTAAACCTTCTAGGGAAATGTGAAGTTAAAAGAGAGAGAGAGAGAGAGATCAAGTGTAAGTGGATCTAGCTCTAGGGAATATAAGTGGACAAATGGAGTTAGGGCTTGGTTGAGGAGGCTTAGAGAAGGGATAAATACTCAACCATGAAATGAATATGCCATTTATGAGATTAAATAAGCAGATCTAGATAGATCTAATGGCAATCTAAAAGACCCAAGTGGGGCCCACCCTTAAATTAAGGAAAATGGGTGAAATGCGGCCCACAAAGTGAGTGGCTAAGCTATAGATCTGAAAGTTTAAATGGCAAAGTAGCAACACCAAGATGATAGATCTGGAAAAAAGACTAAAAACCCACAAGTGCGACCTCCCCTTGAGACAACCAGTGCCTTAGATCGAGGGGTAAATGGAGTCCGATTACAACCAAATTTGGTCTCTAAGGTTCATTAATTAATTAAGAGGTGGGTTTTAGTTATTAAGCCCAAATTATCGCCAGATCTATGAAACTAGGGTTTTAATCAATGAGGGTTTGAAGAGACCAATGGGTAAAATGCATGAAAACCAATACATACCTTGTAGATCTTACCTCAGAAGCTTGCGGTCGCCTTGCAAATTGATAATCTTCCCGAAGTGAGGCAATCGAGACTGAGATCCAGCTTCCCCAAGTAGAATCGCTATCCTTCAAAGATGACCAATGCGCACTTCCCTGCCAAAAAAGATCTATAGTAAGAATCGATCAAGCATGAAAGAAACTATACAGGAGAAAAGATGAAACAAGTAGCATCAAGATGTCCAACAGATACAATAAAGATACTCCCTGAGACAAAGGTTGATCTGAGAGAGAGATATGGGGTTTCCCCACAATAGCGCCCTCTTGAATTCGCCCTCCTCTTCTACCACACAACCTCCCTGCAAAAACTCAAGCAATCAGGGGGATTATCCACAATCAGGACCAAACATCGGGGCAACCGACTAGAGTGATCGAGGTATCAAATCCAACTCAGAGCTGAGACACAAACTAACAGGGATGTTATCCAACATAGAGGCAAAAGTGGGGAGGTCCTTCATATTACAGGATGAGCTGTAAGTCAGGGTGAAAACCAAAGATGGGAGAGAGAATGGATGGATGGGGAAAGTGAAGGTGATGCCTAAGCTAGCAAGCCATAAATGCTGGGAATGATCACGTCCACAATACTAAGAGGGTAAAACCACGGAGTATAAACATGAGCTTCTGGTTCTGAGTAATAAGACCATTTAGATAATCATTTACAACCATATCTATATTATACACATATATATATACCACCACATCATGACCACTCGATACTAAGTCAAGCTACTAAGATGAGCAAAAGAGCAAGACAAATCATAACCAATGCACACTATATACCTGTTGGGCCATATACCTATACCTTCCATCTGGATCATCAATAACGACTATAAACACTGTTGTTGAAACTCTGGGCACTGCACTGCTCTGTATCAATGTTGCACAACTCAGACTCGGCAAAGACTCGGCTAGCATGTGACTAGCTGACTCGGGAAAAACCTGGGACAGGCTTGGCAAGACTTGGCATATAGGAAAAGACTTAAAATATGGTAAATTTGGGCACAAAAAAGAGGTTAATGGCATTTCAAATCTTGAAGTTGAAACTTGATGACAGTCCTCCATTCTAATTCAAACGTTGTGATGAGATTCTAATAAAATTCGTTCATATCAATATTATTAAAACATAAATTATATTTTATTACATTTATTTATTAACCTATCATATATAATTATATATAAATATAAATTATATTTAATAGCTCGTACATATATTAAAAATAAATAGCACTTAATATATATATAATAAATAACATTTAATAAATAATATATCAAAATTTATAACATAATACAATGTATAAAACCTATGTATAATAAATAATATATCATAATTTATAACATAATAGTTAATACAATGTATAAAACATATGAACATCGAAGAAAATAATATATATATATATCGATCACAATTTCTTGGCCGTTGAATGCCATCAATCACTATTCTATCTACGCTGACTGTCGTCAGACACTATTCTATGGCCGCAGACTGTCGCTGATCACCATTAAATGTCCATCGACTGCCACCATTCCTTGTTGCGAATCAAAGGGATAGAGGGAAATAATAGACCTGCCTGCGATCGATTACCATCCACCGTTGATCACAATTAATCCGAGGAGAGAAGAGATGCTAAAAATAATGAATAATGAAGCACCGGAAACCCAGCGCAACGAACTCTATATTAAAAATCAACGAATTTGCCTCCATTTGCGTGGTTTTTATTTTTCCTTTGTTTGCCGAGCCTGAGCGATTCATTGCGATTTAGGGAGAGTACGGCGATTTTGATGAGTATGACGAGTTCAAGGCTGAGTCTTCTGCGAGTGCTCATTGTGGACGTTGACTCATCCCGACTCGCGAGTGGTGCTTCATTGCTCTGTATGGAATGGAAATGGTCATCTCGGTCATCAAATCTGAGGACATGAGGTTCAGTCTTGGCATAAGGTTCACTGTTGTCTAATCTAGGGCTGCTCTGATATGTGAGTGATCATTAAAAGTATTGCTCATCATAGGCTGATCTCATCAAAACTGTGTAAAGGCCTAGCTCAAAAATATGCAATGAACTGCTCTGCAATCATGGTAGCCCGGCTACTATGGATGTGATAACAAGACTGCAAGGCAATGGCCACACCAATGGCATCGAACTTGAAGTTGTTGTGTGATGCTTCATCAGAGACAGTTGATGCCACAATGTACAGGCAAATGATTGGTTCGTTGATGTACTTGATGAACATGAGGCCAAACATATGCTTTGCTATGAAGACCCTGAACCAGTTCTTGACGGATCCAAGACATGTTCACATGATTGCTGCAAAGCATATATTAAGGTACCTGTTATCACATAAACTGTAGTTACCCCTATGGATGTATCCACTCATGGATGGCAATAGGGAAGGGCAACTCAAAAGGTGCAACCACGATCACCTCGACCTCCAATAGATGGTTGTCACGCCAGTCGAGGCAGCCTTCACTTTATGTTATCTAGCACAGACAACAAAGGGGGAGACCCGATCTACTCCCGAAAGGAGAGATCAAAACCAAGACACCAAATCAAGTTAATTCTAAGTGAAGTAAGGTGTATGGTTTATCCTAGACCTTAGGATGAAGTCACAAGACAAGTGAGGGGTTCAATGAGTATAGCTTTGGTTCATTATTGATGTGAAAGTGACTTATGATTTGTGAAATAGGATCCAGGATTTATGTACTAGTTCAATGTGAGAAAATCCACTGCTTTGGGAACCGTGTCCAATGCAGGGTAGTTTAAGGGTTGAATTGGGGCAAACTAGTACAAGTGACAAGCTTGATCATGATACATAATGACATCAAAGGGTTTAGTTCACCACACAAGGGTCAAACCACAAGTTAATCCAACAATCTAGGAAAGTCCAATTGACTTGGAGAGAGACTAGTAACTTGGGAATTGGGATAATGGAGTCAAAGTGTAGTTTAACTTGTGATTGATAACTCCTATTGTATGAGACAAGTGGGCAATTAAAGATTTGATGGATGAATGAGTCTAGATCTAGAGATTCAAAGTTTGACCTAAGTGGACCACAATCCCTTAAAACAAGGAATCCTATCCCCAAGGCAATATTTGATGAAGTGACCAACTAGAACTAGGTTTTGAATTATGCCCGTTCCAAATCCACTAAAATCTCAAGTACCCACATCCTAGAAGTGGACCAACTCACTTCTCCAAGGTGGTGCGACTTTACCCAAGGAGGCTAAAAAGTGGGATAAATGAATCAAGACAAGTCCAATGGTATCCAAACTTTAGATCCAAGTAGTTTAAGCAAATGAGAGTATGGATCTATAATTTCACGGCAATCCGATGGCTAGATCTTACTAGATCTGAGTTTAAAGATACCAAGTGGTCCAAAATGGGGATTAAATCCCTTAAAATGTGGAGTAGGGCCCACCAGGTAGAAATCAGAAAAGTGACAATCTGGGGGTAGATTATTGGATGTGTAGATCATAAATCAAGTGGGATTTCAACTACCCACGTACAAGATCTAGGTCAACCCACCCAAACTAGGAAGTGCGCCCTTGCTTGGAGAGGCTAAGTGCCTTGGGAAGAGGGTCAAATGGAGGCCAATCCTCACCAAACTATAGATCCGGGATGAAGTGGATACTATAGAGGTGGGTTTTAAAAATCCTACCCAAGAAGCCACTAGATCTTAGTAGATCTGAAAAAATGTAAAAATGGGGGTTTTGATTAATTAGGGTTTTAAATGTTTTAGACAAGTGGATAGATCATTGAGATAGAACTTACCTTGAGATCATACCTGAGTGATGAAGAGAGATGCTTTGATGTTGAGGAAGATTACCGCAGAGATCAAATGAGAGATTGTTGATTTTGCTTGCCAAATTGATGCCCTAGCCCACAAGTGCGCCCTCCTCTACCTGTCAATCCAAGGAAAATCGATTTCAATCAGAGAGGTCAAGTATGGAGGAAATACAAGTAAAATGCAATGATAACATAGAATAGAAGGTCCTGGGACAGTAATACTCCCTGTTACCAACGAAGATATCCAAAGAAGAAGTAGGGAGAGTCTTCCCCTACCAATACTTCCTCCTCAAAGCAAATCGGTCTCCACCTGTAGATGCAAAAACGTGGTACGAAAGATATGGCAAACAACATCTCCAATAACTCAGTGCAAAGGAATAACAAACGAACGAACACCAAAAACATTCACCACAACACTGGAGATAGATGCAATAATAATTTTCTATTCCAATAATCCAGAGCCACAAGTCCCTTTACAATGAGAAGCTCTCTCCTTTAAATAGGAAGGAGAGGCATCAAAATCCTAACCACGTTTTGAATGAGTGGCTAAGATTAAAAGATACAAATGTCTAATCAATGGTTGAAATGAGCTCAACAATAAAATACATGGATCACTCATAAAATATAACATAAGTGGACAAAATCGCCCTACAAGAGGGGAATCCAACCATATCATGATGACAAAATATAATAAGAAGCCTATGGTGGGTCCAAGGGGTAATTTTAACCACCCTTGGTCAATCCCCATAGCACAATAATAATAAAATAGTCATCAATATACCAAATCGTGTCTCTATGGACAAATTGTAGGCTTCAAAAAACCTCAGAAATCATCAGAAAGTGTCATCAGTGATGGATGCAGGTCCCGATGAAGCTGAAACTGCTGGAGGAGGTGTGGAAGACATCAACCCATCATCATTGATCATCCCATGCCAAGACATTGCCTCAGTAGCCCAAATCGAATTCCTCAATAGTCATTTCTACCAATCTTGAAATGCCTCGGGAAGCGTGAAACTGCCCCAAACTGCCTCCTGGAGTGCCTGCGCTGTCAAGGTGAGGGCACCAATGTGTCTAGAATGGGGTAATATGGTAAAAACAAGTGGCTGGACCACCCCCTCCAAGCACAGCGCCCTAGGTCAACCGGATAAAAATCACATCTGCTCTGACAGGGTCTCCGACAGACCAAAACTGCACTGGGTTAGCCTACTGAGGCTCAATCATCACTGTAAGTGCCCGGAACTAAAAACAAACTGTCCCATTGAACTCAGAAGGTCCAAATCCATCCAAGATGTGTACTCATACACCATATGAGTCTCTGTACGATCATAAAATATATCCAATATACCGAAATAGGTGAAATAATAATAATCTGTAAATGATCAAATAATGCTGTAAAACATGAATCATCATCATAACCCTGTCTCTATTGCATAGAATCATCATGTACATGTACATAGACCATATATCATCTATCCATATCATCACAAGGTCCAAACATCTCATGTCCTATGGTTGACCTTGGTCAAACTAGGTTTGACCAAGTCAACATGACCAAATATAACTCAGACCACCATCATAAGCTGCTGCAAAGTGTCATAGGTTAATGCATGCTCTACAACTTATTCAAATAACAATTATAACACAAAGTAATCATTACTGGCGATCTAAATCCAAATATATAATGTCATTAATTATTATTATTACTCAGACTAGACTTTCAAGATCATACTCACTTCATAGCCGTGATCAATTTGCTAGTGAAGGGTGAAGGCTAAAATAACTGGCTAGGCTAAGGGATGACTTGACTGACTTAACATTGTGACACTTTAGCAAAGGGAAAGGGAATACACACCATAGTATATACTGAATGAGCAACAACACCGAGAATGGCGATGTCTCACAAATGGATAAGTTGTTTAAAGAAGGTTTATTCACCTTTAACAGATGCGTACAATCCATAATACAAATGAGGCCAGCAATAATTTAGATATAGCATTTAAGTTCCATTGCTTTTTGGGCCTGAAGTTTCCATAGCTTTTGATCTATGTGTGTTTATAAACACATTGCATAGATTTACATTTATTTTAGGCTTTGTGTTGCAGGTGTGTTTTTAAGGCACTTGTTTACCTGAGCACTTCTAGGTGTGTCACAGACAACTTGTTTACCTAGGTATTTATTTCACAAAAGATATAACATTTATTTTCATGGCCACTTTCATTTGGCATGCCTTTCATTCATGTGTGTTTAGAAACACATTGCATGAACGGGCTTTTCATACAAGATATAGCATTTCATTTTTCCAAATTTTATATTCATGGCAGCACTAAAAGTTTCAAGTTTAGCCAACACAACTTTAGTGACTAGGGGGAATCACAAGGAACTCCAACTCACCATAGGTAAGTTTTGTCACCAACTCAGAGCCGAGACACAATAAACAGGGAAGCTCATCCAATACAGAGGCTACAGTGGGGAAAAGGTCCTCCATGTCACTAGTCAAGTAGTAAGTCAGGGTGATAAACTAAAAGGTAGGCAATGGATGGATGAAGACAATGAATAATGGAGCCAACACTAGCAAGCCAAGGTATGGTGGAATGATCACCTCTATTCTCCCTAAGGATGGTAAAACCAATGAGTATGAATAGTGAACTTCTAAGTCTGAGTAGGGACAATATAGTATATATAATAAGATCAACTAGGTACACATATCTATATGATCGCCAGATCATGACACTAGGTGCTAAGACATGCTATAAGAATAAATATAAAAGCAATATAACCACAACACTATGATATACCTGTTGAGTCATATACCTGAATGCTCATCCTCTGAACCATCATCTGTCCTCTGAAACTGCTACTGTAACTCTGGGCACTACTGACTGCTCTGTACAAATGGTATAATGGCTACATCGGTCATCTCTCTGAGTGTCCTGAGACTCAGTCATGGCATGGGGAGTATATATACTGCTGTCCAAAATCTGATAGTGATCCAATATAGATGCTCATCTCAGCATCTCAATGTAAGGGAACTGGCTGAATAGTGTACTGGAATCAGAAAAATAATGTATGGTAGCCCGACTACTATATATGTGATAACATCTGGCTCCGGCTGGGACAAGTGCTCTGCTGAAATGAGCGCTTGAGAACCTCAGAATCTCTGGTCCTCGAACTCTGTTACTCGAATCCTCGATCCAACACTCTACCATTTTGCTTCCAGCTTTTATTTTATTTTGCACTTATTTCTGCATTCACAAACATCGAAATACCTCATGCAGCATGTATGGGAAAAATATAAAATCCAACTGAAATAAAATCTATTCTATGACAGAAATATAAATGCATGAAATATAAATGCAGAAAGTAAATTTAAGCTACTAACATAACTTGCAAAATTTGAAATTTATTGTGCAGGAAAAAGAAAATGACAGGTACTCAGTTAAACTAGGAGCTTACAAAGGAGCTTAGGAAAAGAAAAACAAAAAGGTGCCAGACTCAATGGCTGAAAAGACTAACTACTGCCCAAGTAGGCTTATTTGGTTTCCTACCTACTCTAATCTAACCAGTCATCACAAATGCTAGGTAAAATCATAAATCCAATGCAACCATTAATCAAACATATTAATGATTCTTCTTTGATTTCTGGTAATGAAACAAGTCATAATTGGATTAAAGATCAGAGAATTTGATAATGCAATCTTCCAGGTTTGTTCAAAAATTGAATAAAGGTTTGAATGGTGCAAAATGAAATCATGCCAAGGAAAAGATTGACTGATGCAAACATCCTCCATCCAAGAATTGATAGGATCATAAAATTTATGCAAGTTATTGCTTAAGATTGATGGAGGAAAAATATAAGGCTTGTAACTTAATTCTTTTTCACAGAACATAACTTCCTCATTTACTTCTCTTACATATTCAATTTGGTTCTCCCTGGGATTAATGATCAAATAGAAACCAAGTGGGGATAACTTAAAGTTTAAAGGACGGAAAAACAAAGTCAAACCCACTTGATGCTCAAGAATGGAGAAAAAATGGAATTGATCTTTAAACACCTTTCCTAGCCACCAAGAGTGATTGATAACTTGACAACAAGCATTATGGTTCCAAAGTGACCGAAAAGGGGAATGAAGTGTTTTTTCTCCAAACATGTAATCATGCATATACTTCCTTCTGAAAATTCCAAAGGCAAAAGATTGACTATAACACCAACCCAAAGATGATTGAAAGAGTTGGGAAGGGAGGGTGGATTGCAAATATGAAAATTCTCCCAAATGGATAGACAAGTTTGACCTTAGATTTTGACAAAAGAAGACACTCTTTACTCTAGGAATTATTTCAAGCTTTTGATCAAGTTTAATATTTACAATCTGAGGACAAGATTGACCATAGTTGTCTAACTCTAAGCTATCTTGACTAAGGATAAAAAAAGGAAAATTTAAAGATTCATTGTAAGCAGTGGAGCAAAGATTAGAATATCTAGTATGATTCACTAATTCATCCTAACCTTGAGATTGACTTATTGATTCATCATTAAATTCATACGAGGATAAATGATCATTTTTATTCAATTTATCAGGGATAAAATTAACAAGCTCATCTAAAACATCCTGATTATTTGCACAATGATCATGTGAAAGCACTACTAAATGATCTTGGTTAATGTCTCCACTTTCTTCTTCTTCAGTAAAAGTTGATAAGGAATTGAATGATCACTAAAGACAGAATGACTAATGAGTCTCTCTGAGGGAGGAACATCAGTAGACCTGTTAACTAAGAGCTCATCCTCAGAGATTCCCTCAGGATCAGGACTAGGGCCACCTAAAAAACAATTTGAAAACTTATGGTTTGTACAATGATTAAAGATTTGACTTTCGATTGACTCAAAAGTAGAGGACTTATCATCAGAAGAAATTGGGTAGGAAAGGTCATCTCCGGATGTTGACAAATCACTTGATATTTGATTGTTAAATGATTCCACAATAGGATCGGAAAGGGGAAGGTTTTGATCTTGGATTTGATTTGAAAGATACATATCATCGAATTCACTTCCCCATTCTTCTAGGAATTTATTTTCAAACATGTCATAACCAGAAATGCTATTTGGGATTCAAATTCGAAAGCCAAAGTCCAGCTCTTTCTTTGAAAGATGAAGCCAATAGTCTCATACACACATCCTCATGGGTTATGGATAATTCTTTAATAATTTCCCTAAAAAGTTCAAGGTGTCTTTTAGCAGAGGTTTCATAAATTCCATCGAAAATAGGCAACCTTGCACATGCTTGATGAGGAATATGATGAGGATACCCAACAATTTTTGAAGAGTCAAAAAATTTTAAACGACCGAAAGTTCTAGGTCGCTCAGTGGCAGCCATGGATAATTTTTTTATTTTTTTTATTTTTTTATATTTTTATATTTATTTTTAAATTCAAGAGCCTGAAAACAAAATGATGGACCCCATGGGTTCTAGATAATGATAGGATCTGTCTTAATTTTAATATTGTAAGGATGCAAATGAGCTCGCTCCTCAGCGGAGTCACAATTTGGAGTCGCTAGGTAGATTTTTTAAACTCTTCTACCAAGATATGTGTCGTTGTATATGCAACAGACAGTGAGTAATGACTACTATATTGATCCAAGGTAAGCCTATGCCTTCTCTAGCGCCAAAACGTTAGGCAAAAAGAACGGGAGTAGAGTTTTAGGAAATATATGTCGAACCAGAGTAAGCCTATGCCCTCCCTGGCAATGGCGCCAAAATGTTAGGCAAAGAGAACGGGAGGGCTTTAAGAAATGTATGTCGAACCAGGGTAAGCTATTGCCTCCCCGGCAACAGCGCCAAATGTTATCACCTAAACTGTAGTTACCCCTATGGATGTATCCACTCATGGATGGCAATAGGGAAAGGCAACTCAAAAGGTGCAACCACGATCATCTCGACCTCCAATAGATGGTTGTCACGCCAGTCGAGGCAGCCTTCACTTTATGTTATCTAGCCCAGACAACAAAGGAGGAGACCCGATCTACTCCCGACAGGAGAGATCAAAACCAAGACACCAAATCAAGTTAATTCTAAGTGAAGTAAGGTGTATGGTTTATCCTAGACCTTAGGATGAAGTCACAAGACAAGTGAGGGGTTCAATGAGTATAGCTTTGGTTCATTATTGATGTGAAAGTGACTTATGATTTGTGAAATAAGATCCAGGATTTATGCACTAGTTCAATGTGACAAAATCCACTGCTTTGGGAACCGTGTCCAATGCAGGGTAGTTTAAAGGTTGAATTGGGGCTAACTAGTACAAGTGACAATCTTGATCATGATACATGATGACATCAAAGGGTTTAGTTCACCACACAAGGGTCAAACCACAAGTTAATCAAACAATCTAGGAAAGTCGAATTGACTTGGAGAGAGACCAGTGCCTTGGGAATTGGGATAATGGAGTCAAAGTGTAGTTTAACTTGTGATTGATAACTCCTATTGTATGAGACAAGTGGGCAATTAAAGGTTTGATGGATGAATGAGTCTAGATCTAGAGATTCAAGGTTTGACCTAAGTGGACCACAATCCCTTCAAACAAGGAATGATATCCCCAAGGCAATATTTGATGAAGTGACCAACTAGACCTAGGTTTTGAATTATGCCCATTCCAAATCCACTAAAATCTCAAGTACCCACATCCTAGAAGTGGACCAACTCACTTCTCCAAGGTGGTGTGACTTTACCCAAGGAGGCTAAAAAGTGGGATAAATGAATCAAGACAAGTCCAATGGCATCCAAACTTTAGATCCAAGTAGTTTAAGCAAGTGAGAGTATGGATCTATAATTTCACGACAATCCGATGGCTAGATCTTACTAGATCTGAGTTTAAAGATACCAAGTGGTCCAAAATGGGGATTAAATCCCTTAAAATGTGGAATAGGGCCCACCAAGTAGAAATCAGAAAAGTGACAATCTGGCGGTAGGTTATTGGATGTGTAGATCATGAATCAAGTGGGATCTCAACTACCCACGTACTAGATCTAGGTCAACCCACCCAAACTAGGAAGTGCGCCCTTGCTTGGAGAGGCTAAGTGCCTTGGGAAGAGGGTCGAATGGAGGCCAATCCTCACCAAATTATAGATCCGGGATGCCGTGGATACTATAGAGGTGGGTTTTAAAAATCTTACACTTACCCAAGAAGCCACTAGATCTTAGTAGATCTGAAAAAATGTAAAAATGGGGGTTTTGATTAATTAGGGTTTTAAATGTTTTAGACAAGTGGATAGATCATGGAGATAGAACTTACTTTGAAATCATACCTGAGTGATGAAGAGAGATGCTTTGATGTTGAGGAAGATTCCCGCAAAGATCAAATGAGAGATTGTTGATTTTGCTTGCCAAATTGATGCCCTAGCCCACAAGTGCGCCCTCCTCTACCTGTCAATCCAAGGAAAATCGATTTCAATCAGAGAGGTCA
Source organism: Larix kaempferi (assembly GCA_027924585.1). NCBI lineage: Eukaryota > Viridiplantae > Streptophyta > Pinopsida > Pinales > Pinaceae > Larix > Larix kaempferi. Next base: position 7,773,678 of record BSBM01000015.1, read on the forward strand.
AGCATGGAGGAAATACAAGTAAAATGCAATGATAACATAGAATAGAAGGTCCTGGGACAGTAATACTCCCTGCTACCAACGAAGAGATCCAAAGAAGAAGTAGGGAGAGTCTTCCCCTACCAATACTTCCTCCTCAAAGCAAATCGACCTCCACCTGTAGATGCAAAAACGTGGTACAAAAGATATGGCAAACAACATCTCCAATAACTCAGTGCAAAGGAAGAACCAACAAACGAACACCAAAAACATTCACCACAACACTTGAGATAGATGCAATAATAATTTTCTATTCCAATAATCCAGAGAAACAAGTCCCTTTACAATGAGAAGCTCTCTCCTTTAAATAGGAAGGAGAGGCATCAAAATCCTTACCACTTTTTGAATGAGTGGCTAAGATTAAAAGATACAAATGTCTAATCAATGGTTGAGATGAGCTCAACAATAAAAAACATGGATCACTCATAAAATATAACATAAGTGGACAAAATCGCCCTAGAAGAGGGGAATCCCACCATATCATGATGACAAAATATAATAAGAAGCCTATGGTGGGTACAAGGGGTAATTTAAACCACCCTTGGTCAATACCCATAGCACAATAATAATAAAATAGTCATCAATATACCAAATCGTGCCTCTATGGACAAATCGTAGGCCTCAAAAAACCTCAAAAATCATCAGAAAGTGTCATAAGTAATGGATGCGGGTCCCGATGAAGCTGAAACCGCTGGAGGAGGTGTGGAAGACATCAACCCATCATCACTGATCATCCCATGCCAAGACATTGCCTCAGTAGCCCAAATCGAATTCCTCAATAGCCATTTCTACCAATCCTGAAATGCCTCGGGAAGCGTGAAACTACCCCAAACTGCCTCCTGGAGTGTCTGCGTTGTCAAGGTGAGGGCACCAGTGTGTCCGGGAGGGGGGGTAATATGGTAAAAACAAGTGGCTGGACCACCCCGTCCAAGCACAACGCCCTAGGTCAACCGGATAAAAATCACATCTACTCTGACAGGGTCTCCGACAGACCAAAACTACACTGGGTTAGCCTACTGAAGCTCAATCATCACTGTAAGTGCCCAGAATTGAAAACAAACTGTCCCATTGGACTCAGAAGGTCCAAATCCATCCAAGATGTGTACTCATACACCATATGAGTCTCTGTATGATCATAAAATATATCCAATATACCGGAACAGGTGAAATAATAATAATCTGTAAATGATCAAATAATACTGTAAACCATGAATCATCATCATAACCCTGTATCTACTGCATAGAATCATCATGTACATGTACATAGACCATATATCATCTATCCATATCATCACAAGGTCCAAACATGTCATGTCCTATGGTTGACCTTGGTCAAACTAGGTTTGACCAAGTCAACATGACCAAATATAACTCAAACCACCATCATAAGCTACTGCAGAGTGTCATAGGTTAATGCATGCTCTACAACTTATTCAAATAATAATTATAACACAAAGTAATCATTACTGGCGATCTAAATCCAAATATATAATGTCATTAATTATTTTTATTACTCAAACTAGACTTTCAAGATCATACTCACTTCATAGCCGTGATCAATTTGCTAGTGAAGGGTGAAGGCTAAAATAACTGGCTAGGCTAAGGGATGACTTGACTGACTTAACATTGTGACACTTTAGCAAAGGGAAAGGAATACACACCATAGTATATACTGACTGAGCAACAACACCGAGAATGGCGATGTCTCACAAATGGATAAGTTGTTTAAAGAAGGATTATTCACCTTTAACAGATGCGCATAATCCATAATACAAATGAGGCCAGCAATAATTTAGATATAGCATTTAAGTTCCATTGCTTTTTGGGCCTGAAGTTTCCATAGCCTTTGATCTATGTGTGTTTATAAACACATTGCATAGATTTACATTTATTTTAGGCTTTGTGCTGCAGGTGTGTTTTTAAGGCACTTGTTTACCTGAGCACTTCTAGGTGTGTCACAGACAACTTGTTTACCTAGGTATTTATTTCACAAAAGATATAACATTTATTTTCATGGCCACTTTCATTTGGCATGCCTTTCATTCATGTGTGTTTAGAAACACATTGCATGAACGGGCTTTTCATACAAGATATAGCATTTCATTTTTCCAGATTTTGTATTCATGGCAGCACTAAAAGTTTCAGGTTTAGCCAACACAACTTTAGTGACTAGGGGGAATTCACAAGGAACTCCAACTCACCATAGGTAAGTTTTGTCACCAACTCAGAGCCGAGACACAATAAACAGGGAAGCTCATCCAATACAGAGGCTACAGTGGGTAAAAGGTCCTCCATGTTACTAGTCAAGTAGTAAGTCAGGGTGATAAACTAAAAGGTAGGCAATGGATGGATGAAGACAATGAATAATGGAGCCAACACTAGCAAGCCAAGGTATGGTGGAATGATCACCTCTTTTCTCCCTAAGGAGGGTAAAACCAATGAGTATGAATAGTGAACTTCTAAGTCTGAGTAGGGACAATATAGTATATATAATAAGATCAACGAGGTCCACATATCTATGTGATCGCCAGATCATGACACTAGGTGCTAAGACATGCTATAAGAATAAATATAAAAGCAATATAACCACAACACTATGATATACCTGTTGAGTCATATACCTGAATGCTCATCCTCTGAACCATCATCTGTCCTCTGAAACTGCTGCTGTAACTCTGGGCACTACTGACTGCTCTGTACAAATGGTATAATGGCTACATCGGTCATCTCTCTGAGTGTCCTGAGACTCAGTCATGGCATGGGGAGTATATATACTGCTGTCCAAAATTTAATAGTGATCCAATATAGATGCTCATCTCAGCATCTCAATGTAAGGGAATTGGCTGAATAGTGTACTGGAATTAGAAAAATAATGTATGGTAGCCCGACTACTATATATGTGATAACAGTACCCGAAGGGTACAATTGAGTATGGGTTCAAGTATGAGACGAATCAGAAGATTAACCGGCATGGTTATGTTGATTCGGATTGGGCAGGCAATGACACAGATAGGAAGAGTCAGTGAAGCACCACTCACCCAAGACTCGCGAGTCAACCCCCACGTCGAGCACTTGCAGAAGACTCAGCCTTAAACTCGTCATACTTAGCAAAATCGTCGTACTCGCCCTAAACTCGGCATACTCGCCCTAAATAATGATGAATCGCTCGGACTCAGCAAACAAAGGAAAAATTAAAACCGCGGAAATGGAGGCAAATTCGTTGATTTTTAATATAGAGTTTGTTGCCCTGGGTTTCCAGTGCTTCATTATTCATTATTTTTAGCATCTCTTCTCTCCTCGGATTAATTGTGATCAACGGTGGATGGTAATCGATCGCAAGCAAGTCTATTATTTCCCTCTATCCCTTTGAGTCGCAACAAGGAATGGTGGCAGTCGATGACGATGGACATGGAATGGTGATCAGGGGCAGTCTGCGGCCATAGAATAGTGACTGACGGTAGTTAGCGTAGACAGAATGGTGATTGATGGCAGTCAACGACCAAGAAGTTGTGATCGATATATATATTATTTTTTTCAATGTTCATATGTTTTATACATTGAATTAACTATTATGTTATAAATTATGATATATTATTTATTAAATGTTATTTATTATATATATTAAGTGCTATTTATTTTTAATATATGTAAGATATATTAAATATAATTTATATTTATATATAATTATATATGATAGGTTAATAAATAAATGTAATAAAATATAATTTATGTATTAATAATATTGATATGAACAAATTTTATTAGAATCTCATCACAACGCTTGAATTAGAATGGAGGGTTGTCATCAAGTTTCAACTTTAAGATTGGAAATGCCATTAACCTCCTTTTGTGCCCAAATTTACCATATTTTAAGTCTTTTTCCTATTTGTCGAGTCTTGCCGAGTCTGTCCCAGGTCTTTCCTGAGTTTTTCCCGAGTCGACGAATCACATGCTAGCCGAGTCTTTGACGAGTCTGAGCTGTGCAACATTGGGAAGAGCACTTCAGGATGCTGCTTCAGTTTGGGATTCGGTATGATCTCTTGGTTTAGCAGGAAGCAATCATGTGTGGCACTGAGTACAGCCGAAGCAGGGTATGTTGTAGATTGTTCGGCAAGTTGTGAGGCATTATGGCTTCGGAAGCTACGGTTAGATTTGTTTGATCTCGAGTTAGAGGCGACTTGTATCTATTATGACAACCAGAGTTGTGTGAAGTTGTCCGAGAACCCGGTGTTCCATGACAAGTCGAAGCATATTGACATCAAGTACCACTTTATCCGGGATATGGTGCAGAGAGGAGCAATGAAGCTCTAGTATGTGGCGACAGACGAGTAGATAGCCGATGTGTTGACCAAGTCGTTAGCGAGAGTGAAGTTCGAGTACTTCAGAGAGAAGCTTGGTGTTATCCAGATCGATGTTCCTTGAAAGAGGGAGTGATGAGACCAGAAAATGCAGGTGCACTGGGGCTGTATCTCACATGGTGGAAGATGCAGGTGGTCCATAGGGACGTAACGCACCTGGGGTGCTCTTGGGCTGTATCCACATGTTTGGAGACGCTGGTAGGTCCATGGGTCATAAAGACACCTGGGGTGCGCCTAGGCTGTATCTTACATGGTGTAAGACAGAGGTGGTCCATAGGGATGTAATGCACCTAGGGTGCTCCTGGGTTGTATCCACATGTTTGAAGACGTAGGCTGACCGAGAGAGTCATAATGCACCTGGGGTGCTCCTGGGCTGTACCCACTGGGTGAGAGATGCAGGTGGACTGAGAGAGAGACTTAATGCACCTAGGGTGCTCTTGGGTTGTACCCACTAGGTGGGAGACGCAGGTGGTCTAGTGGACATAATGTATGCACCTGGGCTGCTCTCCATGTGTGATGATGAGATGATCTGGATACGATGAGATGATAGTAGGAGACGCAAGTGATTGTTGTGGCAATGTAATGTGTGGTCCTGGGCTGTACCTACTTGATGGCTTTCTCATGGAGATGATGAAGACCTAGATGAGAGTTAGGCCTACATCCAACATGAAAAAGGGTTGGCTCTGTAGAACTTCTCATGATAGATAGATTCGAGAGATGTCACTAGTCAATGATCAACTAGATGAGGGTTGATGCAGCAACGACGATGATGATCTAGTGTTGATGATGTTCCAGCGATGATGATCCAGAGTACGTGTCCAGCTGTGATGATGACTGTGGCAAGAGAATAGCTTCCTAGTTAAGAGGGAGTGTTGTTGTAATTGTAACTTCGGAAGATATTCTTTTGTTTATTATTATTATATTATTATGGTATTTTTATTGTGCCTCCGTTGAAGATGTTTTTCCTCCATTCGGGGATGTCATTATTATATTTGGTCATGCTAGAATATCGAGATAAAACCTCTATTGTAAGTCGGGGCAATATCTCCCCAAAAGATAAATGTAAATTGTATTTTTGAGTCTCCCTAGGACAGGTCGGCCCAGTCAAGTTAGTGAGGTCAGCCCCATTAGGAAAAAGGTCACCCACACATAAAGTATAAATAGAGAGGATCACTCTCTCGTTTGGCACCGCACTCACTCAAGCAAGTTCGCATAAGGAGAGAGAGAGAAGACAAGTTCGTTGGTGAAGAAAGAGAGAGAGCTGCAGAAGACATCTTATATTTTGGGTTTTCCATCTTGCTTGATATTGTACTAGTGACAAATCAATTCTGAGGAAGTTGCAGGGTTTTCTCCTTTATGGTTTCCCCGAGGAAAATTCTTATGTCTTTGTGTTTTGTTGTGCTTGTTTATCTTTTAGTTTAAAGATCTAACTAAATTGAATTAAAGTGCAAACTCTAACAAAACAAGTCATTAATTTCATAAACAACTTGCATGAGTTTTCTGATTTCCAATTTAGTGATAAAGGTCGTCATTATCCAGAATGTGATTAGCAAATTAATCCAACCCCTAGAGACGTTGTTGCTCTTGAGCAACTATTTGATAGGCATGATGGCCACAAAAAGGAAAGAAAAGAGAATTTCAAGCCAACTGATCATATTGAAGTCAACATAGGAATAAGCGAAGATCCTAGAATGGTGAAAATTGGAAAAAATTCCCCAAAGGAAGCAAAGGAACAAATAATAAACCTATTAAGGGAATATAGAGATGTTTTAGCTTTCACATATGATGCGCTTAAAGTTTATAAGGAGGATGTGCTTCAACATACTATTCCCTTAAAAGAAGGAGCTAAGCCCTATAGGCAAAAATTAAGACAAATTAATCCCAAGTTAGCTCCTTTGGTCAATGATTTAGAGAAATTATTGGCTGCTAGAATAATAGCTCCAACAAGACATTCCTGTTGGTGCTCAAACTTGGTCGTGGTTAGGAAAAAGAATGGTTCAATCAGATTATGTGTAGATTTCAAAAATCAAAATGCTGTTGGTGAAAAGGATAATTATCCCCTTCCCACAATGGAAACACTCCTTCAAAGGGTAAGAGGTTCAGGAATGATGTCAATGCTTGATGGTTTTTTTGGTTATAACCAAGTCATGGTCAAAAAGGAAGATAGGCATAAAACTACATTTACTACTCCATGGGGCACATTTGAGTATTTAAGAATGCCTTTTGGTTTAACTAATGCCGAGGCCACATTTCAAAGAGTCATGGATTTTTCATTTAAGGGTTAGATTGGAAAAATCATTGAGATATATCAAGATGATTTAACAGTTTTTTCAAAGGATGGGAATAGTCATGTAAATCATTTAAAACAGGTTTTTGAAAGATGTAGAGAATTTGGAATTTCATTAAATCCGGCTAAATCAGTTTTTGGCGTTGTTGCCGCCTAATACACACCTGGGGGGAACACGGCAGGAAACCTTCAAGCCACTCGGTGTGTCCTTGGGGGCAAGTCAGAGTCAAGTGTTGTCACCTGATTACTCAACTCCTATGTCTAGGCTTACTCCTAGCGAAGCCAAGGGGGGGTGGTCCCTATGAAAATATTTTAAGACTTTTTAACTATGAAAACAAGTAAAAAGCTAATCTAGGAGTTAATGTGATGGATACGGAAAAATATTACAACTAAGCACAATTTGCAATTATAATTTAATTAACACAACACATGATATAAAGATATTCACGACATTTCATGATTTAAGTAAAACAATTATATCGTATGATGACCAGTGCCGAGAAAATAAATGCAAGTGCTTGATGTGTAGTGTTGTGAAAGTATTGCAAAGGCTTGTTGTATGTTTTAAATTATTAATGAGTATTATGGGAATGGGTTAACTCTTGGTTTGGCCCAAAAGAAATCTAACCTCTTAAACTGAGTGCTATATCGACTTAACCAAGTGTCCAACACGGCGAGGCATAACCTGCTTACAATAGCCATCTGACTCTATGGTGTACACCCACGCAACCTCCCGAGTTCTTGAAGTTGAGTTCGATTGGATTTTCCTATTAAGACTAGTTGCTCTACACCATTTTCTGATTGACGCAACTGTTTAGACTAGGATGCAACGATCAAGAGCATACTTCAGGCTTTGAGCGTTGGTTGATTTTATTAAAAAAGTGTGAAGTGGATTGTTAAACTAAACTAAGCCCCAAGAATCTCTTTTCCACACACCACAGAATGGTGCAGTACTTCGGGAAAGCAAGGGTGGACAGTCTGTTGATTTTGCAGACCTAAATGCAGCAGAGAAGGGGTTTGCTTGGAGGTTGTTGCAACCTTTGGAGAGGCCCCAGAAGGAGGACTGAGGCCTTATAGGCCAAGGCCGAGGGATAAGGCAGCCAAAATGAAGAAGTCAAGGTCCTTTTAGGCAAGGTCGAGCTTCCTTTTGGGAAAGCCGAAGGTACAGGAAGAAGGTCGTGGGAGAGGGAAAGAGGAGGAAAGAGAAGGAAGAAGGGAGGAAAAGGAGGACAGGAGGAAGGAAAGGAGAGGAAAGAAGAGGAGAGGGAGAAGAAAAGGAGAAGAGAAAGTAGGAAAAGAGGGGAGCGAGGTGGTAAGGATGGAGAGCGAAGGTCTAGGGAAGAGAAGGGAAGAAGGGCGAGGTCCTAGGAGGGTAGAGAGAACCCTAGGATAGCGGAGAAAGGGAGGTCACCAAGGTTAGGAAGAAATCCCTAAGTATGGTTTAGGGAAGAAAATAGGTTTTTAGGGTTTAGTTATGTACAAAAATAAATATAATTTAACTAATTACGAAAATAACAAAATACAAGCCTAAATTTAATATTTACAAAGTAAAATTAGGGTTTTAGGTAGAAGAAGAAAGACAAACTTAGGGTTTTAATGGATGATACCCCAAACCCTAGCCTTAGAGGAAGGTGACCAACCTTCCTCTTGGAGATAATTCTCCTTGCTACTAGGTTATGGCTTCTTCAAACAACCTCTAGGGTTCGTTTCAAGAGCCTAAACTAGGGCAAAGTTGGAGATCCAAGGCCAAACTTCATAAAAACCTCCTCTTGGGAACGTTTTTACTATGCTGAGGATAGAAAGGCAGATAAAAGCCCTATTCAAAGAGAATGCAACCCTAGGACCACCATTCAATCATTCAAGATGCAAAATTTACCTACCATTCACCAAGCAACACTAAACATGTAAAAGACTTACTTGAGCATGAGTTATTCCAACCATTCTAGCATCCATAAAGCATTAGCAAAGCAAAAAAATCAGCCAACTTCATCCAAAGGCAAGAAGACTTCTCTCTCAAGAGGTGCGCATCACTTCATAAAGCCCTTCTAGGGTAAAAAAGTAACAAAGTGTTTTGTCCCATAAGTTGTGATTTGAAAATGAAGTGAGGAGATGTTATTTATATGCTTCTCACACTCACTTTTAAAATATAACCAGGCCGACATGCCTTTAAAATGTCAATTTGAAATTATAACATGTCAACTTAAAGTTATAACATAAAATAATATAAAATAATCAAATATGTGGGTAACTTGGGGCATTTTCCCCAGAGTTCACCCAAAAATGACTAAAATAGCTAAAACTGAGCAAAATATTCTAAACTGAAGGCCGGAGTAGGTAGGGTGGGACATCATACCCCATCTGAACCCAACAGTGATAATAATCCCTCAATGCCCCCACCCAAAACAAGCAGTACGGCCTGGTGAGGATGATGACATCATCTCTGGAAGAGGCCCAAGGAGAGAGGGCGCTAGACTGCAGAGGGACCAAAAGGGTGCCTGAGGTGACCTAGAAGAGAGGCAAGAGCCTCACAGCTGAGAGAAATGTCACCGGAGAAATGAAACAGGTAGGGGGTCATGTGACCTAGTGACCCACCCCACCCCTAGGAGCCCTAAACACCAACCTCGGGGTTACAAACCCTTTAATGAGGTAGTCAACAACGCCACTAAGCCATAGTATGCCTAAGAGGACCAATGGGTCTGGCCATAACCTCCACTTAGAAAATGTTGGATAACACCCCTCCTGGTCTGAAAAAAAATGACCCTCTCTCCCTAGGGACACATCTGAAGGTGCGTTGGTACTGGTACAACGTAACAAGGAGCAATCATTGAAGATAAATAGCCCAACATATTTTGGTCGGGGTGTTTGGTTCACACATTGAACCTTTTGATGCATGACATCATTAAGTTGAAGGAGAATGATTACAAATTGATTGGTGAACTGTACAAAAAGGGCAAGTATATGATAAGATTTATTACCAACCATAGCAATGCCCACGGCATTTTCCGCAGTCACTCAAAGTTGGAGCTATTGAAGATAACAAAGACTAGATTTGCTAGCTACTACCTCACCTTCAGGCGCCTCTTGAAGGTAAAAGAAGCATTGGCTAGCATGGTATCAAGTGAATCATGGCAGATCTTGAAAGATAGGGTTACATCCACATCTGACAGGCTTGATTTTTAGGAGGTGGAGGACACTGTTCTTGATGGTCAATTTTGGGCAACTGTCAAGTATGTTTTGTAGTTCACAAAGCCCATTTATTACATGATTCGGTTTGCAGATACAGATTAGCCGGTGATTGGGGAGGTGTATGAGCAGATGGGTAGCATGCTGGGCCAAATTAAAGATATTGTTGAACAAAAAGATCCCATCTTGTATGACCATATTCAAAGACATGTGGTCAAAAGGTGGGAACATCTCAACGTTCCACTGCATGCCTTAACATATGTATTAACACCAAAATATTATTCTTCGTCTTGGTTGGCCAAACCAGCACCTGGGGGTGGGGTTGGGAGAAAGCCCCACAAAGATCTAGAGGTACAGGTTGGGTACATGGTTTCTATAGACAATTTGGTCCCTCATGAAGAGGAATGTGACTTATTGCGTAGTGAATTAAGCAAATACATCAGTGAAGTTGTTATGTTTGGTACTTTGCATGCAACCAGAGATCGAGATAGGGCGCCTCCTATTTAATGGGGGAACATGTATGGCTCAACATGCCCACGCTTGAATAAATTGGTAGTCAGAGTGCCTTCACAAGTGGTTAATAGTTCCTCTGCAGAAACATGTTGGAGCACCAATAGCTTCATCCACTCAGTGAAAAGAAACCGATTAAATGAAAACCAAGCAAAAAGCTTGGTTTATGTACATTACAACTTGAGGTTGTTGACTCATTATTGTGAGCGGGGCCAACACTGATAGATCATATCTCACTTGGGACAACAATCCAAAGCCGGGAGGAGCATAACTTGGAGGATGGAACCTTAGCTTTAGAGCGCTTGGAGGAAGAGCTTTTGGGCGATGAGGATGACCATGCAGCAGCAGTAACAACAACAATGCCACCACCATCTTCTACCTTGCTTTCAGATGCACCATCTTTTCCTAGAGGTTCAACTTCACAACCTCCATCTGCATCAGTGAAGGGGGGTCATGCAGGACCGAGTCTTGGACGTGGCTCAACATTGGTGGCTACTGGGGATGATAATCCCACTCCCATTGTTCATAGAGCACAAAAAAAAGAAAATAGAAATTTCTCGTGGCAAGAGGAAACATCCATAAAATCTATTTTTCTTGTCTTTTCTTGTTTACGGTACTTTCAAGTTTCTGCACTATTGACTCTTTTATATTTATTATGGTATATTTTGTAAACCTTAATGATTACATCGCAATCCATGTTTGAAGTTTGAAGTTGAACCTACCTTTGAAGTTCACTATTTGCAACTTTGCATGATTGAGTCATTGACAGTTGACTGCATAAAAGCATATTATAACTCTTTGGTAATGAATATGATGCTTCGTGAATTTTTTCAACTTTCAACTTTCGTTTCATGGTTGATGTTCTATAGACTTTAGTTTGGTTACAAGTACTATTAATGACAAAATGTTATATATTGAAAATTTGAAGCGTTAAGGTTGATGTTATGGAATCATGGATACTGTACCTATGGCTAATGGATTCACTACTAGATGATTGATGATTGATGAATTATGAATGATGTTATATGGTATTATGGTTTATTTCATATTTTTATGCTTTCTATAACTAATTCAACATTCTACATGCATTTGTTGACATATATGCATCAAAATATATAAAAATATATATATTATATAAAAAAACACTTCTAAAATGCTTCCAAACCGGAAGCTTATGAAAATTTCACTTTTCGCTCTTGCTCCCGCTTCGGCTTCTCACTTTCACTTCCGCTCCCAAGTAACACATGTCTAGAATGCTGCTCTGTGATGCTCTGGATATGCAAAATGTAACTATGCCATCATTGATCATGACTCTGGCTCTACTCAAGAAAAAATGTCTTTGACAATGGCTCTACATCATGGCAGCCTCAACTAACATGGATGTGATAACAGTTTATTAGAGATAAAACATCTAGATTGGGGAATTCAGATAAGGTAGAGATAATTCTAATTACTGAAGAACATATCTTGTATCTTGTTTACAAATATTTCAGAACACACAAGGGGAGTTCCGTTTTAAAAACCCTCCTCACAAAAAATCTTGAAACCAAGTATCTCAAATTAGGTAACACTAAAAAATCTGAAACTACTCACATGATTGAATATCCTATTGAATAATTGAATATTATACATTACTTTGTTTGCAGACAATACTTTGATCGATTGATATTTTGTTTATGAGCATGTTTTGCATATAAGATTTAAATTAGTACCAGTGAAGATAACATAGGTGAAAAATCACGATTTTTAAAAAACCTGAACAATGCGATTTTTTTCTTAAAAATCACAATTTTTTGGTAAATAGCGTGCCACGATGGAAAAAATCACCAAGGAGGCTTTTTCACAGTTTTCAAAAACTCAAATTTAAAAAAAAATTGATCAGTTTTGTACAAGTGACATTGAAGTCAACAATACTAAATGGTAATGTTAAATTCTTAAAGTAAAACTGACATTCTCTTTATCTTTTATTTTATATAAAATGAAAGATAAAGAGAATGTCACTTTTACTTAAATTGTAACATTACCATTAATTGTTTCAGGATGTTTGAGAGTGGTTCCAACCTCATCGAACTTCATTTGCAAAAAGTAGAATTCTAGATCCCATTCAGAACTCAACAGAGTTAATGGTATTCAGGATTTTAGGATTGCAAGACGTTTCCACTGGATTCTATCATTTTTAGGGCAAGAGATTGGAATTTAATCAAGCACATCAAACTCTCTATGTTCCTTGATGATGGAGGTGCTGATACCTGATTTTTGAAGTTGATTGAAGTCCTCTATCATGACCTTAATAAAAAATGTACCTGTTATCACACCATAGTAGCAGGGCTACTATTCTTGTACAGCAGATATCTGCACATTCCAGAGCTTCCTTATTCCAGAGCATGGCTATATATATTTTGGATCACTTATGATCAGAGCAGTACATTATTCAGATTTTATGACCTTGTGTCAAGGCTGAGCCTTGAGAGTTCAGATTTGATGACTGATGTGACCACTTATCCCATTACAGTTTCAGTTCAGTGCCTAGAGATATATTGCAGCAGTGTTTCAGATGATGCATGATGATGATTATTATGATGATGTTGTATGATCTATGGATATGTTCTCACTGACTGTGGATTATTATCTTGTTGATTTAGTCATGATCATGGCATGTGCTTGGTATATTATTCCTGATGTGGCAAACTATTTAAAATGAACTGTAAATCTTAAAATGGACAATTGCTTGCACTTTTTAGGTCATTTAACAAAACTTACTGGTATTTTACCTTACATAGACATGGTCTTTCCCCGACACCAGTTGTCTGCTAGTGTAGGCTCCATATTCACTTGCCTCCATCCATACATGACCTTCCTGTTTGACTTTAAACCCTGACATGTCTCATTTGACTTTCTGATACTGAGGACTTCCCCATTTTTCTACCTCTGTGTTTGGACCGCATCCCTGTTTATTCAGTGTCTCGGCTCTGAGTTGGTGACAGAACTTGCCTTTGGTGAGTTGGATTGTAGGCCTTGGCTCGAACTCCCCCTAGTCACTTGAGATGTTGTTGGCTAAAACTGAAAGCTCATGTTCTACCTATGGAAACTAAAAATTCGCCCATGGAAACAAAAAGGGCAAGAGCAGTGAAAAGCTAAAAAAAATATACTCCTCGAAGAGTATAAGAAAGGTCCAAAAAGCAATAGTTCTTAAAAGCTATATCTAAACAATTGCTGACCTTGTATAAATATATGAAAAACATGCCCTGGATGCAAGCTGCAACTAGTTGTGCTTCTCAGCACATCTGAAATCCGAAGGGTTATGTAGGCCAAAAAGGCCATGGAAATAAAATTGAATGATCCTAATGAACCTGGATCAACTTGATGTAGACATGATGCCTAAGTTGAATAAACACTCTCTAAACAACTTATCCATTTGTGAGGCACAGCCATCCCCCGTGTTCTTTTGTCCAGCACAGAGTTTGTAGATTCCCCCTTCTCCCAGTCCAAAGTATTTTTGAGTTGAGTTAGACAAGTCAAACCCTTGGCTCAACCTTGCTCCTAGCCTTCATCCTTTACTAGCAGTTTGACCATGTCCAATGGGTGAGTTTGTCATTTGAACTATGGTGCAAGTAATTTATTATAACAACTAAATATTTTAACTCGATTAATGCCACTGAATGGAATTTATACTTTGAGCTTAGCTATGGGAATGATTAGAGAGGCATTGTCTTAGTCTACTGATGTGATTTATCCTTGATTATATATATATTCTTGGGATCCGTGATGATGTGGACCATGTATGATGATTATTGATGATGATTTATGGGCCCACATGTTTGATGATGATATCATATGATGGACATATGATGTAGATGATGTTTGATCCAGTTCAGCAGGTTTATTATTATTTCAGATCAGCAGATTATACATTGTCCATATATGATGGACCCTACAGCTGGCCCATTAGGGCAACCCAGGGTGTATGAGTACTCATTCCTAGTGGATTTGGGTCTTCTGGATCCATTGAGACACTTATCTTTCAGTTCCGGGCACTTCTGACAGTGATTGATGCAGTTTTACACTTGTTGACCAGATTTGGGGCTGATTTCCCAGCCTGAGCAGCAGGGGCCCCGAGAGGCCAGTTCACCTAGGGCGCTGATGATGGAGGGGGTGGTCCAGCCACTTGTTATTACCATTTACCCCCCCTCCCGGAGAGCCTGGTGGGCTCAGATGGACAGCGCTAGCACCCTAGGAGGCAGTTTTGGCACTTTCACAGTTCCCGAGGCAGTTAAAAAATGGGATAAAGTGGTCACTGAGGAAATCGATTTGGGCAATTGAGGCAAGGTTTTGGCATTTGGTTTTCACAGAGGTCTTCCAGGGTGGCATCACTATCTTCCAGTCAGTTTTCACCATGTGGGTATCTCCAGATTGATCACAGGAGGACATTTACTGCTTGACTGTCATGGATTCTGAGGACAGTTTTGGTCATTATTATTATATTGGACATATTTTATTATTTTATTGTGCCTTGGGGTGAGCTAGCAAGGATCTATACCTCCTAGCCCCACCATGTGCTTATTTTACCATGTCCTAGTCATCATGAGGTGGATTATTGTACTTTTTACCCCTCTAGTGGGATGACGTCACCCTCCATTGTACCATTTAGTGAGGGCGCTATTGTTATGTTGAGTGATCCATGTGATATTATGTTATGGATTCATCCTAGCCATTGATTGTATGATGAGATCTTATAATCTCAACCACTCATTTGATGTAGTATTATGAAGTGGTATAGGGTTTTGGTCTTTATTATCCTATATAAGGAGGAGACCCCCCCATTGTAAAGCTCACCTTTGGAGCTCTGGAATATTGAAATAGAAGATTTTTTGTGGAGCACATCTCTCTTGCATTGTGGATTCTCTTGCATATTGAATATACAGTATCTCTTCTATGTATCATTGTGGATTTTGGTGTTTTTGCTAACCTTTGACAGGAAAGTCGAATTGGAGAGAGGAGGGCGACTTCATGAGGGTTATTGTTGGAGGGATCCACATATTCTCTCTTGGGTTGATCTTGTGACAGGGAGTATCATTATTGTATCTTCGTGACATAGTTGATGCTTTCTATTACATCTTTCTACCATTTTCATAATCATCTTGCTTGACTTGTTTCTTTGATCTTGTCTTGTAGGAGGAGGACGATTTGGCTATCTTGGAGAAGGGCGATTTGGTTGGAGCACTTGGATCTCACTCTTGAATATACACATAGGAGAATGCTATCAACTTGCAAGGTGGCCACAAACAATTGAGGTAAGATCTACAAGGTATATGCCTCTTTCATCCATTCTATCTTCATTGGTCATAAAACCCTAATTAAATCAAAACCCCAATTTTGGTATTTCTTAGATCTACTTAGATCTAGCCCTCCTTTTGAAAAGATATTAAAAACCCACCTCTATAGCATCCACCCCTAGTTGGATCTATAGTTTGGTGGTGATTGGCTAAAATTTGACACACTTTTCAATAAAAAAGCCTTCTTGAACCTAAATCGATTTTCCTAAGAGAAGCTTGTTGGGCATGATCTAGCACATGGGTATGTGAGATCCCACTTGATTTGACATCTAGACATTTGATAACATATACCCATATCCTTACTTTGGTGAAAACTACCTTGTGGACATCTCTCCATGTTTTGAGGGGTTGAAACCCCCTTTTGATTTTCTTGGTACCTTAAAACTTAGATCTACTAAGATCTACCCATTGGATTCACTTGAAACTTTGAAGGAACATAGATCGGGGTACTAACATCCCGGATCTACATTTTGGTGGCCATTGGACTTGGTTTGGTCCACCAAACCCATCTTTTGCCCTTCCTTGAGAAAGTCGCACCCCCTTGAAGTTTTGAGTTGGACCACTTCTAGCAAGTGGGTGGTTGAGATTTTCAGAGATTTGGAATGCCCATGCCTTGAAACCTAGGTCTAGACTGTCCTTTTGGCCCGATCTACCTTGGGGATTGCATTCCTTGTTTTAAGGAATTGTGGTCCACTTTTGGTCATCACTCAAAAACCTAGATCTAGTAAGATCTAACCATTGGATCACATCCATTTCACTTGACTTGGCTTCTAGGTGTCCCGATCTACACTTTGACATCTTTCTTGACTCCATTAGCCCACTAAACAAGGCACTAGTCCATCACCAAGCAAGTCGCACTCCTTGGGATTCGTGTCAAACCTTAGATTTAATACATGGGTACTCCTAGAAATAACTCAAACTCATAGATCTAGCCTAGATCTAACCTATAATACCAACTTCACACTTAACTTTACCTTGTGGGTCCACCTAGAACCATTTTATACTTCCCAAGAAACTAGACCCACTTGTGTAAACAAATGGTATTATACCTAGTCATCATACCCCATCATGTGGCCTAAACCATACATAGGTTGAAACATTAACAAACTCTTACACCTCCTTCAACCATACCTTAACCCATAGGTCCACTTAGCCTTGCATTGGTTTCCGTAACTCATTACTTACCTACCCATAGAAACCTTTGTTTGGGTCCAATCAACTGTGATTGGGGTATAGGGTCTCCCCCTTGGTCTAGTTACACCTTGACCTAAAGCGAAGAGTGCCTCGGTTGACGTGACTCCCACCTGCATTGGGAACCGTGGCATCTCTTGGGTCACCTCTTTAGTTGCCTGACTCCTCTACCGTCCCGGATGGGATACCTCTAGGGGCAACTACAAGTTGTGTGATAACAGTACCCTTCATTCAAACAAAATCACTTATTAAGCATGGGAAGCTCTTCCTACCTTATTTTAACGCTTGGATTAAGAAGTTTCATCAAAATTGTAGGGTGTCAACTAATGTCCTTGGAGGATCAATTTCGATATTCAAGGTAGAGGCAAGGACTAGAGCCTAGAGGAGGGGGGAACATGGTGCTATTGATGAATAGGATCCCAACATAGACAATGATTTTGATGATTATGTATTTTCAATTTTAATTCCGATATGTATTTAACTTGGTGCCATTATGATATATTAACCCTTAGATGGTATATACATGAGAGGAGTTTGCATATTTTGTGTCTAATGGTTTGGAATCATAGCTTGGAAGTCCAACTTGTAACTATGACTCTGGCTCTGCTCAGGATTTGATGTATTTTTTAGTAGTCTAATTCATTGAAATCAAACCGCTCCGAGTTATTTGCACCCACTACATCTATATATCAATGCTTTCTCAATATTTATGTGCCAATGTGTTTATCTGATGTTGGTGTTGCTTTATATGTTTAAAATTCTGAAAAAAATGAATATAGTTTGTACTTTTTAATGTTTGTTGATATTTGCCAATTTTTTCGCCAATGTTAACGAGAAGTTGTATTTTGGACCCTTGCCAATTTTTTGCCGATGCCGAAAATATCTGCATTGGTTTATGACCAACTAGACTAGAACTGGATAAGATTCGTTAGAGATAAAACCAGAGCAGCTGGGAATCGACCCCCCCCCCCCCTCGAATCGATCCCAAATCGCACTCCGGACGGAATTGATGAGGGATCGATTTTGGAAGCGTGATTCCTCATCGATTCCGTCCGGAATCGATTTTACAATTCGCGAATTGAGGAAAAAAAAAACGATCCCTACCTTTCTGTAATTCGACTGGGAATCGTCGCTCCCAGGTCGATCCCGGGTCGATCCCGAATCAAATCCGAATCGAACCTGACCAAAAAAAATTGATTCAGAGAGCGATTCCACAGACGGGCGGATTTTTGAATTTTTTTTTTATTTCTGGAATTTTTTTAGGGTTTTTTTTGGTGGGATAGGTCACTTTGGGCCAATAAAAGGTGAATGAGTCCATTTGGACTCATTCCATTACTCATTTGCTTGATTGGGAAGAGTTTGAGCTTGGAGTGAGTTTGCTAGTTGTTTGAGAGCTTGGAGCATTGAGTGGGAGATTGAAGGGGAGAGCTTGCAAGGGAGATTGAAGCTTCCATAGAGACATTCAACCACCATTGAAGAGCTAAAAGGTAGGCTCTATAAACTCATCTTTGTTTGTTTTTGCAATTCTTTTCACTATGTTAAAAAATGGAAAACTTGCAATGTTCTCTTCTCCTAGTCTTTCCAATATCTTCTTCTCCATCATTCTATTGCAAGGAACAAGTGACTCTCATCTTGAATCAAGAAACATGATGGGTATGTGATTTTGGTTTTTCATTCCACTTCTTCTCATTATGATGGGGTTGGGAAGTAGATGTGGTGGTGGTAGAGATGAGGGGGAAGAGGTAGAGAGTGATGCATACCAAGGAGAAGAGGAGGAAGGGGAAGAGGGTGATGATGATGATGATGAGGGTGAGGGTGATGTGGGGCAAAAACAAAAAGACACAACACCTTTGTGGAAGTATGTGACAAGGCAAGGGGGAGGGAGAGGGGGTGGAACCACAAAGTTTGGATGCCACCATTGTGGAAAAACATACACAGGTTCATATACCCGGGTGAGAAAGCATTTGTGTGGGGTTATGCCATGCGATGTAGGTAAGTCTCATGGAGTCAAAACTTGTGACAAAGTGGGAGCTAAAGAGAGAAGAAAATACAAGATGGAAGAAGAGGCCGCTCAAAACAAGTCTAAGAGATCGAGGGTTGATTCTGAATCCCCACAGAGAATGTTTGGTAGTGGAGCTGCTGCTGGATCATCATCGGCTCGATCGGGAGCCTCATCTCCCCATGGAGTCTCGCCTATACGAAAAACACTATCCGATTTCCTTGACCAAGGTTGTAGAGATGATGTCGATTCAAAAGTTTATAGGTTTCTCTATGCAGGTGGTGTGCCATTCAATGTTCTTCGCTCACCCTATTGGCATGAAATGGTACAAGCCATCAATGGTGGCCCTCAAGGATACAGAAGCCCTGGGTATGACAAAGCTAGAACCGTGGGACTTGACAGGGAAAGAGCCAAAATCAATACTGCTCTTGGAAAGTTCACAAATGATTGGTCCAACTATGGGGTATCCATTGTATCTAATGGGTGGACAAATGCTAAAGGAAAGCCATTGATAAATATTCTTGGCGTTTCTGCTAGCAATGCGGTCTTCCTTTCAGCCCATGACTACTCAGATCACTACAAGACCGCTATTAATATTGCACAACCTTTACTTAAAACCATTCAGGAGATTGGGCCATACAATGTCATTCAAGTCATCACTGATAATGCTGCTAATTGTAAGGCAGCAGGAGCAATCATTATGGATAAGTATCCCAACTTATTTTGGTCAGGGTGTTTGGTTCACACATTGAACCTTTTGATGCATGATATTGTTAAGATGAAGGACAATAATTACCTATGGATTGGTGCCTTGTACAAGAGAGGTAAGAAAATGATCAAACTTATTACCAATCATAGCATGGCCCACCACATTTTTCGTAATCACTCTAAGTTGGAGCTATTGAAGATTGCAAAGACTAGATTTGCTAGCTACTACCTCACCTTCAGGAGGCTTTTGAAGGTAAGAGAGGCATTGGCTAGTATGGTATCAAGTGATCTATGGCAGGAATTGAAAGACAGAGTTGCAAGTGCATCAAATAGAAGTGACTTTCAGGAGGTGGAGGACACCATTCTTGAAGGTCATTTTTGGTCACAAGTTGGGTATGTTCTGCAGTTCACCAAGCCAGTTTATAACATGATTCGTTTTGCAGATACAGATCAGCAGGTGATTGGGGCGGTATATGAGCAGATGGATAGCATGCTTGGTCAAATCAAAGACATTGTTGAGGAAAGAGATGCAGTCTTGTATGACCATATTCATAAACTTGTGGTCAAAAGGTGAGATAATCTAAATGTTCCACTCCATGCCCTTGCATATATCCTCACCCCAAAATACTATTCTCCAATTTGGTTGGCCCAACCTGCACCTGGGGAAGGAGTCAGGAAAAAACCCCGCACAGATCCAGAGGTTGCTGCTGGGTATATGCTTGCATTAGAAAAGTTGGTCCCTGATGAGGAAGAGTGTGCTCAAGTACAGAGTGAATTGAGCATATACATAAGTGAGCATGGACGCTTTGGTTCCCTGTTTGCAACCAAAGATCGAGACAGATTGGATCCTATCCATTGGTGGAACATGCATGGCTCTGGAGCCACATATTTGCATAAATTGGCGCTGAGGGTGCTATCATAGGTTGTTAATAGCTCTTCTGCAGAGAGGTGTTGGAGCACCTACAACTTCATCCACAGTGTAAAGAGAAACAGTCTGAATGTAGATCGCGAAGAAAGCTTGGTTTATGTGCACTACAACTTGAGGTTGTTGTCCCATTATTGTGAGGCGGCCAAGAATGATAGAACATTTTTGACTTGGGACAACAATCCAGAGGAGGCTAATGTGGAGGATGGAGCCATAGCATTAGAGCACTTGGAGGCTGAACTATTGGGTGATCATGATGATCCAATTCAGACTACCCATACAGATATGCCACCCCCAAGCAGAAGCAGCTTTCCGGATGCAGGAGTTTTGCCTTTAGCTTCACAACGTCCAATTTCAGCCCGCGGGGGCCATTCATCTTCTACTCATGTTCCACGATCACTTCCACCAGCACCTATTCCACCTAGAACACGAGAAAAGAAATTGGAAGTTACTCGTGGCAAGCGGAAAGCTTAGTAGATTCACAGTACTTTGTAGTTTGTACTTTGTATTTCATCTTCATGTTTATTTTGGCGGTTGGCCTATTTTGTAAACATTATGGCCTGGTTTGATGGCAAATATTATATGTTGAAATTTGAAGGTTGATGTTGTTGATGATTTGATCTGTGTTTTAAAAATCGGTGAAATCGGAATCGGAATCGGCCGATTCACCGATTTAAGGCAAGACCGGTTCAAATCGGTCTCCAAATCGGATCGGAGGACCGGTTTGGTACCGAACCGGCCGATTCGGTATCAAATCGGCCGGTTCGGTACCGAACCGGTCTGGTCCACCGATTTTTTACAAAAATCGGCCGATTTTTTGGTGTGGGCCTGTGGGCCAGTAAAAGATGGTTTTTTTTAATTTTTTTTGAATTTTTAACCTATATCCCCATGGTGCTGTAGTACTTGGTGATACTAATGGTAATGTTAAATTCTTAAAGTAAAAGTGACATTCTCCTTATCTTTTATTTTCCATCCTTTTACTTAAATTTTTAACATTACCATTAATTGTTTCAGGATGTTTGAGAGTGGTTCCAACTTCATCGGACTTCATATGCAAAAAGTAGATTTTTAGATCCCATTCAAAATTCATCAGACTTAATAGTTTTCAGGATTTTAGGATTGCAAGGTTTCCACCAGATTCTATCATGTATGAGGGTATGGAATTGGCATTTAATCAAGCACATCAACCCCTATATGTACCTTGATGTTGGTGGTGTTGATTGTTGAATTCCTCTGTCATGACCTTAATAAAAATGTACTCTTCACTCATGCAAAATCACTTATCAAGCATCGAAAGCTTTTTCTACGTTATTTTAGCGATTGGATTAGGAAGTTTCATCAAAATTGTAGTGTGTTGAGTCGTTGACTAATGTCCTTGGAGGATCAACTTTGAAATTCGAGTTAGAGGCAAGGGCTAGAGCCTAGAGGATGGACGCATAGGGTGCTATTGATGAATAGGATCCCAATATAGGCAATGATTCGTTGACATGTATGATTGATGATTTATATTTCACATTCATTTTTGTAAATGTCTTTGCTAATTTATTAATTTTATATATATATATATATATTGCATTTCCTCATTTCCACAATTTTGGGGGTCACGTTTCCCCTGTTTCGAAGTTTCTCCGTTTCGTCCTCGTTTCCTCGTTTCATGCAACTTAGGTTGAAGCTGTTCAAACCCTCGTACAAAAATTTTGAAGCAAACATGTGCCTGTTATGACCTTTGTAGCAGTAAAAAGTCATGAAAATCACCTTAAAGGCTAAAAATAAATTGTGAGCAGTACTGTGGATGAAAGCAGCCCTAAACAACAAGTAAAGGTGCTCTTTGGCCTTCAAACAACAGGTCTAGGTCATAACAACAGTCCTAAAATCTTGAAAATGTTGTTTTTCTTTAAAATTTAAATATTTTATGTATTTTTGAGTAAACCGATTCATTAAATTCAAATCGGCCGATTTATGACCGATTCATTACCGATTCCGATTCCGATTCCGAGTTGACCCTCGACCGATTCCGAGTCCGATTTCGATTTTTCAAACTTTGGATTTGATGATGATCATTTAATGACAATGTTATAAGTTATAGCTCCTAGAATCTAGAAGACGAGATGATTAATGTTATATCAATGTGTACTAAATGGTTATATGAATATCTAGATTCTATGTTTTGATGTTTTCTATAGCTAATTTGGCATAATACATGTTTTTTTTAATTTATATGCATCAAAATATATTAAATATATATTATATAAAAAACGCTCCCGAAACGGAAGCTTTTGAAAATTTCGCTTTTCGCTCCCGCTCCCGCTCTCGCTCCCGGCTCCCAACAGTGTTGGATAAAACATCTAGACTGGGAGATTCAGATGAGCTAGAGATGATTCTAATTACTGAAGAACATATTTTGTATCATGTTTACAAATATTTCAGAACACACCAGGGGAGTTCTTTTTTAAAAAACTTTCCTCACAAAAACTTTGAAACCAGGTATCTCAAATTCGGTAACACTAAAAATCTGAAACTACTCACACGATTGGCGTCCAAAAAGTTACAACCTTGCATTCCAGGCTTCTAAATTTACATTTTGATGCTACTAAGATCTTGATAGTGAATACAAATGCAAAGACAATGATAACTGATGTCCACTTGGCTGCTCAAGAGGATTTTGATTGATAATATTTGTCAATATTTGCATATAAAATAGAAGAAACTTACCAGATCAAAAGCGTACACCAAGCCATCTCTCGATCCCACTAATACCTGTTTGAAGAGATAAGACTATGTTATGCCAATTGGAAAGGAAATATTTATTGGTGATACATAACCATCATGATCAGTTAACAACTTTGTGTGAATCATTCCCCTGGCAGCCATCAATCATCTTGCCTTCATACTACTGCTATACTCAGGTCGGTCATTTTCTAATTTTCATTCCGTAAACAATACACCCTAAATAAGATTATCTCTAGTTTAAAGAACACCTTACAGTTAGACATAACATCAAATTCAGCGATAAACCTAGGAAAAAATGAATGTTTCTAGTGATAATAAAATGGAGGCTGGATTGAATGCATACATAAATAAGGTAACCTCTAATATTGTCTAATTCATTTGTAACATGTTTCAAGAGAATATGCACTTGAGTGCACGTGCACGTTCTTTTCACAAGTTAAATGCACTTGAATGTCTGCCAAAGACTCTACTAAAAATGCAATCACATGATCACTCTCTCTCTCTCTCAACCATTGTAACAGCGAAATCAAACAATAATGTTTATTCATACCCAAATTTACAGCATGTGGCAACATATGGCGTTTGTTTAACATGCCATGAATATTATTGACACAGCTCCCATGCTCTTATTCCAGTTCTTCCTAAATCCTCCCTGGTTCCCATTCAAATCAACAGGTTGTGCCCCAAAAATTCTAACCCTTGAAGGTCACAAAATTATCTCCTATAGTTATGATACAAGTAACGGAAACCTTGATCGTCTACCATAAAATTTGAAACAACATTAAGTCGGACACTATCTATTATGCCATGAATCCATTCCCTTACGTCACAACGTATGGCACATTAAGACTTTGTATAACTCTAGCCATTCAGACTATGTGCTTAATTGCTACATTGTTTGCTCATACTAATCAGATAAGGTGCGTAATTTAGAAGCAATATATTTGATTCGCAGCCCCATGACTTTCCCCCTGCCCGTGTGGTGGCACACAGACATTCAATGTAGAAATGAAACACAAATATAACAAAAAATGAGAAATAGAATAAAAGAAACATTATTTCACAGACCTTGTATAAAATTAGAGTTAAATGATGGGACGGAAATTAATGTTTACCTGTGCAGAAACAGCAGGAGAGATGCATGGTCCTGAAAATATGGGACCACCTGTTTTTGCCTGCATCCATAAAAGCATATAGGACTCATTGTATTGTCCTGGAAAGCTGTCCAGACTCCAAATAGCATTGTTTATTAGGATACTAAATCAATAACTACTTTTCTAATAGTCAGTTGAATAGCACTTGAATAAAGTTTGATCAGATTATATGAGAATAATATTGATTGAAGATACTACATAAACTGATGACTTCCTGAAAGTCTCATACAATATTAATAAATCTATTCAGTTGCATGTTACGGAAATGCTTGTCAAGCTTTTTAGGATAGAACTCGAAGAAGATATATTTACTATGCTTTATGAGCATTAACAACATTCCAGTAGCATTGCTAATATTTCATATACAAGAAGATTTTCCTGGCCCTACAAACCTTTATGCTATTCATACTGACATATCTTGTTCCAAAATGTCCATATTGGTGTGCACATTACCCAGGATGTTGAAAATGGTATAACAGAATCTGTGGAAATACAGATTACACGACATGGATATATATCTTAAATATACATTAAATAATAAATATTGGGCCTGTGGGTGAAGGAAGCATTGGGTTTGAGGGTTAAGGAGGCCCTTTGTCAAACATAAACCTGTGGATGGATACAAATGGCTCAACAGTACCTGTGTTAGACTTGAGGTTCAACAAGATTTAGCAGACATGTTGCCGCCTGATACACACCTGGGTAACGTGGCAGAAACCTTCAAGCCACTTGGTGTGTCCTTCGGAGCAAGTCTCAAGTCAAGTAATGTCACTTGATCTTGACTCCTCTGTTTAGGCTAACTCCTAACAAAGCCAAGGGGGGTAGACCCTAAGAAAAGTTACTAAGGCTTTGGTTCTTAGATGTTAAAATGGGAGTGAGTTTTGAGATATAATCCTGAAACAAGATAAAAGCAAAGTATAAATTAATTCAACAGCATGTAAAGATAAATCACTCACAACAAGAAATGACTTTAAGCAAATAGTATTGTTGCAAATAGATCAGTGCCAATGGAGTCAAAATAGTGCTGTTGAAAATAAGAAATGTTTTGCAAGTGTATCTTGGTCAGTTTTAAATTATTATGATGAGTAGATTACAGAAAGGGGGTTCCGATATACCATAAGGTACGTGGAACAAGGTCCGGATTTTGCTAAATGTGGTTTCACACAAGAGGAAAGGCTAGATCGGAGTCGCAGGGGTATGTCCAACACCACACCAATCGAGGGTGTAGCTCGACGGGCGGTCACTACCTAGTAGTTCCTTTCTCTTTGTAAAATTTTCCCACATGAAACAAAGGCAAGAGGCCGGATTTCCGTCCTTTACAGGAATTAATTTTAATTAATGTATGTTGTTAATTAAATGTGAAAGTTTATTGAGTGCAAAATCCCGTTTCTGATTGATCCAAAGATCAGACCAGCCTAAACTAGCCTGCGATGGACAAGAGCATACGCGGAGATATTGCAAAATGTTTGTTCCGATTTGAAAGTAAATTGAAATTGTAAAGCAAATGAAGTGTTGTACTAATTACTACTGACTAAGAGTCTATTTTTTATCATCCACCACTAATCGGCAAGCCCTTTATGTGGTGGCAAGAGCATACTTCGTGACAACAAAGTCGGGTTCGTTATTTATTGAAAAAAATAAAAATAAAAAAGAAGAAAGAAACAAGATTAATCTAACTTGCGAAATGAAAATTACATTAACTTGCATAAATGAAAACTATTACAATGGTTAGTATCAATCAGGAAAGCAAAGCAAAAAATGAACAGACAATCCAAACAAGAGGCAATATTGGTTCCCCCAATGGGGGAAGGGGTGTGGGCGCTGTGTATCCCACTCGTTTCTTTTATTAAAGATTTACAATGGTCTCCAAAAGAATAAGGCCTTTGATCCTTTGTAAAACAAGATCAAAAGGATTACAAATGAATGGAAACAAAATTCGAATTTAAAAGGGCTTTGAAAAGGTGCTTTTGAATGGCTCAAATCTTCCAAATTTCGCCAACACTTCCGCTTGTCCTGGCGATAAAAGACAAAAAACAAGAAGCTAAAATGTTAAGAGTTAGTGGGTTAAACAAATCCGAAATAAAATTTTACTCCTACTTAGCACTTGGAAAATTATTGGAAAAATTGCAGTTATAAGTACTAAACTAAACTAGATCTAAGCTTATGATGATGATTGAAATAAAGCATTTTATATCTATCTCTTTTATGTAACAAGTAAGATTATAAATGAAGCTTTAAATCTGATCTACACTTGTTATCATTTAAAAAAAAGTAACAAAGAAGTAATTTTGAGATTAAGAGGAAAAAGATGAAGTAGCCCAAAAACTACAAAGAAGAAGAAGCTATGAAGTTGTTGTCATCACACCATAGTAGCAGGGCTACTATTCTTGCTTAGCAGATATCTGCACATTCCAGAGCTTAGATTATTCAGAGCTTGGCTATGATGACTTTATATTTTGAGATCACTCATGATCAAAGCAGTGTATTATTCAGACTTATGTTAGACCTTGTGTCAAGGCTGAGCCTTGAGAGTTCAAATTTGATGACCGATGTGACCCTTTATTCCATACAGTTTCAGTTCAGTGCCTAGAAATGTATTGCAGCAGTGTTTCAGATGATATATGATGATTATTCTTATGATGATGTTGTATCACCTATGGATTTATGATCATTGACTGTGGATTATTATCTTGTTGCTTTAGTCATGTTCACGACATTAGCTTGGTATATGATTCATGATGTGGCAAACTTTGTAAACTTAAAATGGACTATCTTGATGATGAATTATAAAATGGACATTTTATTTGCACATTTAGGTTGTTTGACAAAACTCACTGGTTTACTACCTTGCATAGATATGGTCTTTCTCAACACTAGTTGTCTGCTAGCTTAGGCTCCACTTTCACTTGACTCCATCCATCCATGACTTTCCTTATTTGGCCTTAACCCTTGACTTGTCTTACTTGACTTTCTGATATTGAGGACTTCCCTTTTTACTACCTCTGTGTTTGGATCGCATCCTTGTTTGTTTAGTGTCTCGGCTCTGAGTTGGTGACAAAACTTGCCTTTGGTAAGTTGGACTGTAGACCTAAATTATTCTGGTCGGTTATCCCAATGTTTGGCACTGGCACGAACTCCCCCTAGTCACTTGAGATGTTGTTGGCTAAAACTGAAAGCTCATGTACTGCTTATGAAAACTTATGTAAATTCGCACATGGAAACTAAAAAACTCTAGAAAGTGTTTATCAACACACGTGAGTAAAGGGCAAGAGCGATGAACTGCTAAAAATACTCCTCGAAGAGTATAAGAAAGGTCCAAAAAGCAATGGTTCTTAAATTCTATATCTAAACAATTGTTGACCTTATATATATTTAAAAACATGCCTTGGATGCAAGCTGCAATTAGTTGTGCTTATCAGCACACATGGATAAGCACACTTGAGATCCGAAGGGTTAAGTAGGCCAAAAAGGCCATGAAATGAAATCAATGGATCCTAATGAAACTGGATCATCTTTTATAAAAGTAGACATGATGCCTAAGTTGAATAAGCACTCTCTAAACAACTTAGCCATTTGTGAGGCACAGCCCTTCCCCGTGTTATTTGTCCGGCACAGAGTTTGTAGCTTCCCCCTTTTTCCCAGTCCAAAGTGTCTTTTAGTTGAGTTTAAACAAGTCACCCCTTTGCCCAACCTTGTTCCTAGCCTTCATCCTTAACTAGTAGTTAGACCATGTCCAATGGGTGAGTCTGTCATTTAAGCTATTGTGCAAGTAAATATAAATAACAACGAAATGTACAAATATGATTAACGCCACTAAATGATGTTATACTTTAAGATAAGTTGTGAGTATGATTAGAGGAACATGTCTTAGTCTATTGATATGATTTATCCTTGGTTATATATTGACCTAGTAAAACCCAGTTTGACTATGGTCATTTCTTGGGATCCATGATGATGTGGGCCATGTATGCTTATTGATGATGATTGATGGTCCCACATACTCTTGATGAGATGCTATATGATGGACATATGATTCAGATGATGATTGATGCAGTTCAACAAGTTTTATTATTTACTCCAGATCATCAGATTATACACTGTCCATATATGGTGGACCCTGCAGATAGCCCATTAGGGCAACCCATGGTGTATAAGTACACATTCTTAGTAGATTTGGGTCTTCTGGATCCAATGAGACACTTATCATTCAGTTTCGAGCACTTCTGACAATGATAGATGCATTTTTCCACTTGTTGACCAGATTTGGGGCCGATTTCCCAGCCTGACTAGCAGGGGCCATGAGAGGCAGTTCACCTAGGGCGTTGTATGAGGAGGGGGTGGTCCAGCCACTTGATATTACCATTTACCCCCCCCTTCTAGAGAGCCTCGTGGCCTCGTGGGCTCAGTTTGACAACACAGATGCCCTAGGAGGCAACTTCAGCACTTTCATAGTTACCAAGGCAGGTTAAAAATGGAATAAAAGGGTCACTGAGGAATTCGATTTGGGAAATTGAGGCAAGGTTTTGGCACTTGGTTTTCACAGAGGTCTTCCAGGGTGAACCCCCCATCTTTCAGCTAGTTTTCATCAGTCAGTGGGGTCCACAGAGGCCATAGGAGGCCTTTTACTGCATGTCTCTCACAAATTTTGAGGACAGATTTGATCATTTGTATTTATTTTGGACATATTATATTATTTTATTGTGCCATGGGGATGAGCTAGCAAGGATTCATGCCTCCTTGCCCCACCATGAGCTTCATGTGTCATGTCCTAGTCATATGAGGTGGGCCCATGTACTTTTGCCCCCTCTAGAGGATGACATCACACTCACTTAGTCACTTTTAGCTATGACATCATCACTATTTTGAGTGATCCATGTGTTATGTTGTTATGATTCATCTTAGCCATTGATTATGTATTGGGATCTTTTAATCTCGACCACTCATTTCATAAAGTGGTTTTGAGATCTAGGGTTTTGGTCTTTATTATCCTATATAAGGAGGAGACCCCCTACTGTAGTGCTCACCTTTGGAGCTCCGGAATATTGGAATAGAACACTTCTTTGTGGAGCATATTTCTCGTCTTGTGGATTCTCTTACATCTTGAGTATACAGTATCTCTTCTATGTATCATTGAGTATTTTTGGACCTACATCTTGTTTTCTTGCAGGGAGGCCGAATTTGTGACATAGTTGATGCTTTCTATTACATCTTTCCATCATTTTCATAATTATCTTACTTGGCTTGTTTCACTTGATCTTGTCTTATAGGAGGAGGACGTTTTGGCTTAGAGCAACAAAATCTCACTCTTGAATATACACATCGGAGAATGCTATCAATTTGCAAGGTGGCCATAAGCAATTGAGGTAACTTCTACAAGGCATGTGCCTAGATCCATCCATTTCTTCTTCATTGGTCAACAAACCCTTAAAATCAAAACCCTTGTTTTCATTTTTTCTTAGATCTACAAAGATCTAGCTTGGCTTTGGGTATAATAAAAAGAACCCACCTCTATAGTATCGACGGCAATTCGGATCTATAGTTTGGTGGCATTTGGACTTCATTTGGCCCTTCCCCCAAGGCACTTAGCCTTCCTTGAGTGAGGTCGCCCTCCTTGGGTAGGTGAGTTAAGCTAGTTCCATCTCATGGGTAGGTGAGATCCCACTTGATTCATGATCCTCATACTTGATAACCTACCCTTACTGCTTCACTTCATTGATTTTCACCTTGTGGGCCTCATTCCTCATTTTGAGGGTTGTGCCCCACTTGGGTCAATTTGGTGATGCATTTTCAAACTCAGATCTATGGAGATCTAGCCATTGGATCCCTTTGATTTTCAAGATCCACATTGATAATTGACTTAACTACCCTGATCTAAATTTTGTTGGCTTTTGGACTTGATTTGACACACTTTCCCATGCATTTAGCCCTCCTTGGGCAAAGTCACACTTCCTAGGGGTTTGAGTTGTCCCACTTCAAGGACTTGGGTGGTTGAGATCCCGCTTGATTTGAAAAGAGCATACCTTGAAACCTACATCTAGTGTCTCACTTTGTGAATTTTTGCCTTGGGGGTATCATTCCTCATTTTGAGGGTGGTTGTCCACTTGGGCCACTTAGTGGAACATTAGATCTAGTAAGATCTAGCCATCACATTTACTTGATCTTGATTAGCACCCTTGATTTGCATCTTAAGTGTCTCGATCTACATTTTGGCATCTTTTTTACTCCATTTACCCATCCATTTCAAGGCACTAGTCCACCTAAGGTAAATCGTACTTCTTGGGATTAGTGTCAAGTGCTAGATCCCATATGTGGGTATCTCTAATTTCATCTTAGATCCATAGATCTACTCTTTGCATACCCCTTGGTACCATTTGCACCCTTAACTTCACCTTGTGGGTTCCATTTGAACCATTTCCATATCCCAAGGAAGTGGGCCCCACTTGTGTATTTCATGGTACTAGATCTTGTCATTTGATCTCATCATGTGGCCTAAATCATTCATTGGTTGAAACATAAGTCATCCTTTAAGCCTCTTTCAACCATACTTAAACTTCTAGGTCCACCTAACCTTGCATTGGTTTCCGTAACTTGTCTTTCACATATCCCTAGGAATCTTTGCTTTGGTCCAATCACCTTAGATTGGCTATAGAGTCTCCCCCTTGGTCTTGATTCATCTTGATCTAAAGTGAAGATTGCCTCGGTTGACGTGACTCCCAGCTTGCATTGAGAACCGTGGCATCTCTTGGGTCACCTCTTTAGTTGTCCATCTCCTCTACCATCCCAGATGGGATACCATTAGGGACAACTACAAGTTGTGTGATAACAGTTGCTTTGGTGGAATATTGAGGGACTATGTCCTTGATAGTTCTTGAAGATGAGGAGGATGCAAGCAAACTCCAACCCTTCTTTAAGTGAGGCAACCTGAAACTTGACAAACCTTGCACAAAAATTGGTTAAAAAAAGGAGGTGATGCCAAAAGCAGAAAACTAGAAAGCATGTAATTAAGCAAAATATACACCCATCTCTAATAGATCTACTGTTAACAATCAATAAGAATACAAATCAAACAAGAATGCACTCTTACCCTACTAGGAGGTAGCTCCCCTTGTAAGCCCACAGATAACCAATGAAAAGAAAGACAAAATCAAGAAAGATTATACCTTGAAACCCTTGACAAATAGCATCCACACATGAAGAAATTACACCATAGATTTCCCTCCATAGCCTTCTTTATTCATAAGCAATTTAACAATGTTCATAAAAAGTTTTGGCAAAGCTTCAATCCTCCATCTTTGAACAAGAGGAAAGAGCTTGCTTTTATAAGAAAAACATCTCCACAACCCAAAGGGGGCGCATTTCTCAAGAGAGGAGGTGGATTTAGGAGTTGAGAAATTGATGGGAGTTGGTTTGCATGCATGGAAGGGGAGGCCGCCACTTCTCATGGTATGTCCCCACTCCTTTTGGGAAGCCTCCACCTATCCCAAGCCATTTGCCAAGTGGAGGAATGCGCCCTCCATGGAGAGAATGTGACCCCCCTCTTAGTGACAAGTTGGTTCCCCCTCTCCTTGTGAGATTTGATGCTCCAACACCTCAATCAAAACCCAGACATGATCCTCAACTACCTTGACACCTCATAGACATGTTCTAGACATGCTCCCTTTGATTTAGGAATTGGATTTTCTCCATAGTTTTCAATTATTTGACACTTTGTCATTTTTAAGAGAAAATCAAAATTAGTAATTGAAAATCACCAATTTGACTCTCAAAAGTGGGTTTAGGGGTTAAGTAGGGGCTCTGGGTTAGGAAACGAGCATCCCCATGACTAATTTGCCCCCCTAGACCCACTTTTATGACCTTTTGAAATTTTACAATTAATACACCTTATTGATGATTTTATTAAAAAACTAAAAATTAAAAAATCCTAAGGGGGACTTAATGCATGTTCACAAAACTCTGGGATTATGACTAACATGGTAATATACATAGACTCTAGGCTTTAATAACCCTCCCAGGGAATAATCATCAACTTAACTACCCCAGCTTTGGAGGATTTGAGTGAAAAACTTGAAAATTATGTGTCGCTAAAAAGCGTCGCGTAATTAATAAGGAAAACACACTCTAGGATGATTAGTTTGATGACTAAGTACTAAGAAGGCCAAGCCTTTTACATGAGGTCATCATGCTACAACATTTATTACAATTCCCCCAAGGGGGTGTGAACATGTGAAAAACATAAAAAAAGGCCAAAAATGGCCTGTGTGGACTTTTGATCTTAATTATGAACAACTAGCTTGTTCATTCTTTACAGGCTCACTTGAAATCCAACTAAGTACAACTTAGTAGGAAACAAGACACATTCTAAGCTCTCCACATGGCTTTCTCGGCTTCATGCAATACGGACGTTGGTGCATGGAGGTCCTAGCTGTTGGTCAAAGCTTGTCATTTTGGAGTGGTTAAGCCTTTGTGTGCCTTTAGTGACTATTATACCACCATATGTATGAGGTGATATACGCATATTTTTGCAAAGTAGAGCAGGGCTGAGATCAGTTTTGTATGAGCAGAGCAGTGATGCCTTTGACATCTCTCATATTTTGGATATATCAATTGCCATGTGGTTGCCTCATGATGGTTCCCTATCATTTCAGTTTTTGTATCAGATGCATGCTTAGAGGATATTCTTATGAATTATATGATTTTTATTGATTGATGTATTGGATGTTTGTAAACTATACTTTACACTTGTGACTTTTCATGAGCATGGTATTGATGCATGGTATAGTATATAAAAGTAGTTCATATTTTATGCACATACCATTATTTGGTGTAACCTCTGGATTATTGCATGGATGATACCCTTCCTCTTGGTTCCATTTTTTTGGCCTTACCCAATGTTGTCAAAGCGTGGGAGCGAAGCGGGAGCGGGAGGGGGAAGCGGGAGCGTGGGTGCGCATTTTTCAAAAAATGGTCGGAAGCGAAGCGTCTCGGAAGCGTTTATATATATATATTTATATATTAATATATATTTAAAAAAACATGTAGAATACCAAACTAGATGCAAAATTTATGAAACATGTATGTGCTACTTCCAATATATGAAATGCCATCTAAATTCCATAATTCATGATTCCATTATAAACATGCCTTATCATGCCATCTAAATTCCATAATTCATACCTTATCTCCCCTCTCTAACGCTAAAAAAGCCCTAGGCCCCACCCAAAGAGCAAAAAAACAAAAAAAACAAAAAAAAAACAGGAAGCTTCCTGATGTCCGCGGAAGCGCTCAGGAAGTGTGGTTGGAAGCGAGGTCGGAGCGAGGTTGGAAGCGAGGTCGGAGCGAGGTCGAAGCGTGGAGGGCAGAGCTCGGAGCACTCGAAAGCGAGAAAGCTTTGCACAGTGGAAGGAAGCGTTTTTTTCCTGCCCGAAGCAAGCTTCCGAAATTCGCAAGCGAGCTTCCAAAAACGCTTCGGCAGCGCTTTCGCTCGAAGCGCGAATCTGGAGCCCGAAACATGGGGGAGGGGACGCTTCGACAACTAGGGCCTTACCATCTTTCACCCATCTCACCCTTGCTTATTGTAAAGCCCATTGATCTGGATTTGACAGAGTGACTAAAGACCTCCTGTTACTGGGCAAATTAGCAGGGCCAATTCCCAGTAAGCAAAACTAAGAATAGTGACCCAATGTCAGCTCGGTCACCGTTCTAACTTCTTCAGAAGTTGAAACCTCCAAGGAGAAGTACCCTTATGGAATCCTGTAGAGACACCAAAACAACCAACCAACTATATTCTATGCAATCTTATGGTTAGATTAGTGCCTAATGGAGTCAATGTATATTCAATTGTAGCCAATGAACCAATGAACTGTAAGAACACATACACGTATGTCAAGATAAACAATATTGGATCAAAATACTATATTGCCAATAAAACCTTAACCATTAATCAAACATGCATTAAATGAGTATCAACACAAGTGTATTCTTCAAACACATTTATAGCTGCAGAGATTGATAATCAAAAGATGCTAGGGTTATCATTTTAAAGCATGAAGAAGGTGGTATTTAACGCAGCAATGAGGCATCAAACTCATACATCAGATAGTTACATTGATCAGGCATGCAAAGATGTATCATTTAATAAGTAAGGTACGTAACTGTGGTAAATGCAATCAAATCAAAGCTTGGTTGCTTGATATACTTTCCAGCTTTGTATATGATTATGATAATTATGCAGTAGATAATAGAAAAGAAAGTAATGACTATCGTTTTTCAACAAGTATGATGTGAAAATTAGTGATTAGGTTAAAGCAATTTCGAGTATCAGACTAAATAAACATATGTATCACCATTGATCATCAATAAGTATAAAGTTATGATCTATATATAATTTCTACAGTAGGCTTACACAATAGATTAATGCAAATGTATCTAAGTTCAAAAACATTTCAGTAGGGAGTTATCTTGGAGAAATGTATTTAATATCACTAATACCAAATTGCCAATAAGGAATCCCAAGCATTCAATGGATACGTAATTGTCAAATACACATTCAATTAGAACCTTACGTAATCTCCAGAGCTATAGCAATAGCTAAACCATTTACCATATATCTATCCCAATCAGTTTAGCACTCAGTCAAGCATTAATGGTAGAAGAACTCTAACTTGTTCATTTAATTTTCTGTGTTTGTTTGTTTTTCTGTGTGTGTGTGTTATGTGCAAGAAAGGGCAAGGATGGGTACACGAGGGATGCCCAAAGGGCAGGCCCGTGTAAGGGAAGGAAAGGCGAACGTGGAGGATGGAAGGGCAGGGCAGCAGACAGTGGAGAAGGGGGGAGAATGGAGTGGCAAAGGTTGCGTTTGGAGAGAGGTCGAGGTATGGAGGTAGTCGCGGATAAGCAGAGCAAAGGGAGGGATGCGGAAAGAGAAAGGAAGAAGCAAGAAGGTGGCCGAGATGAGGGGAGCCCTAGGGTGAAGGGCTGCGGACTTGACTGGAAAGGAGGGCCGCGAGGAATGGTCGCTTGGGTGTTCGAAGGAGGTGCTGCGAATTCGTAAAAGGGATGGCCAGCGGAAGGGAGAAAAGAAGGGCAGCGGAGGTCGCGGGTCCCACGGTGAAGCTGACGGTCGCGGAGCAGAGGAGGAGCCTTGTGAAAGGCTACGGGAAGGGACCGCGAATATGCAGCTCGGTGGGGATGGAGCAGTGGGAGTGAAAGGCCGCAAATGAGCCCACGGTAGGAAGAGAGCGCGAGGAGCAGCCTCGGTGGAGCAGAAAATGGGCGTCTGCGGTGAAAGGGTGGCTGCGAGGATAAGGTAGAAAGAGATAAGAAAGGGCCGTGAATGGAGGGAAGCTGCAGCAGAGGCCGTGGGTAGGAAGTCGCTGGGTTTTTAGATCCGCAGCAAGGATTTCACGCGGGAGATTAAAGCAATTTATTATAAAAAGGCTAAACAATTTTTAGGGTTTTCTTTTAGCATTATAATTAATCTCCAACTAAGAAAATACTCTCATAACTGTTATCACACCACTTGTAGTTGCCCCTAGTGGTATCCCATCCGGGACGATAGAGGAGATGGACAACTAAAGAGGTGACCCAAGAGATGCCACGGTTCCCAATGCAAGGTGGGAGTCACGTCAACCAAGGCACTCTAACACATCTCACCCATGCAGCACTCAACAGTGAGCGGTCCAACATATCTTACTCCCTATCAACCAGAGGGAGTTAAGGGATTATCATCCCTGATCTTCCCTGTTGTGCCTTGCCTTGCCTGTTTAAAGTAGGTAGTTTCTAAATAAGCTCACTTGAGCAGTAGGATTTGTGTGCTCTTTTCTCTTTCTGTGTGATGAGTTGCCAATTTTTTCTTTTCTGCTTGGAGTGTCTGCTTGTCTGTATTTTTTATTGAGTTGAGCCTTGCTCCTTCCTAAGCGGGTCTCTTCTCCTGCATGCGTTAAAGAATTTTTATTTCCTGTTGCATTTTTGGCTGCTTGTGCAAGTTAAGATTGCCTACTTGAAAAAGTTCTCTTTTCCTCCTGCACAATAATAAAAATAATGAATGATGAATAAATGATATATGACATGTTAGATTTAAAATTTCTTTAATGCATTTCAAATTCTGTTTTAAAGTAGATTTCAATTTCAGTTTTATTTTATATTTTTCCCATACATGCTCCATGAGGTATTCTAGTGTTTGTGAGCGCAGGTACAAGTGCAAAATAAAAGCTGAAAATAATGATGGTACAATGATGGATTGAAGATTGATGCAGAGCAATTCGAAACCAGAGATAATGATGTTCTCAAGCGCTCTCTCCCTTAGAGCACTTGTCCCAGCTGGAGCAAGATGTTATCACATATATAGTAGCCGGGCTACCACACATTATTTTTTCAGATTCCAGAGCAATCTTCAGCCAGTTCCTTTGCATTGAGATGATCAGATGAGCATCTATCTATGGATCACTATCAGATTTTGGATAGTATATGTATTCCCCATGCCATGACTAAGTCTCAGGACACTCAGAGAGATGACCGATGTAGCCATTATACCATTTATGCAGAGCAGTCAGTAGTGCCCAGAGTTACAATAGCAGTTTCAGAGGACAGATGATGGTTCAGAGGATGAGCATTCAGATATATGACTCAGCAGGTATATCATGGTGTTATGGTTATATTGCTTTTATATTCATTCTTATGGCATGTTTTAGCACTTAGTGTCATGATCTGGCGATCATATAGATATGTGGACCTGGTTGATCTTATTATATATATTCTACTGTCCTTACTCAAACTTAGAAATTCACTGCTCATACTCATTGGTTTTACCCTCCCTAGGGAGAATAGAGTGATCATTCCACCATACCTTGGCTTGCTAGTGTTGGCTCCATTACTCATTGTCTTCATCCATCCATTACCTACCTTTTAGTTTATCACCCCGACTTACTACTTGATTAGTGGCATGGAGGATCTTTTCCCCACTGTAGCCTCTGTATTGGATGAGCTTCCCTGTTTATTGTGTCTCGGCTCTGAGTTGGTGACAAAACTTACCTTTGGTGAGTTGGATTGTAGGCC
The DNA here is from genome assembly GCA_027924585.1 of Larix kaempferi. Classification (NCBI taxonomy): domain Eukaryota; kingdom Viridiplantae; phylum Streptophyta; class Pinopsida; order Pinales; family Pinaceae; genus Larix; species Larix kaempferi. The sequence continues at coordinate 7,811,145 of BSBM01000015.1, forward strand.
TAAATCATTCTGGTCGGTTGTCCCGATGTTTGGCATTGGCTCGAACTCCCTCTAGTCACTTGAGTTGTTGGCTAAAACTGAAAGCTCATGTACTACTTATGGAAACTTATAAATTCGCACATGGAAACTAAAAAGGGCAAGAGCGATGAACTGCTAAAAATACTCCTCGAAGAGTATAAAAAAAAGGTCCCAAAAGCAATAGTTCTTAAAAGCTATATCTATATAATTGCTGATATTATATATGTATGAAAACATGCCCTGGATGCAAGCTGCAACTAGTTGTGCTTATCAGCACACCTGAGATCCGAAGGGTTATGTAGGCCAAAAAGGCCATGAAATGAAATTGAATGATCCTAATGAACCTGGATCAACTTGATGTAGACATGATGCCTAAGTTGAATAAGCACTCTCTAAACAACTTATCCATTTGTAAGACACCGTCATTCCCTGTGTTGTTGCTCATTAAGTATATACTATGGTGTGTATTCCCTTTCCCATATCCAAAGTGTCACAATGTTAAGTCAGTCAATCACCCTTTAGCCTAGCCATTTTATTTTAGCCTTCACCCTTCACTAGCAAATTGATCACAACTATGAAGTGAGTATGGTCTTGAAAGTCTAGTCTGAGTCATATAAATAATTAATGACACTATATATATTTGGATTTAGATCGCCAGTAATGATTACTTTGTGTTTTAATTGTTATTTGAATTAGTTGTAGAGCATGCATTAACCTTTGACACTTTGCAGCAACTTCTGATGGTAGTCTGAGTTATATTTGGTCAATATTGACCTGGTCAATCACAAGACATGAGATTATTGGACCTTATGATGACACAGATAGATGATATATGGTCTATGTAGATGTACATGATGGTTCTATGCATCAGATACAGGTTTATGATGATGATCTATGGTTTTCAGCATTATTTGATCATTTACAGATTATTATTATTTCACCTGTTCCGGTATATTGGATATATTATATGATCATGCAGAGATCTATATGGTGTATGAGTACACATCTTGGATAGTTTTGGACCTTCTGACTCCAATGAGACATTCTATTTTCAGTTCCAGGCAGTTACAGTAATGATTTAGCCTCAGTAGGCTGTCCTAGTGCAGTTGTGGTCTGTCGGAGACCCTGTCAGAGCAGAGATGATTTTCATTTGGTTCACCTAGGGCACTGATGATGGAGGGGGTGGTCCAGCCACTTTTTTTTACCATATTACCCCCCTTACGAACACACTGGTGCCCTCACCTTGACAGTGCAGGCACTCCAGGAGGCAGTTTGGGGCAGGTACACGCTTCCCAAGGTAGTTTTGGATTGGTACAAATGGCTACAGAGGAATTCGATTTGGGCTACTGAGGCAAATTTTTGGCATGGGATGATCAGTGATGATGAGTGGGATGTCTTCCGCACCTTCTCCAGCAGTTTCAGCTTCATTGAGGCCCACATCCATCACTTATGGCACTTTCTGATGATTTCTGAGGTCTTTTGAGGCTTACGATTTGTCCATAGAGGCACGATTTGGTATATTGATGACTATTTTATTATTATTGTGCTATGGGGATTGACCAAGGGTGGCTAAAATTACCCCTTGGACCCACCATAAGCTTATTGTTATATTTTGTCATCATGATTTGGTGGGATCCCCTCTCCTAAGGCGATTTTGTCCACTTATGGTTATATTTTATGGTTGATCCATGTATTTTATTGTTGAGCTCATCTCAACCATTGATTAGATCTTTTGATCTTTTAATCTTAGCCACTCATGTAAAAAGTGGTTAGGATGATGGTCTCTCTTCATCCTATTTAAGGAGAGAGCCTCTCATTGTAAAATCATCTAGAGATTTTTGGCTCTTGGCTCTTGGAATAAAATTTCTATCTTTTGGAGTACATGCATGGGTTAGAGTGGATGTTGGTTGTTTTGATTGTAAATGTTTTTGTCCATTGCACTGGAGGATCTATTGTAGCTATCTTGCATATTTGCCATATCTTTTTTACAGGTGGAGAAGACTTCTTCAACAAGTGCGAATTGGTGGGGAGGCTTGCGCTTCAAGCTTGGAGGAGGACGTTTTGGGTTAAACAGGGAGTAGTTTTGTCTTTGCACCAACTATTCTTTGCTTATCTCTTTCTTGCTTGTATCTACCTTCAATATGTTAAACTGATTGATGCTTTGCTCCTTGGTTTTGACAGGTTAGAGGGACACATATGTGGCTAGGAAAAATCGATTTTGCAAGAGGGCTTCGAAAATTCTCCATTTGATCTTTGGCAAAAGTAATCCTCATCTCAACTAGCATTCATCTCTTCATCCAGGTATGCTCCAAAGGTATGATCTTCTTCTTCTTTGAATCATCCATAATTTCTAGATCATAAAAACCCTAATTAATCAAAACCCTCATTTTAGTTTTTCTTAGATCTACTTAGATCTAGCCTTGCTTTTGAAGAGATATTAAAAACCCACCTCTATAGCATCCACCCCTAGTTGGATCTATAGTTTGGTGGTGATTGGGTTAAAATTGACACACTTTTCAAGGCAATAAAGCCCTCTTGAACCAAATCGCACTTCCTTGGAGAGTGCTTGTTTGGTTAGATCTAGCACATGGGTAGGTGAGATCCCACTTGATTTGCAATCTACATACTTGATAACCTACCCCTAGACTTTTACTTGGGTGATTTCTACCTTGTGGGCATCATTCCACATTTTAAGGGATAAAAACCCCTTTTGAACTACTTGGCACCTCAAAACTCAGATCTAGTAAGATCTAACCCTTGGATTGACTTGATTTTCTAGATCCACATAGATCATTGCCTAAGCTACTTGGATCTACAATTTGGTGGCCATTGGACATGATTTGACACACCTTATCCACCTTTTAGCCCTCCTTGAGCAAGGTCGCACTTCCTTGGGTGACTGAGTTTGCCCACTTCTAGGACCTGGGTAGGTGAGATTTCAGTGGATTTTGAACGAGATACCTTGAAACCTATATCTAGAGTATCATTTTGTGACGATCTGCCTTGGGGGTAGCATTCCTTGTGTTAAGGGATTGTGGTCCACTTGGGTCATTTCATGAAATCCTAGATCTAGCAAGATCCAACCACTTTATCTCAATTAACCCATTTGACTTGACCTCTAGGTGTCCCGATCTACACTTTGACATATCTTTTGACTCCATTAACCCATCCAACAAGGCACTAGTCCTCCTTAAGCAAGTCGCACTCCTTGGGAATTGTGTCAAACCTTAAATCCAGTACATGGGTACTCCTGATTTCAACTGAGATCCATAGATCTACTCTTCACATATCCTCTAGTTCCAATTGCATCCCTTAATTTCACCTTGTGGGTCCACATTAAGCCATTTCACATATCCCAAGAAAGTAGGACCCATTTGTGTAACACATGGTACTATATCTTATCATTATAACTAATCATGTGGCCTAAATCATACATTGGTTGAAACACTAATCATTCCTCAAACCACCTTCAACCATACTTTAATTTCTAGGTCCACTTTACCTTGCATTGGTTTCTGTAACTTACCATTAACTCATCCCTAGGAACCTTTGTTTGGGTCCAACCATCTTTGATTGGTAATAGGGTCTCCCCCTAGGTCTTGATTCACCTTGACCTAAAGTGAAGAGTGCCTCGGTTGACGTGACTCCCACCTTGCATTGGGAACCGTGGCATCTCTTGGGTCACCTCTTTAGTTGTCCATCTCCTCTACCGTCCCGGATGGGATACCACTAGGGGCAACTACAAGTTGTGTGAAAACAATAACCTTAGAAATAAAAATAAAGTAGACTAACTACCTCAAAAAATAAAAAGATGTAAAACTAATTATTATGGAAACTAGGTTAAAGCATAATATTTACAACATTAACAACTCATAAATTAAGTTTACTGGTGTAGATGAACAACTAGGCATCAAAAGAGAGCGACTCACCAAACCTAGGGCATCAATGAGAGGAGTAACCCTCCTTGAGATGGTACTTGGCAAGCTTGGCCAACTAGGGCTCACCTCTACAATCTCTAGGATTCGTGGAGGAAGCCTAGCAAGAGCAAAACTTGAAGACCTAAAGCTCAAGCTTGATTGCAATGGTGATCAATGACGAAAATGACATGCAAATTAAGAGAAAATGAAGCAACAATGGCTTCCATCCAACCCTAACAAGCATCACTTTCATACAATCGACAGAGAGACATCAAACAAAAAGTATAGATACCTCCAAGCTACGCTGTTGGGAGCAGGGAGCGGGAGTGGGAGCGAAAAGCGAAATTTTCAAAAGCTTCCGTTTCAGGAGCGTTTTTTATATAATATATATTTTATTATATTTTGATGCATATATATTAAAAAAAACAGGTATTATGCCAAATTAGCTATAGAAAACATGCAAACATAGATATTCATATCACAATTTAGTACACATTGATATAACATCAATCATCTACGAGCTATAAATATAACATTGTCATTAAATGATCACCATCAAATCATCAATCATCAATCATCAACAACATCAACCTTAAAATTTCAACATATAATATTTGCCATCAAACTAGGCCATAATGTTTACAAAATAGGCTAAAATAAACATGAAAATGAAATACAAAGTACTATGAATCTATCATACTATGTACTAAGCTTTCTGCTTGCCACGAGAAACTTCCAATTTCTTTTCTCGTGGTGTAGGTGGCATAGGAGCTACTGAAAGTGATCGTGGAACATGAGAAGAAGATGAATGGCCCCCATGAGCTGAACTTGGACGTTGTGAAGCTAAAGGCAAAACTCCTGCATCTGGAAAGTTGCTTCTGCTTGGGGGTGGCATCTCTGTACGGGTACTTGTAGCAGTTGTATGAATTGGATCATCATGATCACCCAATAGTTTAGCCTCCAAGCGCTCTAATGCTATGGCTCCATCCTCCACATTAGCCTCCTCTGGATTGTTGTCCCATCTCAAAAACGTTCTATCATTCTTGGCCGCCTCACAATAATGGGACAACAACCTCAAGTTGTAGTGCACATAAACAAAGCTTTCTGTGCGTTCTACATTCAGACTGTTTCTCTTTACACTGTGGATGAAGTTGTAGGTGCTCCAACACCTCTGCAAAAGAGTTGTTAACAACATGTGATAGCACCCTCACCGCCAATTTATGCAAATATGTGGCTCCAAAGCCATACATGTTCCACCAACGGATAGGATCCAATCTAACACAATCTTTGGTTGCATGCAGGGTACCAAAGGCTCCATGCTCACTGATGTATTCGCTCAATTCACTCCATACTTGAGCACACTCATCCTCATCAGGGACCAACTTGTCTAATGCAAGCATATACCCATTTGCACCTCTGGATCTGTGTGGGGTTTTTTCCTAACTCCACCCCCAAGTGCAGGTTGGACCATCCAAATTGGAGAATAGTATTTTGGGGTAAGGACATATGCAAGGGCATGGAGTGGAACATTTAGATTATCCCACCTTTTGACCACATGTTTATGAATATGGTCATACAAGATTGCATCTCTTTGCTCAATAATGTCTTTGATTTGACCAAGCATGCTATCCATCTGCTCATATACCTCCCCAATCACCGCTGATCTGTATCTGCAAAACGAATCATGTTATAAACTGGCTTGGTGAACTGCAAAACATACCTAACTTGTGACCAGAAATGACCATCAAGAACGGTGTCCTCCACCTCCTGAAAGTCACTTCCATCAGATGTGATTGCAGCTCTATCTTTCAATTCCTACCATGGATCACTTGAGACCATACTAGCCAATGCCTCTCTTACCTTCAAAAGCCTCTTGAAAGTGAGGTAGTAGCTAGCAAATCTAGTCTTTGCAATCTTCAATAGCTCCAACCTAGAGTGATTGCGAAAAATGTGGTGGGCCATGCTATGATTGGTAATAAATTTGATCATTTTCTTACCTCTCTTGTACAAGGCACCAATCCATCAGTAATTAGGGTCCTTCATCTTAACAATATCATGCCTCAAAAGGTTCAATGTGTGAACCAAACACCCTGACCAAAATATGTTGGCATACTTATCCTCAATGATTGCTCCTGTTGCCTTACAATTAGCAGCATTATCAGTGATGACTTGAATGGCATTGTATGGCCCAATCTCCTGAATGGTTTTAAGTAAAGGTTGTGCACTGTTAATACCAGTCTTGTAGCGCTCTGAGTAGTCATGGGCTGAAAGTAAGACAGCACCGCTAGCAGAAATGCCAAGAATATTTATCAATGGCTTGCCTTTAACATTTGTCCACCCATCAAATACAATGGATACCCTATAGTTGGACCAATCATTTGTAAACTTTCCAAGAGCACCATTGATTTTTGCTCTTTCCCTGTCAAGTCCCACGGTTCTAGCTTTGTCATACCCAGGGCTTATGTATCCTTGAGGGGCACCATTGATGGCTTGTACCATTTCATGCCAATAGGGTGAGCGAAGAACATTGAATGGCACACCACATGCATAGAGAAACCTATAAACTTTTGAATCCACATCATCTCTACAACCTGTGTCAAGGAAATCGGATTATGTTCTTCGCATAGGCGAGATTCCATGGGGAGATGAGGGTCCCGATCAAGTCGATGATGATCCAGCTCCACTACCAAACATTCTCTGTGGGGATTCAGATTCAACCCTTGATCTCTTGGAGTTGTTTTGAGCAGCCTCTTCTTCCATCTTGTATTTGCTTATCTCTTTAGCTCCCACTTTGTCACAAGTTTTGACTCCATGAGACTTACCTTCATCGCATGGCATAATCCCACACAAATGCTTTCTCACCCGGGTATATGAACCTCTGTAAGTTTTAATACAATGGAGGCATATAAACTTTGTGGTTCCACCCCCTCTCCCTCCCCCAAGCCTTGTCACATACTTCCAATGGGGGCATATACTTACTTGTTAAACTTTGTAAGTTTTAATACAATGGGGGCATATAAACTTTGTGGTTCCACCCCCTCTCCCTGCCCCAAGCCTTGTCACATAGTTCCACAAAGGTGTTGTGTCTTTTTGCTTTTTCCCCACATCAGTCTCCTTCTCATCATCATCACCCTCTTCCCCTTCCTCCTCTTCTCCATGGTATGTGTCACTCTCTACCTCTTCCCCCTCATCACTACCACCACCATATCTACTTCCCAACACCATCATAATGAGAAGAAGTGGAATGAAAAACCAAAACCACATACCCATCATGTTTCTTGATTCAAGATGAGTCACTTGTTGCCTACAATATAATGATGGAGAAGAAGATATTGGAAAGAGTAGGAGAAGAGAACATTGCAAGGTCTACATTTTTTAACATAGTGAACAAAAAAATCAAAAACAAACAAAGATTGAGTTTTTAGAGCCTACCTTTTAGCTCTTCAATGGTGGTTGAATGTCTATATGGAAGCTTCAATCTCCCTTGCAAGCTCTCCCCTTCAATCTCCCACTCAAAGCTCAAAGCTCAAATCTCTCAAACAACTGGCAAACTCACTCAAAGCTCAAAGCTCTTCCCAATCAATGAAATGAGTAATGGAATGAGTCCAAATGGACTCCAACACCCTTTATTGGCCCAAACTAACCCTAACCCATCCAAAAAAAACCAAAATAAATGCAAAAAACAAAATTTTCGTGGTTGAGTCCGCCAATCCCGCGGGAGCGAATTCGGGAGCGATTTTTTATCCCGGAATCACTCAGGGATCAATGAGGAATCGATCCTGAATCGTCGATTCCGGATTGATTCCTCATCGATCCCTGAAAAACCAGGGATCGTTTTTTTTAGAAGGGAAGCGCGAATTACAAAATCGATTCCGGGATCGATTCCTTCTGGATTGCGAATTGGGAGCGATTCGAGGGGGGGTAGAGCGATTCCCAACACCCTTGCCTCCAAGTGCATGTGTTAAGCAAACAACTCTAGCCTCACCTTAGCAATGGCATGAACAAAAGTAAAACTTCCTAGAAATGCTTCAAACTTGCAAAATAACCTTCATCAAGGAGAGCACATCCCTTCAAAGAGCCCTAGTTAGGGAAAATAGCAGACATAATGATCTTATCCGAAAAATTGAAGCCTAAAAGTGAAGTGAGGAGATCTTATTTATATGATCTCACACTCACTTTTACATAAAGTAAGGTAAATTTAACATTAAAAATGCCAACTTAAAATTAGAATTGAAACAATATAAAAATAATCTAAAGATGGCCTATTGTAGGCTACCTAGGGTATTTTACCCCCTAGGTGCTAAAATATGCTAAAAAATGCCAAATTTGACGAAACGAAAGGCCAAACTGTACAGGGGGGGTCGTCATGCCCCAACTAACCCCAACAGTGATGAAAACCCTCAACGCCCCCCCCCTATTAACAAGCAAACAGTTTGCCAGGAGGACGAGGTCATCCTCTGAAGGGGGGGCCCAAAGGGAGGGCGTTGTTGAACTGGAAGACCAAGAGGGTGTTGGATGTGCTCCGGAAGATAAGAGTGATTCTCAGTGCTGGAACAATTGTCGTTGGAGTGCTGAAACAGGGTTGGGGTCATGTAACCCAGTGACCCATCCCTGGAAGACCCGGACACCAACCTCAAGGTTTCAAACCCTTTCACAAGGCAGTCAGAGATGCCATTAAGCCATAGTACTTCTAGAAGAAAAACCAGAGGGTCTGGCCATGCCCCTACCTCAGAACGAGCTGGCTAAACACCCCTCCTGGTCAGAAAAAAGACACCCTCTACCTGGGGCACCTCTGCATGTACGTTGGTGCTAGTACCATCGTAACACCTCCCTTGTTGAATTTTAACTTAGCAATATAATTTTCATCTCTTTCAACTTAATTCATCATTCATTTCATCCCACAATTATAGCATCATTCATTTGTAGCGAAAATAAAACAAAGGATCACTGAAAAATAACCATGCAGAAGAGACACAAAGATTTATCCTAAGAAACCCAAACAGGATAAAACCCAACAAACTTTCCTCCGAAGAAATTAATCCAATACAAGAACAATATCAATCGTGAAGTTGAACCCTAGCACAAGATAGGTTCGACCTCCTTCACAATAAACCCTAGCGAGGGTAGATAATCTTCCAAGAGAATAAAAGAATAAGAGAAACCTCGAAATTATGCTTCTAGTGAACTTCATTTGTCTTCCTTGAGAAGTGCACACCAATTGAGAGAGATGAGCTTGCTTGAATGTGTGAAATGAAGTGTGAGAACACTTCTATTTATATTCTTTAGTTGACTTGATTTTTACTTTTGAGGCCAGCTTGTACTTTTATTTATTCTTTATTTATCTTTCAAGCCGACTTGTCATTTTTCTGCTAGGGTCAATTTACCCCTCTTACTAGGGTAGTTGTGCTCTTCCTTGCTTTACACTTTCTCTGGGACTTCTTCAATGGATTTTCTCGATTCTTTGGTTATTTGTTCATCATAGAAAAGTTCTTCTCGTTGATATCTTCTCACATTTGATCACATTCTTTCACTAGAGCTCTAATGTGTTCATTAAGTTGTCATTGATGCCAACAGTACCTGGCCATTGATGCCAACAGTTGCGTCTTGGTGCCCCTTGTGGAGCCCCTGAGGGTTAGTGTTTGGTTTGTGGTTGTCTGTGTCAAGAGGAGACCTTTTGACTTTGTCCAAGCCCAAGCTTGAAGCCCTTGGAGGCCTTGGGGCAATGGCAAAAGCCCTGGCTACCATTAACTTGGTTAAGTGCCCCTAAGTTGTATCTTGGTCCCAGTTGAGTCCATTGTTGTATCCCCTGCTCCTAGTTGTCTGTTGATTGAAGGTCTCTATGTTGCATGATTGGATGATGTGTTAATTTGGTCCTTAAGCCCACAAACTTGGGTCATGGAACCCTTGGAGATGGTCATTATGCATGAGAAGGTCTGGCACCCACATAAATGGCGGCATGATGACCCTTGGACACTATATGATCATTGATGGTGCATTTGGAAATGATTTGGGTCTTGGAATCCATACATATGGTGGTTTGTAAGCCCATGATTGTTGGAGCCTTTGATATAATAGAATCCTTGGTCATGATTCCCTCATCACTTGGCGATGGAGTCCTATGTGATGGGCTTGAAGTCCATGGAAAGTATCTTGTTTAAATATTATATGATATCCTTGAAAGAGTCCTTGAAACCCTTGCATGTGGTGCCTTGGGTCTTGAACCATGGTGATGTATGGTCCTATTTGTGGTTATATAGCTATTGGGATGTATATGGAGGTAGATCCCACGGACGTGCCTTGATATGTTGAAGAAGACTTTGAAACTCTTGTAGTTAGTGGTATGGTCTTTGGCACCCTCATGTGTGGGGTCTTTAACGTCCTGGACACATTGAATAATTTAAGGGTATTAGACCAAGAATTTGCAAATAAACCCATCATAGGGAGATAGTCCTTGTCAAGCCATTTCCATTGATATGTGGAGCATCTTCTAACTCCTTATGGTTGAAGAGATATGAATTTTTGAAGTTGGTGTACCCCACCTTTTTGGGTGAGCCGACCTAACAAAAGAAAATTTAATTATTTGTAATTTTGAATTGCATGTCGGCCAGCTTAAATTACTCCATGACCTATATATATACATCTTTATTCCATCCATTTCATACATTTTTTAAGGATCAAGCTCTGAAATTTTCGGGTACTGTAGCAGCTATAGTAGACCGGAAAGTTTTTTGTTTTTGATGATGCCCTAACTTATTGGATAAGACAAATTTCGTGGGAACAGAGAAGTACAAGATCCAAATTTCCAACAGCAGATTCGTTTTATTTTCTTCTCTTTTGGACTGAGTTTTGATGGACTAAAGGAACACGTGGCAGCAGAAGAATTCTGGGTTATTTTTGCAGCACTCCCTTCTTCCCTTTTTGAGCAGCAGTAGAGGAGTAGACCCAAATCTTTGAAGGATAACAATCTTTTGCAGCAGTGGACTTCTTTTGAAGGCTCTCAGTGATGGTTTGAAGTTTGAACAGCAGCACCAGTGGTTAAAGGTCTGAGTTTTTTTTTTCATGAATTTCGTGGACTGAGATGGCGGCAGTCTAAGAAAACAGACCCGAATTTTACAGTCTTCATTAGCATGCAAAGACCTGAAGTTTGGTAATGATACAGTGTTTGGTGCACAGTCCAAGTTTGGTGAATACACAGTCCCGAAAAGGAACGAGTTCTTGTGGTTTTTACCAGCACCTAAACAGTCCTGAATTAGATGGGATGAGGTCACTCTTGTAAGTATGCACAGACCCGAATTTGGATGCATAAACAGTTTAATGATGATGCTTGGTTGATGCCCTAGTTCCAGTGCATTGAAAGTTACACATACAGTGATGAAGGTATGTATGCTCAGAAATTTTGTGTACCCTAGAAAGCTTATACAGTGAGATGCTAGATGCACTATGAACAGTTTTTGAAGTGATATGCAAGAAGTGTTTGTGAATATTTATGATGTGCAAGAGTGATGATGAGAAGTGGCATCTATACAGTGAGCATACAGAACACAGTGGTATTTCAATATATATACAGTGGTTTGTACTAAGTGGTATGTACAGTAATGAGTGAGCAATATTGACTGTATACAGTGGTATAATGATACATGCTATAAAGTGATGATACAATGTTGACCTATGATGACATGTAGATCTTAGTACAGAATGATATGACAGTGTGACAAGTCAGTGACTTGACATGATTAGTGAACAGTAGAGCTAATGACAGAGACAAGGTGTTGGTTGCAGTTGGACATGACGATGACATAGTCCTACAGTCTTCAACATCCTCCAGATTCTACAACAGTTATGGTATGTATGCTTAGTATTTTTTCCCAGTGACATATACTCAGCAATGAATGCATGATATATATATATATATACTCAGTGATCCAATGATATGCTCAGTAATGAAACACAGTGATAAATGCTCAGTTTATGTATGAAGTGCTAGAGATGCTTACACAATGATGTGCTCAGTTTGATATGCTCAGTAATGAAACACAGTGATAAATGCTCAGTTTATGTATGAAGTGCTAGAGATGCTTACACAATGATGTGCTCAGTTTGATATGCTCAATGATGTTTACACAGTGATACTCAGTGATGTATGATGAAAACACAATGTGTGATGATATAGAATTATAAATGATGCATTGAAGACAATAGTACAATGATGAATAGTGGTAATTAGGCGTGAATACATTGGTTCAGTTGAGCAGCATTAGCACAGGCTACTACATGTGCATTTGGTCTGACTCATATTGGCTAAGTTGTATGAGCAGTTGGTTTGACTCAGGTGGACTGAGTCTCATGTATGGTTGGTTAAACTCAAATTGACTAACTCGAATGATGTGAACAGCAGATTGATTTATGTAGACAGATTGATTGCTACAGCTAGATCAGACAGATTGATTGATACAGCTAGATTGCACAGATTGATTGTACAGGATGATGAATAGTGTGGCACAGTTGTGATGAGCAGTGGTCAGCTAATGAGCAGTGAACAATTGATGAGCAGTGAATGAGCAGTGAACAATTGATGACAGTGGTCAGTTGATGAGAAGTTACAGTGGTTGAGCAGTGTGGTGCAGGTGTTGGTTAATAGGTCCGCAGGATCAGTGCGGTTGTGATTCAGCAGTATCTATCTTCATATCAGGGTGGTAGGACGGGGCAAGGAAATTGAGGGAGCTAAGGCTTCCTTCAGGTTGTAGCCTGTAAACCAGGGGGTTGTAGCCTCCTTCCAGTTGTGGCTGGAGAATTGAAGTCTTTGTAACAAAGGGGGTTGTTGCCTCCTTCCAGTTGTTGCTGGTAAATTATTATTATAAAGGCTTCCGTGGTTTTTCCCCCAGGACTTGGGTTTCCACGTAAAAATCTTGTGTACTGTGTTTTGCTATGCTTCCTATGTGATGATGATATGATGATAGGTGATGATGAGCTGTAATAGTTAATAATGTTGATGATATAATGATAATGTGGTAATACATTAATGAATGATGTATTGAAGAAGCAGTTGATGATTGTTAAAGTTGAAAAAGTAATAAAAAGCTATACACACTGTTCACCCCCCCCCCCTCTCAGTGTGCTCGGTGTGTCCAACATAATGTTGATTTGACCATACTCTAAGATGTCCCAGACATTTCTTAGAGCTTATTGTCAAATTCAACATTAGATTAGACTTTGTCTAATATACAAAGAGATAAGATCTCCTTGTAACATAGACAAGTCATCTCACTCTATCAAAATAGATCACTCCCGTTATGGAGCACTCCCACCTGGAGTACGCAATGTGACCTCTGGCCTACTACCACTCCAATTAACACATGACTGGATGAGGCTAAGCATCTGAGCCATAAGACACAAAGTCAAGGGCTACGACGGGGCCATTCTCTCCTTAGGTTGTGAACCCATCCAAGAGAATGATTGTAGAATGTTTGCCCAATGCTGGAACCATGGAGAACATCAACACTCCCTCTCAACGAGAGAGACATTCTACATCATGCCAAGCCGCTTACTTGGTCAGAATGTCCTTCAGTACTGCATTTGTACTATATCTATACTACATATATACTATATGTATATTGCATCTATACTACTATGTATGTACTGCAACTGCATAAATACTAGCCCGTTCACTTTTCGTGAATGTCTGCCACTCATCTATCGAATCATCACGATGTTTGGGCCATTCATTTCATATGAATGTCTGCCTGCTCATTTGTAAGATCACAATGTTTGGGCCATTCATCTCTCATATGAATGTATGTCGCTCATTTGTAAGATCATCACAGTGTCTGGGCCATTCATCTATCATATGAATGTATGCCGCTCGTCATCACGATGTTACACATCCATCAACACTCCCTCTCACTTAGAGAGGTATTCACCATCACACCAAGCTTGTCCCTAAAGTATACAAACTTTGCCTTGGACAGAGGCTTGGTGAGAATGTTGGATATCTGCTTGTCCGTGGATATGTATTGGAGCTTCACCGCTCTCTTCTGTATTACGTCTAGGATGAAGTGGTATTTGATCTCCAAATCAAATAGTTCTATGATACTGGCTGCAATTTGCTCTACTTCTGCTATATTGAGTTCCACAGAAGCTTGTTGCCCACTAATCTAGGATATCATAAGTTATAACTGATCGAAGTTGAAGCAACACTTCAGGATGCTTTCTCTGTCCATTGCACTCCTCTTCATCAGAATCTCTATATCTTTTGTAGCTTCACTTCATCATCTGGGACATCTCGTAGATCATATCCAATTGCACCATGCAAGTGCCTTAGCACAAGCTTTGCTATCACCCAATGTGCATTCCTTGTCTCAACCATAAATCGGCTCAGGGTGTTCACTGCAAAGCAAACATTTGGTATGTTGTTAACCAGATACACCAACGATCTGTTCAACTGCCCACCGATATCTGAATCTGAAGTATAATCATTCAGCTTCTCTAGATCTGCACATCAAGAGACCCATTAGATCTGAAGCAGAATCATCAACGTCTCCATATCTGTCACCATAGGTGTGGTCATGGACTTACAATCCACAATGTTGTATCTTGCAATATCTGGATTGTTCCCTCCCTCTTGCTGAGGAATATCTCATCACACTTCCAATGCCAATAATCTCAGACTCAGAGGTCAACTCCTTCTTGCACTCGTCTATGAGCCTCTCTGTTGCTGTAAGGAACAGATCATACAATATACAACACCAAGATCAGTGGATCATCATCAACAACCTTGTAGTAAAGATTGAAATCCACATCACTCTTGGTGAAGTCCAAGCTCGTCAAATATCTGTAGATCCTAGCATACCAAGCTCTGGGGGCTTGCTCGAGTCTGTACATGATCTTCTTTTATCAACAAGCTATGTTGCATCTACTCCTTCTGTATGTGGGAGCGTATTACTCCCTTTGCACCTGAGTATCCTGCTACCTCCGCATCTGAATGACACACTTCTAAGGAAGAATGATGATGATGACACCAAAGCTAGGCTAGGTAATGAGTAATAGCTTTAAGTGTTATGACTCATTATACAAGCATAAAGTAACACTCCATGAAATCATATCAACATATAAGAAAACATTCTAAGTGCCAATGAGAGTGTTATCGAGCAAACTAGCAGGGCTAGTTCCTGATAAGCAAAAATAAGAAAAGTGATCCAATGTCACCTCGATCACAATTCTAACTTCTTCGGAGCGTCGGAACCTCCAAGGAGAAGTATCCTTGTGTAACCCGTAGAACACTGATACAACCAAAAGACTATATTCTCTATGCAATCATTAGTTAGACCAGTGCCTAAATGGAGTAAATATGAAGATAACATAACCATTTATTATCCAATCTCAGTAGGTGCGAGCTAGGCAAAGTGTGTGATCATAGAATCATCAAGGATCATTAACCAACATAGATTACTCAATGAAAGTGTAAGGTCAATCCAAGATCGTTATCACATTCATCATATAAGCATGTATCATAGCAATTTCACCAATGCACATATATATCATCAATTAAGTGTAAATTAGTTCAACATCTAGTGTAGAAAGATAGTGTTCAACATCATTAACATATCATTTCATGGAAGCTTTTTACCAATAATCATTATCAACCCTTCAAAGATCAAATGATAATCAGTTTATTTATCCAAAATACAACTTTCAGATCTGTATGTAAATACACAGTACAACAGGGCTAATATAATAGTATTTGCAATTTGGATTTACCACATAATTTCTCCAGTATTCATTCGTAATCAATATTATCATAAAATAACTAAAATGCTTCAAATCAAGAACAACTCATCACTTTCCAAATCTGTACATGGAAAGAACAACAGTAATATAAACTTGAGAATTTCTCACTAAACCACAAGAAAAACTAAGATGACGTGCTAACTTAAAATTATGTTTTTGTATGTGTTTGTGCAGAGAAGGGCAGCTACGGAAAGGACACACAGGGTCTGCAAAATGCAGACCTGTGTTAAGGTGGAGAAGGGGATTCAGATAGGGCAAGAAAGATGAGGAAAAAGTACTGGAAGAGGACGTGGTTAGGATAGCAAAGGAACAGAGGAGAGGGGAAGAAGGCCGCAGATGGAAGAGGAGAAAGGGAGAGGTAAAGGTGGTAGGAAAAGAGGGGAAGAGATGGAGGAGATAAGGCTGCGGTGGAGGAGAGGAAAGGGGTAGCAAACCGAGGATAGGCCGAGGGTGAAGTAAAGAGAGCAGCAGGCCCGAGGGGAGATGGGCTGCGATCTAGGGAAGCGAGGAGGAAAGGTAGGAGGCCGAGGGTGTGAGAGGAAGGAAGGAGGGAGGCCGAGGAGGTTGGAGAAAGGAAGTCATGGGAGGTTTAGGTGTGCAAACTAGGGCTAAACACAGAATTTAGGGTTTTAAAAATTAATTTAAAATTTACAAAAAAAAATACATTAACATAAAAAATCAAAAATTAAGCTAAAACGACAATCAAAACTAAATTACAAGCATCTAAATTAATAATTACGAGATTTACAAGCTCAGAAATTAGGGTTAAAAGTGTAGATGAACAACCTAGGATTTGCATGAGAAACTCACCCTAACCCTAGGCATCAATGGAGGATAACCACCCCTTGAGATGGCACTTGCCAAGTTTGGAAAAGTTAGGGCTTCTTCAACAACTACAAGGGTTGGTCGCTGATGCCCTAGCTAAGACAAACTTTGGAGACCTAAAACTCAAGTTGACAATGCTAGGGTAACTAAAGGCTGAAAATGACTTATACTAGGGAAAAATGCAACATCAATGGCTACCATTCAACCTTAGACGAGACAATTTCAACATTTAACAAAGGAAATATCAAGAGAAGAGCCTTGGATACCTCCTTGTGCATGTGTCAAGCAAAAAACTCTTAGCATCACCTTAGCAAAGAAACAAGAGCAAAGACTTCAAAAATTTGTCCCCAAACTAGCAAGCTTATCCATCCTCAAGAGGTGCGCATCACTCCATTGAGCCCAAGAAGGGAAAAAATCAGAAAATTTTGTGTAATCCCATAAGTTGCTATGTTAAAATGAAATCAGGAAAAGTGTTTTTATATCTTTTCACACTCACTTTACAAAAATAAATAAAATCCAAGCCAACATGCCTTTTTAAAATGTCAATTTGAAATTATAAATGTCAACTTAAAATTAAAACAATAATAAGATAAAATAATCAAACCTGTGGGTAATTTTGGGGCATTTTCCCCAGAATTTACCCACACATGGCTAAAATAGCTAAAAATGAGCATATCGGTTCGTTCTGAATGCCAGATCGCGGAGGGGGAGTCGTCATGCCCCATCTAACCCGAACAGTAGTAAAAATCCCTCAACGCCCCCCCCTAATCAAGCATAACGGTCTGGCCTCAAGGATGACGTCATCATCAAAAGGAGGACCCCAGAGAGAGGGTGTTGATGAACTGGAGGGCCAGGAGGGTATGTAAAGCGATCTGGAGGATAGATATGTGCCTCATTGCTGAAACATCTGATGTTGGAATGATGAATCAAGGTTGGGGTCATGTGACCCAGTGATCCACCCCTGGAAGCCCCAGACACCAACCTCAGGGCTTCAAGCCCTTTCATGAGGCAGGCAACAATGCCACTAAGCCATAGTACTTCCAAGGGAGAAACCAAGGGGTCAGGCCATAACCCCTACTCAGAAAAGGCTGGCTAAACACCCCTCCTGGTCAGAAAAATGACCCCCTCTCCCTGGGGCACCTCTGTAGGTGCGTTGGTACAAGTACCACGTAACAGAGAGTAAGAGATATCACAACACTAGGGCATTTGACACCATCTCCAGTAGGCACATCCACGGCACGTGAACCATCTGAGCATACTGAAAAGATATCTGACCATTGATCTATGGGGAAGCCATAGATCTCATCTCAAGAACAATGCTTGTGATAGATCACAAACCACAACTGATCACTGAGTCACCCTTGTCGGATAAAGGGGTAACTAGGCGGATGTATTAGCGAAATTGCAACCAAATGTCTAGAATCGTTATAGGATTTGCAATGTATTGGTGACAACTGACAACATTATGAACGGCAGTGTTATCACACAACTCGTAGTTGCCCCAATGGGTGATCCTATATAGGACGGCAGAGGGGACAGACAACCAAAGAGGTGACACAATAGGGCCTCGATCCCCAAGATGGATTGGTTGTCACGCCAATCAAGGCACTCTTCATTTTGTGTTATCTAAGCCCTAGATAATGGGGGAGACCCAGATCAACTCCCGATAGGAGAGATCTAACCAAGACACCAGATCAAATCAGATGAATGAAGTACGTAAGGTGTAGGTATGATGAACCCTAGATCTATGGATGAAGTCACAAGGTAAGTTAAAGATTGGATCAAGAGGCTAAAAAGATGTAAATTTGATCCAATGTGATAATACAAGTGACTTATAGGTTTTAACAAAAGATCCAGGATCAAGGCACTAGCAAATGATAGAATTTTCTTCTGCCTTGGGAAGTGTGTCCAAGGTAGAAGGGTTAAGATTAGGATTGAGGCTATCTAGTACCTTTAGATTTGACTTGATTAGGGGTATGACAATGTCTATGCATCACAAGTCAAAAACCAGGATCAAATAACCCAAAAACTAGCTAAGTCTAGAAGTGCGCATGGGCAAAGAGATCAGGGCCTAGGGAAATCGGCCACAAGGAATCCCTCAAGGGTGACGCCCTTGAGAACCCACTTTGGGTTGGGCCTGTTATCACATATATAGTAGCCGGGCTACCATATTCTATTTTTCAGATTCCAGTACACTTTTCAGCCAATTCCCTTACATTTGAGATGCCGAGATGAGCATCTACATTGGATCAATATTTGATTATAGACAGCAGTATATTCTCATGCAATGACTAAGTCTCAGGAAACTCAGATTTGATGACTGAAGTAGCCATTTACAGAGCAGTTGGTATTGCTCAGAGTTGCAGCAGTAGGTTCTCAGTGGACAAATCATGGTTTAGATTGTTATGCACAGGTATATGACCCAGCAGGTATTATCTTGTGTTATGGTTATTATTGCTTTTATACTCATTCTTGTGACATGTCTTTGCATTTAGTATCATGATCTGGCGATCATATAGATATGTGGACCTGGTTGTATTATTTATATATATATATATTGTCCTCACTAAGACTTGGAAGTTCTTGACCTATACTCATTGGTTTTACCCTCCTTTGGGAGAATAGAGGTGATCATTCCCACCATCTTTTGGCTTGCTAGTGTCGGTTTCATTATTCACTTTCTCCACCCATCCCTTACCTTCCAGTTTGTTGATTACCCTGACTTACTACTTGACTAGTGGCATGGAGGACCTTCCCCCACTATAGCCTCTTTGTTGGATGAGCTTCCCTGTTTTATTGTGTCTCGACTCTGAGTTGCTAAGTTGTCTTGGCTAAACCTGAAACAGATAGTGCTACCATCAATACAGTGTATATGGAAATGAAATGTATATCTTATGAAAGCCCATTCATGTAACAAGTGTTTCTGAACACACATGAATGCAAGGCAAGCCTAATGAAATTGGCTTTGAAATGTGTTGCCAACTAAGTTGCACTTGGTTGGATTATCAAGCGAGCGGGCAAAGTGGAACATGACACATGTTCAATTTTGATGATTTGATGTCCAGCTGGCCTTTTAAAGGCCCCCGTCTTTTTTTTTTTTTTTTCCACATGTCCATGGCCCTGCGGGGTTTGTAACAAAACGTACTAGCATGGGGTTTTGTAAAAGACTTGGTTCCCTAGGACTTTTTGGCTAAGTCAGGTATTCCAAGGAGTTTTTTCACCTATCTATTATGTCTTGCATTAGTGCATAACATAATTAATTGGTTTTTCTCCTGCTCCTCCAAAGCTGGAATGCCTGGGGAGGCTGACGAGCCTTAGGGAATTATTAGAGTCTATGGGTCAATGTATATGAACATGCTAGGCGTTAATTTTGAGTCATATGGACATGTCTAAGTCCCCCTAGGTTGTTTTTTAATTTTCGGCAAGTTTTAATTTTTCCGTAAATTGGGCCATTTTTTAATGGTTCAATTAAAAAAATTTGTAATTGGCCTATCTGGGGCGTCTGGAGGTATTTTTTGCCTTAGGGGTGCTCGTTTTCTAACTCAGAGCACCCCCTAAACCCCTAAACCCACTTTTCCTAATGTTTGGGTGCTTCTACTTTGGTCAAAATCAAAAAAATCAAAAAATCCCAAAAAAGTCATAAAAAATAGAAAAATGGGAAAATGACATAAAAAAGTATTTAATTTTTGGAGAGATTTTTGGGGTCTGATTTCGACCAGCATTGTTTTAGGAGTGTTTTGGGCTGCTAGACATGTCATAGGGGCAGCCCATATCATGGGTATAACTCCCCACGTTTTGGGCTGGGCGCTTTCATTAAGGAGGGGCGCACTTGTGTAGTGGGCAGCCCACGTTTCAAGGTAATGGGCAGCACATTGGGTGCTGCTGTGTGGGCACATTTTATGCTGGTGTATGCAGCCCAATGCAAGGGATGGCAGCCCCTATCTCTCCCTCAATCGTGCCACTACTCCCCCTTTGTCTCCTTCACCAAGTGCGCCCTCCCTCCTTGTCATTTCTCTATAAAATGCAGCTCTCTCTCCATTGTTCACTAGTGAGAATTGGAGCACAAAAATTATCGTTGTATTACTCATATCATTTTGAATTTGAATAAAGAAGACTTTGGAGGTCAAGTTTGTGGTGTTGTGTGTGAGTGGATGAACCATCTTTGGCTTGTCTAATGGAGGTAACCTGTGCATAAGCTTTGATATTTTATTGCATCAATTGTACTCATTGGGTGATTGGTAACAATTTATGAGATAAGTTAATTCAATTTGTTTATTGTCTTGGCTTATTGATATATGTTTATTAAGAGATCATGTTTGTATGTTTTCATTTGTTTATGAGTATGCAGCACTGATTTCTTTTAAATATATGTCTACACTTGATCCTTGTTTGCAAAGTGTGTGATGTGCAGGTTATCTCAGCTGGAAGTAGGTGGATCTTGTTTGTTTCCTCCCTTCTAACTTTGTTTGCAGATGCAGTCCCTTGGAATATCACAAACACAACCTTCAAAGCTTCGGATTTCAACCAAGATTTGCTTCATCTCTCTCTCAACTTAATTCAAAATCAAAATTTTCTGGTTACTGGTTACTTGTATTTGAAAGTTTTCTGATTCATATGCTCATATTGTATTTCAATTAGATCAGAAATATTTTCATAAAGGATTAGTTTAGACAGTCATAAAGCTTATATATTTAACTGTTAGACTTTCCTTCATTTAGCATCTACTTTTCAAAGGACTTGCAAGTAAAATCGTCATATCTTTTTTAAGTCTTGTTGGGTAGTTGTAGTGCTGAAATAAAAGATATATTTGGTTGTCCTAGAGCTTGAAATTTGCAGCCATTAAAGGGCTAGCAAAGATCCCAAGTAGACAAGCTCCATAGCTTGTTTTACTTGGTTATTTTTCGTCATTTTTACTTAGCTTTTAACTTAGAAAATTTTGGGTTTTTTAGGAGGTGTTCCAAAGACACTCTTAAAGTGTTTTTGGGCATCTTGTACTAATTATTGCTTGCTGGTTTGCAGCAAAGGATGAGCAGGTAGGAGGAAGTGCTGGCAAAATTTCGAGCATCCAGGCGATCCGGAATACAAATTTCCATATTTTTCAAAACCGGTCATATTTTTTCTATAATTTTGTAAGCCACCAAGTCACATTAAGTAGACTTGGGGCACTTCTCTATATCATTGTAAACATTTTTAAACGAGAGCAAGTGGGCTAGCCAGCGCCCACACCCCATCCCCCCAGGGGTGGCCTGTGTCGTCTCATTTTCATGGCGTGAATGTTAGAGTAGTTTATTTCTTTGTTTTCCGGCATTAAATAAAATAAATTAGGATTAAAATAAACCTTGTTGGTCCGTTCCACTGGCGGGCCACAAGTTCACTCACAACCTAGCTTTTCACATTTTTTTTTACAAACTCATAACGCCCCCCTTGCTTTCCCGAAGTAGGGTTTTGTATGAGGGCTTGCCCGAAATACATGCCTGAAAAGAGACTCCTGGGGTTTTAACAAAGATAAAATTTGTGTTCTTAAAATTTTATAAAAAAATACCAAGGTCTTCTCCCGTATGCTCTGTGGCCAACTTGCAGCTTAGTCTGATCCAGTTGGTACACACCAGAAAGGAGTGGATGACTAGTAATAGGACTTAACACCACCCCAATAAAAAATCCTTTTTGTGAAAATCCGGCACAACACGCAATTTGTTGTCATGGGCAAATTTCCCAGAAGGCTTGGGATAAAACTGGATAGCGACCTCTTGGAAACCGTTAGGCTTGCCCTCGTTGGTATAGCATCTGAACACCTCCTCGAGACTCCGATCCAGCCTAAAGCCTGAGAGGGAAGCCACGCTTCAAATTTCCGGACATGTTCCCCCGTACCTTGCGTATATCGGGAACCCACCTGCCTTAATAAAAAAGATCACCATCACATTAAATTTTAAAATAAACCAAGAACACTCCACAACATTTACTTTTTCTATTTATGCATTTGTTATTTGACTCCGTAACAAGGCACTGGTCTTGATGCAAATTTCATTTTATATTGTTGACTAGTATGCAGTTGAATGATGATTATTCTAAATGGGAGTAAATGATAAATGATGTTTTTTTTATTTTGAAAAAAGTAGATGTTGTCTGTCTTGGTTGCAAAAGTACTTTTTCTAACTCCTAGATTAGAGGCTTTAGTTTCTTTTAATTTTTTAGGGTCTACCCCCCTTGGCTTCGCTAGGAAAGCCTAGACGGAGGAGTCGAGTCCCAAGTGACAGCACTTGACTCTGACTTGCCCCCAAGGCCACACCAGCAGCTTGAAGACTTTTGCTGCATTTTCCCAGGTGTGGAGCCAGGCGGCAACAAAATGTAAATGTGAAATGTGAAATGTAAATCTATGGAATCGTGCTTCTGAACACACATAGATCATAAAGCCTAATAAATGTAAATCCATGTAACAAGTGTTTTTGAACACACGCGGATCAAGGCTATGGAAACTCCAAGGCCCAAAAAGCAATGGTTCTTAAATGTTATATCTAAACGATTGTTGGCCTCACTTGTATTGATTTATCCCTCACTAGCTTGCAAGTTATCATGTGAGATGGAGCAAGGGACAGCTCGAGTTATGTCCCCTAGAGTCTCAAGTTACGGTTTGTCGGGCACCTAGTTATGGCGGCTCTAGAAAAGATCCTCACGGAGCTGTATCAACTTGGATGTGAGTTGTAGGCATCTATAAAAGTGAATAAGCACTTCTGAAGTAACTTACCCATTTGTGAGACACGGCCATCCCCTGTGTTACCACTTGTCCAGCATATGCTAGAGTGTGTATCCCCTTTCCATATCCAAAGTGTCACAGTGTCAAGTTAGTAGTCATCCTTTAGCCTAGCCTATTCAGTTTCATCCTTCACCCTTCACTAGCAAAATGGTCACAACTATTAAGTGAGTATGATCTTGAAAGTCTGGTCTGAGTATTAGTAAATATTGAAAACACTTTACATTTGGTTATTAGATCGCTAGAGTAATGATTACTATTTGTTATAATTATCACTTGAATGATTTGTAGAGCATGTCTTAACCTCTAACACTTGCAACAGCTTATTTTCAGTTTGGGTCATATTATTGGTCATGTTGACTTGGTCAAACCTAGTTTGACCAAAGTCAACTACAGGACATGAGGTGGCTAGACCTCAGATGATGCAGATGGATGATATGTGGTCTACTATAGATCAGTAGATGGTTCTATGCAGTGGTTACAGGTTTATGATGATGATTTGTGATTTTCAACATATTTGATCATTTACAGATTATTATTATTTTATCTGTCTGGATATATTGGAGATTTTATATGATCATGCAGAGATCCATAGGGTGTATGAGTACACACCTTAGATAGATTTGAGCTCTCTGAGTCCAATGAGACAGTTGGTTTTCAGTTCCGGGCAATTGCAGTGATGATTTTGCTCAGTTTACCATTCTGGTGCAGTTTTGCCATGATAAATGGCCTGTCGGAGCATAGAGATGGTATGATTGGTTTACCTATGGCGCTACAGAGGGGGCATACAGTACAGCCACTTGTTTTTACTATATTGTTTTGATCCCGGACACATTGGTCCAATCAGATTTGCCCCGGGTGACCAGACAGAGAGTAACAGGCATTTTGATTCTTGCAAGGGGGTTTACAAAGGATTAAAAATGGTTAAATTGGCTACTGAGGAATTTGATTTGGGCTACTGACGCAAGGAAATGGCATGGGATGAGTTTCAATGATGAGTGTGATGTCTTCCACCCCTTCTCCAGTAGTTTCAGCATTCAATGGGGCCCACACCCATCTCTTTGGAACATTTCATGGTTTTTTGGAGCCTTTGGAGGCTCACGACTTTCCCATAGGAGCACAATTTGGTACTTAGCTTGGTCTTGTGATGTTATTGTGCCATGGGGACACACTAGGGGTGTTAGATATTACCCCCTAGACCCACCATGAGCTTTATCTTATGTCATTTTATCACTTTGAGTGGGACCCCCTCTCCTATGGCTATTTTGTCCATATATTGTTATAATTTTGAGTTGATCCATGTACTTTATTGTTGAGCTCATCTCAACCGTAGATTAGAACATTTTGATCTTTTAATCTTAGCCATCCATTCAAAAGGTGGTTAGGGTTTTGGTATCTCTCCATCCTATTTAAAGGAGAGAGCTTATCATTGTAACGGGTCTTTGGCTCTTGGAATCTTGATAATAAAAAACTTCTTGCAGATATTCTTGGATTTCCTTTGCATCCGAAATTCTTCGATGCTGATTAGAAAGTCTATTGCATCCTAGCATTTGGGTATTTGTGGTGATATCTATATTTTTCATGGAAAAATTTCTCTTGTCTAGGGGAGGGCGACTTCACTTGGGCATTTTTGCAGGGCTTCCTCAACTCGTTCTCTTGGCATTGTTTGTATCAGGGGGTTTTCATTAGTATCATTGTGATCTATGATTTCATCTTGTTACTTCTTCTGTTGCATTTGTGTATTTCTCTTGATGCATCAAATCTAATATGGTTGACGTTTGTTGTGCAAGAGAGAGGGCGCATTGGCTTCCTTGGGCAAATCGATTTGCATAGAATACTCACTCAAATCTTCTCAAATTGATCGGGAAGGCATATATCGTCATCATCAAGATATCTACAAGGTTTTCCAAGTAAGATCTATAGGTTTGTTCTTCCTTTCTTGGTTCCTGTTATCACATATATAGTAGCCGGGCTACCACACATTATTTTTCAGATTCCAGAGCACTCTTCAGCCAGTTCCTTTACATTGAGATGATGAGATGAGCATCTATCTATGGATCACTATCAGATTTTGGACAGCATATGTACTCCCCATGCCATGACTGAGTCTCGGGACACTCAGAGAGATGGACCGATGTAGCCATTATACCATTTATGCAAAGCAGTCAGTAGTGCCCAGAGTACAGTAGCAGTTTCAGAGGATAGATGATGGTTCAGAGGATGAGCATTCAGGTATATGACTCAGCAGGTATATCATGGTGTTATGGTTATATTGCTTTTATATTCATTCTTATGGCATGTCTTAGCACTTAGTGTCATGATCTGGCGATCATATAGATATGTGGACCTGGTTGATCTTATTATATATATATTCTACTGTCCTTACTCAGACTTAGAAGTTCACTACTCATACTCATTGGTTTTACCCTCCCTAGGGAGAATAGAGGTGATCATTCCACCATACCTTGGCTTGCTAGTGTTGGCTCCATTACTCATTGTCTTCATCCATCCATTACCTACCTTTTAGTGTATCACCCTGACTTACTACTTGACTAGTGGCATCGAGGATCTTTTCCCCACTGTAGCCTCTGTATTGGATGAGCTTCCCTGTTTATTGTGTCTCGGCTCTGAGTTGGTGACAAAACTTACCTTTGGTGAGTTGGATTGTAGGCCTAAATCATTATGGTCGGTTGTCCCGATGTTTGGCATTGGCTCGAACTCCCCCTAGTCACTTGAGATGTTGTTGGCTAAAACTGAAAGCTCATGTACTACTTATGGAAACTTATAAATTCGCCCATGGAAACTAAAAAGGGCAAGAGCGATGAACTGCTAAAAAAATACTCCTAGAAGAGTATAAAAGAAAGGTCCAAAAAGCAATGATTCTTAAAAGCTATATCTAAACAATTGCTGACCTTATGTATGTATAAAAAAACATGCCCTGGATGCAAGCTGCAACTAGTTGTGCTTATCAGCACACCTGAGATCCGAAGGGTTATGTAGGCCAAAAAGGCCATGAAATTAATTGAATGATCCTAATGAACCTGGATCAACTTGATGTAGACATGATGCCTAAGTTGAATAAGCACACTCTAAACAACTTATCCATTCGTGAGACACCACCATTCCCTGTGTTGTTGCTCATTAAGTATATACTATGGTGTGTATTCCCTTTCCTATATCCAAAGTGTCACAATGTTAAGTCAGTCAGTCACCCTTTAGCCTAGACACTTTATTTGAGCCTTCACCCTTCACTAGCAAATTGATCACAACTATGAAGTGAGTATGATCCTGAAAGTCTAGTCTGAGTCATATATATAAATTAATGACAATATATATTTGGATTTAGATCGCCAGTAATGATTACTTTGTGTTATAATTGCTATTTGAATGAGTTGTAGAGCATGCATTAACCTTTGACACTTTGCAACAGCTTATGATGGTAGTCTGAGTTATATTTGGTCAATATTAACTTGGTCAAACCTAGTTTGACCAAGGTCAATCACAGGACATGAGATTATTGGGACTTATGATGACACAGGTATATGATATATGGTCTATGTACATTTACATGATCGTTCTATGCATCAGATACAGGTTTATGATGATGGTCTATGGTTTTCAGCATTATTTGATCATTTACAGATTATTATTATTTCACTTGTTCCGGTATAGTGGATATATTATATGATCATGCAGAGAGCTATATGGTGTATGAGTACACATCTTGGATAGTTTTGGACCTTCTAAGTCCAATGAGATAGTCTATTTTCAGTCCCGGGCAGTTACAGTGATGATTTGGCCTCAGTAGGCTGTCCTAGTGCAGTTTTGGTCTGTTGGAGACCCTGTCAGAGCAGAGATGATTTTTATTTGGTTCACCTAGGGCACTGATGATGGAGGGGGTGGTCCAGCCACTTGTGTTTACCATATTACCCCCCTTCCGGACACACTGGTGCCCTCATCTTGACAGCGCAGGCACTCCAGAAGGCAGTTTGGGGCAGATACACGCTTCCTGAGGCAGCTTCGGATTGGTAGAAATGGCTATAGAGGAATTCGATTTGGGCTACTGAGGCAAAGTTTTGGCATGGGATGATCAGTGCTGATGAGTGGGATGTCTTCCGCACCTTCTCCAGCAGTTTCAGCTTCATTGGGGCCCACATCCATCACTTATGGCACTTTCTGATGATTTCTGAGGTCTTTTGAGGCCTACAATTTTTCCATAGAGGCACGATTTGGTATATTGATGACTGTTTTATTATTATTGTGCTATGGGGATTGACCATGGGTGGCTAAAATTACCCCTTGGACCTACCATAAGCTTATTGTTATATTTTGTCATCATGATTTGGTGAGATCCCCTCTCCTAGGGTAATTTTGTGCACTTATTGTTATATTTTATGGTTGATCCATGTATTTTATTGTTGAGCTCATCTCAACCATTGATTAGATCTTTTGATCTTTTAATCTTAGCCACTCATGTAAAAAGTGGTTAGGATTTTGCTCTCTCCCCATCCTATTTAAGGAGGGAGCCTCTCATTGTAAAATCATCTAGAGATTTTTGGCTCTTTCTCTTTTGGAATAAAATTTCTATCTTTTGGAGTACATGCTTGGGTCGGAGTGGATGTTGGTTGTTTTGATTGTAAATGCTTGTCCATTGGACTGGAGGATCTATTGTAGCTATCTTGCATATTTGCCATATCTTTTTACAGGTGAAGAAGACTTCTTCAACAAGTGCGAATTGGTGGGGAGGCTTGCCCTTCAAGCTTGGAAGAGAACGTTTTGGGTTAAACAGGGAGTGGTTTTGTCTTTGCACCAACTATTCTTTGCTTATCTCTTTCTTGCTTGTATCTACCTTCAACATGTTAAACTGATTGATGCTTTGCTCCTTGGTTTTGACAGGTTAGAGGGACACATAATTGGCTTGGAAAAATCGATTAGGCAAGAGGGCTTCAAAAATTCTCCATTTGATCTTTGGCAAAAGTAATCCTCATCTCAACTAGCATTCATCTCTTCATCCAGGTATGCTCCAAAGGTATGGTCTTCTTCTTCTTTGAATCATCCATAATTTCTAGATCATAAAAACCCTAATTAATCAAAACCTCATTTTGGTTTTTCTTAGATCTACTTAGATCTAGCCTTGCTCTTGAAGAGATTTTAAAAACCCACCTCTATAGCATCCACCCCTAGTTTGATCTATAGTTTGGTGGTGATTAGGTTAAAATTGACACACTTTTCAAGGCAATAAAGCCCTCTTGAACCAAATCGCACTTCCTTGGAGAGGCTTGTTTGGTTAGATCTAGCACATGGGTAGGTGAGATCCCACTTGATTTGCAATCTACACACTTGATAACCTACCCCTAGACTTTTACTTGGGTGATTTCTACCTTGTGGGCATCATTCCACATGTTAAGGGATTAAAAAACCCCCTTTTGAACTACTTTGCACCTTAAAACTCAGATCTAGTAAGATCTAACCCTTGGATTGACTTGATTTTCTAGATCCACATAAATCATTGCCTAAGCTACTTGGATCTACAATTTGGTGGCCATTGGACTTGATTTGACACACCTTATCCACCTTTTAGCCCTCCTTGAGCAAGGTCGCACTTCCTTGGGTGACTGAGTTTGCCCACTTCTAGGACCTGGGTAGTTGAGATTTCAGTAGATTTGGAACGGGGATACTTTGAAAGCTATATCTAGAGTATCATTTTGTGACGATCTGCCTTGGGGGTAGCATTCCTTGTTTTAAGGGATTGTGGTCCACTTGGGTCATTTCATGAAATCCTAGATCTAGCAAGATCCAACCACTCTATCTCAATTAGCCCACTTGTCTTGACCTCTAGGTGTCCCGATCTACACTTTGACATATCTTTTGACTCCATTAACCCATCCAACAAGGCACTAGTCCTCCTTAAGCAAGTCGCACTCCTTGGGAATTGTGTCAAACCTTAGATCCCATATGTGGGTATTCCTAATTTCAACTTAGATCCATAAATCTACTCATTACATATCCACTAGTACCAATTGCATCCCTTAATTTCATCTTGTGGGTCCCATTTGAACCATTCACATATCCCAAGAAAGTAGGTCCCACTTGTGTAATACATGGTACTAGATCTTGTCTTTTTAGCTAATCATGTGGCCTAAATCATACATTGGTTGAAACACTAATTATTCCTCAAACCACCTTCAACCATACTTTAATTTCTAGGTCCACTTTACCTTGCATTGGTTTCCGTAACTTACCATTTACTCATCCTTAGGAACCTTTGTCTGGGTCCAATCATCTTTGATTGGTTATAGGGTCTCCCCCTAGGTCTTGTTTCATCTAGATCTAAAGTGAAGAGTGTCTCGGTTGACATGACTCCCACCTTGCATTGGGAACCGTGGCTTCTCTTGGGTCACCTCTTTAGTTATCCATCTCCTCTACCATCCCGGATGGAATACCATTAGGGACAACTACAAGTTGTGTGATAACAGTTCCAATCCATTGGCATCATTATTTTACTGTTAAAACCCTAAGCTAAAATAATCAGGAAATTTCCTAGCATTAATTACTCAGCAAAGTGGCAAA
The DNA here is from genome assembly GCA_027924585.1 of Larix kaempferi. NCBI lineage: Eukaryota > Viridiplantae > Streptophyta > Pinopsida > Pinales > Pinaceae > Larix > Larix kaempferi. Next base: position 7,841,007 of record BSBM01000015.1, read on the forward strand.
ACATTTATGGGTTTTCTGTTCCAAGCCAAAGCCTAGGTGGGTTCTCCAAGGGGTCATCCTTGGAGGACTCCTAGTGGCCCAAATCCCTAGGCACTGATCTCCCTAATCCATGCGCATTTCCTAAAGGAGGTTGTTTTTCTTATGGTTGATGCCCTGTCTGGAACTTGTGTGCTTTGATACTATCATACCTGTCAAACAAGTCTATCAAAAGGTACTAGATAGCCCCATCCTATTCTTAACCTCCCTGCATTAGACACGGTTCCCAAGGCAGTGGATATTTTCATCATTTGCTGGTACCTTGATCCTAGATCTCTTAATTAAGCCTATAAGTCAATTGTACAATCACATTGGATCAATTTCATACCTCATAAGCCTCTTGATCCAACCCATAACTCACCTTGTGACTTCATCTGTAGATCTAGGGTTTACTATACCGAACATCTTACATATTTCACTGTGTCTGATATGATGTCGTGTTTTGGTCTAATCTCTCCTGTCGGGAGCAGATCTGGGTCTCCCCCATTGTTGTCTTGGGCTAAGACAACATCAAGTGAAGATTGCCTCGATTGGCATGACAACCATCTATTTGGGATTCGAGGCTATCTTGGTTCACCTCTTTGGTTTCCCATCCCCTCTACCATTCTTACGGATCCACCTTTCAGGGGCAACTACAAGTTTGGTGATAACAGGGCCTAAAGTGGAAAACCCATAAATCTTTCGCCAAGATTTTAAGTTAAATGAGCCGGGGAATTTTTCAAAGAAAAAGTAGCTTAGGGTTTGTAAACAAAATAGCAGTAGACAATTGGAATAGATGAATAACTCAAGAAAATCTAAAGTACTTACCTCTTGAGACTTGTAGATGCCAAATGCAATGATGTTCCAACTCCCTCGAAGCAACTCCAACTTAATTTGACAGCTTCCAAGATGAAATCGATTTTCCTCCAATAGCAAGTGCGACCTCCTTCCTGCAGATGGCATCCTCTATGAGAATTGATTTACAAAAATGAAAGTAAATGATGCAAGAAGAATCAGATAGCATAAATATTGATCAAAGATACAATAAGAACTACTCCATGATTATTTTACTCTTCCAATGAAAAGATCCAGAGAACCCTCACGAAATCCCTTAGTGAATTCGCCCTCCTGCAGAGCACGCATCATGCAAAACGTATAGCATGGAAACTCATCAAACAATGAAGATGTGACAGGATATCAGAGCTACAATCAAGCATGAGAACAATCTATAACACAGGCACAAGAGCTTTTCCCAAAAATATTTCTTTATTGCCAAAAATACAGAGCCAAAAGTCCCTTTACAATGAGGGGGGTCTCTCCTTTAAATAGGAATCGGAGAGACCAAAACCCTGATGAATATGGTTGTCTATGGCTGTCATTGATGACACACCATTAATGACAAAGGTGTAAATGTACGTTGACAAGCACAACAAGAATGAGTGACATGGAAAAGAAGACATATGCCAAGGACAATTTGATGGAGTGACAAGGTTGATGTTGACCAAGGAACAACAAGATTTGACAAGGACAATGATGGACAAAGCATGACATGGAAAAAGTCAAAGACAATAGCTTAAGACATGGGAGCAGACAAAGATTTGGCATATGGGGCATGGCATCTTAGGCCTTGGAGCCATTGGAACACCTAATGGGCCAAATGACCCATTCTGTGGTCATTTGGGCATGATGTGGCTCATAGGTATATGAAGGACCTTGACATTATATATGATGACCTCATTGCTTGTGGTAACTTGGACCATGAACAATTTACGGTCATGTTTGGATTGATGGCCATTATTCAAGTAATGATGAAGCATTTGAAAAGGCCCTTCAAGCTCTATCCCATTTTCTTAAAACACTTAACAAACCTCCTAAAAGGATGATGTGGCAGCCCACCTAATGCAAGCATACATAGTCCACTTAATAGCCTTTTAAAAGAATGGGAACAATAACCAAAAAAAAAAAAAAACGGTCTTGATGACAAGTCGGCCCAGTAAAGTTCAATTAAATTATTAAATAAAATATTTGATGAATTCTTAGTATGACGGCTCAAAATTAATATAGAAAACTAGTATAAATAGGGCCAACGCGCTTATTCATTTGAAGAAATTCGCTGGAGATGAGAGGTCTGAAATTAGGACTGTTTTTCTGAGGCAAATTTTCACAACAGCAAGAGCAGCATGAGGACAGTGTGATGACAGCAGCAGAAGCAGAAATAAATTCTTTTTATTTATCTTTATTTCTGGGTTTGTCTGAATTTTGGGCAGCTCCTTGATGTGGACAGAATGCTGATAACAAACCAGTGATGGACAAACTATTTTTATCTTTTGATTAGGGCTACATAATGATCTCCAGGACAAAATAGTGATAATGTTATGATGACATAATGCTGGACTATGTTGCTGAATGATTTAGGGCAGCATAATGCATGATTGCTGAAATGCATGGACAAAATCTTGATAGACAGCTCGTGGACTTTGGTGGTGAGATAGCACTGAATTCGGTGGTGTAACATCTCTGAGTTTTTCGGATCTAATCTGAGGCAACATCGTGGAGATCAAATTCATGTTTTGAAGTGTGCAAGTTGAGGAATTCACATGGTTCAGTAGGAGCAGCTCGCATGGCTCAGGAGGACAGTCAGGACATATGAACAGCTTCATGATGTATATGCTGGATTTGACATGCTGATTTGCACTGGTGGAGCAGTTAGCATGGCTTAGAAAATTTTGGTGGTTTGAGCAGGAACAACAGCATCAAGTTTTGTTTTCTTCATATTGTTGAAATGGATGATTGCTGATAGTGTTTATGACAGAGCTTGCTGATGTACAGGATGTGAACTTGGACAGATTGCTGATGTATAATGAAGTGAAGGACAAAATCGTAATAGGCTGGGAGATTGCTGAAAACTCAATGCTAGGGTGATTGATGAAGACATGATTTGCTATGATCAGAATGATGTGCTTGGGCTGAATGTGTATAATAATGATAATGGACAGTTTGATAATGTTACAGGGACAGAATGTTTGGTTGGGTTATGACAATCTGATATGGACAGAAATATGATGTTGGACAGGTTGATGAAATCTATGGATGTACATGGACAAAGTGTTGATATGACAGGTTATGGACATGCTGAGATGCTGATGACATGTTGACAATGATATGATTAGGTTGACAATGCAAATATATAATTGATGTAATGTGATGAATGTATGTTTGCTTACAAGCTGGGTCTTGTACAGAAATGTACTTGTAAATACAAGTAGGGTCTTGTATCATTTTCTTGGCTGGGTCTAAGAAAGACTAGGCTGGGTCCTAGATGATGAGTTGGTGCTCATTGAATCAGTTGGTGCTGAATTACCTCACGGTTGTAGCCATTGAATCGAATACAAAAACATTACAATTATATCGTGTCTCTCTTGTGCTATGTGTTGATGATGATGTGTTTTGTTTGATGAATGACATATGGATTGATGTTTAGCTTATTGATGAATATGATATGCTGATATAAGAGTTGGTAATTGAAGTTGAAATTGAAGGCTCATTAATTCACCCCCCCCCTCTCAGTGAGCACTGTGTCTAACAAACCCTAACCACCTTTTTAACGAGTAGTTGAGATCAAAAGATACATAAGTGATAATTAATGGCTAAGATGAGCCCAAATATAAAGTGCATGGATCAACTCAAAAATGGAAGGGGGCGCACTAGCTAAGTCGCCCTAGGGGGAACGCACCAAATAAAAGTGACTAAAGTCATAACATAAGCACATGGTGGGGCTAGGAGGTGTACTCATCCTTCTCTAGCATGTCCCCATGGCATAACAACACATAATAACATCATCAAGATACAATGTTGTGACCACATCACCAAATCGTGCCCCCTCAATGACACAATAAAATCATAATATAAAAGCCCGAAGAGTGTGTGGGCCCCACTGAATGCTGCAACCTACTCTAGAAGGTGTGGGAAGCATCACACAACTCATAAAAACCAACCTCATGCCATTTCCTTACCTCAGTAGCCCAAATCGAATTCCTCTGTAGCCATTTTTACCATTTTCTATCCTCAGAAAAATTACCTATGAAAGAATAAAATGCCTGTAGCTCGCTGCTTGGTACCTCGGGGCCAAAACTAACTGCACTAAAATGTCTAGGAGCATGGTAATATGGTAATAACAAGTGGTTGGACCCCATGCTCCCTCTATAGCGCCCTAGGTGAACCAAATAAAAAGTGAAACTGTGCTGCCAGGCCATTTTAAATGGCAAATCTGCAATAAAGTGATAATTTGAGTAATATCTCATCTGGAAGTGCCTGAAACTGAAAACTGAGTATCCCAATGGACTCAAAAGGTCTGAATGCACTAAGGATGAGTACCCATACACCATGTGACCATCTGTATAATCATCTGTAATCATGACCATGCTCAGACAAATAAAAATAAATGGTGTGTAATAATAATAACAATCATGAAAATCATCAAACCATCAACTGAAAGTTGTGTCTGCTGCATGGATCTATCAAATGGGTATATAAGGACCATAGATCATCAATCTCACACATCACTGGTCCAACTCACCTCAGGTCCTCCGGTTGACTTGGTCAAACTAAGTTTGACCAGGTCAAACTAAGTTTGACCAGGTCAAAACTGACCAAAATATGACCCAGGCCTAAACTACCTGCTGCTGCAAATGGTTAAAGTATGCTCCTTTCAATCATTCTAATAGCAAAACTCAAAGTATAAAGTAGCATATCACTGGTGGTTTAAGCAATAATAATAACATCCAATATATAAAAACAATCAATTACTCTAAATAGAATTTCAAGAAAATACTCACTTCATGGCCGTGATCATTTTGCTAGGATTGGGTGAAGGTGAAAAATGCAAGGCTAGGATAAGGGGATGACTGTACTGACTCAACACTATGATACTTTGGATAAGGGAAAATGGAATACACACTTAAGCATATGTTGGATAAGAATACACAGGGGATGGCGGTGCTCACAAATGGAATAACTTATTTTAGAGAGGTGCTTATTCAACCTTGGCAAATGTCTACTGCTCACATCCCAACTGAAATAGCTCCGTGAGGATCTTTTCTAGAACCACCATGACTAGGTGCCCGGCTAACCGTAATTTGAGGTTCTAGGGGACACTTAGAATTATTTGTCCCTTACTCCTTCTCACATCACAACCCGTAGGCTCTGTGAGATTACATTTAATTTCCTGGCCAGCAGTCTTTGGATTTAGCATATATTTAACCACTGCTTTCTTTAGGCCTTTATGACCCTTTTGAGGATTTTACATGTGCTTAGAAGCACAACTACTCAAGCTTTCATCCAAGGTACTTTCATTTCATTCATTTCATAGCCCTTTTTTCATTCTGCTTAGAAGCACAGTTTTAGTTTTATTTCAGTGGACTTGCACAAGAGATATACAATAGTTTCCATATACATGTAATGATGGTAGTACTATTTGCTTCAGGTTTTAGCCAACATAACTCAAGCAACAACTCAAAGTCGAGACTCAATTTAACAGGGATGTTATCCAACAAAGAGGCGAAAGTGGGGAAGTCCTCCATATCACAAGCTAAGGTGTAAGTCAGGGTAAAAACAAGAAGTGGAAGAGAATGGATGGATGGGGAAAGTGAAAGGTGATGCCAAACTAGCAAGCCAAGAAAGGTGGAATGATCACGTCCATTCTCCTAAGGAGGGTGAAACCAATGAGTATAAACAAGAATTTCATATTCGGAGTAAATTAGATCATTTTAGATAATCATTGAAACACACATATCTATGTAACATATATATACCGCCAGATCATAACTACAAGATACCAAGTTAAGCTATCATAATGAGCAAAGGAGCAAGACATCATAACACCAATGCATATCAATATACCTGTTGGGTCATATACCTGTACCAACCATCTGAACCATCAACCATCAACTGGAATGCTGCTGGTGCACATCTGGGCACTGCATACTGCTCTGCAAGGAAAAATGGCTACATCAGTCATCAAATCTGAGGTCATGAGGCTCAGTCATGGCATAAGGCTGTACTGTCTGCTCAGGGGCTGCTCTGAAAATATGAGTGATCCTGGAATGAATGCTCATCTGATGCTGATTTCAAGCATCTCAATGTAAAGGACTGGCTGAGAAAAGGACCGGAATCTGATATGAAGATATGGTAGCCCCGGCTACTATAAATGTGATAACAAGCAGAATGACAAGCTAATTGGGTTTTTGTAACGACAACTTTAAGAGACCCAAAACCTCAACATGCAATTAATATTTGACTACACAAGTCAATGGGCATATTTAAGGGCACAGAATAAAGCTATTGTATAAATATGCCTAAGCTATAAATTTTGAGGAAGCTTCAAATGGAGATAATTTCTGTCCAGAAGGAAACTTGAAAGTGTGTTATTTCCTTGACCCATGATGGACAAAAAAACACACGACAAATGCCCCTTTCTTGTTGGAACTTGCCAAGCAGTCTATTTTAGAAATATTATGATTAACAACTTTTCAATCCAACTCTGACCAGTGTTCCGATGACTCCTAATGATGAGATTCAAATAGAGAAAGCATACTGTGAGTCTGACACAATAAGGAATTTATTATAATCTAATAATGAATGGATTTAGATTCATTTAATCAGTAAACCGAATACAAAGGTTTCAACAATACCCACAAGAATGTGGTCTATAGGAAAGCAGTGCGGTGATCGGGCTTGTATTAACGTGGAGACCCAGGTTCAAATCTCTGAGTGGGTATGATTGTAAATATGGCCTTGTAAATATAAGAAGTATTTCTCAAATAAAAACATACAAAACTGACCACAAAATCTCTAAACCTAAGCGATACATTTTAACTCTCCATGATACACAAGTTGCCTCGTAGAGTTATGATTGTCAACCAGAACCTCTTGAACTACTTCAAGGTCTAACGTTAAAGGTTTCTCCAGTGGATGCAATTGATTATCTGGAAACAAGTAAAAAGTTAATCACCGCTGCCTTGCAACTTGTTTATGGAATTCAATAAATGTAAATTAATGGATAAATCGCTAGCACTGTACAATACTAAAATTTGAACACAAGCAAAAAATATTTATTTTTTAAGGAATTGCACTACCAGTTTATATAGTCATTAAATGGAAGTTTACAAAATTACGACTCACCTGCCAAATACACATGCCAGTCGTGGATAAAGCAATCACATTTCCATTCACCATGGCACATATCACTGACCACCAACATAACAACATTTTAGAACCTTTTTTTAATCTCATAAAAAATATATCATTGATATCAGACTAAACATTATTTTTTATCTCTGACAGCTACTCCAGGTTCTAATAAACTATTATGTGACCTCTAATAAATTGTTATTTCCATGGTTGCAAAAACATAGATTTAGATCACCCTTAAAACATTGAAAATATCATAGATTCAACAAAAGATTTGGAGCTAAATCTCTCCAGCCATTTAAGAATGAAAAAATTGAAAAAGATCCACACTTACAAAGAATTGAACATAGGCTTTTACGCTATATTGGGAACAGTTAAATACCATAACCAGTGCAAGAGTCCACGGCTGGTGACCCAAAAATGGGAGCTTTAGATTCATATAACCATGAAACACTGATTGAAGTGCCCTGCTTAGAAAGCAATAGAAATAAAATCTAAACCTGTTAATGGCAATGGCACTTTAGAAGCTAATCAATGCAGTTCAGTAGCAAAATACAGAATGACATAATAGGCAATTTAAAATGTTTTCAAAGGCCTGTACCAACTTGACTGATTTGCACTAAAACACCCTGTAATGAATGCAACCATAGATTTGAGCCTTGAAGACAGTATGCGCAGTTTCAAATACATAAACAAGAGTCCCTTATACAATGAACAATAAACATGGCAAATCAACACTCAATTAGTCTCAACAATAGCAACAAGAACTGCACTTTTGGAGACTAATGAATTGTCTCATAAATTAAGGGCAGACACCAATCAAGATTCACGCTTGTTTTCTTTTAAGTGGTAATAACTGTTTAATTTACTATGTCGTAATAATTTAACATGGATATAATTTTTCTTCTTCTCTCCTGGTATCTCCTGCATCATTGTATATTTTCTCCTCCGCATTCTTGAAACTCGTTTGATAAGTCTTTATATTGTATTTTAAAGAAGATATATGCAAAAACATCAATGCTTTGATGTCTTTCATCGCTGATGACGTGCTTACTATATTTTAATAGTAACTATTTGACTCGTAAACTTGATATTTAATGGCCACACAAGGTGCAAGGGACCCACATAATTTTATGAGATACTTCTTCATCTAACAGATGCCATTCAAAGGAAAGCTTTCACTCTTTTGAATTTCCTTTATAAATAACATTTTCACCTTTATGTGTGTGTCAACGACTTATGTAAATGGATTTTGTAGTTCATTTTCACCCTTTATTTTTTTAATTTTAACTTAGTCCTTTGTAATTGGCACCCTTAGGCTTTTAAATCCTCATAATAACTTCTAGTACCTTTTTGTCCTTAGGTTTAGGCTAACCCTTTGTTTTTATATGTTCTTATTAAATGATATCCGCTGGGATAATAAGTCAGCCGTCCTCCTTTTATTATATTTCCTTAGCATAACTTACCTCAAGTTATTTCCTTTAGCAAACTCGCCGTATCAAATTATTTCTTAGATTTATTTTTGCAAGGGGTGGATTTAGGAGGTCACAATTCCGAGATTCCAAATGCCGACTCTATTTTCTCTTTGCGATTTTGATAGTGGGTTATTTATTAAATTTCAACAGCTGGCTTCAGCGATGGCAACTTCAAAGCGGACATGTTCCGACCTTAAATATTTTTGGCAGCTGCGGTTTATTTCATCTCATTGCTATTTTCAGTTTACCGTACTAGCACATAGTAATTAAATTGAACTCTCAGAATTGACACGCTTTTCCACAGCAATAACTCACGAGTCATCCAACTTCTTGACTTTATGATTCATTGTCAATTTCGGTTCTTCCTCCTATACCTTTCATATGCAGATATATATTTCCACAACTTTTACACTCACCGCTATTTCAACATGAAGGAAAACCAGAAAACCATTTTAGACAAATTAACATATGTCGATTTAGTGAGCAGTGAATATGGGCAACAATATCTCCTCGAATTGGGTTCAACAATTAAATCACTCTATTCCTTATGAATTATGTAATGTCCACAACAAATTATCTTCTGTCATGTATTCTAAACTATATTGTGCTCTTAGTACAGCAGGGCCGATTTGTTTTTAATATTTATGAATATGCAACATCTAGCAGTTTCTTATTTGATACCATGATTACAGTTACTCTGTGTACTAGAAGGGGTATGATGACTCCGTTACCCCTCTTTCAGCAAGCGGTGAGCATGATGAATTGTTCCTGGGATGAGATCTGTAGCTTCCCAATAGATCATTGGTCAAAGATCTTTCAGTATATATCATATGGTCCATGTGCCTTGGATGTGCCTAGCCAGTGACAGTGTCTGATTCTCTAAGTGCTGTGACATCTCTAACCCTCACTGAATCTTAGCATGTTTTCTTATATGAGGATATGTTGGCGTGAGATGTTACTTTTATGCTCATATAATGATTCATATGCTTAAAACAATTACTCGTGTTTTAGTCTTTCTTTGGTGTGCTCTGCCTTAGAAGTGTGTTAGTTCCAGTGTTTTGAAAACCGGTCCGGTTCGAACCGGAACCGGCCGGTTTGACCGGCCAAGGGAAATGAAACACCAAACCGGTGGTCAACTCGGACCGGGGTCCGGTTTGGTAATGAACCAGTCCTGAACCGGCCGGTTCATTACCAAACCAGTCCTGAACCGGCCGGTTCATTACCAAACCGGCCCTAACCGGACCTAACCGGCCGGTTCCATAATAACCCGGCCGGCCAGCTAAAAAACAAAGATTGTAAATCAGCAACAGACTTTGACCACCCCCATATTATGTCAAGTCACTTCCTTTCAGAATTTGAAATAGTGCAAGGTAATCAGCACTTAACACAAGAAACGTTTAGCATGCATCATTTAAAACCTCACCCAATTACAACAGTATTTTACATAGGTTAGCAGACAGTTTACAGCAATAATAATCAGATAATATCAGCCTTCAAATAGTGCTTCCAATTTTGAATGATGAATGCAACCGTACAACAGTGAGCAGCACAAAAATCCAACACTTTTACTAGCAAATAAAGAATACGAACAGCAGACCACAATCGGTATAAAATAGTATTATGTTCAATCAGAAAGTATTACCAGTTTGTATTCCAATTATGCCAGTCATATATCACTATTAAAGTGTGGGCTTATTTTCACTATATATCATTTATGTGCCACCGTAAAAAACCAGCATTTCACAACAGTCTTGACCATTAGTCAAACACGCTGACACAGTAAACAGCTTGTAGAATGCACTGCTATGATTGAAATATAGCTTGGAATGTTAAATATATTTTTTATGATTAAAATTGTAATTTTTTTGTATTTTTTAATAGTCCGGTTCATTGAAATCAAACCGCTCCGGTTCATTACCGGTTCCGGTTCCGGTCCGAGTTGACCCCTGACCGGTTTGATTCCCGGTTCCAGTTTTTAAAACATTGGTTAGTTCAAAGGTTAATTTGTACCTTGGTAAACTAAGTTAGAGTGATTCCATCCATTTCATAATATTTTAACTAGTCATTTTCATTTTCGTTAGCCAAATCACTCATCCCCTTCACTTTCCCTTTTATGAATGATATGTCATCAGTGATAATCTAAGGTCTCATTACTATTCCCATGTATGAATGCCTCAAATAAAGCTAAAAGAGTCTTATACTCTCAAGGATGATGCTGATAAATTAAATGCAAATGTAAAATTATGGGAGACACTCCCCTTGCAAAAAGCCAAGTTCCCTTGTCCCATGTTATCAAAGCCAAATCTAAAGCAAAAAGCGACTAAACTAATGAAAGGCTATGAAATGCAAATACTCCTAACATTTGAGGTCAAAGGAAAGAAACTATGGATAGATCGTTTGTGACCCTGTCGGGGCTGGGAGGAAATATGGTGGGCGGGGAGCGCCCTGCTCTGTGTCCGTCTGGTCCAAATCTCTTTGTCACTCTAAGAATGAGTGGGATGGTGTATAGTTCAGAAACTACGAACCGGTCTCGATAAAATCAATCAGTCTCCCAGAGGGGGGCCTAAGGGGAGACCCGAAGTCTCACCAATCTACCATCGGAGGTACTTTGGAACTCTGCTCGTCACTTGTTGCACAAGGAACATGTGAAGAATTAGACAAATTTGCAAGATCCACCGAAGGGAAGCCACCCAGTCAAATTGTATGGCCACTCCAAGGATGCTTTTAAACCCCAATGAAATTTGACAACCTAGATCTTAAGGCATGAGAGGTAAACAAAAACTTCACACACTTGTTAGCCAAATTAAATCAAATACATCATCCCATATTTATGCGAGCAAAGAATAAAATAATAAGGACAAGAAGGAAGAAAACATTCAATTCAAACCCTAAGCTAGATTACCATTACTTAGACAAAAACAAGATTACATTGGTAGTAGCTTATCCACCTTCTCACAATAGCTCAAGCATCTACCAATACCCAACAATAAAACGAGAGGCAAGAGCCAAAAATTTGCAAGAGCAAGAGTATTTTTATTCACCAAAAATATCGACACTAAGGAAGGAAATCGTCTCACCTTTTATAGGCTCAAGGGGGACGTCCAAACCCTAGATGAGGTCCAAAAAGTGGTGTAGTTACAATCATGGATGATCTAAAGGTGCTCAAGCCTCAATCCAATGGCTTATCTCCATCCTCAAATAAAACAAGTATTACATTGAAGAGCAATTCGTTGGCCAAGGAGGACGAATTCCATTTTAGGAGAGAAAAATAATGGATAAATGTCAATCACCATGGGTCTAGCCCAATACCAAGGGCCAATACCAAGGGAAACCAAATACCATGGGTGCTCCCTCAATCCAAGGAGAAATCAAAACGTTGCCTTACAACAATTTGTTGAGCCCACACGTTCGAGGAGAGAGAAGGTTGATCCAAGTGAAGAGGAGCAAGATCAAGGGCTGTGACTTAATCTTGAGTTGAGATATGCCCTTTCGACTGTCAAGATGACTCCACATGTGTGCCTGATAATTTTTCCAAAGGTCACTACTCGCTCTGGAAATCTCAATCCCAACTTGGCCTCAATTCACAGCAAGCCTCATGCATAACAAACCCAACTTCTCTAAGCCTGAGAAGGAATAATGACTGCAATATACTTATAGAACAAGGCACATGGAATATACTTATCAAACACCACAATTGAAGCAATCACACAATGGACAACAATATATCTTGGAAAATCCCAATGGGGAAAAACCAACTACTAAGGGCTTTCTTCAATCTCGAGCCAGAGCATATAAAGAAGAGCAGTACAATTAGAATTATAAGGGTAAAGAAACTTGAACGGACAAACCCTAGATCTGCATGCAACTACAACTGTTGCTCTGGGGAAATGTGCCAACTGCTCTGTACTGACTGATTTATGATCTCAGCTTCAACCAATCTTTGGAAGGACTCTAATTGTTTATGCTCTAATCTTCTCAACTACTGAAGAAATGTTGCAACCTCAAACACTGGAAGTGTGCCCCCACTGCTCTGGAAGTGCGCCCCTCTCTGGATCTCTGTCAATCTTTGAATATCTGATCGAGTCCTCCTCAATCACTGAAGAAGAACCCTATGCTTCTCTCATCCCTCCTGGCCTCAAGAAGTGTGCCCCCACTGACAAGTGCGCCCCCCTCTCCTTGGGAAATGCGCCCCTCTCCTCTGTGAGTTCACCCTAACTCAATCTCTAAGTTCCCTTTGTGCAAATAGACTCACTGCACTTGTCAAATGGCCCCTCAGTGCCTCGGATCAAGCAAGTATTGATCCCTCTCGAATCCACTCACTCTCTCCTCCTGCAGATGTGCTGCTCCTCTCAAGAATGTGCCCTATGCATGCACAACTTCGCCCTCACTCTAAATCTCCTCACTCTTTGAAGAAAATACTGAGTAACCCTTTCAAGTGACCCCTTGCCTCCTTATATCAACTCACTAACTGATTAGGGTTTCCAAAACCCTAATATGAGTGCATGCAAAAATCCTGCTTTTGCAAGCTTTTTAATTAAAAATGTTGCATCCAAAATATTGCATTCGTAAGGAAAACGACACTGAAAGGTCTGCATGCATCCACCACTGGATCCATGACACATGGTAGAGTGCATCTCACCCTCTCCTCACCTGATGCCTATACTGGAAATGTACCTCCATGTTAGGCATCTGAACATGAAGGACATCTCGAGATACACCTATCTCTAATAGTGCCAAATCATTTAATTTTCCACCATGTGTCCCATGCTCCAATTCACTCAAATTACTTGGGAAAATTACTTTAAATTTCCCCAATTAATCAAAAAGTGCAATCTCAATGTGAAATTATAAGCTCAAGTGCACTTGTTAATCCTACATTATTAATTAGACTAGAATTAGGAAATTTTTAATGAAAAACCATAGTCATAGCCATAATTAATCCCACATGTATTGAAATAAGCTTGTATAAACCCTCACTACATGGAATATTGCCAAGGAGGACCACACCTCACCAACTGAGCCTGGATCTGTGTAGTAGGGGCAAATGGGTCCCAAACAAATGCCAAGCCGTTGTGAAGAGCTAAATCGGAAGCTTCCCATACCCATCCATAAAACTCTGCAGGTTGCCTAATGGCAGAGTGTTGGCTTAACCTCAGACTCTACCAAATCTGTGAGGGTGTTATGACATGCAAATACATAGCATGAAAGTACAAACCAAGAGGAATCCAGAACATCTCTCGGATCGAAAAAATACTGAGTTTTGCTCAAAAAAGTATGTTCATGAAAATCTGCACTACAGTCACTAACGGAATCCTCACCACCTTTTCTGAATTGACTGATCTATAGCAGTAATGATCAATCTGATGGCACATACTAGAGTAAAGGGACAAATGGGTTTCCAGAAATGTCCTCGGAATGTAATTATACCTACTACATCCCATGATATGGAATAAGCCCCATTTGACAACCCTGGAAGACTGAAAACTAGCATTGGCAACCCTATACTGACTAAATAACTCTAAAACACCGGCATGATGAAGTATACCTCTGCCATATTTCCCTAATGGACCAGCAACAAAGAAATTCCATGTGAATAGATACAAGAATACAAGTAATCACCATAGTTGACTCATCGCATAGCTAGTCATGCCATGATTATATACCACCAGATAGATATCTTCAAGCAAGTTCGTGGGATGCAAAGCATTAACAAGGTTGGTCAAGTGAATTTCTAGTGCAAGGAGACTAATGGATTCTAGACAAGAGGGAAAAGGGAAACTGTGGGTTCTTCACCATTTGGACAAACACTAGGGATGTGTCTCACAAAGGGCGTCAAACGAAAAGAGGTACTACCCCCTTGGACCCTGACAAGGAGTTTCAGAAGCCATAGTGCTTCTTTCGTTGCAACAGTGACTGCCATATATGCAGCCTCTGTTGTACTCAGTGCCACAAAAGTCTGCTTCTTGCTAAACCAAGAAATCACGACAGATACCAAATTGAAGCAACACCCAGAGGTGCTCTTCCTGTCTGCAGTACTCTCTGCCCAGTCCCAATCGAAATAGCCCTGCAATCTCATGTCTACACTAGAAGCATATTTCAGGCCATATACCACTGTGCCACGCAAATATCTCAGCACATGTTTTGCAGCAACCGACTGTGCTTGTTTCGATTCACTCATAAACTGGCTGAGAACACTAACTGCAAAACATATATATGGTCTGATGTTAACCAGATACATCAGCGATCCAATCAACTGTCTATACATCGTAGGATATATCAAATCTTAATTGAAAGAAAAATCTCTTAACTTCTTCAGATTTGAGTCCATCGATGTGGCCATGGACTTACATCCCAACGTCCCAAATCTCTTTAGAATATCAATAGTGTACTTCCCTTGGCTCAGGAAGATCTCACGGTGTCTCTGCCATACTTCTAGTCCCAAGAAGTAATGCATCAAACCGAGGTCCTTCATTTTGAACTCAAAGGATAGGTTCCTCTTACCACTCAATGAGTTTCTCAGCTCCAGTGAGAAACAGGTCATCAACATAAAGTACTAGGATCAAAGGCTCACCATTCACAACCTTATAGTAAAGGTTGGGATCTGCATCACTCTTGGTGAATCCCAGACTCACCAAGTATTCATCAATCCTCGCATACCAAGCACGTGGTGCTTGCTTGAGTCCATATAAGGCCTTCTTCAGTCTACACACATGGGATTCCTTCCCGTGGATCACAAAACCCTCTGGTTGCTCAATGTATACCTCTTCCTCGATCACACTGTTGAGGAAGGCAATCTTTACATCCATCTGATGCAAATTCCATCCCATAGCTGAAGCAAGCGAAATGATCGTCCTGATGGAAGTGTACCAAGCAACCAGAGCAAATGTCTCATCATAATCAATTCCCTCTTTCTCAGAGAATCCTCTAGCCACAAATCTCACTTGTGCTTTTCAACACTGCCATCTGCTCCACGTTTAATTTTGTAAATCCAATTGGAACTCACTATTGAATTCCCCTCGGGTCTCGAAACAATTTCCCATACATCATTCTTCATGATGGATTGATATTCTTCCATCATCGCATCCTTCCATACGTGCTGGCTGGAATCCTCCTCATAGTTGGCGGGATCAGAATCAATGATCTGGCTCATCAAAGCTACATAGCTCGAGAATCTCTGAGGTCTTTTGCTCTCCCTAAAAGTACCACAGAGAGCAGCATGCTTCTCTGCCTCCTGCAGAGTCTGACGAGTCCAAATAGACCTTTTCTAGCCTACAGCAATATCTCTGGGAACTAGCCCTACTGGATCAATGGGATCAACAGGCTCAACTATCTCAATAGGCTCCCTCTGAATTGCTGAAGGGGGAGGGGGAGATAATACCATCCCCTTTGAAGCCACTTGCTCTTCACTATCAATCTCCATGTCAAATCCTCTGGCTCTTCTGAAGGCGACCTCCTCTTCGAAGGAGACATCCCTACTAACCTCAATCTGACTCGAATCTCAATCCCGGGATGTAAATCCTGTAAGCCTTTGAAGACTCACTATATCCCACAAATGTACCCTTCCTGCTTGAAGGTTCTAGCTTTGTCCTCTTTTCCTTGGGAACATGTATATATACCTGACAGCCAAAGATCCGCATATGACCCACCTCAGGCTTCACACCTGTGAAGATCTCTTCTAGAGTAATATTCCTCAATATCTTATGAGGACTCATGTTCTGAACATATACTGCAGTACTGGAAGCTTCTACCCATAAGAACATAAGTAGACCCTAATCATGAATCATAGCTTTGGTTGCCTCCACAATCGATCTGTTCTTCCTTTCTGCAACCACATTCTGCTAAGGGTTGTAAGGAACAGTGTACTCCCTCTTAATTCTTGCATCCTTGTAGAAATCACTGAAGTCTGAGGAGGTGTAATGTCCTCCATTATCTAATCTCATAACCTTGATCCTTTTCCTATACAGGTTCTCAACTTGTGCCTTGAACTCTCGAAATTTGCTAAGCACCTCTTCAGATTCCTTAGTCTTCAAGAAGTAAATCCAAGTCTTTCGAGAGTAATCATCAATGAAAGTCACATAATACCAGAATCCACCCAAGCAAGCAACCATCATTGGTCCGCATAAGTCAGAATGTACTAAATCCAAAATTCCCTTTGACCTGTTGTCGCTACTCGGAAAAGAACCCTTGGCATTCTTGCCAAGTGCACATCCTCTGCAAATGCCATCATGATCTACACAAAGTACTAGAAGTCCCGTCACCATCGTCCTCAAGGATGGAAGAGCTCTATAATGTAAGTGAGCAAGCCTTTTGTGCCATAACTCACTCAAGCTAATAGAATCATGAACCAGTGCCTGAACTGGTCATGTAGTCAATCTGCATAGGCTCTCCTCTCGAACACCAATGACTCGGGCTGAATTCATACTAGAGTTCTTGTGCCATGCAAGAACCTTTTCATCAGAGAAAGCAACCTTGTAGCCTTTTTCCTCCAAGGCTGATATAGAAACAAGGTTCCTTCCATTCCAGGTACAAACAACACATCACTCAAATGTAGAGTATCGCTAGAATCTAACTAGAGGGAATTAGTCCCAGTTCCCTTCACAGTATATCTAGCATCATCTCCAAGTACAACTCATAGATGAGACTCTTTCTCTATCAGATCTGAAAGGGTCTCCTTGTAACCCGTCATATGTCTGGAAGCACCACTATCTATTAACCAAGTATCACTGGTGGTAAGAACCGTACCTGAGAGAGTGGAGATAAAGTAGAATTATGCTTGATCATCATTTCTTGACCTCTTATGTGGAGTATCTTCATCGACATCAGCAGTTCAAGCATGGTGCTTTCTCTTCTTTGTTCTGTGACAATCTCTCGCATAGTGACTGTTACCAGGGAAATTAGCAGGGCTAATTCCCAGTCAGCAAAACTAAGAATAGTGACCCAATGTCACCTCGGTCACAATTCTAACTTCTTCGGAAGTAGAAACCTCCAAGGAGAAGTATCCTTATCGAACCCTGTAAAGACTCTAGAACAACCAACCAACTATACTCTATGCAATCCGATAGTTAGACCAGTGCCTAAATGGAGTCAAGTGCATTCAACTTCAACCAATGAACTGTAAGAATGTGTACACATGTATTAGAATAATCAATACTGGATCAAAAGACTGTATTGCCAACACACCTCAACCAATAACCAAATATGCATTAAGTGATAATTGTCAATGTCATTCAATTGCAAGTACAGCAGCAGGAGTAAATAATTAAGAGGATGAAATAAATATCATAAGATTGTGTTTAATATGGCAATGAGATATCAGTTTCATTCATCAATTAGACATATTAAGTAGGCATGCAAAGATGTGTATTTAGCCAGGTGTAATAAGTTTGTAAGTCTAGAGCAAGGTATATGATCAAAGAATCATCAATTGCGTTAGGATTTACCAAAGATTATTAACCAACAAAGATTATTCAATGAAAGTGTAAGGTCAATCCAAGATCATCATAAATGAAAGATCATTCATTACATAGTCCAAATGCTTATTACAACCCAAAATCAGTTTCAGATTAGTATTCAATATGATCATTCACACAATTCAGGATTACCAAAGATCACTTGATTCAAGAGTCAATCTACTAATATCATAAGCATTGTACCATTAACAAAATGTAGATAAGTAGCTTCAAATATGTATCATTAAACAAAGAAGTGGATAAATTGAAAGTTCATTGCAAATGTAATGTTCAATACTTATTCAATCGACAGTATTCATAAATAACCAGCATTGATTATTAGGTGTTTCAAGTGTGCTTACTATCACTTCCAGACCTGTATGTAGTGTAGAACGCAGCAGTGTTAATACTAGAGAGTGATGAATAGAGAAATGCAAAATGCAAATGCATCAACTTCACCAATCAATAGACCATCAATATCAATTTATAACCAATAACAAAATGCCCAAACGTTAACCTATCATATGATAGTGTGTACGAGCAATCAGATTTACTGTACATGAAAAAGATGTTAGCACAGTGAAATTACTTCTCAAAATATCACAAATATCAGACCTCCTTCAGTGTAAAAATCAGATCATAAACCATACTACCTTGTTGACTTTAGTTCTCTGTTTCTGTGTGTTAGGAGAGCAGAAAGGAGGATGAGCAGGTCTACAATTTTTATTACAGACCTGTTGTATGGTGGGGATAAAACCGTGAAAAAGAGAAGAGGAGGGAACAAAAGTAGGAAAGGGAGTTGGAAGGAGGAGGGAGAGGCTGCGGATGGAGGGTAGAGAAGGCTAACAGCAAGGGTCTTTTAGGTCTGAAAAATAAGGGTAAAACACAGAAAATAGAGCTTAAATTTAGGTTTTTAAATTTAATTATTTGCAAATTAACAAAAACTTAAACTAAGCTAACATAATATGTACCAATAGACACAACTCAGAAATTAGGGTTTTTTAGGGAGTTTTTTAATACTTTGGGATTTTTAGGGCTCCTCAAATTTCGCCCTAGGGTTTTTAGGGACAAATAGGGCAGGTCGAAATTATAGGAGGAAGGGCCGAAATTTTAGGGAGGCCAAAAATGCAAAAAAAAAAAAAATTAAATTTTTAAGGTTTTTATCATAAAACTGCAGACCTAATTCTAACCCTAATTCTACCATGAAAATGCAAAATTTTAACCCTAAATAATAATTACAAATGTACAAAACTCAGATTTTAGATTAAAAAGTAGATGAACAACCTAGGGTTTCAAAGTAAACTATCTACCAAACCCTAAGGAATCAATGAGAGGAGTTACCCTCCTTGAGATGGTACTTGGCAAGCTTGGCAACTAGGACTAACCTCAACAATATCTAAGATTCGTTGAGGAGACCTAGCCTAGAAAAACTTGAAGACCTGAAGCTCAAGCTTGAATGCATAGGTAATGAATGACAAAAATGACATGTTAATCAAGAAAAAATCTAGCAATAATGGCTTCCATTCAACATTTCAACCCTAACAAGCATCACTTTCATACAAATTGACTAAGAGACATCGAATCAAAAGTATAGATACCTCCAAATGCATGTGTTAATCAAACAACTCTAGCCTCACATTAGCAATGGCATGAACAAAAGTAAAACTTCCAAGAAATGCTTCAAAGTTGCAAAATAACCTTCATCAAAGAGTGCATCCCTTCAAAGAGCCCTAGTTAGGGCAAATAGCAGACATAATGAAATTATCCCAAGAGTTGATGTGTAAAAATGAAGTGAGGAAAAGTTATTTATAATTTTCACACTCACTTTTACAAAAATAATTAAAATCCAGGCCGACATGCCTTTTTAAATTGTCAATTTGAAATTATAAATGTCAACTTAAAATTATAACAAAAATAATAAAAAATAATTAGCTGAGTGGGTGAATTGGGACTTTTTCCCCAGTATTCACCCCTGCATGTCAAAAATGACTGAAAAAAGGCTAAATTGGACTGAACTGAAGGTTGAGATGCGGAGGGGGGTCGTCATACCCCTACTAACCCCAGAAATAGTGAAAAGCCCTCAACGCCCCCCTCAAAGCAAGCATTATGCAGCCAAGGAAAGGATGACATCATCCTCTATGTAGGCCAGGGAGAGCTAGCGCTGGAGCTCTGGAGCATCAGGAGGGTGCAGGAGAAGACCTGGGGCCATGACATGGGCCCCAGTGCTGAAGAAAGGCATGCCACCAGTGTAAAAGTAATGGGGGGAGTCATGTGGTCCAAAGACCCATCCCTGGGGGCCTCGGTCACCAACCTCAGGGCTTCAAGCCCTTTTATGAGGCAGTCAGCAGTGCCATTAAGCCATAGTACCCCGAGGAAGGAGCCAGAGGATCTAGCCATGACCCCACCTATGAAAAGTGGTTGTATCACACCCTCCAAGTCGAAACAAATGATGGCCTCTCCCTGGGGTACATCTGGAACATGTGCTGATACTGGTACCACGTAACAATGACCATACTTTTGACATCTAAAGCATTGAATTTTTTAAAGATCTTTCTTCTTTCGTTGCGGAATTGGACTTGATCTTCTACCTTGGTCTTTCCTACCTTGATTCTTCCTTCCCTTACCTTTTCCTTTCTTAGCATGAGATGTAAGGGCTTGGCTTTCTTCATGTTGTGGGCCATGCAACTTGCCTCTAGCTACAAGTCTAGTTTCTTCTTGAGTACAATCTTCCCATAATCGATCAAACTTGGGTAGTTTGGAACGCCCACTAATACTCTGAATGAATGACTCCAAAGAAGGGGAAAGACCATTGAGAGTTAGCAAAACGAGTTCTCTGTCTTCGACTATTTCCCCAATAGTGCTTAACTGATCTCTTAGTTCAGAAATATTCATCAGATAGGAATCAATTGAGTCTGCTCTTGTCATCTTGATATTGGAGAGTAGTTGTTGTAAGGCAAGTGTTCGATTGATGTTGTTATTCTCAAATAGCTTCTTCAATGCATCAAACATCTTCTTGGTTGTCTTCTTCAAAGAGATCTGAGGTATCAAGTGATCCTTTAGAGAATCTATCAGAATCCTTCTTGCTTTAGTATCACTCTTCCTCCATTGAGCCTTCTCTACTTCTTCCTCTGGTTGTGGTACCTTTTCATTCACAAACTTTAGAATATCATTCTCTTCTAGAATGATGAGAACCCTAGACTTCCATGAATTGAAGTTGGAAGCCCAATCAAATCTATCTTCCACTTTAACACTGTTCATCTTGACTGAAAACTGAGATCTAGAATCTGCTTCAAAAACCCTAGCAAAGCTAGGTCAAAAATGAAATTTGGAACTTTGAAAAACTGATTCCACAGATAGATGCGCCCTCCTAGGGAGATTTGAGTAGACCTCCTTTTCTTATGAATCTGTGGACAAATCAGCTCAAAACTGAAACCCTAATTTCTGCAGTTTCTACAGAATTTAGGTCAAAAAACTGAAACTTCACCAATCTGGATTTTTCCTCCACAGAAAGATGCGCCTTCCTAAGGTGAGTTTCCCAAGAGCTCTTTTCAAGAGAAATTATGGAGAGAAACACCTAATCTTGGATTCTCTAGTTTCCAACAATGGCATCTATTCAGCATAACTCTAAAACCATGTTAGAATTTTAAGATAGCAATAGATTTTTTATCTCTTTCAACTTTATTTGCAATAGAAATAAATACAGGATCACTGAAAGAACAACCATGCACGGAAACACAAGAACACAAAGAATTTATCCTAGGAAACCACGAGGGAGAAAACCTAGCAACCTTCTTATAGAGACATTAGTTCAAGATACAAAGTACATCCACATACAATAACCAAGATGAAGATTAAACCCAAGAAGAAACTCTCCAAAGATATAGACCCCAAAATTTCCTTCTCTCTCCTATGCACTTCTTTCTTGATGAGGCGCGAACTTGCTTGATGAGCAAAATGAGTGAGGCATCACCCTTTATTTTTACTTGATTTTGGCTAACCTTTTTCATTGGGGCCGACTTGGTTATCTTCCTGGGCTGACTTGTCTTTAGTGCATAATAATTATTATCTTTTATTTCTTTTGGGGCTAACTTAGTGTGAGGATACCTCACGCAGCTATAACATCAACACCTGTCACGACACTTGTTACGACAAATGATCAATCTCGAGACACCATGGATAAAAAGGAGGTCCTCTTGGTGAAAAGGTCACAAAGTGGAGAGGTCTAGAATCCATTTATCAAGCCTTAACTAGACGTATTAAACGAAGATGGAGTAGATACACATAAAGGATGAAGGCAAAGGTGAACCTGAAGGAGGCGGTAAAAGCTCTTAACAATACCAAGAGTAACCTTGGTGCCTTGGCTAATAAACAAAGTTACAAACCACACAGCTTTCACCCTCATCAATCTAAGGGTAATACTGCTAACTATACTCATCAGACAATCACTTAGCATTTCTGTTCATTACTTTATTAGGTACACATCATCACCATCATCATGGTATTGGCATACAACAGTTCATACATATCCTCTGATCATCCATTATGCAACATCAAAATCATATCACGGGGATCCCAAGAGAAGCAAAGATGGACTCCCATTCTTTGGGAAGAAAGACAAAAAGAAGTCTATGATATTGGTATGCCCAAAGAATGTGGCATAACATGTACTAGCTAAAAACCCCAATGTGCATCCTCATAAAATATGAGGTGTAACACTCCACCTACATGCTATTCTTGACAAGCTATGAGGCTTTTGGAGTGCTTTTCCACCATGCATGGAGGATGCGCTATTCTATTTTCAGTGTTGGTCTTGATTTTACCTTGTTCCATCCATCATCTCTTTCTCTTCTTAGATCTTCTCTTGTGTATAAGAGAGTGTAAGCAAGGAAGGAAAACCATCTACTCCTTATTTCAATCATCTCCTTGCTATCTCTATACTAGCTCGAAAACTAGTTTTTGTGAGCAAGCACTTATGCTTTTGCACCGTTTGACTTTGGACTTCTCATATCCATACCATAGTTCTACTTTGTGTCGTGTGAGGAAGTTGTTAGAATTTTGGTGTGACCTTCTCAATCCTGCAAGATCTATGAACGTTATGATGTGCTCCCATATAACTTTGTAATATTGGCAACTCTTAGCAATAAAGATCTACTCATACATCCTTTTGGTGACCATATCAAGCATGCTTGTGTAAGAATTTCTTTCTTTGGCATATCTAGTACTTGTTCTAATTTATATTTTTTTAAGTATTCAACTTGTAGAATTAAAGCAATTCCGTTCACCCTATTAATTTTATTTCATCCATTCATTAACTCCATTTACAAGGAAAAAGCATCAGTCATAAAAATACTTGATTTTTTACGAAAAATTACAGGCAAAATCATTGAAATCTTTATTCATTAGTGGGTTAAACAGCTAATTATTGTGCAGTATACTTGCATTCAATGGTAAACTTTCATTTTAAGTGTTTTCCTTGCTTTTTGTGCTATGTAGACTTGCTGTTCTGCACTTTGTATTGCAGAAATAGGGAGAAACTACAATGATTTTTTTAATTTTTACTCACTTATTTCATCATACATAATCATCAATTCGATTTCTATAGTGACTTCATTGCATTTTAGGACAGCTTCCCTCGCTGATCTGCAATTTTTATTTGATAAACAAAGGGAATTTATAGCAAAATTTTGAATTTTTTAACTTGCTTCCTCATACATAGGCTAAGATATTTAATGTGTCCTTGATTTTTGGGAAACTTTTATTGCAGAAACAAGCAGATGTTATAGTGAATTTATGATTTATATTAGCTGTTTTATCATCTATAAACATAAATTCATCATTTAAGCTTGCGGATTTGTCAATTTAGTTGCAGATTTCTGACTTTTATAGTACAGATCAGCAGTCTTTTATTGCAAAATCGAGGTCATATTTACCCCAAGAAATCATTATTGACACCTTAAATCAACCAAGGGATTCCCCACTAATGTTGGAAAAGAGCCAACCCAAAGTGAGAGTGACACTGGCACTTTCCCAAGTTATCCAAACACCTTCGGGTCTTTTGGATAGAAATAATTTCCAGGTGATAACAGAAGCCACAATATCGAAGAAGACAACCCCAAATATTCATGATTCCACTCTCCCTGTAGGAATGAAGGATTCTTTAACACTAAAGAGGCATCTTTCGTTGTGCATCATATGGATGAGATGTGGAATCATGTTGAACCAAACCCACGTGGTAGGAGAGGTAAATCTATGTTGCACCAACCCATAGATTTGATCTTCAGATTAGGAAGATTTGGAATCTACAGAAGTTCCCTTCTATGCTGAATAGTTGTCTATTGCATCTACATCTATATCTAGTGTTTAGTGTTTCTCTCTTTTCTAGTGTTCACCCTTTTGGCCCACCCATCCTTACTTTCTTTCGTTTCACCTGTATCTCTTTATCATTTAGCTTTCAAGAGTAGCCTTGACACTCCCACATTATGTTTGTGACTTGTATTTTCTAGTCTCATGGACCTATTCTTTTAGTCACTAATAAAAGTTATCATATTATCTTATTATCTATAAGCAAACACTGGATGACTTGATTGTCAAATTCCCCTAGTGCTTGAGTAGAGGCTTGCACAACATGCTAACCTATATGCATAAATTTAAATCTGCTTATATGAAAATATGCATATATATTCCCATAGCATATACTATATTGTGTGTCACCTCCATCTTTATTGATCACATATACATATTTATATAAATAACCTGTCAGTTGGAACAAGTATCTCAGAATAATTGCTACATTCTGTGAATGATGGTATGGTTATTTATTTCCTTCCTATTTATTTAAGTCATTGTACCCATATTATCTTTTGATTAACTGCCTCAATTTCATGCCAAACTTGTAACTTAGGTGGATTGGACTGTCAACATTTGGTGCTATTGCCACATTTGGAATTTGATAGGCCTTTTCAGTAATTGTTTACTTTTAGAGGATCAAAGTATTTTTGGCATGCCTATCCGTGCTTATGTTTTTAGCCAACCATTCAGCTGATTCTGGTATGGTCTACTTTATAGTTTCACATGTAATAAAATTTTCAAACGTGCTGAGCTTTTCTTCCATGCCCTTTGTATCCATGTTTGCTCATATCAATATAACCATTGACTAAAAACATGTTAGAACATGTTCCTCGTATTTCAATTAAAAATAGTGAGTTTACATGTGTTACCTCGTAATTATATAATTATATAAGTCTTATTTCAGGGAAAGTACATTTGCTGGTACAGCTAAGTGGTACATCTACTCATCCTTTCTTATCGTAAAATTAAGAGTCAGCATGCATGCAAGATTTATATTAATAAAATTTGGATTCAGAATAGAAAACAATACTATGTGTGTTCAAATTAAAAACAAAATTGTGTGTTGTGAACACTGAATACCTCTAAATTTATTGCTGTCACTCTTCCACTTGTAGCTGCAGCGTAAACCTTGTTCCTGACCTGAATAAGACATCCAAGTGCGTTACAATCAAATATCACTAATAGCATCCATATTATGTATGGATTTTGAATCTTGATGTATATCAAAATGCAAAACAGTACACAATTAAGAAGCAAAGTTCAATGTGATCTACAAAAAAAAGCCATCGTTTACAAAGAGGCAACCACTAGGATGGAAGCAATGATTTGCACACAAAATCTGGCTATGAAGAAGAAACTGCAACACCAGAAAAAACAATGGCTTTCGTCTTAATTTATTTCTCTGATCTCTTTTTCTGATTTCTACTGTAAAATTCTTTATGCCTATTTGGAAACTATCCAAACAATCTGAAGATTGTCATTGTAAGCTTCCATTTAGAAATGAGCTGATCCAATGTGATGGGAGAAGTGACAAGTCATTTCATGTTTCAAATTAAGGGGCAGTACTAGACTCCTGAATCCTGACCTCATATCAACAGGTTGAACCCAAACAGCAACATAGGAGCTAAATACAAATGGAACTGATGGTTAATTTCACTTACAACCAGCTTAAACCTATGTTGACATCAGATTTCTCAAGCACCAAAAAGGATCAAATCCCTTGAAGTGTAAACCTTTTTGTTATTTAAGATTGATCTAGGCTGGTTGTAATCTCACTCAACTCGGTAAAACTCAGAACTCAAAACTTATGCAGATATGAATACGTAAAAATACAGTTTTGACTATTGTCAAGGTATTCATATTTGTATTCTAACAATATTTCTATGAAAATATCATATCTATAATATTTCTAGTTATGTATAAATCTGGTATCTCCCTTTTTATCTCTCTATGTACCAGTTTTTATGTTAGGTTTACATATTAAATCTCTCTGTTCATATACACAGCTATTTTTATTCAGTCTATGTCTATATTCGGCAAACATATAGTATTACTATTATTATTTGTTACAAGTATTATATTTTTTGAAACCAACAAATGATGATCTAAGCATTACCCACATGTATGACAACACATCTATCAAATGGGCTGTAGAACTGTGCCTTTCGGTGTAATGAAGACAATAGCAGGGAATCAGACTAGGATATCTAGTTTCAGGATCATTCTTAACAAAAGTGGCAAACTCAATGAGAAACAAGGCTTAGCAGCCTTCTTCATAACAAATATTTACTCCTTTAAATGTCAAAGCATATGTCCAGCATACCTTGGAGGACAAAATGATGGCCAGCAGTTCAACCAACACGAAATTTATTTTCCACTTGTTAAACAGTTCACTGAAAGGAACTCAGGCCATTTAAAGATGGGAAATTTAAATCGTTTTGAGATCCTGCAGTCAAAAGAGTACTAGAAATCTGTTGTTTTAAGAGTCTCAAACAACAATTAGAAATTTAAATGTGGTAATTTATATCACGTATAGAAATTCTCTAAACCAATGTTTCAAAACTCGGACTTGGCTCTAAATCGGACCAGTTTGAATTATATAACTCGGTTTACTAAATAATACACATTATATCAAAATTTTAATGAAAAAATGTATTTAAAGATTACCAACCATGATTCCAAACCATTAAAGACAAAATATGCAAAGTTTGCTCATGTATATACCATATAAAGGTGAATATATCAAAATGGCACCAAGTGCAATATATATTTAAAACAAAATTGAAAATACATCATCAATGAGGCTGTCAATGGCCTCTAAAGTTCTGTTATCACATCTATAGTAGCTGGGCTACCATGGTTGCAGAGCAGTTCATTGTATATTTTTGAGCCAGGCCTTTATACAGTTTTGATGAGATCAGCCTATGATGAGCAGTGTTGTTGATGATCATGTTAAGATTCAATATGCTAAGACAGATAACATCAATATTCAATTCAATTTCACAATAATAGCATATACAAGATCACTGAAAGAATAACAAGCACAACATAAACACAAGAGACGCAAATTTATCCTGGGAAACCTTCTAGGGGAAGAAAACCCAGCAAAAACTTCCTCAATATAGATGATCAAAAGTACAAAGACAAAACCCCAAACAAGTGCTCCTTCTCCTTGCAGATATCTCTCTCTCTCTCTCCTATGCAAATTACACAAGTGAGTGTGTGTGTATGAATGAATAAATGAGAGAGCCTAGCTCTCTATTTATACATTCACTTCTACTTTAATTTTACAACTTGACATGTCGGCCTCAACTAACTTTACCACTCAACTAATGTTGACTGGGCCGACTCCTTTAGGGGACTTAAAAACCCCATTACATTTGACTCTAGGGGGATCTATTGCCTCGACTTACAAGGGAGGATTTACCTCAATGACTTTACATAACCAAATACAATAATAACATCCCGACGGAGGAATAAAACATCTCTGAACAAATTACAATAATAAAATACAATAGAATATTCTTTGAAGTTACAATATTTCAACACTCCCCCTTAACGAGAAGGGTATTCTATTGACAACAACAACATCAACTGTAGGAGCAAGGAGAGAGAGCATCATCAACAACATCAAGGTGATACATCTATAAATCATTGGAATTTTTCTTCAACAACATCAGCAACTGGAGGAGTTACTGGAACATCTTCAACATCTTCAGTACTGGAGCATCATCTTCTACAGCACTGAGTCTTCATCTTCTAAAGCACTCAATCACTCAATCGTTGACAGCAACACTTGATCTCTCAATCATCTACAACAACTCTTGATCTTTCGATCAGCAACAACTCTTGATCTTTCGATCGGCAACAACATCATCTTGATCTTTTGATCAGCAACAACATCATCTACAGCAACATAACCTGCAACACACATGATCCAATTACAGGATGATCAATCCCTCTCACTTTAGGACATAAGTCCAAGGATGATGCAATCTAGATCTAGTTACGGGATGATCAGTCCCTCTCACTTTAGGACATAATTCCAAGGATGATGCAATCCTGATCTAGTTACGGGATGATCAGTCCCTCTCACTTTAGGACATGAGTCCAAGGATGATGCAATCCCAACCACACTCATGGAGACAAAAGTCTACGGATCACTTTAGGACTAATGTCCAGGGATGATACAATCCCAACCACACTCACGGAGACAAAAGTCTGCGGATCACTTTAGGACTAATGTCCAAGGATGATACAATTCCAACCACATCACAGAGACAAAATTATGTGGATCACTTTAGGTCTAATGTCCAAAGATGATACAATCCCACTGCAACATCATCATCACTGCAACTACATCACGGAGACAAAAGTCTGCGGATCACTTTAGGACTAATGTCCAGGGATGATACAATCCCACTGCAACATCATCATCACTGATCCCCCTTTCGAGGAAGGTCCTTTCGAACCACACCAAGCTTGTCATGGAAGTACTCAAACTTCACTCGAGACAGAGGCTTAGTCAACACATCAACAACTTGCTCATCAGTGCTCTCATACTAGAGCTTTATAGTTCCCTTCTGTACCATATCCCATATGTAAAAATACCAGATTTCTATGTGCTTTGACTTGTCATGGAACATTGGGTTCTCCGTCATCTTTATACAACTCTGGTTGTCACATAGAATCACCGTGGTATCCAACTTCAGGTCAAATAGACCTGACATAAAATTTCCGAGCCATATGGCTTCACAACTTAGCAGAACAAGCTGCTATATACTCTGCTTCAGCTTGTGTTGAGAGCAACACTGGACCTCTTCCTGCTAAACCATGACTGCATGATGGATCCCAGACAATAACATCCACCTGAGGTGCTCTTCCTGTCTGAGACACTTCCAGCCCAATCTGCATCCGTATAAACATACAATATGTAGTCATGATCTCCAACATAGTATAGACCAAAGTCTATCGTACCTTTCAGGTACCTCATCACATGCCTTGCAGCTACCATTTGAACACGTCTAGGCTCAACTAAATATTGACTCAGGGTGTTCACAACAAAGCATATATTTGGCCTGGTATTCGTCAGATACATCAACGACCCAATAATCTGTCTGTATTGAGTCACATCAACTAACTCTGACGATTCATCAGCTAACAACTTCAGGTTGGTATCCATGGGTGTGGCCATGCATTTACATTCCAACATATCGAATCTTTTTAAGATTTCCACAGCATACTTTCCATGGTTGAGAAAGATTCCTTCTGGGTTCTACCATACTTCCAGACCTAGAAAATAATGCATCAATCCAAAGGTCTTTCATCTCAAATTCTTCAGCGAGCTTATTCTTGCATTCTACAATATGTTTCTCATTTCCTGTCAGAAATAAATCATCCACATACAGCAATAATATGACAGGTTCATCATCCATAACCTTAAAGTAAAGGTTAGGGTCAACTTTACTTTTGGTAAAGCCCAAGCTCGTCAAAAAGCTATCTATCCTTCCGTACCAAGCTCTAGGAGCTTGCTTCAATCCATACAAAGCCTTCTTCAACTTGCATACGAGAGTCCATCTGTCTTCAACTTCAAATCCCTGTGGTTGTTCTATGTACACTTCATCATCCAGGAAAGTTGCCTTCATGTTTTCCTGATGTAACTTTTATTTCATTACTGCGGCTATCGTGAGTATAGCTCTAGTAGAAGTGTATCCATCAACTCCCTCTTCATGTGAGGGACTGCAAGCCACGGACCTTGCTTTGTACCTCTGTAGTATGTTTGATTTGTAAGAATTCTTGTTGAACAGTCGTCACTTGTTCTTCGTAACAAGTGTTCATTATCCTTCTATTGTAGATCATAGCACACAATCTCTCCTACAAATCAAATTCAATTAAAAGATTAGTAACACTTCATAATCATCAAATCATTTCAATGATAACCTTTTATGCATACTAATATGATTCACATAGTTATGCAACTATCTTGGCCAATGCTTTGACACAACACTTTTCCATATCACGTATGCATACAGTGACTATCTAGATGCCTTCCATCTCTACCAAAACATACTATCAAGAGCATGCACTGCTCCCAGCATGTTAGCAAAGAGGTTTCATTCTAGACAAGCAACAATGGAATGTTGTCCAACACTATTGGCTACTTACCTATCATATGCATATTAGTAGTCCATCGTTCAATTCTATATGAATGCTTACCCTATGCATGATACATTTCCCGATTCTAGGAGTACAAATATGCATACAACTATTAATATCATTAACTATTCAGAGATTCAAGAAGTGATTCAAATACTTATCTTTTTATGTTTTGTGTGGTTGCCTCTTTGCTTCCTTGGGATTGCCTCCCTCTGGATCTTTGTTTCCTTGAGATTTTATCCATCCTGTAGCACTATGCACCCTTAAGTGTGCACTAGTTTCATCATTGTGTCATCCTCAAGATCTCATACATAATCACGCATTCATTAGTATAATCTCAATAAGATCAAAATTATAATCCTAAATAATCTTAAACATGTACGGTCATAATCACAAGTGTTAATATTCAAGGTTTCATGGAGTACGTCTTTTACTTATGCATATTCAGATTTTACCATAGTACTTTTCTAGTTTGTCATATCATTAATCAAACTAAGAAACACAATATGCATAAAGCCTTGATTATCTAAACTCTATATGAAAGCCTGCCTTGATTAATCATTATCAACCATATGAAAGTATACTTCTCTAAGATCCTAACACAAAGTAGGATTCTAACTCGATATAGGAAAACATACCTGGATTAGCATGCTTGCTAGTTATGTCTAACATACCAAAACAGTATCTTCTTTGTTCTCTTCAATGATTTAGAGACCTTGTGCCAGTAACCTGCATCTCTCATAAGTTAAGCAAAGTAGAACCAAATCATACATACCTCGTAAGTAGAGCTTCTATGTGATCAAAGAATATGGATGAGTCTTTGTCTTCATGTCATCATGGTCATGTATTCTTGATCTAGAACTTGATTTGTCTTTCTTCATGTACCTTTCATGTTAGCAGACAACATCATCCTCATACAACACCACAAGTGCATTAGTACAATCATAAGTGTCATAACCCTAATAAATGAATATCTTCCATCATTCACATGCATTCATACTTTTACTAAGGTGATCAGACAAGTCTAAAATTAATCGTGATTTTACTAACCTCAATAATATGAAGACAAACATATCATGAACTTAATCATCAGATAAATAAAACAGATTTCAAAACATACTTGGATCTCCTCAAGTCATACTATCGAGATTGCGTGTAGTCTTCTCGATAAGGGTAAAACCCTAATACTCCAAGGTAGATCACTTGTAAACATCTTATATAGATTCATGGTGGTAGGATAATAGAATACCAATGCCGTTTAAACCTCCTTCATTGTTGCCCTATGAGTCTCCCAACATTGCTAAGGCTTCTTCTTACTTGTAGAACCCGGAAACCCTAATTTTCAATCTCCTTCCTCTCGCAACATTTTGATGGAAATTTGATATCTATGATGAAGGGATTCCAAATCCATTTTCAAAGTTTCAAATGTTGCATCAGGTGTCTCCAACATTGTATTAGGTCCTGCCATACCTAAAAAAACTGAAAACCTAAGTGAGAACTTCTTCTTTCTCTTCTTTGATTTCCTTCGTTGAGCCATTTCAGATGTGTCGTATTGTTTCTGGTGTATCTCTGAAATTTCGGATCCTCAGGGTCTGAATCTTCTACCTGTGGTAGCCTAACCTGACATATTTCTAACCCCACAGATTTGAGCTTCATTGGATTCTCCATGAGAGAGATATGCTAAGTTTCCCAACATGACCTGTTTATGAGATGAAACAGCATAGCGAACTTGTACGGCGTGCCACGTGTAACTGTTTCAACTTCGGCCTCTGATATTCGAACTTGTGAAACTACAGTTTGTGCCCTAACTGCCACAATTTACGGAATTCCATTTGGAGCTTCCTATCCCGAGATATGACCCTTTTTCCTAGGTCACCTGTTTAGGGCTGCATTCTGGAAGAGGCAAAAACCCTAACTTGTACGGATCATATCTCACAAAGTACAACGAATCTGGGGTTGATTTTTCGACACCAGGTACATCTATGTCTGATCTTGTCCTATAGAAGTTTCAGATCCTGAACCCTCGCAAAAACAGATTTATAGAGAAAGTTCCACGCTAACTAGTTTTTGCTATACAAAGCCCTAGCTTTCAAATTATCGCAAGTGAAACAAGTGTCGCAAATGCCATACATTGCCTTCTTTCAGGCTACCTCTGATACCATGTTAAGATTCAATATGCTAAGATAGATAACATCAGTATTCAATTCAATTTCACAACAATAGCATATACAGGATCACTGAAAGAATAACAAGCACAACATAAACACAAGAGACACATATTTATACTGGGAAATCCTCTAGGGGAAGAAAACCCAACAAAAACTTCCTCAATATAGATGATCAAAAGTACAAAGACAAAACCCCAAACAAGTGCTCCTTCTCCTTGCAGATATATCTCTCTCTCTCTCTCTCCTATGCGAATTACACAAGTGAGTGTGTGTGTGTGTATGAATGAATAAATGAGAGAGCCTAGCTCTCTATTTATACATTCACTTCTACTTTAATTTTACAACTTGACATGTCGGCCTCAACTAACTTTACTACTCAACTAATGTTGACTGGGCTGACTCCTCTAGGGGACATAAAAACCCCATTACATTTGACTCTAGGGGGGTCTATTGCCCCGACTTACAAGGGAGGATTTACCTCAATGACTTTACATAACTAAATATAATAATAACATCTCGACAGAGGAATAAAACATCTTTGAACAAATTACAATAATAAAATACAATAGAATATTCTTTGAAGTTACAATATTTCAACAGATCACTCACACATCAAAGCAGCCCCATATCAGACATGAAATGAATCTTATGCCAAGAATGAGCATCTTGACCTCAGATTTGATGACCGAGGTGACCTTTTATCCCATACAGAGCAGTGCAGTGCCCACAGTTTCAGCAGCAGTGTCTTCAATGGTTAGTGATGATCTAGATAGCAGGTACAGGTATATGGCCCAACAGGTATATGATGTGCATTGGTATTGATTATTTTGCTCTTTTGGTTATTTTAGTAGATTGACTTAGTATCTAGAGATCACGATCTGGCAGTATATATATATATATATATGATATGGATATGGCTGTTATTGATTATCTAAATGGTCTTATTAGTCAGAATTGGAAGCTCTTGTTTTATACTCATTGGTTTTACCCTCTTGGGAGTGTGGACATGATCATTCCCACCTGTTATGGCATGCTAGCTTAGGCATCACCTTCACTTTCCCCATCCATCTGTTATCTCTCTCTCTTTGGGTTTCACCCCGACTTACACCTCAGCCTGTGATATGGAGGACCTCCTACTTTTGCCTCTATGTTGGATAGCATCCCTCTTAGTTTGTGTCTCGGCTCTAAGTTGGCAACAGAACTTACCGAAGCCTTGATCCTTCTAGGAAGGACTCCAGGAGTACCCATTGGTGTTGGTTCTGTTATCACATATGTAGTAGTCGGGCTACCATACATTATTTTTCTGATGCCAGTACACTATCCAGCCAGTTCCCTTACATTTGAGATGCTGAGATGAGCATCTATATTGGATCACTATCAAATTGTGGACAGCAATACATATTCCCCATGCCATGACTGAGTCTCAGGACACTCAGAGAGATGACAGATGTAGCCATTATACCATTGGTACAGAGCAGTCAGTAGTGCCCAGAGTTACAGTAGCAGTTTCAGAGGACAAATGATGGTACAAGTTGATGAGCATTCAGGTATATGACTCAGCAGTTATATCATTGTGTTATGGTTATATTGCTTTTATACTTATTCTCCTAGCATGTCTTAGCACCTAGTGTCATGATCTGGCGATCA
This sequence comes from Larix kaempferi, assembly GCA_027924585.1. Lineage (NCBI taxonomy): Eukaryota > Viridiplantae > Streptophyta > Pinopsida > Pinales > Pinaceae > Larix > Larix kaempferi. The sequence continues at coordinate 7,875,453 of BSBM01000015.1, forward strand.
TATAGATATATGGACCTGGTTGAGCTCATTATATATATTATATTGTCCCTACTCAGACTTAGAAGTTCACTATTCATACTCATTGGTTTTACCCTCCTTAGGGAGAATAGAGGTGATCATTCCACCATACCTTGGCTTGCTAGTGTTGGCTCCATTATTCATTGTCTTCATCCATCCATTGCCTACCTTTTAGTTTATCACCTTGACTTACTACTTGACTAGTGGCATGGAGGACTTTTCCCCACTGTAGCCTTTGTATTGGATGAGCTTCCCTGTTTATTGTGTCTCGGCTCTGAGTTGGTGACAAAACTTACCTATGGTGAGTTGGAGTTCCTTGGAATTACCCCTAGTCACTAAAGTTGTGTTGGCTAAACCTGAAACTTTTAGTGCTGCCATGAATACAAAATCTGGAAAAATAAAATGCTATATCTTGTATGAAAAGCCCATTCATGCAATGTGTTTCTAAACACACATGAATGAAAGGCATGCCAAATGAAAATGGCCATGAAAATAAAATGTTATATCTTTTGGAAATGTAAATACCTAGGTAAACAAGCTGTCCATGACACACCTAGAAGTGCTCAGGTAAACAAGTGCCTTAAAAACACACCTGCAACAAAAAGCCTAAAATAAATATAAATCTATGCAATGTGTTTATAAACACACATAGACCAAGGCTATGGAAACTTCAGGCCCAAAAAGCAATGGAACTTAAAAGCTATATCAAAACAATTGATGGCCTTATTTGTATTATGGATTGTGCGCATCTGTTAAAGGTGAATAAACCCTCTTTGAACAACTCATCCATTTGTGAGACACCGCCATTCCCTGTGTTGTTGCTCATTCAGTATATACTATGGTGTGTATTCCCTTTCCCTTTGTCAAAGTGTCACAAAGTTAAGTCAGTCAAGTCATCCCTTAGCCTAGCCAATTATTTTAGCCTTCACCCTTCACTAGCAAATTGATCACAGCTATGAAGTGAGTATGATCTTGAAAGTCTAGTCTGAGTAATAATAATAATTAATGACATTATATATTTGGATTTAGATCGCCAGTAATAATTACTTTGTGTTATAATTGTTATTTGAATAAGTTGTAGAGCATGCATTAACCTTTGACACTTTGCAGCAGCTTCCGATGATGGTCTGAGTTATATTTGGTCATGTTGACTTGGTTAGACCTAGTTTGACCAAGGTCAACCATAGGACATGAGATGGTTGGACCTTGTGATGATATGGACAGATGATATATGGTCTATGTACATGTATATGATGATTCTATGCAGCAGCTACAGGGTTATGATGATGATTCTTGGTTTACAACAGTATTTGATCATTTACAGATTATTATTATTTGCCCTGTTCCGGTATATTGGATATATATATTGATCATGCAGAGACTCATATGGTGTATGAGTACACATCTTGGATGGATTTGGACCTTCTGAGTCCAACGAGACAGTTTGTTTTCAGTTCCGGGCACATACAGTGATGATTGAGCCTCAGTAGGCTATCCCAGTGCAATTTTGATCTGTCGGAGGCTCTGTCAAAGCAGATGTGATTTTTATCCGGTTGACCTAGGGCGTTGTGCTTGGAGGGGGTGGTCCAGCCACTTGTTTTTACCATATTACCCCCCTCCCGGACACACTGGTGTCGTCACCTTGACAGCGCAGGCACTCCAGGAGGCAGTTTGGGGCAGTTTCACGCTTCCCGAGGCATTTCAGGATTGGTAGAAATGGTTATTGAGGAAATCGATTTGGGCTACTAAGGCAATGTTATGGCATGGGATGATCAGTGATGATGCATTGATGTCTTCCACACCTCCTCCAGCAGTTTCAACTTCATCGGGGCCCGCATCCATCACTTATGGCACTTTCTGATGAGTTCTGAGGTCTTTTGAGGCCTACGATTTGACCATAGAGGCACGATTTGGTATATTGATGACTATTTTATTATTATTGTGCTATGGGGATTGACCAAGGGTGGCTAAAATTACCCCTTGGACCCACCATAAGCTTCCTATTATATTTTGTCATCATGATTTGGTGGGATTCCCCTCTTCTAGGGCGATTTTGTCCACTTATATTATATTTTATTAGTGATCCATGTATTTTATTGTTGAGCTCATCTCAACCATTGATTAGACATTTGTATCTTTTAATATTAGCCACTCATTCAAAAAGTGGTTAGGATTTTGATGCCTCTCCTTCCTATTTAAAGGAGAGAGCTTCTCATTTGTAAGGGGTCTTTGGCTCTTGGATTATTGGTATAGAAAAACTTTCTTGTGGTCTCCTTTGCATCTGGTGTTCTTAGATGGTGATTGGAAAGTCTATTGCAACCTAGCATTTGGAATTTGTGGTAAGATCTATCTATTTTGGAAATCATTGTCTTGTCTACGGGAGGGCGACTTCAACAAGGGCGATTTTGCAAGGCTTCTTCAAATCGACTTTCTTGGCATTTGCTTGTATCAGGGGGTTATCCTTAGTATCATTGTGATCTATGCTATCTTTCTGTTACTTCTCTTGTGGCATTAGTCTTATCTCTTGATTACATCAAATCTGATATTGTTGACGTTTGTTGTGCAGGAGAGAGGGCACATTGGCTTCTTGGACTAAATCGATTGCATAGAAAACTACCTCAAAGCTTCTCAAATTGATCGGGTTTGCATAGATCATCATCATCAAGGCATCTACAAGGTTACCCAGGTAAGATCCACAGGTTTGTTTCTCTTATCTTGATCCAATCCATTGACATAGCTCATAAATTGATAAAACCCTTATTTCTTCAAACCCTCATTTTTACATTTTTTCAGATCTACTAAGATCTAGTGGCTTCTTGGGTAAGATATTGAAAACCCGCCTCTATAGTATCCACGGCATCCTGGATCTATAGTTTGGTGAGGATTGGCCTCCATTTGACCCTCTTCCCAAGGCATTTAGCCTCTCCAAGCAAGGGCGCACTTCCTAGTTTGGTGAGTTGACCTAGATCTAGTATGTGGGTAGGTGAGATCCCGCTTGATTCATGATCTACACATCCAATAACCTACCCCCAGATTGTCACTTTTCTGATTTCTACCTTGTAGGCCCTATTCCACATTTTAAGGGATTTCATCCCCATTTTGGACCACTTGGTATCTTTAAACTCAGATCTAGTAAGATCTAGCCATCGGATTGCCTTGAAATTGTAGATCCACACTCCCACTTGATCAACCTACTTGGATCTAAAGTTTGGATGCCATCGGACTTGTCTTGACCCACTTATCCCACATTTTAGCCTCCTTGGGTAAAGTCGCACCACCTTGGAGAAGTGAGTTGGTCCACTTCTAGGACATGGGTACTTGAGATTTTTGTGGATTTGGAACGGGCATAATTCAAAACCTAGGTCTAGTGTGTCACTTCATCAAATCTTGCCTTGGGGATAGCATTCCTTGTTTTAAGGGATTGTGGTCCACTTAGGTCAAACCTAGATCTAGACCTATTCATCCATCAAGACTTTAATTGCCCACTTGTCTCATGCAATAGGAGTCCTTAACCACAAGTTAACTTTACTTTGACTCCATTATCCCAATTCCCAAGGCACTGGTTTCTCTCCAAGTCAATTCGACTTTCCTAGATTGTTGGATTAACTTGTGGTTTGACCCTTGATTGGTGAGCTAAACCCTTTGATGCCATCATACTTCATTATCAAGCTTGTCACTTGTACTAGTTAGCCCCAATTCAACCCCTAAACTACCCTGCATTGGACATGGTTCCCAAGGCAGTGGATTTTCTCACATTGAACTAGTACTTTAATCCTGGATCCTATTTCACAAATCATAAGTTACTTTCACATCAATAATGAACCAAAGCTATACTCATTGAACCCCTCACTTGTCTTGTGACTTCATCCTAAGGTCTGGGATAAACCATACACCTTACTTCACTTAGAATTAACTTGATTTGGTGTCTTGGTTTTGATCTCTCCTGTCGAGAGTAGATCGGGTCTCCCCCTTTGTTGTCTAGGCTAGATAACATAAAGTGAAGGTTGCCTCGACTGGCGTGACAACCATCTATTGGAGGTCGAGGTAATCGTGGTTGCAACTTTTGAGTTGCCCTTCCCTATTGCCATCCATGAGTGGATACATGCATAGGGGTAACTACAGTTTAGGTGATAACAGGTTCCTGAGCTTAGGTGAGTTGGATTTGATACCTTGATCACTCTAATCGGTTGCCCCAATGTTTGGTCTTGATTGTAGAGAATCCCCCTAGTCGCTTGAGTTGTGTTGACTAAAACCTGAAGCAAATTGTATTACCATCATTACATGCATATGGAAACTATTATATTATCTTTTTTGCAAGCCCATGGAAACAAATAAAACTATGCTTCTCAGCACAATGAAAGAGGGCTATGGAAATTGAAATGTTAAAGCACCCTAGATGTAAGCTGCGATTAGTTGTGCTTCTAAGCACATGCAAAATCCAAAAAGGGTCATAAAGGACTAAAAAGCAGTTGTTAAATGTATGCTAAATCCAAAGACTGCTGGCCAGAAATTAAATGTAATGATTGATTCCTCACGAAGCCTATGGGTTGTGATGTGAGATGGAGTAAGGGACAGCTAATTCTAAGTGTCCCCTAGAACCTCAAGTTACGGTTAGCCGAGCAACCAACCATGGCAGTTCTAGAAAAGATCCTCACAGAGCTGCCTCAGCTTGGATTTGAGCTGTAGACATTTGCCAAGGTTGAATAAGCACTTCTCTGAACAACTTATGCTTAAGTGTGTATTCCCTTTCCCTTATCCAAAGTATCACAATGTTGAGTCAATCAAGTCATCCCCTTATCCTAGCCTTGCATTCTTTACCCTCACCCTTTGCTAGCAAAATGTCCATGTCTACAAAATGAGTATAATCCTGAGGTTCTATTTTGAGTAAATGATTATTTAAATTTGTATTTGGTATAATTATCTATTAACTGCCAGTGAGATGATGCTTAATACTCCAAGTCTTGCTATTAGAATGATTAACAGAGCATGCTTTAACCATTTTCACTTGCAGCATCAAGCATTTCTAGCCTGGGTCATATTTTGATCAGTCTTGACCTGGTCAAACCCAGTTTGACCAAGTCAACCTTGGGATCCGTGATGAGTATGACCAGTGATGTTATATGATGATGATTTATGGTTCTGTGATACACCTTTGATGATTCCATACAGTGGATACAGGTTTCATTTGATGGTTGATGTATTTTTTTATTGTTATTATTATTTTCAGACCATTATTTTTATATTGTCCGGGTATGGCTGAGACTACAGATGATCATACAGGTTTCCACAGGGTGTATGGGTACTCATCTCTAGTAGATTTGGACCTTCTGAGTCCATTGAGACACTCAGATATCAGTTACAGGCACTCCCAGTGATGATATAGTGAGATTTCCACTTTTCTCCAGTTTTTCCATGCAGGAATGGCCTGTCCAACAGTTGCATTTATCTAGCACGTTTTCCTAGGGCGCTACAGAGGAGATGGTGGGTCCAGCCACTTGTTATTACCATATTACCCCATCTCCATACATGTTGGTGCAGTCAGATTTGTGTCCGGGACACCAGGCAGTGAGCCACATGAATTTTGATGATTTTCTGGTGGAATAAAAATGGGATAAAAAGGTCATTGAGGAAATCGATTTGGGCAATTGAGGCAAGGTTTTGCATGAGGTTTTTTCAGAGGTCATTTGTGATGCATCCCACTCCTTCCACATCAGCTTGCAGCAGTCAATGGGGTCCACACACTCTAAGGGTTATTATTTGATGTATTATTCTATCATTGAGGGGGGCCACGATTTGGTCATTTGGTCACATTGACATGTTATTGAGTCATATCTTCTGTTATTGTGCCATGGGGTGATGCTAGTGAAGGGAATTAATACCTTCTAGCCCCACCATGTGTTCCTACACTTGTCCTAGTCATCTTTTAGGTGGTGCGAGCCCCCCTAGGGCCTCTCTAGTGAGTGTGCACCCCCTCTTAGTGAGTTGATCCATGTATTATTGTTCCGGCACATCATAGTCGTTGATTATATTATATATATCTTTTGATCTCCACCACTCGTTTGTAAAGTGGTTAGGTTTTTGGTCTCTCTCATTCCTATTTAAGGAAGAGATCCCCGTATTGTAAAGGCACCTTTGGGCTCTTGAACACTTGGAATAAAATACTATTTTTGCAGATCTACTTCTTTGGCTTTGATGGATGCTCTTGCAAGTTGAATATACAATCTTTTCTCTGTGTTATCACTGTAGATCTATCTTTTTCAAACGTTTTCTCTGCAGGGAGGCCGTGTGGTAGAAGAGGAGGACAACTTGAGAGGACGCTATTGTGGGGAAACCCCATATCTTACTCTAGGATCGATCTTTGTCTCAGGGAGTATCATTATTGTATCTTCGTGACATATTTGATGGTACTTGTTTCATATTTTCTTCCGTATAGTCATTTTCATGCTTGATCAATTTTCATATAGATTGTTTTTGGCAAGGAAGGGCGCACTTGTCACTCTGGAGGGATAGCGATTTCACTTGGGGAAGCTGGATCTCACTCTTGATTGCCTCACTTGGGAAGGATTATCAATTTGCAAGGTAGCCGCAAGCTTTTGAGGTAAGATCTACAAGGTACGTATCTATTTCATGCATTTTACCCATTGGTCATTTCAAACCCTCATATCTTTAAACCCTAGTTTTTAGATCTGGCGATTATCTAGGCTTAATAATTAAAACCCACCTCATAAATAATTAATAAACCTTGGAGACCAAATTTGGTGGGAATACGACTCCATTTACCCCTAGATCTAAGGCACTGGACCTATCCAAGGGAGGTCGCACTTGTGGGTTAGTGGGCTTTTTCCAGATCTATCATCTGGGTGTTGCTAGTTCTTCATCAAAACATCAGATCTATAGTTTAACCACCCTCCTAGTGCCATTCCAACTCAAACTTTGTCGTGTGGGCCCCATTTCACTCATTTTCCATAATTTAAGGGTGGGCCCCACTTGGGTCTTTTGATTGGCATTAGATCTATCTAGATCTATTCATTTAAACTCATAAGTGGCATATTTAATGTATGGTTGAGCATTTGTCCATTCTATAAGCCTCCTCAACCAAGCCCTAACTCCATTGTCCACTTATATTTCCTAGATCTAGATCCACTTGCTCTTGATCTCTCTCTCTCTTCACTTTCACATTTCCCTAGAAGGTCTAGAGTGGGTTCGCTAGCCTCTTTTGGTTAGCTAGGGTCTTCCCCTTGGTCCTGCTTTGTCTTGATCTAAAGTGAAAAGTGCCTCGATTAACGTGACAACCAACAATCCTTGGGAATCGTGGCTCTCTTGGATCACCTCTTTAGTTATCCAACGCCTCTACCATCCTGGATAGGATCACCTTTAGGAACAAATACAAGTTGTGTGATAACAAGTCCAAAAAACAACACGCTACAAGCTACTGGCCTAATACATATCACTGATCAACATGATCAATCATCAAACTCAACACAATTGCTAGAAATGAGATCCTCGGCATGAGTTACAGGACCATCCTGTGTTTCAGAGTCCTCAGACTTCTCAGGGACATCTGCAATTGTAGTAGTAGTACTGGTCATCAATGCTGTTTGAAAAACTGTAATGCTCACAAACACTCAATGAGAGAGGTGTGAGGCAAAAAGGGGCGGGGTCTCTTTATAATCTGGTTTTAGGGTTTAGGTCGATAGACATTAGTCTTTCGGTATAATTTTATTTTAAAAACCATTTTCCTCTACCAGTGCCATGTTGACATGTTTGGGTGCCAAATCAGATCCACTCGGCCGAGTTTATACGGACTGGTTTAGTACCAAACCAGTCCTCGATCCTTACAGAGAGCCGAGACAATATGGTTCCTGATCCTTAAAAAAAAAAATTAAAACAATTTTCCCCTACCTGTGTGCTGCTGGCATGTTCAGGTCCCAAATTGGATCCACTCAGCCGAGTAGGTTTCCGATCCTTATAAAAAAATTAAAAACCTTTTTAGATTTTCCTCTACATGTGCACTGCTGACATGTTCAGGTGCCAAATTGGATCCACTCAGTCGAGTAGGTACGGGCTCAGCCGAGTTCAACCGTTTCAGTACCAAACCAATCTCCAATCCTTACAGAAGGCCGAGATAATTATAGTTGGTTGTCAACATGGCCGAGTCCAAGTCCAAGTTGACTGTTTTTAAAAACAGTGCTCTAAACTATAAAAGAAAGCTTTAGAGGAGACTAGCCATGCATAATTAAAGAGTTGTTGGGATTAGAACATACAGATTCTAACTACTTTTTCATGGTGGGATACTGCAGAAATTACAAATACTCTAGCTACATACAATTCATAAACCAAAAGGTACACTGAATTATTCATAGTTTTCTTTTTGGAAATACACTGTAATTAACTATGTCAATCAGTACAAAAGATCTGTTTCTAGATCAAATTATTAGGTTTCTCCTTCCATACAAAAGTACAAGAGTTAGTTCAAATGACAACCAAGACAAGAAGATAATAAATGGCCAATACCATGTCATAAGCTGGAGCTCCAAAGACACTACCTCCACATGCAAGCTTAAAAACACAACTTTGGCATTTTGGATCTAGTGCATATATGTTATGATCATGTGAGCCACACCTGCAAATGTTGAGCAAAATTTTAACTTATAGAAGGCATGCAAATTAGGAAATGGAATAATGGATGATCACAATCTATGAAATCAGCTTTTAGATTTTGTTAAGGTGCTGAATGAGGACAAAAAAAGTACCAGATCAACCCTCTTAATTTATCCACAACTGGCTGTGACTTTACCTGCATGGAGGTCCATATTTGATTAGTCTCTTCACCAACTAAACACATGTCTCATTGACCTTCACAGCCTACAGACCAGCCTCAAATCTAGTGTTAATCCTTTTTTCACAGAAAATAACAAGCCACGCTGAGATTTTATTGATAAATACATACACATCAAGGATGCAAAAGAAAAACAAATACAATTGTAACTGCTTAAATCAATCTAAGAGATCAATCTAAAGTGACTTTAAATGCTACAGATATTGAATGCAAGCAAGGAAACTTGAATGTAGAATTACTTCTCAGATTGCTATGAAGAAAATTTAATGTCGGTTAGTCTCATTAATGTTGGAGGAGAATAGGTATCAAATAAATGAACAAAGATTTTATAAACATGCTAGCAGCCTAGCACCATCAATATTTATAGTTATTACATATTAGTAGAATAATATTTGTATATTTCCTTTCCGTCATACTAGATAATATTTGTGCAATATACTGCTTTAACAGTTGGTATGGTTGCTTTCCAATGTGACTTCTGCTTTAAGATTATTGTGAAATAAATAGTATACTAAGTAGTGGTATTGCTGGAATGAAAAGATAAAGTATGTTCCATTAACAGTCGCTGGTATCTCTTTATTCTCATAAATCTTTTACACTCAAGTATTCTTGGTTTTACGAATTTTTATAGACAATTTTATTTTTTGTGTATTTCAAAAAATTGGAATTTTATTTCGCTTGTGTGCATTTTTTGTTTAGTATTTTTTATTGACATAACAAATTTTAGGTTAAGATGAATCTGTGCTGGTTGAATTGCTCTTGGATATCAATAATATATTTTTTACTAATAATTGTTCTTTATTTCGTAGCCACCAGTTACAGGCATAGCTTTACCTTTCTCTGCTACATCATATAGTCAAGAAACAACATAAGTCAAAAAACATTATCTCGCATGCAGAGCAAATTTCCAGCACATTGCAGTTTTCATAGTCACCATGCATCTACCCATTGAAATGCTTTCTAAATTGAAAGCATTTCTAAAGCGCACGATCCATGTCCATGAAAATGACATGATGAGATGGTAAGAGAACACCGGCTACGACAACACAAACATCCTACCATAAAAATATATCTCAAGTGGTATTGTCCAGGGGGGATGGGATGTGGGCGCTGGGGAGCCCACTTGCTTGTCTTTGTTTTATTTATACTTATTACAATAAGGAATACGTGTGTTCTTTTACAACTTCAAGAACTACAAGTTTACAAGTTTCGAGGCTTTGAAAATGCTTGAAGAAAAAGTATAGAGAAAGGAGGGATCCTGGATGGTTTGATAAATCAAAATTTCGCCAGCATTTCTCTTTACCTGTTCGCTAAGAGCTGCAAAACAGCCAACAAAGTTATGCCAAATATATTGAATTAATCAATTAATGCATAAAATATTTAGCATACTATTCAAGTACTTTGAAAGATAAAAAATATTTAATGTAAGCACTTGATTTTTTAAGAGTTAGATCTTATAAAATGAGTTGTTTATCACCAAAATCAGATCTAACTTATGAATGCATAATAAAATCAGATTAGATTATGATCTTTATTGAAATGCACTAAGTTGATCAACTACGCATAAAGTAACCGAGAGATTTCTTTAGAAAATGTTGAGAGAAGGTGAAGAATATCAAGCCCTTGAACTTGGGCAATGGAGTTTCTGTAGTGGGACTCGGAGGGACTACGCTTGTTTCAAAACATGTTTGGAGAAAGGAGGGATGCTAACATGCTTGACTTGTTCTCCAAACTTAGACAACTTGCAATACATCACAACACTTGCACAAGATGGTTAAAAGCACCGGTGTTAATTTCAAAAGAAGCTCAGAAAACATGTATTTAAGCAAAAATGACATGTATATCTAAAGTATCTTAAACAACTAAACAATAAGAGATAGATAAACAAATATTACTCTTATCCTACTGGGAGGTAGCTCCCCTTCAAAGGCCAATTATAACCACAACAAAGACAAGTATGTAAACTACACAAGTTACCTCATAAGCTTGCTAAGCATCAACCATCCACACACATGAAAAGCCACACAGTTCTTGCCTCATTAAAAATATTTCAAGAATATTACAAAGAGCATAAACATAATTTGACCTTCCATCCTAGACAATGGAGACTGAGCTTGCTTAAATAGAAGAAGAGAGACCAAGAGGGCACCTTGCTTTGATGGGTTGTCAAAGAGATAAGGAAGAGTTGGATTAGATTTTATCCAATCTCCAAAATCAGCTTTCTTCTAGAACTTAACTCAAAAAAACAACCTTATCTAATTAGTGATGTGCCTTCCTTGAGAAACATCAATTTAATTTGAATCGCTTGAGAAAAGTGCTCTTGTGTCTTTACAAACTCATTTGACGTTGCCACTTTGCATTGCCAACTCAAAAAACATGTTTTCGGCATGTTTCCTTGCTTTTATGAGCTGCTGATTTGTTTTTAATCCATTTTTTGGCCTCTTTTATTCACTTTTTGAGAAAAAATAAAAATAAGTAATAAATAATCACTAGTTTTAATTTTTATGTGGGTCTATGGGTAAAATGAGTGCTTTGGGTTAGAAAATGAGCACCCCCATGAAAAAAACCCATTCCTAGTGCCACTTTTATGACTTAGTGAATTTTTACAACTAAAATCGGCCGCCTTTTACGGAAAAAATAAAAATTAACAAAAAATTAAAAACACGTAGGGGGGACTTAGCACATGTTCATGTGACTCAAAAAAAATGACTAGCATGGTAATATACATTGACACCTAGGTTTTAATAACCTCCTAAGGCCTAACCACCAAGCCAATTACTCCAACTTTGGAGGATTGAGTGAAAAACTCGAAAATTATAAGTCGTAAAAAAACGATATATAATTAACAAGGAAGAAACACTCTAGAGTAATGTATTGATGACTAAGTCCTAAGAAATCCAAACCTTTTACATAAGTTCATCATGCTAAGTCATTTATTACAATTCCCCGTGGGGTATGAACATGTGAAAAAATAAAAAGGGCCAAGAAATGGCCTGATGGACTTTTGAACTCCGATAATGAACAAGTAAGTTGTTCAATCTTTGGCGGCTCAACTGAGAAATCCAACTAAGTACAACTTAAGTGGTAACACTACCCATTGCATAGATTTAATGCTTGAAGACATTGGTAAACTTGCTTGGATATATGAGGTTGTGGATAAGGCAAAATCCATAACCAAATAACTGTACAATCACGCTAATGTCCTCCACCCCAAGAGAATATACACTAAAGGTTAAGAACATTTTTTTTGTAAGTAAGTACACACGAGGATTTGAACTTGTGACCTTCCATTTACAACTTCTCATCTCATTTACTCATTACCAATTGTTCTACCCCCGTGGGATACAAGAATTTGTTCAACCTGTTGTGGCTAGATTTGCAACAAATTTCATCTATTTGCAATTTGTGGTGGAGCAAAAGATAAATCTGAAGAGGTAGTACTTGGGACCTGAGTGGATGGCATCTAAAGATAGCATGACCCTCGAAGGAATTGAAATTGTTGCATTTGTGATTAATGACGGTTTCTAGAAAGATGCCGAAAAGATTATTGTTGTGACGGTGTCCCTTGTTAGAGTTCTCAGGAACTTCAAGTATTTTAATTTTTTCATTTTTAAAATTTCATTTCGAGCTTCATTTCATTTTCAAAGTTTCATATTTCATTGAATTTGAAAGTTTGAACTTTCAGGATGGTTGATGGTGACAAACCCACTATGGGTTACATTTATGAAGCAATGGATCTTGCCAAGGAGGCCATCAAAACAAGATATGGGGATGAGGAGGCCAACTATATGCCTTTTTGGGACATTATTGATGCACATTGGGATAGGCAATTGCATTGCCCCTTACATGCTACTGGGTACTTCTTGAACCCACAATATTTTTATAATAATAGATTTAATGAGGATGGGGAGGTTGGTAGAGGACTTATGTCATTCCTTGAAATGTGCTTCCTTGATCAAGAAATTCAAAGCCGTGTCATTGGCCAACTACGGGATTATAGGGCATCGTCCAAATTATTTTCCTATACGAGTGCTATACGAGAAAGGACTAAGATGTTTCCAGGTACCCTTGAGACCTAAAGGCTTCATCAATTTATTAAATTTCTTTATTTTGTTTGTTTTATTAAAGTTTGTTGTCTTTTTATCATCTTTGAACTGGACTCACGAACCCTTGCCAGTTGCTAGGTCTTTGGGGGAGAAACTTTGGTAGTGATATGCCAAATCTGAAGAGATTCGCCATTCGAATCTAAAACCAAACCTGCAATGCTTCATGTTGCAAGTGCAACTGGAGCATGTTTGAGAAATACATTCCAATAAGCGCGACTGATTGACATAAAAGTGCTCAAATGACCTTGTATTTGTCCATTATAATCTTCGAATTCACAACAAGCAAATACAAGGTGAGAGTCGAGACATTAAGCCTTGAGGAACAGAAGGCTTGGCTTAATCTATCTAACACTTATGCATTTGAATTTGAAGGTATTTGATTTACACTTTAAAGTTTAAACTTTAAACTTTAAACTTTAATTCACATTCCCATGTTTCATGATGATAACAGCTTTGGATCATTCACCAATCTACATAGAAGATATAGATTTGCATACTACACATACAATAGTTTGGGTCCAATCGAAGGAGGCTCCTCTTTTTAGCTGTGATGACTTGGAGAACCTTGAGATTCAAGCAGGCCAAGGAGTGGGAGAAATTGCTTCTAGTTCTTAGTTTTTTTACTGATTAGTATGCATTATTTTGTAAACTTTTAGAAGCAAATGCTTCTAGTTCTATGTAGTCAAGACTCAGTACTTTGGATCATGTTTGGACTCATAACATATATCAGATACCTTTCATTCATGATATTTTGGACATCTATTGATGTTATGCATTGTTTGGACATGGCTTTATTGAATATCAATGAAAAATGTTTTTTTTAATTCAATATATGTTTATATCTTTATTTTTGTATTCACCGATTTTTCCCGAGTTTTTCTCAATGTATTGTTGATCCAATTAAAACTCTTCGCTCTTTTGCCTCATCGATTTATTGGCAATTTAGAGTCTGGTAACATTGGTATCAATTACTTGGGGGTACAATTCACAGGACCTCGTTTTAGTCTGTGGCATGCCCTTCAGCCCTGAGTCAACAAGGAATATAGATCCTTAGCCCTCCTCGAGAGATAGTGTTTCTGGAACCATTTCCAAGTCATATAATCCATGATGTCTCTCATGGACACCCTTGTCTGGCCCACAATTCTCTATGGTTCAGAGGTTTGGGGGCCTTGTTTGCTAGAGTTTGATTGGGCCTCAGCAAAGAGAGTGTAGATCCTCCACCTTCGCCGCATCATTAGATACAAGTAGGAAATCCCTCAACCCATTATATTTGCAGAGTTTTGTGCCTGACCCTTTCAGCTTGAGATTGTATGCAGCCTTGTGTCACCCCTACACCACATTTGGAGCTTCACTAACTCGACAAAGGGATGGGACCGGTATTTGTACTTGGCCTATGATTCATTGGAGTCCATTGCCTCAACCAACCATTTAAGTTGCACTAGTTGTTGGTATGCAAGGGTCTTAGATCTTCGAGTTTATTGGTATTGCAATGGACCAAGTTCCCCCATTTAGATACTTCCTGGATGCACCTGGCCACCTCTTACCTACTAGGTAGGAGATGACAACATCATTCGAGATGATATCTACAAGGAGTTTGTGTAGGTCAAGTGGATCAACCCTCAAGGCGGGTTATGTCCAAAGATGGCCTTCTACATCGAGCACTTCATGGATCTGAGGGTCGATCTCATTGTTCAACCACATTACACACTGTCATTGGGTGCATGCTCTTTGTATTCCCTTGGGACAATTTAGGGTTGGCTCTCATAGACTTAGGGTGGAGACAGATCACCAAATTGACCAATCTGACAAGATCTGCTAGGTGTGCCATCTTCAGGAGGTTGAAACTAAGTAGCACTTCATTTTCAATCTAGTACAATATCAGAGGGTGATTCCATTTTCTTTTCAGGGAGCTTCTTGTTAGTGAGCTTCAAACTCTGGCCTGTTTCTTCAGATACCTGAACCAAAGATGTTTCGCCTTATACTTGCAAGAAGACCTCCGAATCTAGTTCCTCATCCTTTATCCACATCCACATCCTAGAATAGATTCCACTCAGCAGATCACTATCTTTTTCATGGTGCTCCCATCTACTAGGGGCACCAAGAGGCACACAAATAGCAATCATGTTTCCAACCCCATAGAGGTGTGGACCTGGAAGACAACCTCCACTTCTATGAGACCCCAATGACATTGCTAGCACTAGTCCCATACCAGAATTCAGCTGATATCATCCAAATCACAACAACAGGCCCTCTCTAGGCAGCAGCACATTACATGGTCTAGCTTGTCTTCCAGTTCTTCCTCTAGACAGACTTCTATCTCGAGATTCCTCTATTTAGCCTCGGATGTTAGGAGAGATGGTTCAAGTAGACCATGATAGGCTCGTACCATTTGTATCATAGATTCTATATCCATTCTCTTTGTGCATCTCTCTCGAATCGACTGTCCATCTTCGGTGTTGGTTTTCTATGATTTAGATTAGATTCATACCTTAATTTCTACATCTTGCTTTTCATAGAAGTCGTTTTAGTGCTCCCACTTTGTATTGACATCACTTTACCCAACAGTCCCTTTGACCTACTTCAGTGGTCATTTGTTGGACGTTAATAAAGTTACCTTATTGACAGTACTCACCCAACAAAAAACTTAAAACCTGACATCTGAATCATCCTAATCATACGAAAAGACATAAGAGAATTGCATAACCTTTCCAGTCCCTAACTTCCATTTCACTTCTAAATATCAAACCCATAACTATTCCCCAATATATTCAAGAACTATTTTTTACTAGTATCTAATCAAATCTAACAAGTGAAGTGGAATGTTTACATAAAAAAGAAACATTGATCTAACAGTTGTAGGCAGACAGCAAGCTTCTAAACAAATTTACTCACATGTGATAAAAATAGAGGAAATGATGAAAATTTTAAAAAAACACAAATGCTATTTGGGTCTTATGCTTGGATTCAAATCATTGGTTCCAAGTATTTAGTAGTTTTATATTACATTTATTTGCACAGCATGATAAAATTATCTACTTGTAAAAAAAATTATACAAATGAAAAAAGTAGAAATTGAATGGGACTGCACAGAAATCTACCTCACCACTTGTCTGAAAGCTCCAAAGAATCCTGCCACTAAGAAAGTCAAGGAAATATATTATTCCATTGTAACATCCAACAACCACCTGAGGTCAAAACCAAACATATATTAATCAACAAAAATGAAGTGTTGACTTCAAAATCTGATGAATGTGTTAGAATTCGTTGCTGCTGGAAGTTTTGCAAGACCTAAGAACCTTTGTTTGGATAAAGAATTAGTAGAATTCAGGAAGACTCTAATACAACAGGCAAACCATATTTTTTAAAACTTTAATCAGAAACCTTTCACTCTATTTAGGGTGTTCTTTTGCACCTCTCTGTTTTGGTTTGGCATTGCTGGTTACAGTCACTAATCTCTTTGACCTACTTTGGTCTTTAGTGGACAATAATAAAAATTTCAATTTCTATGATTTACCTGAGCGAAATCGTCTGTAACAGCAGCAGTGCCTTCAACCCGGCCTCCCAACTCAGCCTCCCATTGAATGTTACCACTTCAAGAAATTTAAGAAAGGAATTGATCTATTGATTAGAACTTCTAATAAATAATAAAATACTGGACAGAAATTATAGTCAACTATTTATATCACAACAAGGTATACATCAAACATTGCTCTTAAAACAGAGGTTGTAGTAGCATTGCTCTGAATTTATCTTGATCACTTTGACGGTGCTCTTCTGTCCCCAAATTAAATTTACTTATACAACGTCTCACTACAGAAATTACATCAGAAATAGATCAAACTAAATGGAAGGCAATTCAAAACCATATAACATACGTATATATTTGAAATAGAGCTAATGTAAGATAACTGCTTCAGTACTTCAATACTCATGTACAAAAAAATATAGATTTATATGTGAAAGCACTATAATGAAGTACGTGCCACCATTGGAAAATTCCCAATCTTTTCAGAAGTTGGTACCACAAGAAGTTACCAGAGCCTATGACCACATTTAGAATATTTGTGGTTTAAGAAGCTCCATTTTGGCATGCCTACGGTAAATGGCTTGTGAATGGTGGTGGTTGCATATGAACATGTGAATTTTGCGCCCATTTTCAATTAGCACCCAAATCCAGTCAATTTTCCCAATGTCTTTCAATGCATTATTCAAAGATTGCACTGCATATGGCATCCAAAAATATGCCTACGCCACATCAAGGTTTCACAAAAGAAAAGAAAAAATAGATTTCTGATTTAAAATTTTTAAATTAGAAAACAAAATCAGACTTGTGATTAAAAATCAGAATTGTAATTCATTTGAATTTAAATTTTAAAAAAAAAAAATCAGACTTGTCACTAACCTATACCCCTTTTAGACCATCATCCCCACTGCTTTTCACACTAGGGCTGCATCAGTAACAACTTGAACGACATTGGATGGCCCCTCCTCCGCAATGGCATCACATAATTAGTCTTTCAAGAACATAGTGTTCTTTTCTTGACAAGAACAATCAATGGCCTTTAGAGAATATGGACCAGATAGGGAAGAGACAATGACGTTTATCAATGGACGATTCCAACAATCAGTCCAACCATCCATCACAATAGAGCATCCATCTACACTCCAAGATGCCTTCAATGGGGCCATTGCCTTCTCAAGACGTGCTCTCTACTTGTTCACCAACACAGTTCAGAGCTTCTTCTCATAACCAGGTACCTTATATCCCGTAGATCCATCATTAATGGCACGGACCTGTTATCATAGAAACTCTAGTGACCCTGAGAATATGTAATCCTATCCAGCATGGCAGAGAGATACAGATCGCTAGGCTCACGACACCTAAGGAAATCCTACCCCAAAGTGTCACGGCAAGTAGGCTCCTCTCTCTACGCCACTAGTCTACTAACAACGGGAAGGTCTTGTAGGGATAGATTTGTTTCTATTGAATATCTTATAGGTCTATTCTTACCTTGTTTGGAAAGCCTCCCATGGCCCAAGGAGCAGGCCTAAAATGAGGGGAGATAGCATTGTGATGACATTGGGTGCTTCTCCTGAATAGTTGTCGATCTTTAGCACCGGTCCTAGTTGCCTAATTGACAAGGTGCTAGATTTTGAGGTAACATTTTTTGGTGCCATTGTCGACGACTCAAAAGAAAAGTGACGACATTCCATTGCAAGAGGTCTTGAGTCTAGTTCATTTATTCCGACAAGAACAACAAACTTGGTAAGAAAGTTGAGGTAAGTTTTTGCTTGTACTTTGATGAGATTATTGTTAAGGACTAACCTTGAAGGTCTTATCTGACGACTCCACTGAAGAAAAATACAAACAAAGAAGTGCACTTCAAGACAAAAACCTTAGCTATTGATCACATTGTCGGGTGTGGGGAAGAGCACATCCGTCAGTTAAGAAGAAGAGCTCATTCTAGTGACTCCACACATTTTTGGCATCAATAAAAGGATGGTATGGCATTTTACGATGAAGAATGCATACAGGATTGATTTGATACATTGGATTTCTCGAGGGTCCCGAGATATCCTAATCAACTATGTTACGCCTATGCAGTTTTCTGCGTTCCAGCCGGTCGTTGGTAGAGGAGGGCTAAAAGGCCAAGTGTGGGGCTCTCTACTTATGGTTGACCATGGCCGAGCCCCTTGGTCTTACTCTTGGAAGTACTATGGCTTAGTGGCATTGTTGACTACCCTTTATGGGGATTTTAGCCCAGGGGTTGGTGTCCGGGGCTTCCAAGTGTGGGCCATTTAGTCACATGACCACCATGTCTTTTATGCCTTGAGGGGGACTATGCTTCATCTAGGGAGGTTATCCCTGAGTCCACCACCCCTTTCACACCCCACTTGGGCCTTCTTTGTAGCTGATTTTACACTCTCTAACCAAACCCTACGACATCATCATGATTGATCAAGCCTCAAGCTAAGGCAAGGGGGGAGTTGCGGGACATTTTTCATCATTCTGAGGTTAGTAGGAGCATAACATCCTCCTTAGGCTCACTCTTGCAGTCACAGTGAGGCCTTAGGGTTTAGTCCCCAACGTGTGGGTGACATGCCCTAATTTTGTCTTATGTTGGAATATTTTAATATTATATTGTTTTAATTTGAAATTGACATGCAGGCTAGATAAAAAAATTAATCTTGTGCTAAAATGGACATAAATATCCATTCACTTGTCATTTGTAAAGCACAAGACTTGGGATAAAATCATGTTTATTATTTTTCTCTTACTCTATGGGCTCTCTATGTGATGCATACCTCTTGGGATGATCTCTTCTTGGATTGATGGTGAATGAAAGATGAATTTCTAGGGTTTCTTGCACATGCATGGTTGATGCTAGCATTGTTGAAATAACACAAGCACAAAGGTAATATATTGTCATTCTTTGATCATCTCTTGTTAAAGGTTGGTAAGTTCATGCTTCTATGTGGATTGAATGGTGGTTTTGACGCTGCATTTTCTCTGAATTAGGGCTTCTTACCAATTTTTGTCAACTTTGTATGGTGGAAAACATCCTCTTGAAGAAGTTTTCTCTTGTTAGGACCTTGGATCTCTGTTTTTTGCCCTAATTAGGCTCCCTCAACGAACCTTACAGTTTGTTGGAGGATGCCCTAGTTTGCAAAGCCTAGAAAGACATTTCAGGAGGGACGTTGATCATAGATCCCTCTTGCCCAAGGGTTTGAGGTGATACCAAAAAATCCCCTATCTTGTCATTTTTTATTCAAAATTTCAAGCATTTCATATGTATGATATTTAGATGCATTGGATACTGAATTCGGCTGCATTTTTAACCTTATAACCCTAAAAACCTAAAAAATCTGAAAACCCAAAAAAGCCCTAAAAATTACAAAATTCCAAAACCCAAAAAATATTTAAAAAGTTGAAAATCTAAGCCCATAGCTAAATTCGCCCTAGTAGGATTACCAAAATGTATTTAATTAACTTTTCCTAAGTTTACTTGGGAAAATTAATTAAAGTGATTTATTTAATTATTGACTTAATGAAATTACTTTTTATAAAGTATGAGCGAAAAATTAAAGTGAATGGCAAGATCTAATCTTGGGCATTGATCTCACCGGAGGATCTCATCCATTGATCCATAATGAGATTAGGTTATTCGCTTAGCATTGATTTATAAAGGAAAGGTCAATTGGTTAAGAAGACACACATTCATTCCGACAGAGATTGAGAGAGCAGATTTGTAAGAGAGAAGAAGACGGAGGAGCAGCAAAGCAAAGAAGGACAACGTGGAAGAGAGAGAGAGAGAGAAGCAGCGACAGGGCAGAGGCATTCACCCAGCAGGCAGACCGTACAGCAATCCGTACAGTCCGTATGGATCCGTACAGCAGGCAGCTGCCTTGGGATCCGTGCCATTCAATCAGGTTTTTCTCTGTATTTCTGTGCATTTCAATTTTGCCATTGTTGGCTGGAAATCGATTTTCTGATTTATAACAGCTCCATATTTTCTGAATAAAATATTTCTCCTACTGCTGCACTGGTTTTCCCATCTTGGGTTTTTCCAGGGGTTTATACCCGAAAGATATTGTGTTAATTCCATTGGTGTGATTGATTGGTATATCTCTCAGTGTTTTAATTCCGCTGCAAATTTATGAGTGAAGAAACCCTAGGGTGATTGAAAGTAATTAATTGCATGCTTTTGGTCCTAGCTGGGTTTTAAAGGAAAATTTACAGATAGTTAATCCAGAACTGACCCTAACTTTTTATATAGTAGTCAATGTTTCTTTTACCATGAGAATACTGGAAGTCATTAAAAGAAAGGAAAGCAACAGTAATGCAAGAATAGCCAAAACCAGGTTGGCAATTTCATCAAAAATATTTTCATTGAAAATATTTAAAGAAAACTATAACTAAAAATTTCAGGAACAATTAGGCTAAACTGCTACCTGTACGCATCAATGCACAAAAAATTGTGTGCATGAGATCCAATAAATAAGTAGAATTTATCATGCCACTTCACAAGCAAAGGCGATGCATCAACACAGGAATGCAGCAAGGCACTCCACAGCTGGTTCATCTTCCCAGAATCTCTATCACTGAAGATTGTACATGACTTCTGAAGAACTGAATGAATGTCAAACTCTCCTTGAGATACAATTTTGTTACATCGAGTAAATGCCACTGCTTCTGGTAAACTAAGACCAGACAACCAGAGTTTCAGACCAATTTCATCACTTCCGGATTGCAATTCTAGAAACCGCTGCATTTTTTGAGGTCTGGAAGCATAACTATGAAGACTTAGATTGTGTTTTTTTGTTTCATTGCGGATCAAAGACTGCACAACAGAACTCTTCTCTTCAGGAAATATTTGTGATCCCTCTACATTGAAATCTAAAATGGAAGGAACTTCTTCATGTCTGCCATCTGTAGAGCTTGTGGTTTCAGGAATGAT
Organism: Larix kaempferi; assembly: GCA_027924585.1. Lineage (NCBI taxonomy): Eukaryota > Viridiplantae > Streptophyta > Pinopsida > Pinales > Pinaceae > Larix > Larix kaempferi. The sequence continues at coordinate 7,896,875 of BSBM01000015.1, forward strand.
TAAGTTATGAACATGTAATTTGGGCATCCCCTTAATGTCTTTTTCTTTTCCACTCTTGCTTTTTTCTGATGATATTTTTAGAGAGGAATCAAGCCCTCTAATTCTATCCAGCAATTCTGGAACTTGCAGCAAAGCACTATGAAGTTTCTGAGGACTTGGATGTTTATAAATAAAACGCATATCAATTCCTAATGTATGGGCAGCATGTGCTACAGATATTGAAGTCCCACCAAGTAAAAAGAAATTGTCATGATTTGAAACCTTCTCGGCCATAAGAACTCTTCTGAAAACCTGCACATGACAGTGAATACATGTTTAATGTCAGAAATTAATGCATGATACGTAAAGAGAAAATAATAGTCAATCTATAGTGCCCACTCTTTGATTCATCTTGGATTCTTGTGATTGCTTCAACTCGGCAGAAATAAAAGGCTATAGTCAATAATGAAAAGGCCATTATTTAAACATTGTAGGAAGCCACTATACTTATTAAATAATAGGTCATATTTGTCACTCTCTCCTTTGGCAAACACAGGAAGCAAAATTTTGTATTTTGTATAAAAGACAAATATCATCATCCAAAAACTATGTTATTTTGTCCACTGGTTTGTAAACCAGGCAATTCCTTTGAGCTGATGTAATGTTTCAGAAAAAAACAGTACCCTGTGAAGCATTAACAGCTACTGGAAAAGTTAAAATAATAACATCTCATACACAATCACATATAAGTAAACAGTCTGGGATACGAATTTTCATCTTCAGACAATTGCACACCAGTTTCAATGTCATATCTTAGTGAACTACAAAGGGATAAGCTAAGGTTAACAGTCTAAACAGAGTTACAAGTGCCAACCTCACTTATAATTTGAATAGCTCTATCATTTAAATGAATTCCAACAGAATCCCTTTCTGTTTCCAAAACATAAGGTTCAACCTGAGGCAATGCTGCATAATCAATCTTGCCAGAAGACAGTTGTGGCAATGCTGCAATAAAATGAAACCTGTAAGGGATCATTACAGCAGGTAACCTTTCCTCTAACCAGCTTCTCAATGAGGCATGCAAACCTTTTCCAGTGTCTGCATTCAAGTGGCCATGGAACTTCTCTTTCCCATCAGAACCATACATAAAAGACCGATCGTTTCCTTTCATGACAACATAAGCTATGATGTGGATGCTGTCCTGTTTACCGAGATGAAAAGAAACTGCAGCATCTGCTACATCAGGATGTTTCCTCAAATTGTATTCTATCTCTTCAATTGCGACTCGTTGCCCATTAATTTTCACTGTACGGTCCTTTCTTCCAACAAATACATAATTGCCATCATTAAGCTTTCTTGCAAAGTCACCAGTTCTAAAGTACATTGTGTCTTTACCTTCATAATCTGAAAGGCTGCTGCAAAATCCGCGATTTTCATTCAAATTGACAAACTTTGAAGCATTACCTGAAGCATCATTCAAATATTTCACTGCAAGACATTTACCCCCAACCCAAATTTCTCCTTCATTATGAGATAGTTGTAAAGGGTCTGCTTCTGCAGCCAATAAAAGCTCGCACCCGGGAATTGGCTTCCCAATAGGAACACTATTTAGTGGCTCATCTTCCAAGAGCCTTGGCAGATTTTTGCAGTCAAAATATGCACAATCCCCTGAAAGCTGTGAGAATGCAATGGAAAATTGATTACTTGTCCAGTAACAAAAATATTTGACAATAGGAAAATAAACAACAGATAACTGATAGAAAGAATCACCTGCCTTTTCTCTGTGGTAATTCTAAACACAATTATGCAAGCACTGATCCAATTCCAAGGTTCAAAAAAGAGCTGTAACTTAATCTTCATAATTACAAAATACAAGCTATTGTTCATTTGCATTTCATTCTAATGGCCATATTCTTTCATGATATAATTACTAATAATGAAATATCACAAAGGCACTAAGCATCTAACAACCTTTCCCTAATCAACCTGTGTCATCTATTTGCCAAGTAAACTGGTGGATCTCAAAACCAAGTTAGTAAATAGTGTTTATAGTCAGAATTATTTCAAAGGATATCACATGCTGCGAATCCTGAGTGAGTTTATTATGCTTGCACATTGTAAGATATCCATTATAACAGACAAAAATGTATAATTTTGAATGAATAGGGCAAAGAGAGTCTCAAAGGGATCAACCCATAAGAGGAATATGCTTGAAAAGAGGTTGGGCTAGACCCAACAGATGTGCTCTGTGTAAAACTGATTCAAAATCTTAAACTTCCTTAAAATCCACTCTAGCGCTAGAGTATGCTGGATTAATTAATTAAACCCAAATTAATTATGTTAACCACACATGGATTTCTTCACTATGCAGTGGAAAATAAATACTGAAAGAAATACCAATCAATCACACCAATAGAGACAACACAATCTTTTTGGGTATAAACCCCCGGACAAAACCCAAGATGGGAAAACCGGTGCAGCAGTCTGAGAAGATATTTTATTAAGAAAATCTGAAAATATGAAGCTTTTACAATTTCAGAAAATCAATTTATGCCCAACCTGGCTAAATCGAACCACAACAAACTCACTGAGAAAACCTGTGGAATGGCACGGTCCCCAACGCAGCTGTACGGCCTGCTGCTGTACGGCCTGTATGAAATCCATACGGCCTGATTTACGAAATCCATATGGTCTGTACGGCCTGCAGCTGTAAGGTCCACCTCTGCAATTCGACCTCGGCTCTCCCCTCTGCGGATCCGTACGGTCACTCTTGCCTGGATGCTTCTGTCGATCACACTGAATTTCTGCTTCTTCGTCTTCTCTGCAAAATTCTCACTCAAACTTTTCTCTTTGTCTCTGTCGGAATGTGTGTATCCTCTCCACCAATTGATCTTCCTTTTAACTCATTGGCTAAGCGAAAAACCTAATCTCACTATAGATCTATGGATGAGATCCTCCGGTGAGATCAATGGCCAAGATTAGATTAGCCATCACTTAAATATTTTTCACTTTCACTTTATAAAAAAGTGTTCCATTAAGCCAATTAATAATTAGATCACTTTAATATATTTTCCAAAGTAAACTTAGGAAAAATACATTAAATACAATTGGCTTCTTTCTTTAAGTCTTCTGCATGCAAGGACAAATGCAATGCAGTAAGACCTTCCTTGTTTTCACTTTCTAACACTCCCTCTCAACGATGAAGGGATTCAGTAACAACCCCAACTTGTCTCTGTACTTCACAAACTTGAGTTTGCGAAGTGCCTTGGTGAATATGTCTGCCACCTGCTCATCTACCTGAATGTACTCCAACCAAATGGTTCCTCTCTTAACACAATCTCTGAGGAAGTGATATCGGATATCAATGTGTTTACTACTATCATGGAACACTAGATTCTCAGAAAGGTTGATACCACTCTGATTATCACAGTGAACTATAGTAGTCTCTAACTCACTCTCGAACAATCCTAAGAGCAATTTCCTCATTCACATCCCCTCACATGCAGCCATGCTGGCTGCCATGTACTCAGCCTCTGTTGAGCTCAATGCAACTGACTCTTGCTTCCTACTGAACCAAGAGACAACCTCTGATCCAATGTTGAAGCAGCAACATGAAGTGCTCTTCCGATCCTCTACACATCCTGCCCAGTCAGCATCTGTGAAACCTGCCAACCGAATACTCCCACTGCGCTCATAAACCAAACCATACTTCATTGTACCTCTGATGTAGCGAAGTATGTGCTTCACAGCTGTCCAATGCACTCTTCGAGGGTTCACCATGAACTGACTCAAAGAGTTAACTGCAAAGATGATGTTTGGTCGAGTGTTGACCAGATACATAAGTGACCCAATAAGCTGCCTATACAATGTAGGATCAAACTCCTCTGATCCCGATACATCAATCTTCCTCCAGTTGGTAACAAGAGGTATGGCCATAGATCTACAGTCCTCCATCCTTAATCTCTTCAAGATCTTCACTGCATACTTCCCCTGTCCAATGAAGAAGCACCCATCTCTCTGCCAAACCTCCAAACCTAGGGAGTAATGCATCAACCCAAGGTCTTTCATCTCAAACTCCACTGTAAGATTGGACTTGCAGTCCCTAATCAGCCTCTCATCTCCTATAAGAAAGAGGTCATCCACATATAGTACCAGTATGAGAGGTACCTCACCTAACAAGAAGTACAGGTTATGGTTTGCCTCACTCCGTTGGAACCCCATCTCTTGTAGATAGTTGTCAATCCTCGAGTACCATGCTCGAGGTGCATGCTTGAGCCCATAAAGAGCTCGCTGCAACCTGCATACATGCGACTCTCTACTCTTTGCCTCAAACCCCTCTGGCTGCTCAATATATACCTCTTCCTCAATAACTCCATTGAGGAAAGTTGTCTTCACGTCCATCTAATGAACGCGCCAACCCATCTCTGCTACCAATGATAGGACGGCTCGAATAGAAGAATACCTAGCGACAGGGGCGAAGGTTTCCTCATAGTCAATACCTTCCTTCTGCGAATACCCTTTCGCCACGAAGCGTGCCTTGTACTTCTCCACACTTCTGTCTGTTGCATGCTTTACCTTGTAGGTCCATCTGGATCCTACCACCTTTTTACCTTCTGGCCTCAGCACAACCTCCCATACTTGATTCTTCATGATTGAGTCATACTCCTCAACCATGGCCTCTTGCCACACATCATGTTGTGCAGCCTCCTCAAAACAAGAAGGTTCATCGTCAGTCAACTCTGTCATCAGTGCCATATAGCTCATTCTATCTGGTGGTTTGCTCCACCTTATGGATCTCTGTGGAAGACTCACATGTCTGGAATCCTGAACAGTGGACCTATACCACCTAGGCAATGGCCTGGTGTTTGCCTGTTGCGGCTGTTGGATGTCCTCCTCTTGCTGTTGCTCATCCTCCACATCAATGATAGGAGGATCATGTCCACCTGACTCCCTCTGACTACTAGAACCTGTGCCCTGTGTCTGAACCTGTACCTGTGACTCCTCCAGCTTGACTCCTCCCAAGTCCTCAGCTGGATGCTCCTATGTTGGTAAATCCATAGATCTTCAAAAGGCTCTGTCCTCATCAAACTGGACATCCCTGCTCACAATGATCCTCTTGCGAGCTGGGACATATACTCTATAAGCCTTGGAAGTCTCACTATAACCAACTAGAAGCCCCTTCTCTCCAGAAGGATCCAGCTTCTTCTTAGTGTCAGCATGAATGTGACAATAGCAGAAACTCCCAAATATGTGCAAGTGACTCACATCTGGTCTAGTACCTGTGAATACCTCCCCAGGTGTCTTCCTCCCCAATGTTGTGTGGGGACACCTGTTCTGGACATACACTGTAGTCTGAAATGCCTCGGCCCATAGGAATAGTGGTAATCCATGATCAAATAGCATGGCCTTAGCTGCACTCACCAGTGTCCTGTTCTTTCTCGTTGCCACTCTATTTTGCTGTGGGGTGTGGGGAACAGCGTGTTACTTCTTGATCCCCTCTTATGCACAGTACTCCATGAACTCTCTACCAGTGTATTCACCACCGTTATCTATCCTCAATATCCAGATCTTTCTCCTTGTTTGGTTCTCCACAAGAGTCTTGAACTCTCGAAACCGATCAAAGACCTCTGACTTGGCCTTCAGAAAATAGATCCAGGTTTTCCTGGAACAGTCATCAATGAATGTGACGCAATAACTGTAACCACTGAAAAAATGGACACTCATCGGTCCGCAAACATCCGAATGCACCAAGTCTAAGGCACCCTCAGACTTGTGCTCACTATGGGGGAAAGGTTTCCTAATGTTCTTCCCCAACGCACAACCCTTGCAGTGGTTGTGCTTCTCCTCCTGTATTAAAGGAACTCCAATAACTGCCTCTCACATGCCTCAGTGCACCATGATGTAAGTGTGCCATCCTCCTATGCCATAACTCACCATCACTACTGTTGTTGTTGACCAGAGCCTTTGCAGGCTCAAACTGAAGTCTGTAAACCTTCCCACTCCGAACCCCAATCATCCTGTCCAATCTCTGATCTGACCCATGAGGCCTGATATATACTTTCCTGTCCTAGAAAGTCACTAGAAAACCCTTGTCTTCTAGTGTGGAAACTGATATGAGATTCTTCGTCATCCCTCAGACATATAACACATCAGCAAAGTTGATGGGCTTTCCAAACTCCCTCTAAAAAGAAACAGTACTAACACCCTGCGTCTGATACCGCGCATCATCTCCTAACTCAATATGGAGATTCACTCCACTCTCCTTCAAGCTCTTGAAGAATGACCTATGTCCTGTCATGTGACAAGATGCACCACTGTCCACATACCAGATACTGTTGTCGACGGAACTTGCCATGCAAGCTATCAATCAAAAGTCTTCATCAAAACTTTTGTTGAAGTCATCCACCTCGGTAGAACCTGACATCTGCGTGTTGTTCTTCTTCTTTCTCTCTGGGCACTGGGAAGCAAAGTGTCCATGCTTGTGGCATATGAAGCACTTGACTTTTGACATGTCCAAGTTCTTCTTGCCACCCTTCTTCTTCTTTGCCTTCCCCTTACCTTTGCTTGTTAGGGCTAGAGCCTATTCATCCACGATCTATGTGGTACCGCAGGATGAAGCTAAACCTTGACCCATGCGGGTCTCTTCCTGTGCGAAGTCATCGTACAATCACTGCCAGTCAAGGAGCTTCTCCCTAGCCACCACGCCTTTAACAAAGATGTCCCATGGCTTAGAAAAGTCATTGAGAGCTATACGAACTAGCTCCTCATCCTTAGTCTTAGAGCCCACTGCTCCAAGATCATCCCTAATCTGTGTGAGCCTTGTAAGATAAGGCACCACTCCTTCACCCTTGGCTATCCTGGTACTGCGCAATCTCTCCTGCAACACCATCTTCTGGTTTTCATTCTTGCTCTATTAAAGACTTTCCAAAGCCTTCCACATTTCTAATGCGGTCTTCTTCCCAGACAGATGAAGGGAGTATATGGTCCTTCACCCCATCTAAGATGATCAACATAGCTCTGGAATCTATCTTCTTCTATCTAGCCAAATCTGCCAGATCTGTGGGAGCAGACTTCTGATCATCAATGTGCTCTTCAGCATCACTAACATCTAGGATCCTAGTGATCCTCTCTTTCCAAGTAGGAAAGTTCTGTGCCCCCTGGAGTCTATCTTCAACTCTCAAGTATACGACCATAGTGAATAGTGCCTGTAAACCCTAGGATAGATATGCCAAGGATCTATCCAACCAACCTATTGCTTTCTCTCAATTTGCTCAGAAGAGCTCTGATACCATGTCAATTTCCTTAAAATCCACTTGTTTATCACACCATAGTAGCTGGGCTACTATATTTGCTAAGCAGATATATGCACTTTTCAGAGCTTTGCCTTTACATAGTTTCAATGAGATCAGTCATGATGAGCAGCACCATTTATGATCACTTACACATCAGAGCAGCTTATATCAGACGGTGTGTAGACCTTGTGCCAAGGCTGAGCCTTGAGAGCTTAGACTTGATGACCGATATGACCTTTTGGTCCATACAGATGCAGTGCAATGCCCAAAGATCCAGATGTACTTTTTGCAGTAGTATTTCATTGGTTCTAGATGATATTGATTGAGATATATAGTGATATGACCAGTAGACTTGTGATTGTTAGCATTGATTATTATCCTTTTTTTTTAGTCATCTTGACAGCATTAACTTGGTATATAACTCATGATGTGGCATTATTATTTAATGATTAAAATGAACTATCTTGGTTGGATTTAAATAATAAATTGGATGTATTACTTGCACTTTAAGGTTTACTGACTATACTCATTGGTTTCACTTGCCCTGTTATGAGCATGGACATGGTTTATCTTGACCTTTATGTTTGCTAGCTTAGGCACCACATTCACTTGTCTCCATCCATCCATGACCTTCCATGTTTTGGCTTTCACCTTGACTTGTTTTCTTGACTTTTGATATGGAGGTTTTCCCCGCTCTTTCCTGTCTCGGCTCTGAGTTGGTGACAAAACTCGCCTTTGGTGAGTTGGATTTTATGCCTTGATCACTCTAGTCGGTTGCCCCGATGTGTGGTTTAGATTGCGGAATTCCCCCTAGTCAAATTAGATGTTGTTGGCTAAAACCTGAAGCATATGTACTACTTGTATGGAAATTATTGGAAATCTCTTTTGAAATGAAATGAAAGACTATGGAAATAAATGAAATATAAAACTGTGATTATCATCACAATGGAAAAGGGCTAAAGCAATGAAATGCTAAAGTACCCCAATAAAGGGTCCAAAAAGGTCTAAAAAGCAATGGCTAAATGAATGTGAATTGTGAAATCTATAGATTGCTGACCTCAAAATCTTATAAATGAAAGGCCAAATAAAAAGCAGTGGTTAAATGTATGCCAAATCTAAAGATTGTTGGCCATGGAAATGAAATGAATGATCCTAATGAACTTGGATCAAATTGATGTAGACATGATGCCAAGGTTGAATAAGCACTCACTAAACAACTTATCCATTTGTGAGGCATTGCCATTCCCTTTATCTTATCCAGCACATGCTTGAGTGTGTAGCACCTTTTCCCCTATCCAAAGTACCACTTAGTTAAATTGGTCAAGTCATCCCTTCTACCTAGCCTTGTCCTTAGCCTTCACCCTATGATAGCAGTTAGGCCATGTCCATCGGATGATGTATGTCTTTGAAGCTTTGGTGCAAGTAAAATATTAAATAACATTGAATATCTATGTATTAACTGCCACTTGACTGATGTTTATACTTTAAGTTAAGCTATGAATATTGTTAAAGGAACATGTCTTAGTCATTTACTATAATCTAGTCTTTGGTTGTATTTTGACCACGGTCATCCTTGGGATCCGTGATGAGATGGACCACTTATGTTATTTGATGTTGATCTATGGTCCTACATATACCTATTGATGATTCCATATGTTGGGCACATGCTTCAGATGATGATTGATGCAATTTATCATGTTTATTATTATTTCCAAATCATCTTATTTTTACACTGTCCGGGTATGGTGGACCCTACAGATGATCCTACAGGTTATCATGAGGTGTATGAGTACTCATCTCTAGTGGATTTGGGTCTTCTAGATCCATTGAGACACTTATCTATCAGTTTCAGGAACTCCCGGCATATTATTGGCAGTTTTCCACATGCTGACCAGATTAGCCATGCTGTTGTGGCCTGTCCAGCCAGAGCCTTGGACGCTAGTCGTTGCCTAGAGCACTATAGGGTAAGGGGGTGGTCCAGCCACTTGTTTTTACTATATTACCCCCCTTTCGGACATGATGGTACACTCAGTTTGACAACGCAGACACCTGAGAGGCAGTTTTGGGCAGTTTCAAGGTTTTTCCGGAGGATAAAAAATGGAATAAAAGGGTCATTGAGGAATTTGATTTGGGCAATTGAGGCAAGGTTTTGGCACTTGGTCTACTCAGAGGTCATCCATGGTGTATCCCCCTTCTTCCAGATCAGTTTGCACTAGTCAGTGGGGTCCACATGGGCTACAGGAGGTCTTTTATTGCATGTCTCTCTCTGATGATGGGACAGGATTTGATCATTTGTATACTTGGACATGTCATTGAGTCACATTTTATATTATTGTGCCATGGGGTCATGCTAGTGAAGGGGAATAATACCTCCTAGCCCCACCATGTGCTCCTAGTCACTTGTCCTTGTCTTTATGTTGTGGCTCCCATGTTATTAGCCAACCCCATGTATGACGTCATTCCCCGTAGGGCTCTTCTAGCCATGACATCATCACTTATTTGAGTGATCCATGTCTTATGTTATGTTGGCCCATCTTAGCCATTCATTATATTGTTATATCTTTTGATCTCAACCACTAGTTTTCAAAAGTGGTTTAGGGTTTTGGTCTTTCTCTCCTATAAAACGAAGAGACCCCCCCATTGTAAAGGCACCTTTGGGCTCTGGAAAACTTAGAATAATATACTATTTTTAGAGATCTTCTTCTTGGCTTTGATTGGGTTGCTCCTGTACATGATTATACATCTATTGCTTTAGAGATCTTTGCTTGTAATAGGTGATTTCGACAGCTACTAAGGGAGGCCGAATTGGTTGAATCAAGGAGTGCGATTTGCTTGAAGGGAAGATTGTTGGGGTTGCTCACATCCCCCTTGGACAAAAAGTCTTCATCCTGAGGGAGTTTTTCAATTGTGCTTTGTCCATTGATTGCTTCTTTGATATGACATGCTTAGATCTCATTGATTTGTGGATCAAATCTAACATTTTGTAGTTTGATTTACAGGTTTGATGGGGCATCTCTCCTCCTAGGGCTTGGACGTTTATGCTTGGAATCACTTGGATCTAGCTTGGAATTGTAACTAAATGCAAGGATCATCTATGTGCAAGGTCGCCACAAGCTTTTGAGGTAAGAGCTACAAAGTATGTATCCATTTCGCTTGTTTTCTATCCTATTGGTCATAAAACCCTCATTTTACATTTTTTTAGATCTACTTGGATCTAGCATGCTTTTGGATATAAAATTTAAAACCCACCTTAATAATCTTCACGGCAATCCCGATCTATAGATTGGTGAGGTTTGCACTCCATTTGGCCCATTTCCCAAGGCACTTGGTCTCTCCAAGGGAAGTCGCATTCCTTGAGGGAGGCTCTTTTGCTAGTTCCAAGACGTGGGTAGTTGATATTTTTGCTTCATTGGATAGATCAGCCCCTAAAACATACCCCTAGTGCTTCACGCTATTGATTTTCACCATGTGGGCCCCATTCCTCATTTTGAGGATTGAGCCCCACTTGGGTCATTAGGTGATGCATTAGGATATTCTTAGATCTACTTGCTTATTAGATCCATGCTATAGTATCCCCTTAGTGCCATCCCATCTTCATCTTGACCTTGTGGGCCCCATTTGGACCATTTTCCACTTTTTAAGGGTGGGCCCCACTTGGGTACTTTTCTTTGGCATTGGATCTATCTAGATCTATTATCCTTAATCCATAAGTGACCCTATCTTACACTTGGTTGAACACTTGTCACTTCCTAAGTGTCTTCAACCAAGCCCTAACCATTTTGGGTCCACTTATCCACCTTAGACCTAGATCTTGTCTCATCTTGGTCTCCTTATCTTTCATCATCACATTTCCCTAGGAGGCCTTGATTTGCATTTGCTAGCCTTCATTGGCTAACCTAGGGTCTCCCCCTTGATCTTGCTTAGGCTTGATCTAAAGTGAAGAGTGCCTTGGTTATTGTGACACCCATCTTGCATTGGGAACCGTGGCATCTCTTGGGTCACCTCTTTAGTTATCTACACCTCTACCGTCCTGAATGGGATACCTTTAGAGATAACTACAAGTTGTGTGATAACACCACTCTAGGGCTAGAGTATGTTGGATTAAATAATTAAACCCAAATTAATACTATTAACCACACATGGATTTCTTCACTATGCAGCGGAAAATAAATACTGAAAGAAATACCAATCAATCACACCAATAGAGACAACACAATCTTTTTGGGTATAAACCCCCGGACAAAACCCAAGATGGGAAAACCGGTGCAGCAGTCTGAGAAAATATTTTATTAAGAAAATATGAAGCTTTTACAATTTCAGAAAATCGATTTATGCCCAACCTGGCTAAATCGAAACACAACAAACTCACTGAGAAAACCTGTGGAATGGCACGGTCCCCAACACAGTTGTACGGCCTGTACGGAATCCGTACGGCCTGCTGTGCGGAATCTGTGCAGTCTATACGGCTACCTGTTGTATGGTCCACCTCTGCAATTCGACCTCGGCTCTCCCCTTTGCGAATCCGTACGGTCACTCTTGCTTGGATGCTTCTGTCGATCACACTGAATTTATGCTTCTCCATCTTCTTTGCAAAATTCTCTCACTCAAACTTTTATCTCCGTCTCTGTCTGAATGTGTGTATCCTCTCCACCAATTGATCTTCCTTTTAACTCATTGGCTAAGCGAAAAACCTAATCTCATTATAGATCTATGGATGAGATCCTCCGGTGAGATCAATGGCCAAGATTAGATTAGCCATCACTTAAATATTTTTCACTTTCACTTTATAAAAAAGTGTTTCATTAAGTCAATCAATAATTAGATCACTTTAATATATTTTCCAAAGTAAACTTAGGAAAATTACATTAAATACAATTGGCTTCTTTCTTTAAGTCTTCTGCATGCAAGGACAGATGCAATGCAGTAAGACCTTCCTTGTTGTCACTTTCTAACAGCAGTGTCAATTTTTAAAGCTCTCCCAGGAATATTTGTGTATGCCATCCAGTGGGAAAGAAATGTGAGTTTATTCCAAAATGTGGATATTCTTATGCTGCTTCAGCCGGTCTAATTTTAAAAACGGCTCAAGAACACAAAATGGAGTCTAAAACGCCAAAGCTGCGTAAACCTGTGATGCTTGATCTCGACTTCTTGATCCCAAGGGGATTCTTTGACGAAGCTAGTCAAGGACATCCCACAATGTGTGGGGTAGGTGTGGTGCTCTATGTAAATCACTCTCATTATTTTCATATTAGATATGCATCGGGCAAGGGGTCAAATATGAAAGCGGAATTATCAGCTCTGTGGACCTTACATCAGTTTGCTAATATGAAAGGTATCCACAAGTTACAAGTCCTTGGCAACTCAAAGGTTGTAATCAATTGGGGAAATAGCAAAATTGAAATAGTAAACATCAGATGGCGTCATCTTCTACAACAAATTCAGCGCTCAATTCAAAATTTTGAATGGTTTTGTTACGATGGTACCAGCACCAGCATGCCTGTAGAGGTACCCCAGGGAGAGGGTGTCTTTGTCCTGACCAAGAGGGGTGTTTAGCCAGCTCATTCTGAGGTAGGGGCATGGCCAGACCCTCTGGCTTCTCTTCTGGAAGTACTATGGCTTAATGGCATCGTTGACTGCCTCATGAAAGGGTTTGAAACCCTGAGGTTGGTGTCTGGGTCTTCCAGGGGTGGGTCACTGGGTCACATGTCCCCCACCTTGTTTCAACACTCCAGCACCAGTTGTTCAAGCGCCGAGACTCGTTCTTATCTTCCAGAGCACATCCAGCACCCTCCTGGTCCTCCAATTCCGCAACGCCCTCCCTAGGGGCCCTCCTTCAGAGGATGACATCATCCTCCTAGCAGACTATTTGATTGCTAAAAAGGGGGGGACGTTGAGGGTTTTCATCACTATTGGGGTTAGTTGGGGCATGACGACCCCCCCTGTACAGTCTGGCCTTTTGTTTCGTCAAATTTGGCCTTGTTTAGCCATCTTTGCTTAAGTAGGGGTCAAATATGGGAAAACACCCAATTTACCCACTACTTTGATTATTTTTATATTATTTTAATTCTAATTTTAAGTTGACATTTTTAATGTTAAATTTACCTTGTTTTGTGCAAAGTGAGTGTGAGATCATATAAATTAGATCTCCTCACTTCATTTTTAGACATAAACTTTTGGGATAAGATCATTATGTTTGCTATTTGCCCTAGCTAGGGCTCTTTAAAGGAAGTCACTCCTTGATGAAGATTGTTTTGCAAGTTTGAAGCATTTCTTGGAAGTTTTCCTTTTGTGCATGCCATTGCTAAGGTGAAGCTAGAGTTGTTTGCTTAACACATGCACTTGGAGGTATCTATACTTTTTTGTTTGATGTCTCTATGTCAATTGTATGAAAGTGATGCTTGTTATGGTTGGATGGAAGCCATTGTTGCTTCATCTTTTTCTTAATTTGCATGTCATTTTCGTCATTGGTCACCATTGCAAATCAAGCTTGAGCTTTAGGTCTTCAAGCTTTGCTTGAGGTAGGCTTTCTCCACGAATCCTAGAGATTGTAGAGGTGAGCCCTAGTTGGCCAAGCTTGCCAAGTACCATCTCAAGGAGGATTTTCCTCATTAATGCCCTACGTTTGGTGATTAGTAGTATCTTTTGAAACCCTAGTTGCTCAACTTCTTCATTAAACCTAATTTCTTAGTTTCTTAGTTGTAAATATTATTTGAGTTAGGCCAATTGTTATTTTCTGAGTTTATTAGGTTGAATTATTGGTTTTTTCTGAGTTAATGGTGTAAGTATTATCTGATTTTTGTTATGTTAGGTAGTGTTATTTTATTTATTCCTGAGTTGATTCATTAATAAAAAACCTAAAAACAGACCTACCTATATCCACTCCTAGACCCCCCCCCTCTCCTTCGTTTTCTCTCCTAAGGCATTCGGCCTCTCCCCTTCTACCTTACCAAACCCTCGGCCCTCACTAATACTTTGCTCGTTGTCCTATTTTGGTTGCTCTCCCAAACCCCGTAGCTTGCTACACCTATCCACTGCCCTAATTCGTGGTCTGCCGAGCCCGCTGCAGCAACCTCCAGCTGCGACCTCCCACCAGCCTTCACTTCATACCCGTGGCCAACTACCTCCTCGGCATCCCCACAGCCTCTTCCCTTTGCTCTCCCGTAGCCAATCCTTCCGTCTGCGGGTCCCTTTCCTCCACCATTTTGCAGCCCGACCTTGCGGCTACCTTCCCTTTCCGCGGCCATCTCCTCTCTTCCGCTGCTCCGCGAGCTTCCCCCTAACCCGCGGCCTATCCTCCGCTAACTCCCACTCTGTAGCCCCTCTGCCCGCAGCCCTTCCTGCTGCTCCAGCCCGAGATTCCCTCTTGTGCCTTCGTTCGTGGCCAGCACTTCCATATCCCCCGCCATCCTCTCCACGTTGTCCACCCGAGGTCTCTCCTATACCACAGTCCGAGCCTTCTTCTGCTGTTGTCCTCGTCTCATCCCCGACTCCTTCCGTAGCTCATTATCCCCCCCCCCGAAAACTCACTACAGCTTTGCTTTCACACAGGCCTACCCTCTCGGGCAGCCCTCGTGTGTTCCGTCCTCCTTCCCTGTACACAAAACAAACAGAAAATTAATTAAAACAAAAAACCTTACTTTCGTTCATAAATGCTTACGTAAATAATTTTGAGTTAGTGCATTAGCATCTGGGTTATCATTTTGGCATCTTAGTTACCTCATTTTATTTGAATGTTTAACAGTTTTATAATAAAATTCGAAAATTGAATAAATTATCATATTAATGCTTTGAATAAATTATTATATTCAGATTTGGAAGTTTTTTGTATCGAATTGGCTTGTTTTCTATAATGCTTGGTTATTAATTGGTATTACATCAATTGGTTACTAATGATAACATATTACAATTAATTAATGGTACTTGTTTACATTTGATATAACTTTGCTATTGGTTACACATTTGTCATAGTGTATGCTCATGATCTTTTGCTATATCTTTTACATGCCATGAATGACATCTATTAAAGGATACTTGAATGCTAATTTACATTGCTATGTCAGATATCTGCACATTCCAGAGCTTAAATTATTCAGAGCTTGGCTATGATGACTTTCTATTTTGAGATCACTCGTGATCAAAGCAGTGTATTATTCAGACCTATGTTAGACTTTGAGTCAAGGCTGAGCCTTGAGAGTTCAAATTTGATGACCAATGTGACCCTTTATTCCATACAGTTTCAGTTCAGTGCCTAGAGATGTATTGCAGCAGTGTTTCAGATGATATATGATGATGTTGTATAACCTATGGATTTCTGATCATTGACTGTGGATTATTATCTTGTTGCTTTAGTCATGCTCACAGCATTAGCTTGGTATATGATTCATGATGTGGAAAACTTTATAAACTGATAAATTATAAAATGGACATTTCACTTGCACATTTAGGTTGTTTGACAAAACTCACTAGTTTACTACCTTGCATAGATATGGTCTTTCTTGACACCATTTGTCTATTAGCTTAGGCTCCACTTTCACTTGACTCCATCCATCCATGACTTTCCTTATTTGGCTTTAACCCATGACTTGTCTTACTTGACTTTCTGATATTGAGGACTTCCCCTTTTTTTGCCTCTGTGTTTGAACCGCATCCCTGTATGTTTAGTGTCTCGGCTCTGAGTTGGTGACAGAACTTGCCTTTGGTAAGTTGGATTGTAGGCCTAAATCATTCTGGTCGGTTGTCCCGATGTTTGGCACTGGCACGAACTCCCCCTAGTCACTTGAGATGTTGTTGGCTAAAAACGAAAGCTCATGTACTACTTATGGAAACTTATATAAATTCGCCCATGGAAACTAAAAAGGGCAAGAGCGATGAACTGCTAAAAATACTCCTCGAAGAATATAAGAAAGGTCCAAAAAGCAATGGTACTTAAATTCTATATCTAAACAATTGCTAACCTTATATATGTATACAAACATGCCCTGGATGCAAAAGCTGCAATTAGTTGTGCTTATCAGCACACCTGAGATCCGAAGGGTTATGTAGGCCAAAAAGGCCATGAAATGAAATCAATGGATCCTAATGAAACTAGATCATCTTTTATAAAAGTAGACATGATGCCTAAGTTGAATAAGCACTCTCTAAACAACTTACCCATTTGTGAGGCACAGCCATTCCCCATGTTTATTTTGTCCAGCACAGAGTTTGTAGCTTCCCCTTCTCTCCCAGTCCAAAGTGTCTTTTAGTTGAGTTTAGATAAGTCATTCCCTTTGCCCAGCCCTATTCCTAGCCTTCATCCTTAGCTAGCAGTTAGACCATGTCCAATGGGTGAGCTTGTCTTTAAAGTTATTGTGCAAGTGAATATAAATAACAATGGAACATGCTAACATAATTAATGACACTAAATCATGTTATACTTTAAGTTAAGCTATGAGTATGATTAGAGGAACATGTCTTAGTCTATTGATATGATTTATCCTTGGTTATATGTTGATCTAGTCAAACTCAGTTTGACTATGGTCATTTCCTGAGATCCGTGATGATATGGGCCATGTAGGCTTATTGATGATGATGTATGGGCCCACATACTCTTGATGATAATGCTATATGATGGACATATGGTTCAGATGGTGATTGATGCTGTTCAGCAGGTTTTATGATTACTTCAGATCATCAGAATATGCACTGTCCATATATGGTGGACCCTACAGCTAGCCCATCAGGGCAACCCATGGTGTATGAGTACACATTTCTAGTACATTTGGGTCTTCTGTATCCAATGAGACACTTATCATTCAGTTTCGGGCATTTCTGACAGTGATAGATGCATTTTTCCACTTGTTGACCAGATTTGGGGTTGATTTCCCATCCTGAGCAGCAGGGGCCATGAAAGGCCAGTTCACTTAGGGCGTTGTATGAGGAGAGGGTGGTCCAGCCACTTGATATTACCATTTACCCCCCTTCTGGAGAGCCTGGTGGGCTCAGTTTGACAACGCAGGTGCCCTAGGGGGCAGCTTCAGCACTTTCACAGTTACCGAGGCAATCCAGAAATGCGATAAAAGGGTCACTGAGGAATTCGATTTGGGTAATTGAGGCAAGGTTTTGGCACTTGGTTTTCACAGAGGTCTTCTAGGCTGAACCCCCTATCTTCCAGCCAGTTTTCATCACTTGGGTGGGTCCACAAAGGCCACAGGAGACCTTTTACTGCATGTCTGTCACAGATTTTGTGGACAGATTTGATCATTTGTATTTATTTTGGACATATTATATTATTTTATTGTGCCATGGGGATGAGCTAGTAAGGATTGATGCCTCCTAGCCCCACCATGTGCTTTATGAGTCATGTCCTAGTCATTTGGGGTGGGCCCATGTATTTTTGCCCCCTTTAGAGGATGACGTCACCCTCCATGAGTACTTTAGACTATGACGTCATCATTATTTTGAGTGATCCATGTGTTATGTTGTTATGATTCATCTTAGCCATTGATTATGTATTGAGATCTTTTAATCTCAACCACTCATTTCAAAAAGTGGTTTTGAAATCTAGGGTTTTGGTCTTTATTATCCTATATAAGGAGGAGACCCCCTATTGTATAGTTCACCTTTGGAGCTCTGGAATATTGGAATAGAACACTTCTTTGTGGAGCATATTTCTCTTGTTTTGTGGATTCTCTTGCATCTTGAATATACAGTATCTCTTCTATGTATCATTGTGGATTTTGGAGCTACATCTTGTTTTCTTGCAGGGAGGCCGAATTGGTGGAGAGGAGGACAATTTGAAGAGGATTATTGTTGGAGGGATCCACATATTTTCTCTTGGGTTGATCTTGGTGACAGCGAGTATCATTATTGTATCTTTGTGACATAGTCGATGCTTTCTATTACATCTTTCCATCATTTTCATAATCATCTTACTTGGCTTGTTTCACTTGATCTCGTCTTGTAGGAGGAGGACGATTTGGCACCTTGGAGGAGGACGTTTTGCTTGGAGCTCTTGGATCTCACTCTTGAATATACACATAGGAGAATGCTATCAATTTGCAAGGTGGCCATAAGCAATTGAGGTAAGTTCTACAAGGTATGTGCCTAGATCCATCCATTCTTCTTCATTGGTCACAAACCCTTAAAAATCAAAACCCTCATTTTTTATTTTTCTTAGATTTACTTGGATCTAGCCTAGCTTTTGGAAAGATATTGAAAACCCACCTCTATAGTATCCACGGCAATTCGGATCTATAGTTTGGTGGTGATTGGGTTTCATTTGACACACTTTCCAAGGCAAAATAGCCCTCTTGAGGCAAATCGCACCCCTTTGGAGAAGCTAATTGGGTTAGATCCAACACATGGGTAGGTGAGATCCCACTTGATTTGAACTCCTCACACTTGATAACCTACCCCTAGTGTTGCACTTCTTTGATTTTTGCCTTCTGGGACCCATTCCTCATTTTGAGGGTTGTGCCCCACTTGGGTCAATTTGGTGATCCACTTTCAATCTCAGATCTATGGAGATCTAGCCATTGGATCACTTTAATTTTCTATATCCACATTGATAATTGCCTAAACTACCTGGATCTAAAGTTTGGTGGCCATTGGACTTGATTTGACACACTTTTCCATGCATTTAGCCCTCCTTGGGCAAAGTCGCACTCCTTGGGGGTTTGCGTTTGTCCACTTCTAGGACGTGGGTGGTTAAGATCCCATTGGACTCCAAACGAGCATACCTTGAAACCTACATCTAGTGTCTCACTTTGTGAAGTTCTGCCTTGGGGGTAGCATTCCTTGTTTTGGGGATTGTTGTCCACTTGGGTCACCTAGTGAAACATTAGATCTAGTAAAGTCTCACCATCCAATCTACTTGATCTTGAACAATACCCTTGATTTGGATCTTAGGTGTCCCGATCTACACTTTCACATCCTTTTGACTCCATTTGCCCATCCATTTCAAGGCACTAGTCCACCTAAGGCAATTCGCACTCCTTGGGAATAGTGTCTAGTGCTAGATCCCATATGTGGGTATCCCTAATTTCATCCTAGATCCATAGATCTAGTCTTTGCATACCCCTTGGTGCCATTTGCACCCTTAACTTCACCTTGTGGGTCCCATTTGAACCATTCCCATATCCCAAGGAAGTGGGTCCCACATGTGTCTTTCATGGTACTAGATCTTGTTATCTAATTTCATTGTGTGGCCTAAATCACTCATTGGTTGAAACACTAGTCACTCCTTAAGCCTCTTTCAACCATACTTAAACTTCTAGGTCCACCTAACCTTGCATTGGTTTCCGTAACTCATCTCTCACATTTCCCTAGAAACCTTTGTCTTGGTCCAATCACCTTTGATTGGTTATAGGGTCTCCTCCTAGGTCTTGATTCATCTTGATCTAAAGTGAAGAGTGCCTCGGTTGACGTGACTCCCAGCTTGCATTGGGAACCATGGCATCTCTTTGGTCACCTCTTTAGTTGTCCATCTCCTCTACCGTCTCGGATGGGATACCTTTAGGGACAACTACAAGTTGTGATAACATTTTTGGCGTCGTTGCCGGGGAGGTAGAGGCTTACCTTTGGTGTCTGCGATTATCAAACTCATATCTTATCGCATCCGGATTAATCTAGAAGGTTATCATTTCAATCCTTTATTAAAAGCATATCCATCTATTTGTTTCATCTTCTCCCTGCTTATTAACGACATACATCTTGGTAGAAGAGTTTTAAAAATCTGCCTGGCAACTCCACATAAGCGACTCCACTGGTGATCGATCCTATCATTATCTAGCACCCATGGATGCATCATTTTGTATTTCGGTTCTTGATTTAAAAAAAATACATTTTGCCATCCATGGCTGCTTCTAAGCGGCCTAGGACTTTTGGTCGATTGAAAGTCTTTGACTTCTCAAAAATTATTGGGTATCCTCATCATGTTCCTCATCAACCCGTGAAAGGTTGCCTAAATTTGATGAAAGTTATGATAAATCTACTAAAAGGCACCTTCTCACCTGTAGGGAAATTTTTAATGAATTGTCTATAACCCGTGAGGATGTATGCATGAAACTATTGGCCTCAACTTTCCAAGGAAGAGCTGAGCTCTGGTTACTAAATTTAAAGACCAATAGCATTTCTGGATATGACATGTTTGAAACTAAATTCTTAGAAAAATGGGGAAGTGAACTCGATGATATTTATTCTCCAATTCAAATCCAAGATCAAAACCTTCCCCTTTCCGATCCTATCATCCAATCAATCAATAATCAAATATCCAATGAATTGTCAACATCCGGAGATGACCCCTCCTACCCAATTTCTTTTGAGGATGAGTCTTCCACTTCTGAGTCAATCGAAAGTCAAATCCCTAATCATTGTATCAATGGTAATTTTTCAAATTTCTTTTTAGGTAGCCCTAGTCCTGATCCTGAGGATATTTCTGAGGATGAGCTTTTAGTCAACAAGTTTATTGAAGTTCCTCCTTCGGAGGGACTCATTAGTCATTCTAGCTTTATTGATCATTCAATTCCTTATCACCTTTTTGAAGAAGAAGAGAGTGGGGACAGTGAACAAGATCTTTTGGTGGTGCTTTCACATGATCATTGTGCAAAGAATCAGGATGTTTTAAATGGACTTGTTAATTTTCTCCCTGACAAATTAAATAAAAATGATCATTCGCCCTCATATGATTTTAATGATGAATCAATAGAAGCTCAATCTCAAGATGAGGATGAATTAGTGAATCACACCAGATGCTCTAATCTTTGTTCCACTTCTTATAATGAGTCTTTAAATTTTTCCATCCTTAGTCAAGATAACTTAGAGTTAGATAGTTATGGCCAATCTTGTCCTCAAATTGTAAATATTAAACTTGATCAAAAGCTTGAAATCATTCCTAGAGAAAAGAGTATTTTCTTTTGTCAAAATCCAAGGTCAAACTTGTTTATCCATTTGGGAGAATTTTCATATTTGCAATCCACCCTCCCTTCCCAACTCTTTCAATCATCTTTGGGTTGGTTATCTAGTCGATCTTTTGCCTTGGAAATTTTAAATAGGAAGTATACCAATAATTACATGTTTGGAGAAAAAGCACTTCATTTCCCTTTTCAGTCACTTTGGAACCATAATGCTTGTTGTCAAGTTACCAATCATTCTTGGTGGCTAGAAAAGGTATTTAAAGATCCATTTCATATTTTCTCCATTTTTGAGCATCAAGTGAGTTTGATTTTGATCTTTCGTCTTCTAAGCTTTAATTTATCCCCACTTAGTTTTTATTTGATCATCAGTCCCAAGGAGAATCAAATTGAGTATGTGAGAGAAGTAAATGAAGAAGTTAATTTGTGTGAAAATGAATCGAATCACATGTCTTATGTCTTTCCTCCATCCATCTCTGAGTTTAAATTGCATAAATTTTATGATCCTATCAGTTTTTTGATGGATGGTGTTTGCATTAGTCAATCTTCTCCTTGGAATAATTTCATATTGCATCATTCAAACCATTCTTCAATTTTTGAACAAGGAAGACTGTGCCCTCAAATTTGTTAATCTTTAGCCCAATCTTGACTTGTTCTATTTTCAAAAATCAAATAAGAATCATTAACCTATTTGATGAATGGTTGCACTGGATTTATGATCTTACCTAACATGTGTGCTGATTGGTTAGAGTAGGGTAGGTAGGTCTTGAATAAGCTCACTTGAGCAGTAGGATTTGTGTGCTTTTCTTTTTCCGTGTGTTGAGTATTGCCATTTCCTTTTCTTTTGAAGTTGTCTGCTTGATTGTTGCCTGCTGAGTTGTTGATTGAGTGAGTCTTGCTCCTTCCTAAGCTTGTCTCAGCTCCTGCATGCATTGAAGAGTGGTTAGTTTGCTTGATTTTTCCCTTTTGGCTTCCTATGCAAGTTGAGTTGAGTGTGCTTTCCTGAAAAAGTCTTCTTTGTCCTCCATGTTAGCTTAAATTTTTCTTTTATGCATTTCAGTTTCTATTTTAGAGTAGATTTCATTTTCAGTTTTATTTTATGTATCTCCCATACATGCTCCATGAGGTATTCTAGTGTTTGTGAGCGCAGATACAGGTGCAAAATAAAAGCTGAAAGCAAGGATGGTGCAGTGTTGGATTGAAGATTGATGCAGAGCAGTTAGAGACCAGAGATTCTGATGTTCTCAAGCACTCTCTCCCTTAGAGCACTTGTCCCAGTTGGAGCCAGATGTTATCACACCAATCAATGGCTCCTCTTAGACACATCATTCTTTGAAGATGCGTCATCAATCAATGGCTCCTCTTAGACACGATTTACTAAATATTTGATCTGGTGTTGGTGGCATCTTCTTGACCCACGTATCAACTTTTTTCTTGGCAGCCGATTACAAGTGGGAGTTGGCTCTCACATTTGGCGATCCCGCATTTCTTCATGTGGAGTTTGGACCCACAATTTCACTTGGCCACCAATTGTATGGAGTGCATCTTTATGCCATTTGCATAAGATTAAAACTTTGATAAAGTCGACTATTGATTATGGGCATATTTTGTGATGTGGCAGCAGAAAGCGACCATTCAGTTCGTGCAACCACAGGTGGTGGCCCAGCAAGTCTCAATTAATGTGATCGTGATGCACTGATTGATGGATCAGCCTTGGAAATCTTTTGAAAGCTGATCGCATGGGATTATCTTTTGATGAGTTGATTTTGGTTTGACAGAGGTGATAGACTTCCGATTTTCTAAAAAAAACATCACCCATTACGTCGCCATTTAGCTGCTATTTGCGTTATGGAATCAGTCTACCCGGAATCGTTGGCTCGAGACTTAAGGGATCTGATTGCATTGATCCATTTCATCAACTGACAGCCGCTACGGAGTATATTTGATACGTAGAGTTTGGAGCGGCCACCCATTTGCATGCTAAAGTGTTGAGGAATTAAACTTTGGGTAACTCGATTCCGCATCTTGGACCCACAGTTATGTTGGGAGTCGGTTTCATTGATTTCCCCAGTCGTTGATGAGTCATCACGTGTTTCAATAGCAGCCGGTTGCATCTTTGATGAGTCGACGTTTTGATGGGCTTTGTTTTTCTTTTCTTTTGGTTACGTGAGGGTTGGAACCACTAACCAAAGTAGGAGTTCCATTTAATAAAGTGGAGTGGTCATGTATTTGTTGGGGTAGGAAAAATTGGATCTAGGATTCACCTTTTTCACTTTTCTCCCTTATTTTATTATTATTTCTTCTTTCGAAAAAGATGAGAGGTTTTGGGCCTATAAAGAGGCCAGCTTTCTCCATTGTAAAGGGTGGGGAGTGTTGGGAGTATTTTCCCCCTTCGAGCTTAATAGAAAATTCATTCGAAGGTTTGTTTTGGATATGTATTGGAGCACTCTTTTTAATGTGTGGTGTAATCTTGTGGAGATTTAATGATTGTGAACACTCTTAGACGTTAGTTTTTCCTCTTTATGTTTGTGCGAGGGGGCATAGAAGGGTGCTGCCACCACGTTGGAAGGCGAAAATTCTTAGCAGTTGTTAGTCTTTTCCGTGTGTGAGCATGCATATACGAGCGTTGATTTTTACATTTAATCTTGTTTGATTGTGTAATCTTGATCTCTTGTTTGCATAGCGCATCTCCCACAGCTAGAAGGAGGAAGCAAAATCTAGTAGTTGTACACTCGACTAAGTGGGGTTTGCTCAATCATGCGATCTCTCCGCCTGAGTCACATATGACACAAGGCCCCCTTGAGTTCTCTTTTGACTCCATTCTCCCCTTTGATATACTGACACTGGTCTTTTCTCAAGGAATGATCCTTCCCTCCTTCTAATCACTTGTTCAAATTACCGTTTATCCTACGACCGTTTCTCTAAGGCAGCCTCTTCAATTCACCTTGCCCTTTCATTGCACTTGCCTTAGTGATCCTACCTTAGGGAAGCCCCCCTTGAGTTGGAAAAGAGCCAACCAGAAGTGAGGAAGAGAGGAGTGTGGTGATATTTGGCTACTCTTTTCAAAGTTGCCATTAGGCTAGTGTGCCTATTTTGGGCTTTAGCACACGCACGCCAGTTTGGGTGGCAATAGGAGGGATGGTAAAGACCTTCACTCTAGCTCTATCTGGTTTCTATATTTTGATCAGTCCGTCAAGATGGTACAATGTATATTCCTTTTTTAATATAGTGAATTGTTTTCTCGAAAAGAAAAAGAAAAAAAAAAAAAATATATATATATATATATATATCATATAAGTTAAAAATCAAAAGATACATTTGAAACTAAATGAAAGACAAAGGTGTCCATCTTAGCCAAACTTGGTTGAATGTTTCTGTAGTGAGTATCGTCGAGGGTCTAGGAAGAAACTCGGCGCAACATTGGGGAAAATATAAGAAAATGTCTTAACTTTAAAAAATATAAAAATATTATATCTTTTAAACATATGAATCAGCCCCCTTCTTCTAGCCCTTTTATGGGAAAATGTAACAGTGAAGAATGCCTTTGTTCTCAATCCCTTGCTTTCCCTCTTCAAACTAAGCAAAAAAATCAAAAAATCTCCCGACTCAATCCATATTTTCCAATTTTTGGTGATATTTTGTCAATATATTGCGATATTGTGTCAATATAGCAATTTTTTCAAAATTTGAAAAAATTACAATTTTTTCAAAATTTGAAAAAATTACAATTTTTTCTAGCGATTATATTGCCGAGCTGAGAGAATCATGATATATCACGATGTCGGCGATAATTTTGCAATATTTGCAACACTTACTATGATTAATAGAGAGAAGCCCTAGAAGACATCAAGTACAAACTCAATCTGTCATGCTAGCAAGGGAATAGTCGCTAATTAAAAAACGCTCAAGGCAACCTTCCATGGATAGCGTTACCTTTTTTCACTGGAACCACGGTTGGAAAGTATGATAGGACACAAAATTCCAATAGCCTATCCTATATTTTGACTTTTCTTTCAAGTTCCTTGATTAATATATAGTGAGCTGGATTCCTGTGAATGTGAATTTATGCACAACAAACACTTAGATTTGAAGCAGTATATGTTATATCACTGAGGGAAAGTGAAAATGGAATAAGGATTTTATTGGAAAGGGAAATGAATGGGACTGTGGAACTAGAGTTGTCGTATGTGCATTGGGCATGGCAGCTAGCTTGCATTCTAACAGTGACAAGTGTACCATTCATTCAGACAAGCAATGGATAGATACACATGCATTCAAACAAGCAACAAGGAGACTATGCATTCTAACCACTGTAAATGCATTTTAAATTCATTAAATTTTGATTCTCATCCCAAAAATTGGTCGAACCATGTTTCTCCAGGCTCCAAATGCCAGAAACACTATCCAATTCCATTAGAAACGGTTTCCAAAGTTCCATTAGGAATGACCTGTTTATTGAGAAACAGTTTCTAATGCTTAAAAAAGAGAACAATCGTAGAAAATGGGGTTTCTCATTTCATTTCCATTTCTAGGTTGTTTTTTTATGAGAACAATGCCCCCAATTCTGTTTCTGGTGATGTAGGTGGTTAGTATAATCAGGTTGTAATCAGCTTAGACAATGTCGAGCTAAATGTTGTTAAACAAAATGTTGAAAGTATAATTAAACACCTTTACACCAATGACCATATATAAAAACAAAAAGACAATCATGTGAGGAGATATGACACAAAACAAGATAAAAGTATGTGAATACAACATACCAACCAATAAACAACATTTCTGAATTAAAAAAAACTCAGTTTCTACAAAGACAAGAAACACTTCTCCAAATTATTGCTAAAAAATGCTGAGGCAATCAAAACATAGCTTTTCTTTTGTAAAACTTGGCTTTAAAATCAAAATATATAAAGTAAAAAAGTACAAACTATGTTTGATTTTAAACAACAAAAGAAAAATACGTTTTGAATAAGAAAATCAAGCCTAGCTTTCCATACTCAAAAGCCCAAACGGTTTCTTTGTGCATTGAAAATCAGTTCCTCGGTCCGTCACTAATCTATGCAATCCTTAGGTCTTCACTTTGTTCTTCTTCAACTTCCGCTCACTATGACTCCGATACCAGATTACAAAAACCAAACATACAAAGAAACCAAGAACAACAAGAGAACTTGAAAGAGAGAAATACTTCTTGGACATCTAATGAAGAGAGCAACCATCTCTTTATAGCTAAGGAATGACATAAACCGTAGATGCATAAACTCTAAAATGACTTAACTGTACTTTAAGTCATTAATACAACACTAAGCATAAATTAAACTAAGTGATAAAGTGACTTTATTATTATGCCTAAGAGGATCGTCTAAATGATCATAATAAACTCTAACAATGAAAACAAAAATAAACATATAAGAACATCTAAATATATTAAATAACTCTCAGAAGATACAAAATTGCATTAATGCCTACATAGAAACTTAGAAAGCCAATAGCCAACAACAGCAGTGAGTGCCATAGTGACTTGCAGCTAATCATACAAGTGTCAACCGGTAGAGGGCCTTTCCGCAAAAGTGGGATAAGAGATATTCATCTTTAATCCCCTTGGAGGTGTTGCCGCCTGGTTCCACACCTAGGGAAAACGCAGCAAAAGTCTTCAAGCTGCTGGTGTGGCCTTGGGGGCAAGTCAGAGTCAAGTGCTGTCACTTGGGACTCGACTCCTCCGTCTAGGCTTTCCTAGCGAAGCCAAGGGGGGTGGACCCTAAAAATAAAAACTAAGGTGTCTAATCTAGGAGTTATAAAAAGAATTTTTGATAACCAAGATAAAAGCAGCATATACTTATATAAAGCAAGACAATCATTCATCAATACATCATTTGCTCCCATTCACTATTATCATCATTCATTTGCAACATTTGTCAATAACATGAAATAATATCAATATAGACCAGTGCCTTATAATGGAGTCGAAATAGATGCATGAGCAGAAAAGTAAATGTTGTGCAAGTGTTCTTGGTTTATTTTAGAATTAATGTGAAAGTGATCTTTTTATTATGGCTGGTGGGTTCCCAATATACGCAAAGGTACGGGGAACATGTACGGAATTTTGATGTGTGGCTTCCCTCTTAGACTTGGGCTGAATCGGAGTCTCAAGGAGATGTTCAGATGCTGTACCAACGAGGGCAAGCCTAACGGTTTCCAAGAGGTCACTACTCAGTTTTGTCCCAAGCCTTTTGAGAAATTTCCCCACGACAACAAAATGTTTGCGATGTGCCAGATTTTCACATAAAGGTTTTTTTATTTGGGGCGGTGTTAGATCCTATTACTTGTTGATTTTTCCTAAGCAGCATTGAGTGCCATTCTCTGGGAGAATGGAGGCACCTAGTCAGTTACCAGGATATTGACCCAGTCTGGGACTGGGAACTCAGCCCGGGGCTGAGAGCCATTCTCTGGGAGAATGGAGGCACCTGGTCAGTTACCAGGATATTGACCCAGTTTGGGACTGGGAACTCAGCCCGGGGCTGAGAGCCATTCTCTGGGAGAATGGAGGCACCTGGTCAGTTACCAGGATATTGACCCAGTCTGGGACTGGGAACTCAGCCAGGGGCTGAGAACCATTCTCTAGGAGAATGGAGGCACCTGGTCAGTTACCAGGATATTGACCCAGTCTGGGACTGGGAACTCAACCTGGGGCTGAGAGCCATTCTCTGGGAGAATGGAGGCACCTGGTCAGTTACCAGGATATTGATCCAGTTTGGGATTAGAAGCTCAGCCTGGGGCTGAGAGCCATTCTCTGGGAGAATGGAGGCACATGGTCAGTTACCGGGATTTCACTGTAAGCCCTAGACCGGGTCTGGGCAAGTGGTGTACTCCTCCACTTGGTCTTGGTGGCAATAGGAGGGTGAAGTAAAGCAATTAATTTATCTCCTTATGATGATGTACTCGGAGTGGACATGAAGACCTTGAAGGACACCTGGATGACTTGTTGAATATCCATGAAACCCAAGCATAGCTTGGCTTGATCCATGTGCCCACAAATTCAAGAAAAGAAAATAAAAATATATATATTATATATATATTGAAGGGTCGGCCTCAATTGAATTATTGAATGGAAATAAATATATAAAAAAAGTGCAGGTCGTCCCCAATGGAAATAAATTAATTAATTAAATTTAAATATATGAAAAGGACAGGTCGGCCTCATTTTTTTGTGTGGAATTATTCCACTATAAATAAGAAAGGAAACTCAACATTTCAATAGATAATTCGTGGTATCTTTGAGGACAGCTCGTGGGTACAGTTGTGGGTATCTTTGTCTGCTCCTAGATCAGCTCGTGGATGATATTTCTTTCTGCTGGATTCTCTCTATACTGCTGGAAGCTTCAACCTATTGTTCTTACCTCTTCTACTACTACCCTATCAGCTAGGGTTTGTTGCTGCCATCATATTCTATCTAATGTGTACATCCGAGCCCAGCTAGGATAAATTTCTGTACACCCGAATTTTGTACAGGGTCTGTCCTGGAATTTGGCAGTCCTGAAAATGGGCTTGAACAGGTTATAGCAGATCTGGAAAAGGCTTGAACAAGCCACAGCACCCTCAGCAGGGTATACATCAGTGAACAGTGACATCTACAGATATGTACAGGCAGGCAGTGATAGTCAACTTTTGACTGTGTTAAATTGAAGTTGCTCCAAACAACATCTTCAGTCATCTAGTGGCAGTTTTGGGGACAGCAGTCATTATATAGGGTTCTGCCTGTTCAGTGAAACAAATTTCAATTTGTTGTGAAGGCTTGTTTCTTAGCCTGTTATTGTACAAACTCAGTCATCTCATTAAGGAGATAAACTATTATTAATTGCTTTGGGGTTTTGTCCTTAAAAGGTTTCCCCGTGAAAATTACTGTGTTCAAATTTTTGTGGATGTCTGTTTACTGCTAGCTATCTCTGCATTATTTATTTACAATCTGTTACTGCTATCAAATTTTCAAAATTTTAACATGGTATCAGAGCTCTGTTTGTAAAGCACACAGTGTTTGAGCAGGTGACTGTGTCTTACATAGACCTTGGGACAGTACAGACAGACCAGAGATGGCTTCTTCTGCCTCTTTCAGACCAGAGGACAGGCTTGAGGGTTCAGCAAACTTTAATTCATGGAAAGCAAGGCCACAGAGCAAACTGCTATCAAATTTTCAAAAGTTTAACATTACTAGCCATCTCCCTTTTTCTAATGCATACCAACTGGATCAGACTGAGCTGCAAGTTGGCCACAGAGCATACGGGAGAAGACCTTGGTATTTTTAGAAGATTTTATGAACCAAAATTTTATCTTTTTAAACCCCAAGAGTCTCTTTTCAGGCACGTACTCGAGCAAGTCCTTGTACAGAAACCCTACTTCGGGAAAGCAAAGGGGATGTTTTGAGTTTGTAAAAAAAATGATAAAACTATGTTTTGAGTGAACTTGTGGCTCGCCAGTGGAACGGACCCACAAGGTTGATTTTAAGCCTAGTTTGATTTTATTAAGTGCAGAAATGAAATCTAAACTAAAAAAATTGCAAACCACGAAAAATGAGTCGACGCAGTTTTCCCCCCTGGGGGGATGGGGTGTGGGCGCTTGATTAGCCCACTTGCTCTCGTTTGATACTTTAGTTACAATGCGAAAGAAATGCCCCAGTCTTAAATTGACTTAGTGGCTTACAATATAGGAGAGAAAAAGTAACCGGTTCATAAAATTTAAAATCTAGGTGCTCCGGATGGCCTGGATCCTCGAAAATTGGCCAGCATTTCTCTCTACCTGTTCGTCAAATGCTGCAAATCAGCAAGCAAACATCAGTAAAAGATGCCCAAAAACACTTTAAGAGTGTATGTGGGACACCTACTAAAAACCCACAAAAATCTAAGTTAAAATTCTAAGTTAAACTGACGGAAATTAACCAAGTAAAGCAAACAATGGGGCTTGTTTACTTGGGATCTTTGCTAGCTTTTAATGGCTGCAAATTACAAGCTCTTTAAATCAGCCAAATACACATGAAGTTCAGCCAAATATACTATTTGCTTAAGCCTTTAAAATATTCGGAAAAGTACACTTAAACAAGGAGCATGCATCAACTAGATCTAGATAAAGATTTTACTTGAAGATGAGCTTAAGATCGAAAACAAAAATCAGACCTACTTATGATTTTTTTAAACAAGAATGAGGTCTGAAATATGCAAACCAAAATAACCAAGAAAGATTTGAAGATTTTTTATCTTGATGAGAAGAAGAAGAAATGTCTTGAATTTGGGCTATGGAGTCCTCCACCGTGGGGATCAATGGGACTAGTTCTCCTTGAATCAATTTCAAAGACCAATGGATGCAAGCAAGCTCCACCAACTCTTCGGATCGGCAACCTGTAGAAACAAAAGACAACTCACACAAGCAAGATCAAATGCACTAGTGTAGACTAAAATAGAAAACTAGATTCAAGCATTTAAACAAAAATGACATTGAACTCTAAGCACTCTGTGATAACCAACAGTAAAAATAATGAAATAGATTACACTATCTTTACCTTACTAAGCTCAACATCTCCTTCAAAAGCTAGTGATTGATCAATAAACAAGCATGAATAAACATGTAAAGACACAGATTACCTCATATGTTAAAATAGAACATGATCATCCACACCATGAGAGTCCACACATAGAATTGTCTCCAAAGCCTTTCATTCATAAACAAATGCAAAGATAATACAATGGTAAGAGCAGAGGTTCCACCTTCTCATGAGAAAACAATGAGAGTGAACTTGCTTATATAAAAAAACTCAAGGAAAGGGGGTTCCCAACTTGAGGAGGAATAGATGGAGTGAGTGGCATAACTCGTGGAGCAAATGGGGCTGCCCACTCCCATGTAATGGGCTGCCAAAATCAGCCCCAAATCAGCTAAAAATCAGCCATGTGACAGCCCATAAACATAGCTGCAAATTCCATGATTGAAGGTGCTCAATTTTGGGAAATATGTCCCCCTTAAATGGGGAAGTAATCCCACTAATATAGCTGCCCGGAATCTTTCCAAAATCAACTCTTACAACTCCTAAAACATAGCTGAAATATTTCAGACCTCTAACTCCTCCAAAATTGGAAATATTTTTTAAGTCATTTTTCACTTTTTTTTATTTTTCTCTACTTTTTCACTTTTTTCAAATTTTTTTAGCATAAGTGAAAAATAAATGACTCTTAAGACTATAGAAAGTGGGTTTTGGGGTATGGTGGGTGCTCTGAGTTAGAAAATGAGCACCCCCAAGGCAAAAAAGACTCCTAGACCACACTTTTATGCCAATCACAAAAAATTTAATTAAACCATTAAAAAATGGCTCAATCACGGAAAAAATATTTTTCGCCGGAAATTAAAAAACAACCTAGGGGGACTTAGCACATGTCCATATGACTCAAAAATAATGTCCAGCATGTTCATATACATTGACCCATGGACTTTAACAATTCCCTAAGGCCCGTTAACCTCCCCAGGCATTCCAGCTTTGGAGGAGCAGGAGAAAAACCCAAAAATTATGTTATGCACTAATGCAAGACATAATCAATAGGTGAAAAAACTCCTTAGAATACCTGACTTGGCCAAAAAGTCCTAGGGAACCAAGTCTTTTACAAAACACCATGCTAGTACATTTTATTACAAACCCCGCAGGGCCATGGACATGTGGAAAAAATTTAAAAAAAGGGGGCCTTTAAAAGGCCCACTGGACATCAAATCATCGAAAACGAACATGTAACATGTTCAACTTTGCCCGCTCACTTGATAGTCCAACTAAGTACAACTTAGCTGGTAACAGGAGGATTATACTTTTTGGGGATATTTAACTGTGGGCCATAGTTGACAGTCCTTATTATGTTTTATAGTTTTTATCTTGTGACACTTTGAAAACAGACTTAGCTTTTTTTGAGGAGATGCTATTTCAGCCTGGACAGGTGATCTAAGCTTATTTTCGGTCTAGATGAAAAAGACAAATAGGTGGAGGCCAATATTAGACTGATATTTTCTGTAATCAAAGCCCCTGAATGATATATATGTATATACACACCTGGATACAGTGATATTCAGCAGTGTAGGGCATGCTATCAAACATAATTTAATTCTTACAAATGGAATTATCATTTTTTTCTGCAGAAAAAAAATGTTATTGTCATCTGTGCCAGTTATATTCCCAATAGAGCCCATTCTATAGTGCAATGCCCATTCTATAGTGCAATGTTTGTCCAATTCTGACATGAGATTGTCAATAATAGTTGTTGCTTCTCTAGCTGTGCAGCACCTTTAACTTTGGCTTCTCACCTAAGCACGTGTTTCCTAACTCGGTTCTTATGAAAGATTTGTATCCCACTAAAACATAAAGCATATATACTTGCATGTGCAAAAGTGTTTGACAACTAAAGCTAAGCAATCTTTTCTTTTGGTACTAATTTCAGTAGAGGAATTCTGATCTCATTGTTATCTAGATTCTACACTAGCTGTGAAACAAAAGATAACAAAAAACATCAAAATGATAGCAGATGACATCTGAATTATGGGAATCCTGTTGAGCAAATATTATAAAGAATCGTTCAGATTAAACTTGCACAATTATATCTTATATTTTTATAATATGGTTCTTGCACATCAATAGTTGAAAGCAAACAACTAACCTCTGTAGTGCCATATAAATTTAAAATTGCAGTGTCTGGCAGTGTCTCATGCAACAGTTCCCACAACCAAATTGGAAAAGTTTCTCCACTAAGCACAAAAACACGTAGGAAGTTCCGAACTGATCTTCCATGAGAAGATTGTAAAGAAGGAAGTAATGCCCGGATAAGGGATGGAACAGCTGTTAGCCGTGTTACATAGTATGCCTGCAAATGGATTGAATCATATGAAACCTCAGACAGATGAACATGTTAAATACTTGAAACATATCTAAATTTATGACTACACAGACAAGATGTCCCAGACATTTAAAAATCTCCAAACAATTTTATTGATTCTTCATCCACTTTCAGTCAAATTCCTGAATTTGAGCCTCTAAAATATTACAAATAGTTCATTGTAATGACAATGTACAAATAAAGAAAGAGAAAATAACTGGGTATACTTAAGCGACCAATGACCATCAATGCCAACAAAATACAATAAATATCAAATCAATTTGGCAACTTGTATGCATGTTTGTTAAACATCCATGTATTAGGAAAGATAAAACCAGTCTAGTTGATAGCATGTCAAATAGGTCTCATAACTGATTGCTTTATGCAGGGGCCTCATACCAGCAACGCCAATGTTTTAGAGGTTGGAAGTGGAACACTTCGAGAAACCTATTGATTTAGCATACAGCGAGCTCCAGTTTTAAATATTATTAGGTATACTGCTATATTATGTGATCACATTATGTTAGTGAGCTTTAAAGTTAGTGTTAGTAACATGACACGTGACCAGTATGTAACTAATAATAATGTTTGGTGGTTAAACCACCTTAACAAGTCTATGCACTAAGAATAATGTCCAAAAGATGCTGTAGTTGAGAGAGTTATGGCAACTTGTCATGGGCTAGCCTGATATATTGTATTGCAGTATAATATATTGAATATTATTCTTTCCACTCTCTTGTTTATCTTTGTTGTGTTTGTACTTTGTACTCTTAAAAACCAACAGCGGTTTCAGAGCAGGATTATTTGACGATCATGTTTGTGGACCTCTTTGGTGTCGTTGAGTGATGCATGTTCCGCTCAGATATGACAACTTGTATGCCTAGCGTTAGACGTCCAACAAGAGGTGACATCACCATACTCCATCGAAAGGTCAGAGAAAAACTAATTTTTATATTAAGTTGCATATCAATTATTTTTTTCTTAATGCTAAAAAGCTAAAATTTTGATATTAATGAGGGGTTAATGCATCGAAGTGTCACCATTGGAAGTGTCACCCACAATGACGTTTTTAGTTATAGCTCATTGATTAAGCTCTGCAAACAAGGTTTAACGAGTGTTGGAAGAAGACTGAAAGCAGTTGGTAGACATTAGCGATTTACGGCATTGTGTGTAGCGATCATAGTGGGAGATAAACCCATGCAACAGATGGCAGAAGACGTGTAGACAGCACAAGAAGCAAAAAACATAGACTACTGGAGTAATACATCGTCGAAGGTTGCCAAGAAGTCTTTGGGAAGAATGCCATTGATGAAGATAAATCTTTATAGGCATAAAGTTCAACATTTATCTTTTGTAATGCTCGAAATTTTTTGAAGGACATGTGAATTCGCGAAAAAAGGTTGTCCAGTGATTTTGCAGCAAAAGGACAACATTGCAATAACAGTTAGAAAGGCGTAAGATTGTTGGTAATATGATAAAGACGAAGCCAAATAGCAACAATGAGACTCTTAGGAGGCAACAAAATCCAATCCAAGAAGTAGGAATCAAAAGAGAATTTCAAATGCATTACAGACACCACACACATACCATTCAGATGTAGACGACACTATATGGTGACAGCAGATGGAGAGTTAATGCACACACAGAGCTTATAGACACAGTGAAGACATCGTAGATTGGCACACAAGGAAGATACAACAAACGTTTTGATAGGTTACATATCTGATAGAAAAAAAATTATTTTGAATGATCAAAAAGAGATGAGTAAAATTTTTTATCAAAGCAAATCTGTAAATATAATAAAAACAATGCACGTGAAGTCCAAAAATAATATTAAAAATGCATAAGAGACAAATGAGAATCCTGTAAGCAATGAGTATATAAACTCAGAACCCAGAAATCAATAAAATCCAAATTTTGCGGCAGAACGGAGTCAAAATGTGGTTTAAAACTTGACTTTAAGGAAAGTGATGTTGTCACACAATTTTTGCTGTGGTTTAAAAAGGGTCTGCTTGTCGAAGACGTGAATGACTTAATAGGCGTGGGACTAACTCAAAGGTGACCTGTCTACACTGGAATTGGCTAATTCAACGAATTTTGACATGTTTAAAGTTAGACCAGGCACTGTGTATATCCTCAATGGGCAGGTAAAAGGGAAAAAATTAAAAAATCAAAAAGGTTGTGGTTGCCCTAGAGAAAAAAATGTGGGTTTTTCAAGTAACCTATATGTAGTAGTGAAAGATGTTTGTTGGAGTCTTTGGTGACTCTATTGTTTGACCAGTAAGATCTGAGCTAGAAGTGGGCAGAGGACCGTTAGAAATTCCTATACAAAGTTGAAGTTGTGTTGTTTTCCCTATCATGTGTTGTTGTGCTGCAACAGGATTGGCCTAAAAGGCATGAGGTAAGACATTTTGAGTTACAACAAGATTAGCCTAAAAGGAACGAGGTAAAACATTGTTATTAAAGAAAAAAACTGGAGATACATCATTTATCTAGGTTGCTTTTAGATCGTGGCTGGCTACCAGGACAACTTGATGCAAGGGGGTTAGCCCATTAAAGGTCTTCAGATGAGTTTGTGGATGAATCATATGTGGTCAGGCAAAACCCTTTTGTAGCTTAAAATGTGTTTGTGGGTGAATGAAAATCCCAATGGATAAGGATCAGACCACATGGTGGAGGGACTCTTAAGTTCAGAGGAACAAGTGAGGATTGTCTGAATTTTGAAACTAGAAAAGGCATCCAGTTTTGTATCAGGGGTTGAGCATTGCAGTAGTTTTAGCTCTTGTCTTAAGGGGGAGTGAAAATGCTATACATCAAGCTTTTGCAGCAGATAATGATTTCCTTTGCAGTAGATAATGATTTTGAACTTGTAAACTTAAGCATTAAGTTTGGAGCTCTCATTTGACGAGGATGTTGGGGGAGCAAACAACGATCCTGACATCAAATACTATGAAGAGTACCTTTCTATTATGTGATCATATTTATGTGAGTGGGCTGTAATATTTGCATTAGTGAGTGAATAATATGTAATTACTAGGAGTTTAATGTTAGGTGGTTAAATCACCATAACAGGTCTACAGTACTATTAATATGTATCTCAGAGATTTTGTAGTTGAGAAAGAGGACTGACAGCATATCTTGTGCCATCATGAGACATTCTTCTGCAAGTTAATATATTGAGTATTGGTCTCTCGACTCTTATGTTTATCTTGGTTAGACTTGTACTCTTTAAAAACCAACAAACCCTTAAATTGGGGTGTTTCTATTTCTAATGATAAAATAAACAAAATAAGGTGTTAGCTTTCAGGATTCTCCAAAAGTGCTTACACCATGTTTGGGGGTGTTTCGTGAGATTTGGATGTTAGGATATTTCAATACTCCATCCTTGTCCTACCTAGCATTATTTATTTTTCCTAGTTGTTGATGATGTCATTTGCCCCCTAGTGGTGTGCAGAATCGCAGATGTCATCCAGGATCCACCTACCACCTTCTGAGCCCTGCATGCATCATTTTAGGACCACTTCAGTCAATTCCCTATTTTATAGGAACCTACTGAGTGTTCCAGTGTAGTCCACCCGAGTTATTTGACTGTTGTGGGGGGTTAGAGCTCCGGATGCCACTGATTGTGGCCTCATGCGCCCTTTTCTGACTGGCATGCATGACAGACTCACTATTGCGCCCTCCTTAGTTAGTTAACTGATTGTGACTTCAGTTAGCTGACTTTAGGTTCAGTTCAATTGACTTTGAGTCTTCCGAAGCACTCCAGTGGTGATAATCCCTATGCTAGACCAACTAAGGTTCGAATTCTCCTGCGTGATTCGACTTCTCTCAATTGTAACATCATTGTTTATTATACTGATAATTGGAACATGTGATATTATTCTGCTCCTATCTGAGTTCTGCTGCATTATTATTCTTCTGCTCTTTTTACTACAGTTTTCACTCTTCTTCATTTTCTGCTCATTCTTTCTTTGTGAGGTATCCTCAGCTCTTTAGATCTGTTGTGATATAGAATTCCACATGGTATCAGAGCCATTTCAGCGAATAGGTTGAGCAACTACTTTCAGTAGTGCACCAGAAGCCTCTGGATTTCCACAGCAAATCCTGGTGCCATTGCATTGAATTCATTGGAGAAATCCAATGAAGTCTAGCCAGGTGTGAAGGATCCGGATAAAAGTGCCTACTGTCCTAAAGCAATGCTCAGTAGTAGTCTACCTCCTTATTGAGAATTTTTTGCAGGTTATTCAAAGTTTTTGAGTGCAGCAGCAGTTACAGCAGTTTTCTGCAGTTACAGCGGTTTTCTACAGTTGCAGTAGTTTTTCTGCAGTAGCAGCAGTTTCACCTTGTATTCGCTCCAGCAGTTGTAATGTACAATTCGAACTCTCCTCTCTCTCCTAGGATCTTGAAACTCTTCAATTATCTTGATTGGAGGGTTGATATGCAGATGGTATTGCAAAACAAATCATTGTACAGGGTAACAATGGGGAAGGATCTCGAACCAACATCAACTGTGGAGAAAACCAAGTATCTGAATAGATTGGATGAAGCATTTGGTTTCATCTGTATTCATATTTCCAGAGATCTACTCTTCCACATCGAAGGATTGAAGACTCCAAGAGAGTTGTGGTTGAAGTTAGAGACGTTCTTCGGCAAACAAGATGAGCTAAGAGGCCATATTCTGAAAAATGAGTTGATTTCTCTACAACCGAGCAGTTTTGAGACCCTTCAGCAATTCTTTTCAAAATTCAAATCTCTGGTTATGCAAGCTAGGTCCTAAGTTCTCTATCTTTGTCTCTACATTCCATTCGGGGCGAATGTCAATCCCTGGTTGGAAGATGCCCTCCTTAGATGTTTTCACTGAATCTCTCATCCAAGAACAAGATAAGCTGATACAGATGGGCGCCTTGCAGGCCTCCAAAGATCAAGCTCTTATGGCTGGAGAAGCAAAAAGTGCGAATGGGAAGGGGAAGCACAAAGGAAAGGATAAGAGGCAATCTGAACCCAAGCAGAATGCCAAGTCAAGTACATCAGAAGGAGCCTCCAGCTCTAAGAAGGACAAACAGAAGGGATTTGAGAAATCCAAGTGTTCCTACTGCAAGAACCGAAACCACCCAGAGAGATATTGCATGCAGAAGAAGATACATCAGATGACCAAGCTTCTTGAACAGCACAACATTGCCCTCCCAAAAGGTGCAAGAGAGACTGATTTTGGAAGTGAGTCTGATGGTCATGAGAATTGTCATGCACTGAAGGCTGGATTTTCAAAATCACAAGCCCTCCTCATAGATTCAGGAACCTCCAACCACATGGTTTCCTCCATAGAATCATTTTCTTCTCTAGATCTCAAAGATGGTCTGATTATTCACATGGGAGACAACTCTCGGATCTCTACTGAAGGGAAGGGCACAATACATATGGAGCATGGCAAGTTCAAGAATGTTCTATTTGTGCCTTCTTTGTCAGCAAATTTGTTGTTTGTATTGTTATCACACAACTTGTAGTTGTCCCTAAAGGTATCCCATCTGGGATGGTAGAGGAGATGGACAACTAAAGAGGTGACCCAAGAGATGCCACGGTTCCCAATGCAAGCTGGGTGTCAAGATAACCGAGGCACTCTTCTCTTTAGATCAAGACTAATCAAGATCAAGGGAGAGACCCTAGCCAAGCAATGAAGACTAGCTAACCCAAAGGTTCCTAGGGAAATGTGTAAATTGAATCAAAGAGACCAATGGTGAGTTAGATCTATGTAAGTTAAGTGAACCCAAAGGTTGAAGTGTGGTTGAAGAGGCTAAAGGTGACAAGTGTTTCAACCAATGAATGACTAAGGCCACTTATGAGGTTTAGATAGATCTAAAGAGATCTAGTACCATGAAAAATACACAAGTGGGGCCCACTCCTTAAAATCTGGAAAATGGTTCAAATGGGGTCAAAAGGTCAAGTTGACAGTGAAAATGATACTAAGGGGTATGCAAAGGATGGATCTATGATTTCAAGATGAAGGAGGCATTACCCACATATAGGATCTAGCAAAAAGACTACTAGCCCAAGGAGTGCGATTTACCCAAGGGAGACTAGTGCCTTAAATTAAGGGGGCAAATCGAGTCCAAATTATAGATCGGAATAGTTAAGGCAATTAACAAGGTGGGTTTAAATTGTCAAGTCCAAATGCTTGCTAGATCTCCATAGATATGAGATTGAAAATGCATCACCAAGTGACCCAAGTGGGGCTCAACCCCCAAAATGAGGAATGGGGCCCACAAGGTGAAAATCAACAAGGTGAAGCACTAGGGGTAGGTTATCAAGGTTGATCTATCCAAATCAAGTGGGATCTCACCTACCCATTTCAAGAAACTAGCCAAACTAGCCTTCCTCAAGGAGTGCGAATTGCCTCAAGGAGGGCTAGGTGCCTTGGAAAGTGGGTCAAATGGAGGCCAATCACCACCAAACTATAGATCCAAACTATCGTGGATGCTATAGAGGTGGGTTCTTAATTTTATACCCAAATCCAAGCTAGATCCAAGTAGATCTAAAAAAATGTAAAATTAGGGTTTTGATTTTAAGGGTTTTATGACCAATGAAGAATAGTGAATGGATCTAGGTACATACCTTGTAGAACATACCTCAAGTGCTTGTGGCCACTTTGCAAATTGATAGCATTTTCCCTATCTGTATATTCAAGAGTGAGATCTAGTGCTCCAAACCAAAACGTCCTCCTCCAAAGATAGCCAAATCGTCCTCCTCTTACAAGACAAGATCAAGTTAGAAACAAGCCAAGTAAAAGAATTATGAAAATGGTGAAGAGATGTAAGAGAAAGCATCAACTATGTCACAAAGATACAATAATGATACTCCCTGACACAAAGATCAACCCAAGAGAAGATATGTGGGTCCCCCCAACAATAGCCTCCTTCAAATCGTCCTCCTCCTCACCAATTCGGCCTCCCTGCAGAAAAACAACTAGTAACCCACGATCCACAATGATACATAGAGAAAATATTGTATATTCAACTTGCAAAAGAATCCATCAAGACAAGAGAAGTAGATCCACAAAGTAGTATTCTATTCCAATCTTCAAGAGCTCCAAAGGTGCTTTTACAATAGGGGGTCTCCTCCTTTTATAGGATAATAAAGACCAAAACCCTAAACAACAAAACCACTTTTTAAAACAAGTGGTTAAGATCAAAAGATATAACAATCTAATCAACGACTAAGATGAGCCAATACAATATATCACATGGATCACTTAACTAACTGATGACGTCATAGCTAAAAGTGACTCAATGAGGGTGACGTCATACATAGGGGTGGCTAAAAATACATGTGCCACATCATCAAGA
This sequence comes from Larix kaempferi, assembly GCA_027924585.1. NCBI lineage: Eukaryota > Viridiplantae > Streptophyta > Pinopsida > Pinales > Pinaceae > Larix > Larix kaempferi. Next base: position 7,937,254 of record BSBM01000015.1, read on the forward strand.
CCAAGATAAGTCACCTAAAGCACATGGTGGGGCTAGGAGGCATTAATCTCCTTCACTAGCATGTCCCCATGGCACAATAATATAAAATATAAGTCTATGACATGTCCAAGTAACACAAATGATCAAATCTTGTCCCCAAAATTTGAGAGAGACATGCAATAAAAGGCCTCCTGTGCCCACTGTGGACCCCACTGACTGGTGCAAACTGATCTGGAAGAAGGGGGGTTCACCACAAATGACCTCAAAGCAGACAAGTGCCAAAACCTTGCCTCAATTGCCCAAATTGAATTCCTCAGTGACCTTTTTATTCCATTTTTTTATCCTCTTGAAAACCCTAAATAGGCCAGAAACTGCCTCTAGGGTGCCTGCATTGTCAAATTGAAGGTGCCATCATGTCCGGAAGGAGGGTATAATGGTAATAACAAGTGGTTGGACCACCCCCTCCCCCTGCAACGCCCTAGGCAACGACTTGCCCCCAATGCCTCTGCTGGACAGGCTGGATCAACATGCCCAAACTGGTCAACAAGTGGATAACTGCAACTATCACCATCAAAAGTGCTCGAAACTGGAAGATAAGTGTCTCAATGGATCCAGAAGACCCAAACACACTAGAGATGAGTACTCATACACCTCATGATAACTTATGGGGTCATCAGTATGGTCCACCATACCTGGACAGTGTAAAATCATGATGATCTGGAAATAATAATAAAACTGACCAACTACATCAATCATCATCTGAAACATATGTCCAACATATGGAATCATCAATAACTGTATGTGGGACCATAGATCATCATCCATAAACATAAGTGGTCCATCTCATCACGGATCCCAAGAATGACCATGGTCAAACTATGTTTGACTAGGTCAAAATACAACCAAAGACTAGATTATAACAAAAGACTAAGACATGTTCCTTTAATCACATTCACAGCTTAACTTAAAGTATAAACATCATTCAATGGCAGTTAATACATATATATATTTCAACATTATTTATAGTTTACTTGCACAAAAGCTTTAAAGACATACTCACCCAACGGACATGGCCTAACTGCTAGCAAAGTATGAAAGCTAAGGACAAAGCTAGGCAAAGAGGATGACTTGACCAACTCAACTAAGTGACACTTTGGACGGGAAAAGGGGGAGCTACACTCTGTGTTGGACAAAATAACAAAGGGAAGGGCAGTGCCTCACAAATGGATAAGTTGTTTAGAGAGTGCTTATTCAACTTAGGCATCATGTCTACATCAAGTTGATCCAAGTTCATTAGGATCATTCATTAACTTTTCATGGCCTTTTTGGCCTATATGACTCCTCTGGGATTTTACATGTGCTAAAAAGCACAACTAATCGCAGCTTGCATCCGGGCTGGGCCTTGGAATAGGAGTTGGTGCTCTTTGGTCAGTTGGTGTTGATGTAATCGCGAAGATTGAAGTCTTCATTGTATTTCATATGAAATTATAAATAAAGTTTACTACATTTGTCTTGGCATGTGTCTATTATGATTTATGTTGATGACATGCTTAATTGATGAATGTTGATGTATAGCTTAATGTGAATGATGAACTTTGCTTAAGTTTTGAAGTGAAAACCATTATTTTTATTGTTCGGGCATGGATGAGCTTACAGATGATTATCTTGATGGTCACATGGTGTATGAGCACTCATTCCTACTTAATTTGGAATTTCTAATTCCAATGGGACACTTAGTTATCTGTTCTGGGCATTTACAGTTGATGATATTGCCAGTTTATCACTTTGCAGCAATTTGCCATACAAAAATGGCATGCACAGGACTTACAGTGACTATTTATTTTCTCTTAGGACGCTACAGAGGGGATATGGGGTCCAGCCACTTGTTGTTAACATATTCCCCTATTCCCAGACATTTTGGTGCAGTCAATTTGTTGCCCAGAGCACTTGGCAGAGAGTTATAGGCATTTTTATCTTTCAGAGGTGGTTTTCCGGCAATTAAAAATGGAAGAAATGGATAACAAGGAAATCGATTTGGTTTAGTAATGCAAGGAAATGTCATGGGGTTTGATCAGAGACTTGTTGTGATGCATTCTACACCTTTCGCCACAGTCTTCAGCTTCAGTGGGGTCCACACGTCCTCTCAGCCATCTTCATCTTATGAGGGCATCTTCTTATGTATTAGGGACACGGGTCCTATGTGACTTTAGTCACTTATTGATGTATTTTGTATTTTATGTACATGGGGCATGATCTAGAGGTGGTTTTCCGGCAATTAAAAATGGAAGAAATGGATAGCAAGGAAATCGATTTGGTTTAGTAATGCAAGGAAATGTCATGGGGTTTGATCAGAGACTTGTTGTGATGCATTCTACACCTTTCGCCACAGTCTTCAGCTTCAGTGGGGTCCACACGTCCTCTCAGCCATCTTCATCTTATGAGGGCATCTTCTTATGTATTAGGGACACGGGTCCTATGTGACTTTAGTCACTTATTGATGTATTTTGTATTTTATGTACATGGGGCATGATCTAGTGAATATGTTTTACCTCCTAGACACCCCAAAATGATGTTATGTTGTTGTTCCTAGTCACATGTCATGTCATACATCCCCCTAGGGTGTCATTGAGCGAACATGTCCCCCTTCTTTTGAGTGATCCATGTATATTGTTTTTGGGTCATATTAGCCATTGATCTCATTGTATTATCTTTTGATCTCAACCACTCATCTAAATGTTAGATTTTCATCATTTAATTCAATATGATCTAGGATCTTATCTCAGAGAATAACATGCACAACAAATCAAACACAAGAGACAAGAGACAAAGAGTTTCATCGGGGAAACCATAAAGGAGAAAACCCCGCAACTTCCTCAGAGATAAAATGAGCAACAATACAAAACCCCAAAAGATATAAATGGTCTCCAACAACTTCTCTCTTCTTCACTTGTGCGAACTCCTCCTCTCTCTCACTAATGCACAAATGAGGGAGTGAGTGAATGTACAAATAGAGAGGAGCACCCTCTCTATTTATACTTTACCTCCACTTGACTTTTTCCCTAACTGGGCCGACTTCTCCTAGGAGATTCTAATAACCCCCTACAACTTAACTCTAGGCCGACCTCTCTAGGAGAGTCTAATAACCCATTAGGTACAACGATAACATTCTCGTTCGGAGGAATAAAGCTCTCCGTCAGAAGCACAATATGAATAATATAAAATATACAAGTGAATACATTCCGAAGTTACAAATACATTAACACTCCCTCTTAACTAGGAAGGTATTCTCTTGACACAGTTCATCAGCACAAGTCTTCGTCACTGGATCATCATCAGAGTTGGATCATCGTCACTGTTGCTGCTATCTCGACCATCAATCTCCAATCTACTCGTCATAGGAAGTTCTATAGAGCCAGCCATTTTTCATGCTGGATGTAGGCCTAGCCTCCATGTAGGTCTTCATCATCTCTGCGAGCAAGCCATCAAGTAGGTACATCTCAGGACTTATTATATGCCTCTCCAAAACTTGCAAGATCTCCCAGGACTGATTATATGCCTTTTAAAAACCTGTGTACCCTACTGTCACCTCATCACCTTTAGATCATCTCATCGTCAACGGAGCATAGCCCAGATGCACATCACAATGTCTCCAGTATGGGAGGCACGAACCTACCACCATATGAGACCTCGTCTACCAGCATGGGAGGCACAAACCTACCACCATGCGAGACCCAGCCCTTACATCTACCAACATGGGAAGCATTAACATACCACCATGCAAGAATGGCTCAGCCCTTACATCCTACCAACATGGGAGGCACGAACCTACCACCATGCGAGAATGGCTCGGCCCTTACATCTACCAACATAAGAGGCACGAACCTACCTGTTATCACACCATAGTAGCAGGGCTACTATTCTTGTACAGCAGATATCTGCACATTCCAGAGCTTCCTTTATTCCAGAGCATGGCTATATATTTTGGATCACTCATGATCAGAGCAGTACATTATTCAGATTTTATGACCTTGTGTCAAGGCTGAGCCTTGAGAGTTCAGATTTGATGACTGATGTGACCACTTATCCCATTACAGTTTCAGTTCAGTGCCTAGAGATGTATTACAGCAGTGTTTCAGATGATGCATGATGATGATTATTATGATGATGTTGTATGATCTATGGATATGTTCTCACTGACTGTGGATTATTATCTTGTTGATTTAGTCATAATCATGGCATGTGCTTGGTATATTATTCCTGATGTGGCAAACTATTTAAAATGAACTGTAAATCATAAAATGGACAATTGCTTGCACCTTTAGGTCATTTAACAAAACTTACTGGTTTTTCACCTTACATAGACATGGTCTTTCCCCGACACCAGTTGGTTTGCTAGTGTAGGCTCCATATTCACTTGTCTCCATCCATACATGACCTTCCTGTTTGACTTTAAACCCTGACTTGTCTCATTTGACTTTCTGATACTGAGGACTTCCCCATTTTTCTACCTCTGTGTTTGGACCGCATCCCTGTTTATTCAGTGTCTCGGCTCTGAGTTGGTGACAGAACTTGCCTTTGGTGAGTTGGATTGTAGGCCTAAATCATTCTGGTCGGTTGTCCCGATGTTTGGCATTGGCTCGAACTCCCCCTAGTCACTTGAGATGTTGTTGGCTAAAACTGAAAGCTCATGTTCTACCTATGGAAACTAAAAAATTCGCCCATGGAAACAAAAAGGGCAAGAGCAGTGAAAAGCTAAAAATACTCCTCGAAGAGTATAAGAAAGGTCCAAAAAGCAATAGTTCTTAAAAGCTATATCTAAACAATTGCTGACCTTGTATAAATATATGAAAAACATGCCCTGGATGCAAGCTGCAACTAGTTGTGCTTCTCAGCACATCTGAAATCCGAAGGGTTATGTAGGCCAAAAAGGCCATGGAAATAAAATTGAATGATCCTAATGAATCTGGATCAACTTGATGTAGACATGATGCCTAAGTTGAATAAGCACTCTCTAAACAACTTATCCATTTGTGAGGCACAGCCATCCCCCGTGTTCTTTTGTCCAGCACAGAGTTTGTAGCTTCCCCCTTTTCCCAGTCCAAAGTATTTTTGAACTAAGTTAGACAAGTCAAACCCTTGGCCCAACCTTGCTCCTAGCCTTCATCCTTCACTAGCAGTTTGACCATGTCCAATGGGTGAGTTTGTCATTTGAACTATTGTGCAAGTAATTTTATATAACCACGGAATATGTTAACTTGATTAATGCCACTGAATGGAATTTATACTTTGAGCTTAGCTGTGGGAATGATTAGAGATACATTGTCTTAATCTACTGATGTGATTTATCCTTGATTATATATTCTTGGGATCCGTGATGATGTGGACCATGTATGGATGATTATTGATGATGATTTATGGTCCCACATGTTTGATGATGATATCATATGATGGACATATGATGCAGATGATGTTTGATCCAGTTCAGCAGGTTTATTATTATTTCAGATCAGCAGATTATACATTGTCCATATATGGTGGACCCTACAGCTGGCCCATTAGGGCAACCCAGGGTGTATGAGTACTCATTCCTAGTGGATTTGGGTCTTCTGGATCCATTGAGACACTTATCTTTCAGTTCCGGGCACTTCTGACAGTGATTGATGCAGTTTTACACCTGTTGACCAGATTTGGGGCTGATTTCCCAGCCTGAGCAGCAGGGGCCCCGAGAGGCCGGTTCACCTAGGGCGCTGATGATGGAGGGGGTGGTCCAGCCACTTGTTATTACCATTTATCCCCCCTCCCGGAGAGCCTGGTGGGCTCAGATTGACAGCGCTAGCACCCTAGGAGGCAGTTTTGGCACTTTCACAGTTCCCGAGGCAGTTAAAAAATGGGAAAAGGTGGTCACTGAGGAAATCGATTTGGGCAATTGAGGCAAGGTTTTGGCATTTGGTCTTCACAGAGGTCTTCCAGGATGGCATCACTATCTTCCAGTCAGTTTTCACCATGTGGGTATGCCCGGATTGATCACAGGAGGACATTTACTGCTTGACTGTCATGGATTCTAAGGACAGTTTTGGTCATTTTTATTATATTGGACATATTTTATTATTTTATTGTGCCTTGGGGATGAGCTAGTAAGGATTAATACCTCCTAGCCCCACCATGAGCTTGTTTTATCATGTCCTAGTCATCATGAGGTGGATTGTTGTACTTTTTACCCCTCTAGTGGGATGACGTCACCCTCCATTGTACCATTTAGTGAGGGCGCTATTGTTATGTTGAGTGATCCATGTGATATTATGTTATGGTTCATCCTAGCCATTGATTGTATGATGAGATCTTATAATCTCAACCACTCATTTGATGTAGTATTGTAGAGTGGTATAGGGTTTTGGTCTTTATTATCCTATATAAGGAGGAGACCCCCCATTGTAAAGCTCACCTTTGGAGCTCTGGAATATTGGAATAGAAGATTTTTTGTGGAGCACATCTCTCTTGCATTGTGGATTCTCTTGCATATTGAATATACAGTATCTCTTCTATGTATCATTGTGGATTTTGGTGCTTTTGCTAACCTTTTGACAGGAAAGTTGAATTGGAGAGAGGAGGGCGACTTTTTGAGGGTTATTGTTGGAGGGATCCACATATTCTCTCTTGGGTTGATCTTGTGACAGGGAGTATCATTATTGTATCTTCGTGACATAGTTGATGCTTTCTATTACATCTTTCTACCATTTTCATAATCATCTTGCTTGACTTGTTTCTTTGATCTTGTCTTGTAGGAGGAGGACGATTTGGCTATCTTGGAGAAGGGCGATTTGGTTGGAGCACTTGGATCTCACTCTTGAATATACACATAGGAGAATGCTATCAACTTGCAAGGTGGCCATAAGCAATTTGAGGTAAGATCCACAAGGTATGTGTCTCTTTCATCCATTCTATCTTCATTGGTCATAAAACCCTAATTAAATCAAAACCCCAATTTTGGTATTTCTTAGATCTACTTAGATCTAGCCTTGCAATTGAAAAGATATTAAAAACCCACCTCTATAGGATCCACCCCTAGTTGGATCTATAGTTTGGTGGTGATTGGCTAAAAATTGACACACTTTTCAATGCAAAAAGCTTTCTTGAACCTAAATCGATTTTCCTAAGAGAAGCTTGTTGGGTTAGATCTAGCACATGGGTAGGTGAGATCCCACTTGATTTGACATCTAGACATTTGATAACCTATACCCATATCTTTACTTTGGTGAAAACTACCTTGTGGACATCTCTCCATGTTTTAAGGGGTTGAAACCCCCTTTTTAACCTTCTTGGCATATTAAAACTTAGATCTACTAAGATCTAGCCATTGGATTCACTTGAAACTTTGAAGGAACATAGATCGGGGTACTAACATCCCGGATCTACATTTTGGTGGCCATTGGACTTGATTTGGTCCACCAAAACCCATTTTTGGACCCTCCTTGAGCAAATCGCACCCCCTTGATTTTTTGAGTTGGTCCACTTCTAGGAAGTGGGTGTTTGAGTTTTTCGTGGATTTGGAATGCCCATGCCTTGAAACCTAGGTCTATACTGTCCTTTCATCAAGATCCGCCTTGGGGATTGCATTCCTTGTTTTAAGGGATTGTGGTCCACTTTTGGTCATCACTTAAAAACCTAGATCTAATAAGATCCAACCATTGGATCTCATTCAACCCACTTGACTTGGCTTCTAGGTGTCCCGATCTACAATTTGACATACTTTTTGACCCCATTAGCCCACTTAACAAGGCACTAGTCCATCACCAAGCAAGTCGCACTCCTTGGGATTAGTGTCAAATCCTAGATCTAGTACATGGGTATCCTTAAAATCAACTTCAACTCATAGATCTAGCCTACATCTAACCTATAGTACCTACCTCACACCCAACTTCACCTTGTGGGCCTACTTAGAATCACTTCACACTTCCCAAGAAAACTAGACCCACTTGTGTAAACACATGGTACTATACCTAATCATCATACCCCCATTATGTGGCCTAAACCATACATAGGTTGAAACATCAACAATCTCTTACACCTCCCTCAACCATACCTTAACCCATAGGTCCACTTAGCCTTGCATTGGTTTCCGTAACTCATTACTTACCCACCCTTAGAAACCTTGCTTAGGTCCAATCAACTGTGATTGGGGTATAGGGTCTCCCCCTTGGTCTAGTTACACCTTGACCTAAAGCGAAGAGTGCCTCGGTTGACGTGACTCCCATCTTGCATTGGGAACCGTGGCATCTCTTGGGTCACCTCTTTAGTTGCCTGACTCCTCTACCGTCCCGGATGGGATACCTCTAGGGGCAACTACAACTTGTGTGATACTATACGAGAATGGCTCGGCCCTTACATCTACCAACATAGGAGGCACGAACATACCACTATGCGAGAATGGCCCATGTGCATCTACGTCTTCCAGACTCATCACTTCCCCTTGGAAGGAACCTTGATCTGAAGTACACCAAGCTTCTCTCTGAAATACTCAAACTTCACTCTGCTTAGCGGCTTGGTCAACACATCGACTATCTGCTCGTCCATCGCAACATACTGGAGCTTCACTGCTCCTCTCTGCACCATATCCCTGATATAGTGATATTTGACCTCGATGTGCTTCGACTTGTTATGGAACACCGGGTTCTCAGACAACTTCAAACAACTCTGGTTGTCGCAATATATACAAGTAGCATCCAACTGGAGATCAAATAAATCAAACACTAGCTTCCTCAGCCATACTGACTCGCAACTAGCCGAACAAGCTGCGACATACTCTGCTTCGGCTGTACTTAGTGCCACGCAAGACTGCTTCCTGCTAAACCAAGAGATCACACCTGATCCCATACTGAAGCAGCACACTGAAGTGCTCTTCCTATCAATGGCACTGCCTGCTCAATCCGAATCAACATAACCCTCCAGGTTAATCTTCTGATTCGCATCATACTTGAGCCCATAATCCACCGTACCCTTCAGGTATCTCGAAATATGCTTTGCAGCAATCAAGTGAACATGTCTCGGATCCGTCAGGAACTGGCTCAATGTGTTCACAACAAAGCAGATATCTAGTCTCGTATTCGTCAGGTACATCAAAGATCCAATCATCTGACGATACATCGTGGCATCAACCGACTCTAATGAAGCATCACTCAATAGCTTCAAGTTCGATGCCATAGGTGTGGCCATGGCCTTGAAGTCCATCATCCCGAACCTCTTCAGGATCTCTATTGCATACTTCCCTTGTCCAAGGAAGATTCCATCCGCATTCTGCCACACCTCCATGCCTAGAAAGTAGTGCATCATGCCCAAGTCCTTCATCTCGAACTCGGCAGCAAGCTTCCACTTCGTGTCAGCAATCAACCCATCCTCACCTGTCACAAACAGGTCATCCACATAAAGTAGAAGTATCACTTGGTTGCCTTCCTCAACCTTGTAGTAAAGATTGGAATCCGCTTTACTCTTGGTAAAGCCCAAACTAGTCAGGAAGCTATCAATCATGTCGTACCACGTCCTGGGTGCATGTTTCAATCCATACAAGGCTTTCTTCAATTTGCACACAAGTCTCTCTATCATGTGTCTCAAATCTGAGTGGCTGCTCCACATACACTTCCTCCTCTACTACACCATTCAAGAACGTTGTCTTGACATCCATCTGGTGTACCTTCCACTTCATCACTGCAGCCAGAGCAAAGACTGATTTGATGGAAGTGTATCTGGCTACAGGTGCAAATGTCTCATCATAGTCTATCCCTTCCTTCTGGGAGAAGCCACATGCCACAAATCTCGCCTTGTGTTTCTCTACGCTGCCATCTACAGCATGCTTGATCTTGTAGATCCATTTGGAAGTCACAACAGACTTCCCTACTGGTCTCGGGACCACATCCCAGACATCATTCTTCATGATCGACTAGTACTCCTCGATCATGGCATCCTTCCATTCTTTCTTCTCAGTTACTCCCTCATAGTTGGAAGGTTCTTTGTCAATGATGTCACACAGCAGGGCTACGTAACTGGAGAATGGTCTCGGTCTCTTGCTTTCTCTATGCATTCCTTTTGGAGCACCATATCTCTCTGCATCTTGAATTGCTTCTCATACCCATGCTGGTTTCCTCTTCTGAGAATTATTCTCACGTGGTGGATCTACAAGTTCCTGTGGGTCTTCCACCTCGCGTTCTCCATAATCTTCTGGATTTACTTCATTCATTGTTGTATCTCGGTTCCTGGGTGCTTCAGGTTCTTCGATGTCTTCAATAGGTATCTTTCTGGATCTGTGATATGTTGAGTGTTCGTCGAATGTTACATCTCTGCTGATGTCGATCTTCTTGAACCCTGGGAAATATATTTTGTAGGCCTTCGAGCTTTCACTATATCCCACAAATATGCCCTTCTTTCCTGAAGGATCTAACTTCGTCCTCTTCTCTTTCGGAATATGTATGTACACCGAGCAACCAAATATTCTGAGATGGTTGACCTTTGGTTTCTCGCCGGAGAAAGCTTCTTGTGGTGTCTTATTGTCAAATACTCTATGTGGAGAACGATTCTGTACATACACAGTTGTCCTTGCAGCTTTTGCCCATAGATGCATAGGAAGATCCTAGTCATGAAGCATTGCCCTTGCTACTTCCATAATTGTTTTATTCTTCCTTTCTACAACTCCATTCTGCTGCGGATTATATGGAGTAGTCAACTCCCTCTTAATCCCTGAATCTCTGCATAATTTCTTGAAGTCTTCTGATGTGAACTCTCCACCATTGTCTGACCGAAAAGTCTTGATTTTCTTCTCTGTGTGGTTCTCGATCAAGGCTTTGAATTCCTTGAACTTGCTGAATACTTCATCTTTGTTCTTCAAGAAATATATCCATGTCTTCCTAGAAAAATCATCAATGAAAGAAACATAATATACATACCCACTCAATGAACTGGATGACATCGGACCGCATACATCGGAGTGGATGATTTCCAAGATTCCTTTTGCCTTGCTCTCGCTACTTCGAAATGTCTTCTTTGTGTTCTTTCCCTTTGCACAACTTTTGCAAACGCCTTCATGCTTTGCTTGGATTTCTGGAATACCTTCAACAGCTTTGCTTGCAAGAGGTAGTGCTCTACAGTGCACATGTGCAAGCCTTCTATGCCATAGTTCACTTGGCTCCATGGAGTCATGGACCAAGGCTTGTTCAAGTTGGCACTCCAGTTTGTATAAGCCTCCCTCTTGCTCTCCAATCACTACTACATCATCTATGGTCTTTCCCTTTGGCCACATAAGAACTTGGACATCTACAAATGCAACCCTCATACCTTTTGCATCTAATGTAGATATGGAGAAAAGGTTCTTCTTTAGTCCTGGTACATACAGGACATCTTTCATCTTCATAGACTTTCCAGAGTCTAGCTTATAAGAGGCTTCGCCACTTCCTTTTATAGGATATTGTTAGAGTCATCCCCAAGTTTCACTTTGTGGGGTGGCTCATGTTCAGATAGGTTCATAAAGGATTCCTTGAACCTTGTCATATGCTTGGAAGCCCCACTATCTATAAGCCAATCATTGCTTCCATGTGTAATAGTACCTGTGAGGGCGGAGATCAGAACATACTCTACCTCACTTGAAGAATCTTCACTTTCTTCTCTGGCTTTCTTCCTGGGAGGTTCATCATCCTCTGCAGTGTGAGCATGATGTCTTCTTTTCAGAGCCACTTTTATTTCAAGGACAATCCCTGGAGTAGTGTCCCTTCTCATCACATGTATAGCATCGAACGGTAGATACATCTCTTCAGGATATAAAGTTATCTCTCTGATTCTGGTGGTGGTGTTTTTCCTTCTTACTGTGGTGGTGCACACTCTTGTTATCATTCCTCCTGGAGTGTGTCGTGAGAGCTTGGTCTTCATTACCCATCTTCTCTTCTTGAGCTACGAGTCGAGCTTCTTCTTGTGAGCATTCCTCCCACGGCCTACTGAATGTGATGAGCTTCTTCCTAGCACAAATTCCTTGAATGAAGGAATCCCATGACCTAGGGAGACCATTCAAGGTGGTCATCACAATTTCTCCATTCTCTATATTTTCTTCCACGGCTTCAAATTGTTCCTTGATTTGGGAAACCCTTGTGAAGTAAGACTAGATTGTTTCTACATTTTGTAACTTCACATTCTTCAATTGGTTCCGCGATGTCATCTTCCGATTTATATTCTTTCCTTCAAATAGCTTGGTCAAGGAATCAAGCATCTCCTTGGGTGTCTTTAGAGATGACACATGTGGTATGAGATGGTCTTTGATAGAATCTGCAATAATCCTCTTGACCTTGACCAAGTTCTTCTTATGTAAGGCCTTAGCCTCATCTCCCTCTGGAACTGGAACCTCTTCACTTATGTAGGTGTCCAATTCATTCTCTTCTAGGATTAACCCAATCCTATACTTCCATGCTCGTAAGTTATCAGCCCCTTCAAGCTTATCCTAAAGCTTGGTGTGGTGAGACATCTTTAATGAGAAACTCAAATGGAAATAGAAAAGCTTTAGGTCTTACCACTTGTTTTGTTGAAACTGGATCTGGGGCTGGGTAGGGTTTTGACAGAGAAACCCTAAAAAATCAAACTTGGAATTTGAAACTTCTGTCCGGATAGAAAGATGTATTTGACTGAGGCGAGCAAGCTAGTATACTTGGATTTTGAAACTTCCAAAAATTGACCCCTCAAAAGTGACCTCCGAATTTCGAGTCTGCAGTTAATGTCAATTTCTGGTTTTCTGGTTTTTCTAGTCCAAAAGTCAAATTAGGGTTTGACTTTCCTGGAGATTCACCCAACCAAAAAATTTGATCTTGGTCTCTAAATTTCGATTTTGAGGAGAACAATCCTGTGCTGAGAGCACTCCAAAATTCCACTTCTGTCAAAAGCCCTAATTTCCCGTAGCAGTGACAGGCCAAAAAATGAAAATGCTCAGAATCCAATTCTGCTTCGACAGAAAGATGCGCCTTCCTTAGGCGAGTTAGCCTAGCCTCCCTTTGTTGATGATCTGTGGAGAGAAACCCAAAAATTAAGAAGCACTAGCTTCTGCAGCTGCATAGTGTCTTCTTCTCAGGTTAGCTCTGATACCATGTTAGATTTTCATCATTTAATTCAATAATGATCTAGGATCTTATCTGAGAGAATAACATGCACAGCAAATCAAACACAAGAGACAAGAGACACAAAGAGTTTCATCGGGGAAACCATAAAGGAGAAAACCCCGCAACTTCCTCAGAGATAAAATGAGCAACAATACAAAACCCCAAAAGATAGAAATGGTCTCCAACAGCTTCTCTCTTCTTCACTTGTTCGAACTCCTCCTCTCTCTCACTAATGCGCAAATGAGTGAGTGAGTGAATGTACAAATAGAGAGGAGCACCCTCTCTATTTATACTTTACCTCCACTTGACTTTTACCCTGACTGGGCCGACTTCTCCTAGGAGATTCTAATAACAATCGGAGGAATAAACCTCTTCGTCGGAAGCACAATATGAATAATATAAAATATACAAGTGAATACATTCTGAAGTTACAAATACATTAACACTAAAAAGTGGTTAGGGTTTTGGTCTCTCCCGATTCTATTTAAAGGGGAGAACCCCCTCATTGTAGAGGGACTTTTTGGCTCTAGATTATTGAGAATAAAGAAAATTTGTTGCATCAAATTCTTGTATCCATGATTGAATGTGAGATGTGGTGACCGAATGCTAGTCTTCTCTTGCATTGTTGGATGTTTGTTGTACCTTTCGTATTTTTCGTAGATCTATATTTGATTTGCAGCAAGGACGCCTATTTGGAGAGGGGTGCACTTGCAAAGGTAGCTCACCTTACTTCTCTCGGATCGGGGGTTTATACAGGGAGTGAATTTGTCTATGACCATTCATTCACTCATCATTTGATTTATCTCTCGTTGTTTTATCACCCATTTATTTGCATTACTGATTGATCTTTCCTCGGCTATGCAGGTTACGTGGGACGCACTTGGTTCTATGGATGTTTTGTGGACATGGGTACGCAAAATCTTCATTTGATCTTGTTGGGGCTAGTCTTCACCATACAGCATTCATCTGCGGGCATCAAGTAAGTGATTGCATTTGATTTTCTTTAGTTTTCTTAATTTATCCATTGGTCTAAAGTTAAATCTACATTTAAACCCTAACTGCAGAAATTTATAAAAATTCTCAGGGTCCAATAGCTTAGAATTTCGGCAAACCATTTCTGGGGTTTTACCCTTAGGCCTAGCCCTAGGTGGGTTCCCTAGGGCGTCACCCTCAGTGAACTCCATCTACCCATTCCCTAAGCACTGATCTCTCATGCCTTGCGCCCTCCTTGGTTTGTCTATCTTTTGGGTTGTTTTGGGATCTAGTTTTGGGCTTGTGTGTGATAATACTGTCAAATCTATCATCAAGTTGTGCTAGAAAGCCCTAATTCATCCAGATCTACCACCTTGGACCATTTTCTCAAGATGTAATTCATGTATCCCAAGGCGACCAAGATTTGATCATTTATCCTAGCACCTATATCCTAGATCCATTCTTAACTTGTGAAACATTGTACCTAAAGCATCTTGAGTTAATATCCCATCTCTCTTAGGTCTTTGTAGTGACTTTATTCCTTAGATCTAGGGTTTTCCATCTATCACCTTATGTATTCTATTGCTTATTCTGATCTGGTGACTGGGTTCGATCTCTCTTCTTGGGAGTAGATCAAGGTCTCCCCCTTTGATGCCTAGGGCTTTGGTAGCATAAAGTGAAGGGTGCCTTGGTTGGCGTGACAACTATTGATGTATATGTAACTTTGGAATGTATTTCATATATGTATATTGTACTCCTATAGAGATGGTATTATTCCTCTATACGGAAGTGTTTGTATTCCTATAGAGATGTTATTATTCCTCTATACGGAAGTGTCGTCATTTATATCGTAAGTGTCGTAACTTATACTTGATGGGTTATTAGACCACCTTGTTGGGGTCGGCCCTATATAAGTCATGTGGGTCGAAGGGTTATTAGACCACCCTATTGGGGGTCAGCCATGTGGGTCAAAGGGTTATTAGACCACCCTATTGGGTGTCTGCCCAGTCAGCATTATGTTATGTGGTTAAGTTAAGGCCGACCTAGTAAAGGTTATTAGGCAAGTCAAGTCAAGTATAAATAGAGTGCGGGAGGCACTCTATTTGATCATTCTATTCTCACACACACTCTTTGGAGAGTGGCGCACTTGTGGAGGAGGAGAAGCTGCTGCTAGGAGATGTCTATCTCTTATGCCTGGGTTGTATCATTGCTCTACCTATCTCTGAGGAAGTTATTGGGGTTTTTCACCTTTATGGTTTTCCCCTAGTAAACTCTGTGTCTCTTGTGTGCTTGCATTATTGTGTTCATGATTGATATGTTGTAGATATGCTATACATGTTGTTCTCTCAGTTAAGATCCTAGATCATATTGAAGTAAATTCTAAAAAACTAACATGGTATCAGAGCTAGCCTGAAAGCAGGCATGGTATGGCATGTATGACACTTGTTGCACTTCCGATGCTAGGGCTTGATATAGCAAAAACCAGTCATCGCAGCACTTTCGCTATAAATCCATTTTGGCGAAGTTTTCGGATCTGAAACTTTTACAGGTCGAATATAAGATCCCCACGTACCTTGTGTCCAAAGGAAAACTTCTAATTCGTTGTACTTTGTGTTTTATGATCTGTACAATCTAGGGTTTCTGCCTCTTCCATATCTGAGTCATAAACAGGTGACCTAGGAAAAAAGGTCATAACTTGGGCTAGGAAGCTCCAAATGAAATTTCGTAAAAAGTTACAAGTAGTGCATGGATTGTACTTTCTCAGGTAACTTTTTCAGAGGCTGAAACTGAACCAGTGACACGTGGCACGCCGTACAAGTTCGCTCTCATGTTTTATCCCATAAACAGGTCATGTTGCGACACTTGGCATAACTCTATCTCAGAGAATCCAATTGAGGTCAGACCTGTGGGGTTAGAAAGAAGACAGGTCGGGATACCACAGGTAGAAGTTTCAGACCATGTTGATCCGAAAGTGAGTTACACTAGAAATAATCAGGTACATATTTCTGTTAAAACATAATTATTTTTTAGCACCTTCATTCATGGCTTCGGGAATTTAGGGTTTCGGAGAAAGTTGGAATTTTTGTAATCAGGGACCACGGCTAAATGCTACTCATCAAAATCGAAATTTAGATACCAAGATTAGAATTTTTGGTTCGGCAGAAGGCCGGGCTTGATCAGACCCTAGTTTGGGACTTTGATCGGAAAAGTGGAAAATTAGGGCTTCTGCAAAAATGGGAATTTTTGAAATCTGTGACCACGGCTGGCAGCTCCTCAGAAAAATAGAAGCTTAGAGCTTTGGATCGAACCTTTTTGATTGGGCAGAAGGGTGGGATTTATCAAACCCTAGTTCGGGGTCATGTCTAGTGAATCCGGAAGTTTCAAAGGCAAATTTGAGGGGTGAAACTTTGCAGTTTTCAAATTCTAAATATACCGGCTTGATCAGCTCATCAAGGCGCATCTTTCTATCCTTTCAGAAGTTTGAAATTCAAAGTTTGAATTTTTAGGGTTTCTCTGACAAACCCTAATCCAGCTCCAGATCCAGTTCCTGCAAATCAAATGGATTGGATTAATCCTAGAAGAGAATGGATTGGTCACCTGCATAAGTGAAGAAGTTCCTGTTTCAGAGGGAGATGAAGCTAAGGCCTTACATAAGAAGATTACAAGCAATCTCAACAGGTTACTAGCACAAGTCATTGAAGAGAACAAGAAGACATCATGTGGGTATGTTAGACATAACTAGCCAACCTACTAATTCAAATCTCGAGGGTATCACAATAATGATACTTGTAAGCATGCACAGTGATCAAAGTTGGATATAAGTTCAAGGACAGGTAGTCCAGGAAGCAAGGATCAAGAGGGAGCACACTCCAATAGTTTCTGCAAGGATGCAGATATTCAGAGGGAGTCGACCACTTCTCACAATCCACATCAGAATGGAGTTGCAAAGATTCAGAGGGAGTCCACCCAACAACCAAACAAAGATAAGTATTTGAAATTGTCATTTCTTGGATATTTGTTTGTTTAAATAATGTTGTTCAATGATGTGTATCCTTATGTTCCTAGACTTAGGGTGTGTATTATGCATATTAGAATAATTGCATTAATAAACAGTATACTACTAATATGCATCTAATGGGTAAGTGGCCTATGGCACTGTACAACATTCCATTGCTACTTATCTAGAATGAAACCTCTTTGCTGACATGTTGGGAGTTGTGCACACTCCTAACAATGTTCTGGTAGAGATTGGAAGGCATCTAGAAAGTCACGGGATATGGATAAATGTTGTATTGAAGCATTGGCTAAATTAATTGCATGACTGTATGACATATATTCTTATGTGTAAGATTTTGTTATGAAACTATGAGATGTTTCTAATCATGCATTTTAACTTGTCTTGTAGAAAAGATCGTATACCATCAACTACAAAAGAAGGACTACAACATTTGTTCCAGCAACAAAGTTATCTATTGAATATATTGAAGTTCCCAGGATTCAGGAAGAATGCCATGATCGAGGAGTACCAATCGATCATGAAGAATGATTTTTGGGATGTAGTCCCAAGACCTGAAGGGAAATCTGTTGTGACTTCCAAATGGATCTATAAGATCAAGCATGCTGCAGGTGGGAGCATAGAGACTTTTGCTCCTGTAGCCAGATCCACTTCCATCAGATCAGTACTTGCTCTGGCTGCAGTGATGAAATGGAAGATACACCAGAGGATGTCAAGACAGCTTTCTTGAATGCTGTAGTCGAAGAGTAAGTGTATGTGGAGCAGCCACTCGGGTTTGAGACACATGACTGAGAGTCACATGTGTGCAAACTGAAGAAAGCCCTGTATGGTTTGAAACAAAGCAACCAAGACCTGGTATGGCAGGATAGATGGCTTTCTATCCAGTTTGGGCTTTACCAAGAGTAAAGTGGATTCCAACCTTTACTACAAGGTCGAGGAAGGCAATCCAGTGATACTACTTTTGTATGTGGATGACTTGTTTGTTACAGGTGAGGATAGATTGATTGCCGACACACAGCGGAAGCTTGCTGCCGAGTTCGAGATGAAGAACTTGGGGATGATGCACTACTTTCTAGGTATGGAGGTGTGCCAGAGTGCAGATGGAATCTTCCTTGGACAAGGAAAGTATGCAGTAGAGATCCTGAATAGGTTCGGGATGATGGAATGCAAGGCCATGGCCACATCTATGGCATCAAACCTGAAGCTTCTGTGTGATGCTTCATCTGATCTGGTTGATGTCACTGTGTATCGTCAGATGATTGGGTCCTTGATGTACCTGACGAACACGAGACCAGATATTTGCTTTGTGGTGAACACATTGAGCCAGTTCCTGACGGATCCCAGAGGTGTTCACCTGGTTGCTGTAAAGCATATTCTGAGGTACCTGAAGGGTACGGTTGACTATGGGCTCAATTATGATGCGAATCAAAAGTTTAACCTGCAGGGTTATGTTGATTCAGATTGGGCAGGCAGTGTTGCAGATAGGAAGAGCACTTCTGGGTGCTGCTTCAGTATGGGATCAGGTGTGATCTCTTGGTTTAGCAGGAAGCAGTCCTGCGTAGCACTGAGTACAGCCGAAGCAGAGTATGTTGCAGCTTGTTCGGCTAGTTGTGAGGCAGTATGGCTTAGGAAGCTACTGTCTGATTTATTTGATCTCCTGCTGGAGGCTACTGGTATCTTTTGTGACAACCAGAGTTGTGTGAAGCTGTCTACGATAGGTCGAAACACATAGACATCAAATATCAGTATATCAGGGATATGGTGCAGAGGAGCAGTGAAGCTCCTGTATGTTGCGACGGATGAGTAGATTGCAGATGTGCTGACGAAGCCACTAGCCAGAGTGAAGTTCGAGTACTTCAGAGAGAGGCTTGGTGTTCTTCAGATCGACGACACTTCGAGGAAGAAGTGATGGAGACATTTTGCTGAAGCCATTCCAAGCATGGTGGAAGGAGGATCCTTCACATGGCTATGTATGCATCATGTTGGATGCTGGATATGATCAGTTGGATCATTGATATGCATCATGTTGGATGTTGGATATGATCAGTTGGATCATTTATGTATGTATGCATCATGTTGGATGTTGGATATGATCAGTTGGATCATTTGTATGTATTTGTATATGCATCATCTTGGATGCTTGGACCATGTATATGTATATGTATCAGGTGAATGTATATGTATGATTAGGTAGATCATGTATGTCCTCAAACTAATCCTTGTGCAAACCGAGGGGTGTCACAAGGGACTGTTGTCTCAATTGAGTACATTGCTTAAGAGGATCAATGGGGTCCATGGAGGCTTGTTACAGAGGCATGTAGACTTAGTTTATGTAGCCACGTCATCTTGGAGCCCTTATTGTGTACGACATCAACTTGGAGCATGACACATTTACTTTGGAGTGTAGCATCTCATTTTTGTTGACCTACATGAGCTTATTGTAAGTTGCTTATAAGGGCTTGGGCCCACATAATATGGTTGGCCTATGTTACCTCTCATATAAATAGAGGAAGGAGAGGGTCCTGTTATCACATATATAGTAGCCGAGCTACCATACATTATTTTTCTCATTCCAGTACACTATTCAGCCAGTTCCCTTGCATTTTGAGAGGCCGAGATGAGCATCTTTATTGGATTACTATCAGATTGTGGACAGCAGTTGTATTCCCCATGCCATGACTGAGTTTCAGGACACTCAGAGAGATGACCGATGTAGCCATTATATCATTGGTACAGAGCAGACAGTAGTGCCCAGAGTTACAGCAGCAGTCTCAGAGGACAGATGATGGTACAGGTTGATGAGCTTTCAGGTATATGACTCAGCAGGTATATCATGGTATTATGGTTAGATTGCTTTTATACTTATTCTTATAGTATGTCTTAGCACTTAGTGTCATGATCTGGCGATCATATAGATATTTGGACCTGGTTGACCTATTATATATATATTACTGTCCCTACTCAGACTTAGAAGTTCACTATTCATACTCATTGGTACATACCCTCCTTAGGGAGAATAGAGGTGATCATTCAACCATACCTTGGCTTGCTAGTGTTGGCTTCATCTTTTCATTGTCTTCATCCATCCATGGCCTACCTTTTAGATTATCACCCTGACTTACTACTTGACTAGTGGCATGGAGGACCTTTCCCCACTGTAGCCTCTGTATTGGATGAGCTTCCCTGTTTATTGTGTCTCGGCTCTGAGTTGGTGACAAAACTTACCTATGGTGAGTTGGAGTTCCTTGTGAATTCCCCCTAGTCATTAAAGTTGTGTTGGCTAAACCTGAAACTTTTAGTGCTGCCATGAATACAAAATCTGGAAAAATGAAATGCTATATCTTGTATGTGAAAGAAATGCCAATTGAAAATGGCCATGAAAAATAAAATGTTATATCTTTTGGAAAAATAAATACCTAGGTAAACAAGTTGTCCATGACACACCTAGAAGTGCTCAGGTAAACAAGTGCCTTAAAAACACACCTGCAGCAGAAAGCCTAAAAATAAATGTAAATCTATGCAATGTGTTTGTAAACACACATAGATCAAGGCTATGGAAACTTCAGGCCCAAAAAGCAATGGAACTTAAATGTTATATCTAAATAATTGCTGGCCTTGTTTGTATTATGGATTGTGCGCATCTGTGAAGGTGAATAAACCCTCTTTAAACAACTCATCCATTTGTGAGACACCGCCATTCCCTGTGTTATTGCTCATTCAGTATATACTATGGTGTGTATTCCCTTTCCCTTGCCAAAGTGTCACAAAGTCAAGTCAGTCAAGTCATCCCTTGGCCTAGCCAGTTAATTTAAGCCTTCACCCTTCACTAGCAAATTGATCACAACTATGAAGTGAGTATGGTCCTGAAAGTCTAGTCTGAGTAATAATCATAATTAACGACACTATATATGTGGATTTAGATCGCCAGTCATGATTACTCTGTGTTATAATTGTTATTCGAATAAGTTGTAGAGCATGTATTAACCTTGACACCTTGCAGCAGCTATGGATGATGGTCTGAGTTGTATTTGGTCTTGGTTAGACCTAGTTTGACCATGGAGGACCATGG
The DNA here is from genome assembly GCA_027924585.1 of Larix kaempferi. Taxonomy (NCBI): domain Eukaryota; kingdom Viridiplantae; phylum Streptophyta; class Pinopsida; order Pinales; family Pinaceae; genus Larix; species Larix kaempferi. The sequence continues at coordinate 7,958,408 of BSBM01000015.1, forward strand.
GACATGAGATGTTAGACCTTATGATGATATGGATAGATGATATATGGTCTATGTACACATACAGGATGATTCTATGCAGCAGCTACAGGGTTATGATGATGATTCTTGGGATACAGCAGTGTTTGGTCATTTACAAATCATTATTATTGGCCTTGTTCCGGTACATTGGATATTTATTTTGATCATGCAGAGATTCATATGGTGTATGAGTACACATCTTGGATGGATTTGGACCTTCTGAGTCCAATGGGATAGTTTGTTTTCAGTTCCGGGCACTTACAGTGATGATTTAGCCTCAGTAGGCTGTCCTAGTGCAGTTTTGGTCTGTTGGAGGCCCTGTCGGAGCAGAGATGACTTTTATCCGGTTGACCTAGGGCGCTGATGATGGAGGGGGTGGTTCCAGCCACTTGTTTTTACCATATTACCCCCCTCCCGGACACATTGGTGCCCTCACCTTGACAGCGCCATCACTCCAGGAGGCTGTTTGGGCAGTTTCACGCTTCCCGAGGCATTTCAGGATTGGTAGAAATGGCTATTGAGGAAATCGATTTGGGCTACTGAGGCAAAGTTATGGCATGGGATGATCAGTGATGATAGATCGGGGTCTTCCACACCTTCTCCAGCAGTTTCAGCTTCATCGGGGCCCGCATCCATCACTTATGGCACTTTCTGTGGATTTTTGAGGTCTTTTGAGGACCACGACTTCACTAGGGAGGCACGATTTGGTACTTTCATGATTATTTATTGGTTATTGTGCCATGGGGATTGACCAAGGAGGGATAAAATTACCCCTTGGACCCACCATGAGCCTCTTATGATATTTTGTCATCATGATTTGGTGGGATTCCCCTCTCCTAGGGCGACTTTGTCCACTTATGTTATATTTTATGTGTGATCCATGTATTATGTTGTTGAGCTCATCTCAACCATTGATTAGACATTTGTATCTTTTAATCTTAGCCACTCATTCAAAAAGTGGTTAGGGTTTTGGTGCCTCTCCTTCCTATTTAAAGGAGAGAGCCTCTCATTGTAAAGGGTCTTTGGCTCTTGGATTATTGGTATAGAAAAATATTCTTGTGGAAATTCTTGTGGTCTCCTTTGCATCTGGTGTTCTTAGATGGTGATTGGAAAGTCTATTGCAACCTAGCATTTGGAAATTGTGGTAAGATCTATTTTTTTTTGGAAATCATTGTTTGTCTACAGGAGGGCGACTTCAACAAGGGCGATTTTGCAAGGCTTCTTCAAATCGACTTTCTTGGCATTCGCTTGTATCAGGGGGTTATCATTAGTATCATTGTGATCTATGCTATCTTTCTGTTACTTCTTTTGTGGCATTAGTCTTATCTCTTGATGCATCAAATCTGATATTGTTGACGTTTGTTGTGCAGGAGAGAGGGCGCATTGGCTTCTTGGACAAAATCGATTTGCATAGAAACTGCCTCAAAGCTTCCAAATTGATCGGGATTGCATAGATCATCATCATCAAGGCATCTACAAGGTTACCCAGGTAAGATCCACAGGTTTGTTTCTCTTTCCTCTATCCAATCCATTGACATAACTCATAAATTGTTAAAACCCTAAATATTTCAAAACCCCCATTTTACATTTTCTCAGATCTACTTAGATCTAGTGGGTTGTTGGGCATGATATTGAAAACCCACCTCTATAGCATCCACGGCATCCCGGATCTATAGTTTGGTGAGGATTGGCTTCCGTTTGACCCCTCTCCCAAGCCAACTTAGCTTCTCCCAAGGAAGGCGCACTTCACCATTTGAGCAAGTTGACCTAGATCTAGTTGATGGGTGTTTGAGATTCCACTTGATTTGACATCTACACATCAAATAACATACACCCAGGTTGTCCCTTTCTTGAAATTTACCTTGTGGGCCCCATTCCACATTTTAAGGGATTTAATCCCCATTTTGGACCACTTGGAACACTTAAACTCAGATCTACTAAGATCTAACCGGTGGATTGCCACGAAATTATAGATCCATACTCCTACCTGACCGATCTACTAGGATCTAAAGTTTGGATGCCATCCGACATGATTTGACCCACCTAAACCCCAATTGAAGCCTCCTTGGGTAAAGTCGCACCACCTTGGAGAAGTGAGTTCACTCACTTCTAGGAACTGGGTACTTGAGATTATTGCAGATCTGAAACCGGAATAATTCAAAACCTAGGTCTAGACTGTCACTTTGTCAAATCTTGCCTTGGGGACTGCATTCCTTGTTTTTAGGGATTGTGGTCCACTTGGGTTAAACCTAGATCTGGGCACATTTAACCATCAAGACCTATACTGTCCACTTATCTCATGTTGTAGGAGTCCTAACCATAAGTCAACCCCACTTTGACTCCACTTCCCAATTCCCAAGGCACTGGTTTCTCTACAAGGTAATTCAACTTTCCTAGATTGTTGGATTGACTTGTGGTTTGACTTAGGCATGGTAAACTATACCTTTGAAGACATCATGAACCATGGTCAAGCTTGTCTCATGTACTAGTTAGCCCCAATATAACCCTTTAACTATTCTGCATTGGACACGGTTCCCAAGGCAGTGGATCTTTTGACATTGAACTAGTACACTAGCCCTAGATCTCACTACAAACATTATAAGTCACTCTTACATTCAACTATGAACCAAAGCTATATCTGTTGAACCCTCACTTGGCTTGTGACTTCATCCTTAGGTCTAGGATAAACCATACACCTAACTTCACTTGGAAATACCCTGATTTGGTGTCTTGGTTTTGATCTCTCCTATCGGGAGTAGATCGGGTCTCCCCCTTTGTTGTCTGGGCTAGATAACATAAAGCGAAGGTTGCCTCGACTGGCGTGACAACCATACATATTGGAGGTCGAGGTGATCGTGGTTGCACCTTTCAAGTTGCCCTTCCCTATTGCCATCCATGACTGGATCCATCCATAGGGGTAACTACAGTTTAGGTGATAACAGGTCCTTCTCATTCATTATTCATTCACTCACTTGTATTCACTCTTGTGCTAAGATGTGACCTTGGCAAGGAATGCGCACTAGTCCTCTCTCTCTCTCTCTCTCTCTCTCTCTTGTCATTGAGGTTTCTTGGTTTTCCTGATCTTCTTGGAGCATCTTGGAGGTCTAGGGTTACGGTTTATCCCTTGGAGATTTAGATTAGAGTTTCGTGATAAACCCCTACACTATTTTTGTTGGAGAAGAAAAGAAGACATCTTGCCTTGGAGAATGTGTTGGAGTGATTCTTGCATATTTGAGCTCTTTGGCTGAGCTAGGGTTTTGTTGACTTGCCCTAGCTAGGGTTTTGAAGAGGTAGTGGATTTCTACTAGCCTTGAGAGAAGGCTATGCTATGTACATGTACTTTGTATTGAGTATATAAATGAAGTTTTTAGCTGTCCAAAACTACTGTATTTTCCAAATTTGATTTTCAGCCATATATGTTCTTCATGTATTGTTATTTACAGTTATATATGTCTTGATGATTGGGCATAAGTAAAAGGGAAATTGTTAAGTGATTTAGCATCTTCATTGAGGAATCTAAAGGGGCTGTCATGTTGCTGCTATACCTGTCACTGTACTGTTGCTATAACTGTTGTACAATATAAATTTTAGAGAGCTAAAACTTATCCAAGTTGTTTGGTATCTTTTCTCCTTGGATTGCCTAGAAAATTGGACTGTTTGGAAGTGAAATAGTGTACTCTCTCCACTGCTGTTTTATACACTATTTCACAACAACCCTAAGGCTGAAAATTCACATGGTTAAGATCCAGAAAACCTCTAAGGTTAGAAGTGAAATTTATATTTTGCATTAAAAGTCAAAGTCCTTGACTAGCACAGAATTTTTTTACATATTAATCAAGTTTTCAGCTGTCCACAACTTGTGGAAATTGTAGATTTGATTTTCAGCCTTGTATGTTCATCATGAATTGTAATTTACAGCTATATATGTTTTACTGATTTGACATAAGTAAAGGACAATTTGTTTAGTGATTTGACATCATAATTGAAGAAGTTAAGGATCATTTTCCTGCTGTTATAAGTGATGTAAAAGTGGGTTTTCAGATTTGGTTTATGCATGATAAGATTGCCCTAGAGGGATGAAACTTATCAAGACACTTTGGTAACTTTTCTTCTTGGATTTCCTTGAAGATTGAGTTGTTAAGGATTGAAATATTGTTATATTTCCACTGTTGTTTAGTTCTATAATTCATAACTGCCCTAAGGCGGAAAATTCACAAGGTAATGATCCAGGAAAACTCTATTCAAAGAGGTGGAAAAAAATTGCATTAAATTCTAAGATAGCAGGAATTTCTACATAGACTACCTAGCACGCTAATGCAAGCTTGGCAAGAGATACAACCAAATACATGCATGAGATCATTGGAATGGGAGGAGTCTCTCCAATGTATTAGATTAGGTGCAATCAATGGACCACGATTGCATGTCCTATTGTCAATCGCATACATAAGTCCACTTTTTAGAGAGCAAGAATTTGCATCATTTGCCTTTTCATCACATGTAATTCACAGCTACATGTGTAAGTAATTGGCCATAGTTGAAGATGTTGATCCACAAGCAAGCATCATCTCACAGTTGTATGCAGGTATTAGTTCAGCATGAGGTTGACTTCCTATGTTAGATTCAAATTATGATGTATAATTATTGGGTAAAAGACGTAGTAAATGTATACGAGGATGAGGCAATGGCAGGCTAAGAAGGCATCCCTCTATGAACACCTCTACCAGTACCCATTACAAGCATTTGTTAAAATGGCTCCACGTCAATAGAGCCCCATAGGGGACCATATTATGTAGTGTTGCATGTCAATCAGGGACTCAGGAGGGTGTCCAGCAGAGGGAAGTAGACCATATACTTCGTTATTTCTTCATTTCATCAGTCATTATTTCGTTTTTATCACTAATCATGAGGAAATCCTCTTGCATCATTAAGTTACACTTATAGTGCACATTTGGGCAGTGCATATGTATTTCTAAGGCATTATGTCACCATTTTTACTATGGCCCACATTTATAAGAATATATCTGAGCATTGACCTGTGTCATGCAATTATGAAACAACAGGCCTGCATTTATGACTGCAGCATATATTTAGTTGCCTGCAGCCCCTGATTTATTCATGTACAAATTGTATGGACTCCATATGTATGACAGCAGATTGAAAATTTATTGATAACGGCCTTTATTTATGACATGTATGGAGACACAACCCTCTTTTAATGTGCGAAATAGACAGTTTTGTAATCTGACCATCATTTAATGCTTGTATGGAATCTGCAGTCCTCATCTACTTACTGTGTTACCACTCAAATTGTATCTGCAAGTTGAGACATTCTGTCCAGCAGAACAGTGACAGTATTGGCACATTGACGGAATTCCAAATTTGCACTTAAAAGCCAGATTGGAAGCCCTCCCACATGACCATCTTAGGCACTACTATGGGAGGAAAACATGGCACTACTATGAGAGGAAAACATGCCAATGGTGACATAGATCATGAGCTATTGATGGAAGGTGTAAGCCTAGCATGGGCCAGCATTTTTACACATCAAAAAGCAGCACATTAGCATCTGAACAGACTGATTGGGGAGTGTTCTTGTTATTCTGCCTTGTCTCCTTAAGATACAATTCAAGTTGTTCCTGTAGCAGATGAAAGAGGTCAGATCAATGCCCATGTCCGGATACACCTGCAATGGAACCAACCAGATGAAATTTCGTTGGATCTTAACCCTCCAGTAATGCAAGCACAAATGGGCATTAATGATATGTCTACACAGAACAAGTGTTAATGATCACCAATGTACAAATTAGATTTGTCAATTTTATCATTTCTAATGATTTAGAATGAATGTGGACACAGATGATACTTTGGTTGTTGAAGTATTCTTAGAATTATATACATGTTCTACCAAGTGTTGTGGATGCAAGGATTATATGCATTGTTCCACCTACTGTTGTGGATGCAAGGACTTGTGGACATGGGTATGCATCCCAGGAAACTAGAGATACCCCAAATTTGAGGAAACGTCAAGTTCCACCAGGTGTTGTGGATGCATGAATGTGTGTACGTAGGTACACATATTAGGGAAGTACAGACCCCCCAAATTTTCGGGGACGTTGCAGTCACCAACATAGTCAAACCTACCCCAAATATAAAATATAAAAAGTTTAAACATAAAATTTAAAAGGCATTTTCTATGCATAATTAATCACAAGTTTATGAAATTAAAGCAACAACATCCATGATCCAATTACTAATTATACAATTTATTATAAGCAATACTCCACCAAATTTCAGGGTGTAATGTTCCCTTTTTGACAAACGAAGGAACTAACTAATGACTGATGCCACAGAGGATAAAAGCAAATCTTGAGCAGGATGTAAGTCATTAGGGGATAAAAGGGACTGCCGAAACAGGAATCCAGTGACATGCATGACATGCAAGCCATAAATCAAGTTCCATGTGATGTGCGCCATTTAAATTGCAAGCATGCAAAAAGTGAGTTGCATACACCTCAACTTAATAAAAGAAAGAAAAGCAAGTCAAGGCATGCAATCTCAACATGATAAGAGAAGGAAAAAGCGAGTTGCTCGGTGTTACATGGTACCAGTACCAGCGCACCTGCAGATGTGCCCCAGGGAGAGAGGGTCATTTGTTTCCTGGCCAAGAGGGGTGTTATCCAGCTTTTTCTGAGTGGGGGTTATCGCCAGACCCTTTGGTTTCTACCCTAGGAGTACTATGGCTAGTGGCATAGCTGACTGCCTCATGAAAGGGCTTGAAGCCCTAAGGTTGATATCTGGGGCTTCAAGGGGTGGGTATATTATTTTTGTTTTAATTTTAAGTTGACATTTTAAAGGCATGTCAGCATGGATATTTTTTTTTTTTTAATAAAGTGAATGTGAGAAAGTATAAATAGACTTCTCCTCACTTCATTTTAACAACAACAACTTATGGGATAAAACACTATGCTACATTTTTACCCTTCTTAGGGCTCTTTGAATGATGCCCACCTCTTGAGGATGGATGTACTTTCTGGTTTGGAGGCAATCTTTTGAAGTATCTTTTGTTCTTGCTCTTTGCTAAGGTGATGCTAGAATTGTTTGCTTAACACATGCACAAGGAGGTATCTAAGTTCTTCTCTTGATTTATCTTTGTTAAATGTTGAATGACGATATTTGTTCTTCGTTGAATGGTAGCCATTAATGCTGCATTTTGTCCTAGCTAGGTCATTTTCAGCTTTTAGTCACCATAGCATTGTGAGGCTTGAGCTTTAGGTCTCCAAGGTTTGCCCTAAGTTCTAACTAGGGCTCCTTTAACCAACTTTAGTGGTTGTTGAAGAACGCCCTAGTTTGCCAAACTTGGCAAGTACCATCTCAATAGGAAAGCCATCTTCCTTGATGCCATAGGGTTAGGGTAAAACCTTTAAAACCCTAGGTTGGCATTTTCTACTTCTCTTAAAACCCTAGATTTGTAAATTTTGTAATTATTAGACTAGCTAATTTGTTTTTTGGTTAATTAGGTTTGATTGTTTTCATATTTTTGTACATTATTATCGTAAAAGTAAATTTTAAACCTTAAATTCACTGCTGAAACCCTCGCTGCAGTCCATCAAGCCCTAGCGGCCTCCTCCTTTTCTCCTCTCCTACCCTCGCTCTCCCTCTTTTCCAACTCGCCCCTTTCTTCTTCTCCCTTTCCTACCCTCGCACCCTCTTCTTTTCACCTCGCTGCCCATCCTTGCTTCCCTACCTTCCCTTCGCTGCCCTCTCTCTCCACCTCCTCTTCTCCTTTCCCTTCGCAGACCTCCTTCTCCATCTTTCCATGCCATCTCCTCCTTTCTCTCCTTCGCTACCCTTTTCCTCTCCTCCTCGCTCCCCTTTCTTGGCTCTTTCTATTCCTCCAAAACTTCGCTGCCACTACAAGACAGCCCATCTCACAGCCCTAATACCTGTACACACATATAGTATAAAAGGTTTAAACGTTAGTTCTAAATTGGTGATGTTACAAGGTTAAGTGCTGGTGCAATTTATGTGCTAATGGTGGTCTTATACGGTGAGAATGAAAGTCTGAATTCTACTCTAAAGGAGTCTGAAATTTACATATACAGAGGTCTGAAAACTGTGTAACATACAGCATAACCTTTTTACAAGTGAAAGTGGGACAAATCGAGAGTGAAGTAGCTTTAGAAGATTGTTGATATCGTTTATGCTTCTCTCCTTATTATTTTATATATAGTGATAACATTACCACTGCCATTTGTCTTCTAACATACTGCTATATTGATGTATACATTTTAGTTTGGTGAACAGGTGAAGTAAAGGATTTTCCTACTTATTTAATGATCAAGTGGTTAATGTTCATATTATAAAACATTGATTCTCCTAACCTGCCTTAAGCTTTTCTAATAGCCTCCTACTATGGATGTTCAATACTGTATGCAAAAGACTAATGCTTAGATGTGAAGAAGTGATTCTGAAACTTACTGTTGACTTACCTAATTATTGGTCCTTGAAGATTGCCACAAGATTAATGGTACGTTGGAGGCTATTATATTTCTGATTTCGCTGATATAAAGTGAGGATTAGAGGTCGTTTGATTATTAATGATAGCTTCATTATTTCATACAAGTTGACGGTAATGCATTGTAAACAAAATCTGATATAAGGTGTCATTTCACAGTCCTAAAAGTGCTCAGATATTGAAAGTGATTAGGTTATTGATGATCACACTTGTTTGCATGATAAATGCCTCTAAATGACTCTTGTATGTGGCGTTAGTGGATTGATCTTGATACTTGTGTGGATGTTTGTTAGAACATTTTTCCACCTATGTACATTAATCATTTATTAATGATGATTAATTAGCCCAAGTGATTAATGATTACATCCCTAAGTTGATTAGTTGGTAAATGGTCAAATTATCATGAACTGGTTAGCAATGTGAACAAGTGCTGAGTCAAACCAGCTTTGTGGAGCGCTCCCCAGGACAATTAATGCACTCAGCATGCCTAGAGCGCCCTCCTCAGGTCATTTAATGCACTCAGCATGCTTCTCTTCTACCTAGGGCGCATTTGCTCACTTTGTGGACAATCTTGCCTTGTTTTGTCATATTTTTGACCATTTTTAGACTCCAAACCTCTAACCAACCAGTTTCTTCACATGTGTGAGGTCACATGGGCCTGTCCAGTCATTCCCAGCATTCACACTGCAGATTCGAACCAGTTTGGGATGGTTTGGGATATTTTGGTCAACCTAGGGGGGTTTGAGCTTTTTCTAAGCTAGATCAGTGTGAACACTCCAGATGGATTCGAATTCTTCCAGATTTGTATATATGGGTGTTCTTAACCTTTGTTAAGGTTGGACAGTTAATAATATTGACATTATTCACCAATTCATGAGTATTGTTCTTCATTCATTTAAATTTTTTATGCTAATTCTTGCAAATGTTGTGCAATCTTTCACTAGTGAGGAATCCACAGTAGCTAGATTCAACTGTGCTTGAGATTTTACAATGTTCCTACACTTCATTGGGTGATTCGTGGTTATGTTATTAATGAATGATCTCTTCCATATGTTAAAACACAATTGATTGCTTCTATCGATAATCATATACGTCAGCAAGTTAAATACTTGATACACCTTATCTCAGCATCTACAAACGCTAAACTTTAAGTAGTATGTCTTCTTCATTCGCTTAAATTCATTGTCTAAGGCACTGGTCACTAATACTTTTGTCAAAGAAGACATAGTTTTTCTTGTGCTATGGTGTACTACAGATCACACAAGGGCTCTTCCCCTAGGAGGTCCTGTTATCACACCATAGTAGCAGGGCTACTATTCTTGTACAGCAGATATCTGCACATTCCAGAGCTTCATTTATTCCAGAGCATGGCTACATATATTGGATCACTCATGATCAGAGCAGTACATTATTCAGATTGTATGACCTTGTGTCAAGGCTGAGCCTTGAGAGTTCAGATTTGATGACTGATGTGACCACTTTTCCCATTACAGTTTCAGTTCAGTGCCTAGAGATTTACTTCAGCAGTGTTTCAGATGATGCATGATGATTGCTATTATGATGATGTTGTATGATCTATGGATATTGTTCTCACTGACTGTGGATTATTAGCTTGTTGATTTAATCATGATTATAGCATGTGCTTGGTATATTATTCCTGATGTGGCAAAATATTTAAAATGAACTGTAAACCTTAAAATGGACAATTGCTTGCACTCTTAGGTCATCTAACAAAACTTACTGGTATTTCACCTTACATAGACATGGTCTTTCCCGACACCTTTTGTCTGCTAGTGTAGGCTCCATATCCACTTGTCTCCATCCATACATGACCTTCCTGTTTGACTTTAAACCCTGACTTGTCTTATTTGACTTTCTGATGCTGAGGACTTCCCCATTTTTCTACCTCTGTGTTTGGACCGCATCCCTGTTTATTCAGTGTCTCGGCTCTGAGTTGGTGACAGAACTTGCCTTTGGTGAGTTGGATTGTAGGCCTTGGCTCGAACTCCCCCTAGTCACTTGAGATGTTGTTGGCTAAAACTGAAAGCTCATGTTCTACCTGTGGAAATTAAATAAATTCGCCCATGGAAACAAAAAGAGGGCAAGAGCAATGAAAAGCTAAAAAAATACTCCTCGAAGAGTATAAAGAAAGGTCCAAAAAGCAATAGTTCTTAAAAGCTATATCTAAACAATTGCTGACCTTGTGAAAATATGAAAAACATGCCCTGGATGCAAGCTGCAACTAGTTGTGCTTCTCAGCACATCTGAAATCCGAAGGGTTATGTAGGCCAAAAAGGCCATGGAAATAAATTGAATGATCCTAATGAACTTGGATCAACTTGATGTAGACATGATGCCTAAGTTGAATAAGCACTCTCTAAACAACTTATCCATCTGTGAGGCACAGCCATTCCCCGTGTTCTTTTGTCCAACACAGAGTTTGTAGCTTCCCCCTCTCCCAGTCCAAAGTATTTTTGAGTTGAGTTAGACAAGTCACACCCTTGGCCCAACCTTGCTGCCTAGCCTTCATCCTTCACTAGCAGTTTGACCATGTCCAATGGGTGAGTTTGTCATTTGAACTATGGTGCAAGTGATTTATTATAACCACGGAATATGTTAATATAATTAATGCCACTGAATGGAATTTGTACTTTGAGCTTAGCTATGAAATGATTAAAAAAAAAAAGCATTGTCTTAGTCTACTGATGTGATTTATCCTTGATTATATATATTCTTGGGATCCGTGATGATGTGGACCATGTATGGATGATTATTGATGATGATTTATGGTCCCACATGTTTGATGATGATATTATATGATGGACATATGATACAGATGATGTTTGATCCAGTTCAGCAGGTTATTATCATTACAGATCAGCAGATTATACATTGTCCATATATGGTGGACCCTACAGCTGGCCCATTAGGGCAACCCAGGGTGTATGAGTACTCATTCCTAGTGGATTTGGGTCTTCTGGATCCATTGAGACACTTATCTTTCAGATCCGGGCACTTCTGACAGTGATTGATGCAGTTTTACACTTGTTGACCAGATTTGGGGCTGATTTCCCAGCCTGAGCAGCAGGGGCCCCGAGAGGCCGGTTCACCTAGGGCGCTGATGATGGAGGGGGTGGTCCAGCCACTTGTTTTTACCATTTATCCCCCCTCCCGGAGAGCCTGGTGGGCTCAGTTTGACAGCGCTAGCACCCTAGGAGGCAGTTTTGGCACTTTCACAGTTCCCGAGGCAGTTAAAAAATGGGATAAAGTGGTCACTGAGGAAATCGATTTGGGCAATTGAGGCAAGGTTTTGGCATTTGGTTTTCACAGAGGTCTTCCAGGGTGATCTCACTATCTTCCAGTCAGTTTTCACCATGTGGGTATCTCCAGATTGATCACAGGAGGACATTTACTGCTTGACTGTCATGGATTCTGAGGACAGTTTTGGTCATTATCATTATATTGAGCATATTTTATTATTTTATTGTGCCTTGGGGTGAGCTAGCAAGGATTTATACCTCCTAGCCCCACCATGTGCTTATTTTATCTTGTCCTAGTCATCATGAGGTGGATTATTGTACTTTATACCCCTCTTATGGGATGACGTCACCTTCATTGTACCATTTAGTGAGGGCGCTATTGTTATGTTGAGTGATCCATGTGATATTATGTTATGGATTCATCCTAGCCATTGATTGTATGATGAGATCTTATAATCTCAACCACTCATTTGATGTAGTATTGTAGAGTGGTATAGGGTTTTGGTCTTTATTATCCTATATAAGGAGGAGACCCCCCATTGTAAAGCTCACCTTTGGAGCTCTGGAATATTGGAATAGAAGATTTTTTGTGGAGCACATCTCTCTTGGCTTGTGGATTCTCTTGCATATTGAATATAAAGTATCTCTTCTATGTATCATTGTGGATCTATGTGTTTTTGCTAACCTTTTGACAGGAAAGTCGAATTGGAGAGAGGAGGGCGACTTTTGGAGGGTTATTGTTGGAGGGATCCACATATTCTCTCTTGGGTTGATCTTGTGACAGGGAGTATCATTATTGTATCTTTGTGACATAGTTGATGCTTTCTATTACATCTTTCTACCATTTTCATAATCATCTTGCTTGACTTGTTTCTTTGATCTTGTCTTGTAGGAGGAGGACGATTTGGCTATCTTGGAGAAGGGAGATTTGGTTGGAGCACTTGGATCTCACTCTTGAATATAAACATAGGAGAATGCTATCAACTTGCAAGGTGGCCATAAGCAAATTGAGGTAAGATCTACAAGGTATGTGCCTCTTTCATCCATTCTATCTCCATTGGTCATAAAACCCTAATTAAATCAAAATCCCAATTTTTGTATTTCTTAGATCTACTTAGATCTAGCCCTCATTTTGAAAAGATATTGAAAACCCACCTCTATAGCATCCACCCCTAGTTGGATCTATAGTTTGGTGGTGATTGGCTAAGAATTGACCCATTTTCTAAGACAAAAAGCTCTCCTTGACCTAAAGCGCACTTCCTTGAGGGAGGCTTGTTGGGCTAGATCTAGTACATGGGTATGTGAGATCCCGCTTGATTTGACAACTAGACACTTAATTACACATACCCATATCCTTACTTTGGTGAAAACTACCTTGTGGACATCTCTCCATGTTTTGAGGGGTTGAGACCCCCTTTTGACCTCATTGGTAACTTAAAACTTAGATCTACTAAGATCTACCCATTTGATTCACTTGAAACTTTGAACATGCATAGATCGGGGTACTAGCATCCCGGATCTACTTTTTGGTGGCCATTGGACTTGGTTTGGTCCACCAAACCCCTCTTTTGCCTCTCCTTGAGAAAGTCGCACCCCTTGGGAGTTTTGAGTTGGACCACTTCTAGGAAGTGGGTGTTGGATATTTTGGTGGATTTGGAATGCCCATGCCTTGAAACCTAGGTCTAGACTATTCTTTTGTCCCGATCCACCTTGGGGATTGCATTCCTTGTTTTAAGGAATTGTGGTCCACTTTTGGTTATCACCTAAAAACCTAGATCTAGCAAGATCCAACCATTGGATCTCATCCAAACCACTTGACTTGGCTTCTAGGTGTCCCGATCTACACTTTGACATCCTTCTTGACTCCATTAGCCCATCCAACAAGGCACTAGTCCTTCTCCAAGCAAGGCGCACTTCTTGGGATTAGTGTCAAACCCTAGATCTAACACATGGGTAACCCTAGAACCAACTCTAACTTGTAGATCCAACCTAGATCTAGCCTATAGTACCATCTTCACACTTAGCTTCACCTTGTGGGCCCATCTAAAACCATTTCACACTTCCCAAGGCAATAAGACCCACTTGTGTAAACACATGGTACTATACTTAATAATCATACCCCATCAAGTGGCCTAAACCATATATAGGTTGAAACACTAACTATCCTTGATACCACCTTCAACCATGCCCTAAACATTAGGTCCATTTAGACTTGCATTGGTTTCCGTAACTTATCACTCATTCACCCTTTAAAACCTTTGCTTGGGTCCAATCAACTGTGATTGGGGTATGGGGTCTCCCCCTTGGTCTAGTTATACCTTGACCTAAAGTGAAGAGTGCCTCGGTTGACGTGACTCCCACATTGCATTGGGAACCGTGGCATCTCTTGGGTCACCTCTTTAGTTGCCTAACTCCTCTACCGTCCCGGATGGGATACCTTTAGGGGCAACTACAAGTTGTGTGATAACAGGTCCCGACTCTCCGAAGAAGTTTAGAGAATTGGCTAAGGTGACAACGGTCACTTCTCTCGTATTTGTCATCGGAGGCTAGCCCTACTAGTTCAGCTAGTTACATTTTTGGCGTCGTTGTTGGGGACATTTCAAAGATTGAAGTGGTTTATCTGGAGTCATTTACACCCTTGCCAAAATGACATTTGGTAAGAACTCAAAGGTGAGTCCTTCTTCCTTATATTTTGGAAATATCAATAAAGGACTAACCCCGCAAGTCTTATCTGGCGACTCCACTCATTTAAGGCGACTCCACTAGTTAATAAGCGATTCAGAACTCAATCACCATTATCTCAGGTACGCCCTTGTTTTTTTTGGTACTTTGGTGAGATTTGTTGAGCTAACTTGGCAGGTCTCTCCTGGCGACTCCAACTGAAGAACAATAACATAAGTACTCTATAAAGACAAGGAATCCAGATGATATGGCATCTTCTTACGAATTGTGGATGGATATATTGGACTTTTCATACATTCTGGGATATCCACATCAGCACGTTGTCAAAGGCAATGGGAAGCACTTTTTCCATTATTTCATGAATATAAGTATCATGCAGCAACACATATTTGGGCATTCATGCAATTTCTCCAAGGAATCAATATCATACATGAGGATACGAGAATGAAGCTCTTTATACTGTCTCTCAACTTAGAGGGCAACTCAAATGTCAGAAATTGGTATGAAGGATTTCCTCGTAACAAAGTTTCTTCACTCAGGTAGTTGATCAATGCATTCAATAAGGAATGGGATCATGATATAGAGGAACACGAAAGAAAGGCCGTGATCAACCATGTATGGGAAGATACCTTAGGAAACAGCCAGAAACAAGATGGTCCTAGGAAAGAAATCGAAGTCCCATTTGAATTTAAAGATCCTGATAATCCGACAGATGCAGAAATGGAAACAGGTTTTGCTCCTCTTGACTTGTCAAACTTTCCAGGACGTTCAGATGAGTTAGCAGAGATATTCTGGCACGCATTCAAAAGTGATCATGGTACTGCCTTGCACCATGGTGAATGGTTCATGGCATTAGCTACAGAATACAACATTAAAAAGGAAGAAGACATTTACATGAGATCATTTGTTCTTCACCTGGGAGGAAAGGCTCTTACTTGGTTTGTGGACCTAGACAAAGGAACAATATCGTCCTTTGTGGAATTGTTAGAAATATTCTGTAGCTACTGGGATCCAGAGCAACATGACAAATTGATGCCTCATGTCGAACATATAAGGAACTTGTTCAGTTAAGAAAATCAGGTTGAAGAAGCTATTGTTCAAGACCCAATTGATGAGATCTCAACCACAGTGTCCAGAGACGAAGTTCCTCATGAAGATGAATACGATCATGATCCTACATATGAAGACCAAGAAGTCCTAGTTGAAGAAGTTGACGAGCTGAGCAAAAGGGTGGATTCTCCTTGCCACCACACAACAATTTCTTATGGCATCTTGGATCTCTTGGAGCATAAGAATAGAATTGATGAGGACAATGATTATTGGAAATTTATGGGGCCTCCACTTTACGATTCTTCGAGACCTAGTAGTGTGGTTTCCAGACTCTATAGTAACAAAAAAGAAGTCAATGAAGTCTTCTCGCCATTCACAGAAGAACCAGAGGATAATATGGGGCAGTTTGAACCACAATTCGATATTGTTTGGGATGAGCAAGTCATCACTACCTTAGACAAAGATATGGAAGACATAATCAGTGAAATCCCTGTTGAACAAGATACGATTATTCCAGTTTGGGATGGTTTGGGATATTTTGGTCAACCTAGGGGGGTTTGAGCTTTTTCTAAGCTAGATCAGTGTGAACACTCCAGATGGATTCGAATTCTTCCAGATTTGTATATATGGGTGTTCTTAACCTTTGTTAAGGTTGGACAGTTAATAATATTGACATTATTCACCAATTCATGAGTATTGTTCTTCATTCATTTAAATTTTTTATGCTAATTCTTGCAAATGTTGTGCAATCTTTCACCAGTGAGGAATCCACAGTAGCTAGATTCAACTGTGCTTGAGATTTTACAATGTTCCTACACTTCATTGGGTGATTCGTGGTTATGTTATTAATGAATGATCTCTTCCATATGTTAAAACACAATTGATTGCTTCTATCGATAATCATATACGTCAGCAAGTTAAATACTTGATACACCTTATCTCAGCATCTACAAACGCTAAACTTTAAGTAGTATGTCTTCTTCATTCGCTTAAATTCATTGTCTAAGGCACTGGTCACTAATACTTTTGTCAAAGAAGACATAGTTTTTCTTGTGCTATGGTGTACTACAGATCACACAAGGGCTCTTCCCCTAGGAGGTCCCGACTCTCCGAAGAAGTTTAGAGAATTGGCTAAGGTGACAACGGTCACTTCTCTCGTATTTGTCATCGGAGGCTAGCCCTACTAGTTCAGCTAGTTACATTTTTGGCGTCGTTGTTGGGGACATTTCAAAGATTGAAGTGGTTTATCTGGAGTCATTTACACCCTTGCCAAAATGACATTTGGTAAGAACTCAAAGGTGAGTCCTTCTTCCTTATATTTTGGAAATATCAATAAAGGACTAACCCCGCAAGTCTTATCTGGCGACTCCACTCATTTAAGGCGACTCCACTAGTTAATAAGCGATTCAGAACTCAATCACCATTATCTCAGGTACGCCCTTGTTTTTTTTGGTACTTTGGTGAGATTTGTTGAGCTAACTTGGCAGGTCTCTCCTGGCGACTCCAACTGAAGAACAATAACATAAGTACTCTATAAAGACAAGGAATCCAGATGATATGGCATCTTCTTACGAATTGTGGATGGATATATTGGACTTTTCATACATTCTGGGATATCCACATCAGCACGTTGTCAAAGGCAATGGGAAGCACTTTTTCCATTATTTCATGAATATAAGTATCATGCAGCAACACATATTTGGGCATTCATGCAATTTCTCCAAGGAATCAATATCATACATGAGGATACGAGAATGAAGCTCTTTATACTGTCTCTCAACTTAGAGGGCAACTCAAATGTCAGAAATTGGTATGAAGGATTTCCTCGTAACAAAGTTTCTTCACTCAGGTAGTTGATCAATGCATTCAATAAGGAATGGGATCATGATATAGAGGAACACGAAAGAAAGGCCGTGATCAACCATGTATGGGAAGATACCTTAGGAAACAGCCAGAAACAAGATGGTCCTAGGAAAGAAATCGAAGTCCCATTTGAATTTAAAGATCCTGATAATCCGACAGATGCAGAAATGGAAACAGGTTTTGCTCCTCTTGACTTGTCAAACTTTCCAGGACGTTCAGATGAGTTAGCAGAGATATTCTGGCACGCATTCAAAAGTGATCATGGTACTGCCTTGCACCATGGTGAATGGTTCATGGCATTAGCTACAGAATACAACATTAAAAAGGAAGAAGACATTTACATGAGATCATTTGTTCTTCACCTGGGAGGAAAGGCTCTTACTTGGTTTGTGGACCTAGACAAAGGAACAATATCGTCCTTTGTGGAATTGTTAGAAATATTCTGTAGCTACTGGGATCCAGAGCAACATGACAAATTGATGCCTCATGTCGAACATATAAGGAACTTGTTCAGTTAAGAAAATCAGGTTGAAGAAGCTATTGTTCAAGACCCAATTGATGAGATCTCAACCACAGTGTCCAGAGACGAAGTTCCTCATGAAGATGAATACGATCATGATCCTACATATGAAGACCAAGAAGTCCTAGTTGAAGAAGTTGACGAGCTGAGCAAAAGGGTGGATTCTCCTTGCCACCACACAACAATTTCTTATGGCATCTTGGATCTCTTGGAGCATAAGAATAGAATTGATGAGGACAATGATTATTGGAAATTTATGGGGCCTCCACTTTACGATTCTTCGAGACCTAGTAGTGTGGTTTCCAGACTCTATAGTAACAAAAAAGAAGTCAATGAAGTCTTCTCGCCATTCACAGAAGAACCAGAGGATAATATGGGGCAGTTTGAACCACAATTCGATATTGTTTGGGATGAGCAAGTCATCACTACCTTAGACAAAGATATGGAAGACATAATCAGTGAAATCCCTGTTGAACAAGATACGATTATTCCATCTCCTCATGATGTTCATAATGAAGATTGGGTGAACCCCTTTGCCAAGATGTGGGTCTTCTCGCCACTATAGATGAGTGCCATATGCAGATGTCTTACTATGGTTTGGGGTCCCGTATCTCTAGTGGTATCTCTGTGGATTCAACTCAGTCATACTTATCCAGCATGGAGGATAGTGAGGCAGGTTATACAGGGGGTTATATTGCAGTTATTCAAAGCCCAGCTTATCATTCCCAGCTTTGTTCCTCAAGCAGTATTCAAGCAGTTGCTCATCCTTTTCTGTCCAGTGTGTGTAAGTTTATAACAATGCATTTTAGTAAAGCCAATACAGGTATGTGGACAGGTACGACATGCTTTTCACATTGTCACGATTTCTATCGTTTATCTTTTTGTTTGAAATGTGAAGGCATAAATTATGTGGTTGACAATTTCAAAATTTTAAAGATCATTGGGGGTACATGATAATTATAAAGATGAACAATATGCTTGGATCTCCAAAGAAATGTTCAAACAGGTTGCAGTTAATATACGAAGATTTGCAAGGTCCACCTCCACCAATGGTCTCTCAAATTGACAATCGGACAAAAAAATTTCTCAATATTAGTGTATGATGAAGATGGTCCATACCTTAGCCCGGTGGAAGCCTCAATAAATGGGGCTTGTGAAAGCAATCCTTCTTCGTGGCAGCAATATCAAAGCTTCCAGGCCCCCGTAGTCACCCAGCCTTCATCTCCTATCCTAATGAAGACCTTGGTACATATTTGCTTTGTGACCGATGAGATATTATCATGGGTTCTCTCTAAAGATGAAGGTGAGGGAGAAGGTATGAATTGCTTACTTAAATGGTTTACATTGGTGGTATGATTTCACTTAACCCTTCATGATTCTTATGTTTAGCATAGGTAGGTTTAGTTCACTTGAGTTAGGTATATACTGTTACCCATGCATTGCATTTGATGTTCTTCATGTCTACGTAGGTTAGTCGCTTGTTCATTCATTTTATTTTCATATCTTCATGATGAGCATGTCAGGACGGAAGTGTCTACCTCATGGTACTTAGATGTCCCTGGCTATTTGATGTGTGTGTAGGTCTACAGGTACCCATATGATTCATGGATTCTCGAGCACCCTCGGGAGGAGTACTCGTCCCACAGTTGGAGCTAGTGTTACGTGGTACCAATACCAGCGCACCTGCAAATGTGCCCCGGGGACAAGGGGGTCATTTTTTCCTGACCAGGAGGGGTGTTATCCAGCTTTTTTTGAGTGGGGGTTATGGCCAGACCCTTTAGTTTCTCCCTGTTATCACACCATAGTAGCTGGGCTACTATTCATGCTGAGCAGATATCTGCACTTTTCAGAGCTTTGCTTTTACAGATATCAGCTATGATGAGCTTATTATTTGAGATCACTTATGGATCAGAGCAGTATATGTATCAGACTTTTATTAGACCTTATGCCAAGGCTGAGCCTTGAGAGCTTAGATTTGATGACCGATGTGACCCTTTGTTCCATACAGTTTCAGTTCAGTGCTCAGCGATATTATTGCAGCAGTGTTTCAGATGTTTATTGATGATTATTATGATATGATGTGACCTATGGACTTCTGATTATTGGCTTTGGATTATTATCTTGTTGTTTTAGTCATATTCATAGCATTGACTTGGTATATGATTCATGATGTGGCAGTACTATTTAAAATAAAATGAAATATCTTGGATGATGTTATAAATATAAAATGGATGTATTACTTGCACACTTAGGTTTTCTGACAATACTCATCAGTTTCATTACCCTCCTATGAGCATAGATATGGTCTTCCTTGACATCCTTGTCTGCTAGCTTAGGCACCACATTCATTTGACTTCATCCATCCATGACCTTGATTTGGATTTCACCCTTGACTTGCGTTCTTGATACTGAGGACTTCCCCATTTCTACCTCTGTGTTGGACTGCATCCATGTTTGTTTTGTGTCTCGGCTCTAAGTTGGTGACAGAACTTGCCTTTGGTGAGTTGGATTGTATGCCTAAATCATTCTGGTCAGTTGTCTCGATGTTTGGCACTGTGCAGAAGTCCCCCTAGTCGCTTGAGTTGTTGTTGGCTAAAACTAAAAGCATACGTACTACTTATACTGGAAATTATTATAAAGCCTGTGAACTTAAAATTCTAGAATGTGTTTATCAACACACGTGAATAAAGGCTATAGCAATGAATTGCTAAAATACCCCTCAAAGGGTATAGAAAAAGGTCCAAAAAGCAATGGTTCCTCAAAGTTATATCTATTATTGTTGACCTTGTAAATGTGAGTATGCCCCGGATGCAAGCTGCGATTAGTTGTGCTCCTTAGCACATGTGAAATCCCAGAGGGGTCATATAGGCCAAAAGGCCATGGAAATGAAATGAATGATCCTAATGAACCTGGATCAACTTGATGTAGACATGATGCCTATGTTGAATAAACACTCTCTAAACAACTTATCCATTTGTGAGGCACAGCCCTTCCCTTTGTTATTTTGTCCAGCACAGAGTGTAGCTTCCCTTTTTGCCTATCCTTGTCCTTAGCCTTCATCCTTAGCTAGCAGTTAGGCCATGTCCAATGGGTGAGTCTGTCATTAAAGCTTTTGTGCAAGTAAAATATAAATAACATTGAAATATATATATGTATTAACTGCCACGGAATGATGTTTATACTTTAAGTTAACCTGTGAGTGTGATTAAAGGAACATGTCTTAATCTATTGTCATAATCTTGTCCTTGGTTCTATTTTGACCTAGTCAAACATAGTTTGACCATGGTCATTCTTGGGATCCGTGATGAGATGGACCACTTATGCTTATGGATGATTATTTGTGGTCCCACATACACTTATTGATGGTTCCATGTGTTGGACACATGCTTCAGATGATGATTGATGCAGTTGATCAGTTTTATTATCATTTCCAAATCATCATATTTTACATTGTCCGGGTATGGTGGGCCATGCTGATGGCCCCACAGGTTATCATGAGGTGTATGAGTATTCATCTCTAGTGGATTTGGGTCTTCTAGATCCATTGAGACACTTATCTTTCAGTTCCTGGCACTTCTGACGATGATAGTTACAGTTATCCACTTGTTGACCAGTTTTGGGCATGTTGATCCAGCCTGTCCAGCAGAGGCTTGGAGGCTGGTCGTTGCCTAGGGCGCTGTGTAGAAAGGGGGTGGTCCAGCCACTTGTTTTTACCATTATGACCCCCTTCCAAACAGCCTGGTGCACTCAGTTTGACAGCGCAGGGACCCTGGGTGGCAGTTTGGGCAGTTTCAGGGTTTTCAGGAGGATTAAAATATGGAATAAAAGGGTCACTAAGGAATTCGATTTGGGCAATTGAGGCAAGGTTTTGGCACTTGATCTTCTCAGAGGTCTTCTAGGGTGAACCCCCAATCTTCCAAATCAATTGGCATCAATCAGTGGGGTCCACTGTGGCCACAGGAGGCCTTTTACTACATGTCTCTCTTAGTTTTGGAGGCAAGATTTTGATCATTTGTGTTATTTGGACATGTCATGGTCCAACTATGTTATATTATTGTGCCATGGGGACGAGCTAGTGAAGAATTGATACCTCCTAGCCCCACCATGTGTCTTTTGAGTCATGTCCATGTCATATATGGTGGGCCCATGTTATTTAGCCCCCTTTGAGGGATTAGGTCACCCTCCTTAGAGACTTTTGAGGGATGACGTCACCCTCCTTTTGAGTGATCCATGTGATATACTGTTAGGCTCATCTTAGCCATTGATTATTATCTATGTTGCATGAGTTTCCGGAACGCGGGAACGTTGGGAACTTGGGTACGGGTGTCGGATACAGCTAAAAGTTTCCCCTAAATTTGTAGGAAACGGCAGGTTGGGAGCGGCAATAATATATATTAAAAAAATATAAAAAATAATATAATTGAAAAAAAATATAGCATACTATTTAAAGATTGTATTACTATTTAGTATTATGAATTATCTAAATCTTCTATTTAGGAGTAGTACATTAAGAAAGCATACCTCACAATACCATTTGGCATTTTCAGTCTTCAATAAAATTAAAATACCATAAAATGAACCATATTTCCCTCAACCATATGTATTTGAGTCAACCATTGATGTATTTAAGTCAACCATGCATGTATTTGCCTTAACAATTGATGTATGTATTTGCCTCAAAAATTAATATGATAAAATTTAAAAATAAATTGCCATAGCTATAAAATGCAAATTAAAGATCCCATAAAATTATAAACAAATAAATTATAAATTTATGATTTAATTTAAAAATTAAAACATTAAATTTATAATTGTGTTAAAAAAAATATAAAACTAAAATTAAAGTTTTAGAACTTTAAAGTTTTAAACTATACTATATAGTAATATTAAAATTTAAAGCATAAAAATTTAAAATTTAAAACTTAAAACATAAAATATTAAAAACTAAAACTTAGTATTTAAAACATGTTACATAACATAAAATTTATAAATTAAAACATAAAAATTTAAAACAAACTAAAACTAAAACTTAAAAATTAAAATTTAAAACATAAATATTAAAAATTTAAAACTATAAATTAAAATTAAAAAGTTAAAAACTAAAACTAAAAATTAAAATTTAAAACATAAATATTAAACCGTAAACAATGAACATGTGTCATGTACGCTGTAACCTAATTTTAAAACTTAAAATTAAAAAACTCAAACTGTAACTTAAATAAAAATTTAAAAAACTGTAACATAAATTTAAAACTGGAATTTAAAAATTAAAAGTATTAAAATTTAAAACTCTAAGTTCTAACCTAAAAATTAAAATTAAAAACTAAAACTAAAAACTAAAACTGTAAAACTAAACATATGCCATAATTTTAAAAACCGTAAATGTTTACATTTAAAAAATTAAAATTTAAAACTATGAAATTGTAACCGTAAAATAGTAAAATTAAAAATACTAAAGTCTAAAACCGTAAACATTTAGAATTAGGAGTTAGCCCGAGTTTGTCGGTTGCGATTCTGCGACTTAGTCCACCTCCAGCTCAGCCTTTTAGAAGCTCGGCCTTTCTGCGATTTGAAGGAGCAGTTCAACGGTCAACCTCGAGCTCGGCCTTTCAGAAGCTCGGACAGATAGCAGAGCTCGGTTCTTACATCTTTCACAGCGGAGCTCGGACGACGGACGACTCAGCGATTAGGGATTGGCGGGAATAATTTGACATGTACATTTTGGGCCCCAAGCGTTTCGGAATGGTTGGGAGTTCCTACTCTACGAGGAGCGTGTAGGAGTCCCCTGGCAAACCGGGAACGTGTGAAAGCTCCCGAAATTCGGAACTCCATATTTAACGTTCCC
The DNA here is from genome assembly GCA_027924585.1 of Larix kaempferi. Classification (NCBI taxonomy): domain Eukaryota; kingdom Viridiplantae; phylum Streptophyta; class Pinopsida; order Pinales; family Pinaceae; genus Larix; species Larix kaempferi. The sequence goes on from BSBM01000015.1 coordinate 7,982,161, forward strand.
AAGCTCCCTAATTTTCATGGCTGAAGCTCCCGGAACCGTTCCCATCCATTCTGGAACGTTTTGTTCCCATTCCTAAGCTCCCTGGAACGGGTTTCCTAAAGCCCGGGAGCGGTTCCCGTGCAACGAAGATTATTATGTTAGATCTTTTGATCTCAACCACTCATTTCAAAAAGTGGTTTTGTGGTTTAGGGTTTTGGTCTTTATTATCCTATATAAGGAGGAGACTTCCTATTGTAAAAGCACCTTTGGGCTCTGGAAAACTTGGAATGAAAATATTATTTTGGAGATCTACATCTTGGCTTTGATTGGGTTACTCTTGTATATGTTCTTGCATCTCTTGCTTTTAGACATTCTTTGCTTTACAGGTGAAATCGACATCTACTGAAGGAGGCCAAATTGATTGAAGCTAGTTGTGCGAATTGCTTGATGGGAAGATTGTAGGGGTTGCTCACATCCCCCATGGGCAAAACGTCTTCATCTTGAGGGAGTTTTTCAATTGTGCTTTGTCCATTGATTGCTTCTTTGACATGACATGCTTAGATCTCATTGATTGGTGGATCAAATCTAACGTTTTGTAGTTTGATTTACAGGTTGCATGGGACATCTTTCCTCCTAGGGCTTGGACGATTTGGGTTGAAGACACTTGGATCAAGCTTGGAATTGTAACTAAGGGAAAGAATCATCCATATGCTAAGAGGTCGCAAGCTTTTAAGATAAGATCTACAAGGTATGTCTCTATTTCGCTTGTTCTCCATCCTATTGGTCACATAAACCATTAAAATCAAAACCCTCATTTTTGCTTTTTCCTAGATCTACTTGGATCTAGCTTGGCTTTGGGGATAATTTTAAGAACCCACCTCTATAGCATCCACGGCAATTTGGATCTATAGTTTGGTAGTGATTGGCTTACATTTGACCCTTTTCCCAAGGCACATTAGCCTCACCAAGGGAAGTCGCACTCCTTGAGGAAGGCCAGTGGGGCTAGTTCCAAGTTGTGGGTAGGTGAGATCCCACTTGATTTGCATAGATCTACCTTGATAACCTACACCTAGTGCTTCACCTTGTTGATTTTCACCTTGTGGGCCCCATTCCCCATTTTGAGGGATTGAGCCCCACTTGGGTCACTTGGTGATGCATTTTCAACCTTAAATCTATGGAGATCTAGCTTATATTGGGGCATGCCATTTCAAACCCACCTTGATAATTGCCTAAACTACCCCGATCTACATTTTGGTGAAATTTGGACTCCATTTGCCCCCTCATTTAAAGGCACTAGTGTCCCTAGGGTAAATCGCACTCCTTGGGCAAGTGTTCTTTTGCTAGATCCCATATGTGGGTGTTGTCTATCTCATATTAGATCCCTAGATCTACATCATTGCATCCCCCTTAGTGCCATCTCACCCCTAATTTGACCAAGTGGGCCCCATTTGGACCATTTTCCACTTTTTAAGGAGTGGGCCCCACTTGTGTATTTTCATGGTACTAGATCTATCCATTTGAGCTTCATAAAGTGGCCCTAGTCATCCATTGGTTGAAACACTTGTCACCTCCTAAGCCTCTTCAACCACACTTAAACTCTTGGGTCCAATTAATCTAACTCACTCATTGGTTTCCGTAACTCAACTTACATGTTTCCCTAGGAACGTTTGGGTTAGCTAATCTTCATTGATTGGCTAGGGTCTCCCCCTTGATCTTGATTAGTCTTGATCTAAAGTGAAGAGTGCCTCGGTTATTGTGACTCCCAACTTGCATTGGGAACCATGGCATCTCTTGGGTCACCTCTTTAGTTGTCTATGTCCTCTACCATCTCGGATGGGATACCTTTAGGGACAACTACAAGTTGTGTGATAACACTCCCCTAGGAGTACTATGGCTTAGTGGCATAGCTGACTGCCTCATGAAAGGGATTGAAGCCCTAAGGTTGGTGTCCAGGGCTTCTAGGGGTGGGTCACTAGGTCACATGACCCCCACCTTGTTTTATCACACTGATGGCACATTTTTCAGCACTAAGGCTTATGTCTCTCCTTCAGGTCACCTTCCAAACCCTCCTGGTCCTCCAGTTCACTAACGCCCTCTCTCCTTGGGTTCCTCTTGATGATGACGTCATCCTCCATGCCAAGCTGCATTGAGGGATTTTCACTATTGTTGGGGTTAGATGGGGTATGACGCCCCCCCCCCCCTCCGCAGTCCAGCCTTCAGATTGGAGTGACATGCTCATTTTTAGCTGTTTAAGTCATGTGTGGATAAATTCTGGGGAAAATGTCCCACAGTTTTGATTATTTTATATTATTTTTGTTTTAATTTTAAGTTGACATTTTATAATTTCAAATTGACATTTTAAAGGCATGTCGGCATGGATATTTTTATTTTTTTAATAAAGTGAGTGTGAAAGAATAAATAGACTTCTCCTCACTTCATTTTAACAACAACAACTTATGGGATAAAACACTATGCTACCTTTTTACCCTTCTTAGGGCTCTTTGAATAATGTGCACCTCTTGAGGATGGATGTACTTTCTGGTTAGGAGGCAATCTTTTGAAGTATCTTTTGTTCTTTCTCTTTGCTAAGGTGATGCTAGAGTTGTATGATTAACACATGCACAAGGAGGTATCTAAGTTTTTCTCTTGATTTATCTTTGTTAAATGTTGAATGATAATGCTTGTTCTTGGTTGAATGGTAGCCATTAATGCTGCATTTTGTCCTAGCTAGGTCATTTTCATCCTTTAGTCACCATAGCATTGTGAGGCTTGAGCTTTAGGTCTCCAAGGTTCGCCCTAACTAGGGTCCCCTTAACCAACTTTTGTGGTTGTTGAAGAAGGCCCTAGTTTGCCAAAGTTGGCAAGTACCATCTCAAGAGGAAGGCCATCTTCCTTGATGCCTTAGAGTTAGGCTAAAACCTTTAAAACCCTAGGTTGGCATTTTCTACTTCTCTTAAAACCCTAGATTTGTAAATTTTGTAAGTATTAGACTAGCTAATTTGTTTTTTGGTTAATTAGGTTTGTTTGTTTTCATATTTTTGTACATTATTATCATAAAATTAAATTTTAAACCTTAAATTCACTGCTGAAACCCTAGTTGTAGTCAATCAAGCCCTAGCGGCCTCCTCCTTTTCTCCTCTCCTACCCTCGCTCTCCCTCTTTTCCAACTCGCCCCTTTCTTCTTCTCCCTTTCCTACCCTCGCACCCTCTTCTTTTCACCTCGCTGCCCATCCTTGCTTCCCTACCTTCCCTTCGCTGCCCTCTCTCTCCACCTCCTCTTCTCCTTTCCCTTCGCAGCCCTCCTTCTCCATCTTTCCATGCCAGCTCCTACTTTCTCTCCTTCGCTGTCCTTTTCCTCTCCTCCTCGCTCCCCTTTCTTTGCTCTTTCTATTCCTCCAAAATTTCGCTGCCACTACAAGACAGCCGATCTCACAGCCCTAATACATGTACACATACAGTATAAAAGGTTTAAACGTTAGTGCTAAATTGGTGATGTTACAAGGTTAAGTGCTGGTGCAATTTATGTGCTAATGGTGGTCTTATACGGTGAGAATGAAAGTCTGAATTCTGCTCTAAAGGAGTCTGAAATTTACATATACTATTATACAGAGATCTGAAAATTGTGTAAAATACAGCATAACCTTTTTACAAGTGAAAGTGGGACAAATCGAGAGTGAAGTGGCTTTAGAAGATTGGTGATATCGTTAATGCTTCTCTCCATATTATTTTATATATAGTGATAACATTACTGCTGCCATATGTCTTCTAACATACTGCTATATTGATGTATACATTTTAGTTTGGTGAAGTAAAGGATTCTCCTACTATTTTCATGATCAAGTGTTTAATGTGCATATTATAAAGCGTTGATTCTCCTAACCTGCCTTAAGCTTTTCTAATAGCCTACAACTATGGATGTTCAATGCTGTATGCAAAAGACTAATGCTTAGATGTGAAGAAGTGATTCTGAAACTTACTGTTGACTTACCTAATTATTGGTCCTTGAAGATTGCCACAAGATTAATGGTACGTTGGAGGCTATTATATTTCTGATTTCGCTGATATAAAGTGAGGATTAGATGTCGTTTGATTATTAATGATAGCTTCATTATTTCATACAAGTTGACGGTAATGCATTGTAAACAAAATCTGATCTAAGGTGTCATTTCACAGTCCTAAAAGTGCTCATATATTGAAAGTGATTAGGTTATTGATGATCACTTGTTTGCATGATAAATGCCTCTAAATGACTCTTGTATGTGGCGTTAGTGGATTGATCTTGATACTTGTGTGGATGTTCCTACACTTCATTGGGTGATTCGTGGTTATGTTATTAATGAATGATCTCTTCCATATGTTAAAACACAATTGATTGCTTCTACTGATAATCATTTACGTCAGCAAGTTAAATACTTGATACACCTTATCTTTGCATCAACAAACGCTAAACTTTAAGTAGTATGTCTTCTGCATTCGCTTAAATTCATTGTCTAAGGCACCGGTCACTAATACTTTTGTCAAAGAAGACATAGTTTTTCTTGTGCTAAGGTGCACTACAGATCACACAAGGGCTCTTCCCCTAGGAGGTCCCGACTCTCCGAAGAAGTTTAGAGAATTGGCTAAGGTGACAGCGGTCACTTCTCTTGTATTTGTCATCGGAGGCTAGCCCTGCTAGTTCAGCCGGTAACACTCAGCATCCATTGTTATTATTGATCATTGAGAATTGTGTTGGAGAGCTCTGAGAGCAATTTATGGTTGAGGGCACACCACCTTAGCCATCAAGTGTGTTTCGGCAGCGAAATCCATCTGCCCTAATCACTTCTAAGGGTAGATCATCTAGGTCTACCATTATTATTCATCTTTACATCAGATTCAATATTCACCACAGAGATTCGAGGGCAGCCAAGGCAGATACAGGATTTGAGAGGGCGCATCTATTCATCCTTTAAGGCAGCAATCTTCTATTCCACAATGAATGTCTTCCTGAGGGCGCATTTACCTTGAGCAACAGTTTATCCATAAGCTATTGGGTTCCCTAACTACTGCAGAAAAGAGAATCTCCATTACTGAACAAGGGCGTGTTCTTCCTCAAACTAGGGCATAACCTTCCTTGAAGACGTGAGCAGCAAGATCCCTTAAAGAAGGGTGCAACCATCCATGAGAAGAGCCACGATTTCCCTTCCTAACAGCTTCCCATTACATTGCTGAGATCGTGGGCATATATCAGCTATTTGTTTGAAGGAAATAGGGGGTAACAGAGATCAAAGTTCCATCCTGTTGGGCGTCACCTTATTCAGGGTTTGCATGCATAAGTTCCAGGACAGATCTGATTATTAGACTGAGTTTACCTTGTTGGGCAGCTTCATATTAATTCCAAGATGTTATCCATCTGCTACAGCCACCTATCCAAGCGTAGTTTTGCTCAACTTATATGCAGCAGCTGTCTTGGTTTCCAACAGTCCACTATCCACACATTTTTACATCATATACAGCAGCTGTCTTATTCTTCAACAGTCTACTGTCAACATAATTTCAGCATACTAATTACAAGCTCAAAGATCCACATATTACAAGCTGCTACAGCCATCCTTCTCAAATCACATACACTGCTAACAGGTCAGATTTATATAGTTTCTGAGGTCTGTTATTTTGCCAATAGTACAGTGATTATCATTATTTATTGTTGAAAGAGAACTCTATTTGATCCTTGGATTTCCAAGTTGGGTATTATCAATTTGACAAATTATATGGCCTGCCATTAGGCTGGGTTGAGAATGATGTTGTGCAAAAACCAGTCCTTTATTTTAAACTAGCCAATATAAACATATCCAAGGGCAGTCCCACTTGGAATCCTTCACAGGGACACGGGGACAAGGGAGAGGGGAAAACACAGGGACGGCTTCTGTAGAAGTTTCCCCCAAATTTTAGGAAACATCGAAGGGACATCAAAGTCTTCAACATAGCAGACCCCGGCAGAAATACTACAAAATAGGGGGCCCATAGTTTACCATACATTGCTTTGACCAAGTCCTAGCCTCGACTAATACTTTAACAGGTGCATGTTTGAACGGCAACCAGTGCAGGTGTAAAGCAATTTGCTACAATTTTCTAATCACAAATATGCATTTGAAAGGGATTACGTTGGTGATCAAATATTTACAAACTATCAATGGCATATCAATAATAGATTAGGAAGGAACCTAAAAACCATCCTGTATAATTCAGTGTAACATAATCTTGTGCACAACAACTCAGCTTACATTATAACTTCTCAATTTCAAAACTCATATCAAGAAATACAATGTTTAAAGTTTAAACCACCGGGCAAAATTAAGATTTGTTTAATTTTGTGTTCCCCATTTTGTGTGTACAAGTGTGTGTCAATGATAGGAACAGAGAGAGTGATAGATAATTAAGACCACTATTTTAAATAATTCTGTTACTGGAAAACATTTATATCTAACATGTTTTTATGCATTTCAATGAAACATCACCTTCAAAATATCAAAAACTAATAAAGGATTTCCTCTCAACACTTTAAAAGGAGGTATAACCAATGTTGTAGCAGAAAGGAGAGGTCCAAGTATCTCAGACAAATGATCAATAAAACTTATTGCAGTCTTGAAGCATGAAACATCATCAGCAAGTAGAGGATATAGTGACTCCATCCAACAAAAGCGATTTAGAAGACCTGCAAATATTTCCTTTTTATCAATATTGCAATTGTACAAGCAATTTCATGAGAAGAAAAAGGAAAAGAATGACACAAAGAGTTGTATAAAAGATTAACTCCATAACTTGAAAGCTATATAGGAAGTGCAATGCACACAGATAAAATTATGAAGGTCATGCATGCAATGAAAATGAGAGTACAAATTTGCCTAAGAAAACGCAAGTATGTGAACAACAAGGAAATGCTAAGCAAGATCTTGTATTAGAGTAATATGCTTCTCATTGACAAAAGGAGCCCAAATATGACTCCATCACAAACCTCAGAAATAATCAGTTGGACATAAAAGGCTAATTAGATATTTTAAGATAATTATATTCATGTCTAGCAAACGAACAAAAAGAATTGTCAAGGGGAGTGAAAAAAAAAATCTACAATCATCAATAACAACCTGTAGGAAAACCTAAGCCTACTCCAAAAGCATAAAGTCAGCTAAACTAACAAATACATGATGCAGTAGGACCATGATCAAGTACTTTCGAAATAGAATAAGAAAAGGATAAGAGGCTAGATATCCATAACATATATCGGGATATGTGCAAGGGAAAACGGAGGACAAGGGGAACCCCTCTCACCATCATTTGCTGAGAAGGTACCGATGCGAAGCCTGACAATATTAGCTTAAGAATCTGGAGAAGACCCAAGGGGGTCAAGCTATGAGGTTCTAGGCAGAGCCTTGCCATCCCCTAGATCCTCCCCTAACACTCGAACCTGTCAAAAAGAATCTAGTCATGGAACTTTGGTGAGCAATAATATGAGGGGTGAGTCTGTCCTCTGAGGTCTCATAGGGTTGGGATGAATGTTGGCCAAGTGGGATCCGCACTCAGAGTTGTGTTGTGAGCAAAGGCTTGAAGAAGCCCTAGTGGGAACCAATCTGTCAGGATTAGACCAAGAGGAGATGTAGTGTCTCAACAAACTAGAAGATAATTCCACATGGGATTCTACGCATCGTGTACAATCCTCGTCCATCAAGATCGGGGAGAAGGAAGAAGATCAATCTAACAAGGTTTGTCCTCAGTGGACCCTATAAAATTTGTCACCTGAGATCTAGTACCTCCCTTAGAAACAAATCAATATCTCTAGTCTGGGTACCCAAGGAAAGTAGTAAGGGATCCCCCTAACTCTCTATAGAGATACTGGGACCTTCCCCTAGTCTCATTATATACCAGACACCAAAAGATAAGGTGGCCCTCTAACTCGATGTCTTATAGGTGACAAGCTTGAGAGATGCTCTTAGAGATCAAAATGCAGTGTTATATCTCAACCTAGAGCCCGTGTAAACAGACTCTTAAGTAGCTTAGGGAGTCCTAAGGTTATGCATCTAGTGTTTCCAAGTATTCTCAAGTTTGATAATAAGGCCACCCCTCAACTATATAAAGTGCTCGAAATAGAAAACCATCTTAGGGTCTAGATCCTTGGGAAGGGAAATCCAGGTGACTTGTATGTACAAGCTATCAATGTTGCACGAATCGGACACGGCAAAGACTGGGCTGGCATGTGAATTGTCAACTCGGGAAAGACTCGAGACAAACTCAGCAAATAGGAAAAAAACTTAAAATATGGCAAATTTTGGGCACAAAAAAGAGGTTAATGGCATTTCCAATCCATGTAAGTTATTAAACTACAATCTATGCAATAATTCCTAACATTGTCTCATAAACTATGATAATACAACATAACACAATCGATTTTTATATGCAAAAATTTAAATTTTAAATAATGAACAGGAAAATGATTCCATGACCAAAATAAAAAATGCCATCAAGTTCAAAATTCAAATACATAAACTATAACTCAATCTCATAACATAATTAGAAAACCAAAATAGACAATGTCTACATGTAGAATCTCGAGTCTCATGAATGAGCACAAGTACGCCTACAATAAGCCCTCGAGGAGCTAGTGCCAACATCGGCAGACTAAATCAACTGTGAGGTAGGTGTATTTGGAGTTTCCATTTGAGATGGCAGACTAGAGAGATCTTGAGTCTCTTCATCAAGCCAACTCAAATCATCAAGGAACTCCCCCTCCACAACCCACTCAGACTCTAAATCAATATCATCCAATACAATTGGATCTAGGTCCTTTGGACACATTTGTTTTGTGAGCATCTGAAGCCTGTAGTATATGAAAACCAACTTCTCCAACCTCTCATGCTCCAACCTATTCTGCTTTTTGTTGTGGATGTGCTCAAATACCGACCAATTGCACTGACAACCTGAAGCGCTAAAGGGTTGACTCAAAACAGGGAGATTGAGCTCACCCTCTGTGAATTCCCTCATAAGGCTCAACACCCAAGCATGGTTATAAATATTCTTGGTTATTTGTTTGCACTCTTTCACAACACCGTGCACCCATTCCATCTTCCCAGTGTCCTCCAGCATTAGGTCTATGCAGTGGGCAACACATGGAGTCCCAAAAATGGTAGGGTATTTTGCAGAAAGCAACCTTTTGGTTGCCACATAATTTGCAGCATTGTTCGTAATTACCTGGACAACATTTGTTACCCCAACTTCCTCCACCACCTCAACCAACGATGAAAAATTAGATGTGCATCCTTTACATGCGAGGATGCATCAATGGATCCTGGGAACATGGTTCCTTTAGGGCAAGCTATAACAAAAGTAATGATTGTTCTGCCCCTTTGATTTTTCCACCCATCAGACGAAACTGTGTAACCTGTAAACTTACATGAGATTTTAATGCTCTCCAATTGTCCCTTAACACTCTTGAGCTCCTCATCTAGCACTTTCCCCCTAAGATCATTATAGGAGGGAACTTTGTATCTAGGGCTAGCAGCTGCAATGGCATCTACCATGGGCTTGTTTTTGCGCCCCCCTCCTTGTTTTTGCTATAAAAGTAGGCCCTTGCTCCATGTTTAGGATGGATGCAAGGAATCTCTGATAAGATTGTAATGTTTTTTCTTTTTGTGCAAATATTTGAATAATATTGAGGCTTTGGAGGTCCATATGGTGCATGTCTGGGATTGGTGATTTCTTATGAGGTAATATTGTTTAAATTTATGCATGCTAGTTTAAACTGGGTAATCAAATCTGGCTTAGAGGGCTTTTTCTTAAGCACATAGGGCAAGTATTTGTAGTCTTCAAGTTACTTGTTTATGTTTTGCATTTAAAATATTTGAGAGTAGCAAGGTTTAGTCGGTTATAATTCATGTTCTTTCAATTCTTTATGTGTTAATATACCAGATCTAAGCCTTGTTTGCAAGTGTGTAGAAGTTTCAGGATTGCTTTGGAGTAAGGGGCAAAGCTCAATTGCATCTTCCTCTTTTTCAAGTTTCAGAAGAGTCATTCCTCAGTTTGTTCCCATTGGTTTCCATAGATCTCAAAGAAGATTCATGCTAGAGTAGGATTCTCCTTCTTCCTCATTCAAAAATCTAAACTCTCTCTTCTTGGTTACTATTTTCTTGCAAGTAAATTAGAGCTAAAAGTCTTCATCATTTGTCATTTACTTGTTTAAATTAGATCTAAAAGTGCTTTAGATTCATATTTTTAAAGTTAGATCTAAGTGTTGCTTTCCTGGAGTACTTGAAGTATTAATTTTTCTTACCATTTGCAAGTACTAGGTTGTGAATTTTATGTGATTATACTAACAAATACTAACATTCTAATAAGTTTGTTATTCGTTAATTTTTGTCCTTTTGTCTTAGAAAAGCGAAGGAGAAAAGCGATTTGGGAGCTTGAACCATTAAAGAAGATCATTTTAAATTCCTTGTACTTAATTAAGCTTCTTTTAGTCTAATAAAGTCTCTTGAATCTTGTTTTTACGGATCAAGAGCGCTCTCTGTCGGAGAATTAAGGATTGTAATAAATTAATAAAAAAGCAAGTGGGATTACGGCTCCCACACCCCCTTCCCCCATTTGAGGGAAGCCTGTATCTGTCCCTTTCACTTTTCCGTTAGGGTATTGTTTGTTTGCTAAGTTAGTTTCAAGTTTTCGTAGTTAGATCTAGTTTAAATTTCTTTCAAGTTTCTACTTTAATTTATTTTGGAAAAAGTTGAATACAAACCCCCTTACTCTCCCGAGTACGGTCTTCCGACCTGAAAGAGATTCTTGGGTAGAGTTATCACACAACTTGTAGTTGTCCCTAAAGGTACCCCATCTGGGATGGCAGAGGTGTTGGACAACTAAAGATGTGACCCAAGAGATGCCACGATTCCCAATGCAAGATGGGTGTCACGATAACCAAGGCACTCTTCACTTTAGATCAAGACAAATCAAGATCAAGGGGGAGACCCTAGCCAATCAATGAAGACTAGCTAACCCAAAGACTCCTAGGGAAATGTGAAAGATGAAAGGAGGAAGTCAATGGTGAGTTAGATCTAGGAAAAGATTAAGTGGACCCAAGGGTTAAAGTGTGGTTGAAGAGGCTTAATGAGTGACAAATGGTTAAACCAATGAAAGACAAGGGCCACCTATGAGATTTAACCAATAGATCTAGAAGATAACTTAGCACCATGAAAATTAGCCAAGTGGGACCCACTCCTTAAAAAGTGGAAAATTGGTCCAAGTTGGGCCCACAAAATCAAAAATGAAATGAGATGGTACTAGGGGTATGCTAATGCATGGATCTATGGATTGAATATGAAAGGAGCAATACCCACATATGGGATCTAGAAAAAGGTCACTAACCCAAGGACTGCAAATTGCCCAAGGGAGACTAGTGCCTTGAATTGAGGGGGCAAATGGAGTCCAAAATCCACCAAATTATAGATTAGGATAGTTAAGGCAATTCTCAAGGTGGGTTTTGGATGGCAAGTCCAAATGCAAGCTAGATCTCCATAGATCTAAGAAAAAGTAAAATGAGGGTTTTGATTATTAGGGTTTTATGACCAATGAAGAAGAATGAATGGATCTAGATACATACCTTGTAGAACATACCTCAAGTGCTTGTGGCCACTTTGCAAATTAATAGCATTCCCCCTATGTGTATATTCAAGAGTGAGATCTAGTGCTCCAAGCCAAAACGTCCTCCTCCAAAGATAGCCAAATCGTCCTACTCCTACAAGAGAAGATCAAGTTAGAAACAAGCCAAGGAAAAGAACTATGAAAATGATGAAGAGATGTAATAGAAAGCATCAACTATGTCACAAAGATACAATAATGATACTCCCTCACACAAAGATCAACCCAAGAGAAGATATGTGGGTCCCCCCAACAATAGCCTCCTTCAAATCGTCCTCATCAATTCGGCCTCCCTGCAGAAAAACGACTAGTAGCCCACGATCCACAAATGATACATAGAGAAAATACTATATATTCAACTTGCAAAAGAATCCATCAAGACAAAAGAGGTAGATCCACAAAGTAGTATTTTATTCCAATCTTCAAGAGCTCCAAAGGTGCTTTTACAATAGGAGGGTCTCCTCCTTTTATAGGATAATAAAGACCAAAACCCTAAACCACAAAACCACTTTTTAAAACTAGTGGTTGACCGTTGAGATCAAAAGATATAACAATCTAATCAACGGCTAAGATGAGCCAATACAATATATCACATGGATCACTTAACTAAGTGATGACATCATAGCTAAAAGTGGCTAAATGAGGGTGACGTCATACATGGGGGTGGCTAAAAATACATGTGCCACATCATCAAGACCAAGACAAGTCACCTAAAGCAAATGGTGGGGCTAGGAGGCATTAATCTCCTTCACTAGCATGTCCCCATGGCACAATAATATAAAATATAAGTCCATGACATGTCCAAGAAACACAAATGATCAAATCCTGTCCCCAAAATCTGAGAGACACATGCAGTAAAAGACCTCCTGTGGTCATTGTGGACCCCACTAGCTGGTGCAAATTAATCTGGAAGAAGGGGGGTTCACCATGGATGACCTCAGAGCAAACCAAGTGCCAAAACCTTGCCTCAATTGCCCAAATTGAATTTCTCAGTGACCTTTTTAGTCCATTTTTTTATCCTCCTGAAAAACCCTAAAAGTGCCAGAAACTACCTCTAGGGTGCCTGCGTTGTCAAACTGAAGGTGCCATCATGTCCAGAAGGGGGGTATAATGTTAATAACAAGTGGTTGGACCACCCCCTTCCCTTGTAGCGCCCTAGGCAACGACTTGCCTCCAATGCTCCTGCTGGACAGGCTAGATCAGCATGCCCAAACTGGTCAACAGGTGGATAACTGCAACTATCATCCTCAGAAGTGCCCGGAACTAAAAGATAAGTGTCTCAATGGATCCAGAAGACCCAAATCCACTAGAGATGAGTACTCATACACCTCATGATAACCTCTGGGGTCATCAGTATGGTCCACTATACCCGGCCAGTGTAAAATATGATGATCTGGAAGTAATAATAAAGCTAACCAGCTGCATCAATCATCATTTGAAGCATATGTCCAACATATGGAATCATCAATAAGTGTATGTGGGACCATAGATCATCATCCATAAACATAAGTGGTCCATCTCATCATGGATCCCAAGAATGACCATGGTCCAACTATGTTTGACTAAGTCAAAATATAACCAAAGACTAGATTATAACAAAAGACTAAGACATATTCCTTTAATCACATTCACAGCTTAACTTAAAGTACAAACATCATTCAGTGGCAGTTAATACATATATATTTCAAATGTTGTTTATAGTTTACTTGCACAAAAGCTTTGAAGACATACTCATCCAATGGACATGGCCTAACTGCTAGCAAAGGGTGAAGGCTAAGGACAAGGCTAGGCAAAAGGGATGACTTGATAAACTCAACTAAGTGACACTTTGGACGGGGAAAGGGGAAGCTACATTCTGTGCTGGACAAAATAACAAAGGGAAGGGCAGTGCGTCACAAATGAATAAGTTGTTTAGAGAGTGCTTATTCAACTTAGGCATCATGTCTACATCAAGTTGATCCAAGTTCATGAGGATCATTCATTTACTTTTCATGGCCTTTTTGGCCTATATGACCCCTCTAGGATTTTACATGCGCCTAAAAGCACAACTAATCGCAGCTTGCATCCAGGGCATATTTACATTTATAAGGTCAGCAATATTTAGATATGGCATTTGTTTAACCATTGCTTTTTGGACCTTTCTATACCCTTCATGGGGTATTTTAGCATTTCATTGCTTTAGCCTTTATTCATTGTGTGTTGAGAAACACATTCTAGAATTTTAAGTTCACAGGCTTTATAAGAGATTTCCAATATAAGTAGTACATGTGCTTTCATTTTTAGCCAACAACAACTCATGTGACTAGAGGGAATTCCGCACAAAGCCAAACATCGAGACAACCGACCAGAATGATCTAGGCATAAAATCCAACTCACCAAAGGCACGTTCTGTCACCAACTCAGAGCCGAGACACAAAACAAACGTGGATGCAAATCCAACACAGAGGTAGAAATGGGGAAGTCCTCCATATCAAACAGTCAAGAAGGCAAGTCAAGGTGAAAGCCAAAATAAGGAAGGTCATGGATGGATGGAGTCAAGTGAATGTGGTGCCTAGGCTAGCAGACAAAGATGTCAGGAAAGACCATGTCTATGCTCACAAAAGGGTAATGAAACCAATGAATATTGTCAGTAAACCTGAGAGTGCAAGTAATACATCCAATTTTATATTTATAAGACCATCCAAGGTATTTCATTTCATTATTTAAATAATACCACCACATCATGAGTCATATACCAAGTCAATGCTATGAAGATGACTAAAACAACAAGATAATAATCCAATGATAACATCACAAGTCTAATGGTCACATCACTGTATATCACAAATAGTCATCATCAAGAACCACTAAAATACTGCTGCAATAATACAACAGGGCACTGAACTAAAACTGTATGAAACAAAAGGTCACATCGGTCATCAAATCTAAGCTCTCAACGCTCAGCCTTGGCACGAGATCTACTCAATGTTTGATATATATATTGCTCTGACCTGTAAGTGATCTCAAATAAGTATGCTCATCATAGCTGATCTCTATAAAAGCAAAGCTCTTAAAAGTGCAGATATCTACTCAGCAAGAATAGTAGCCCAGCTACTATGGTGTGATAACAGGTAGATAATTAGATTAATTTTTTCATGCTAGATTAGTTGTTTCTTTCTATTTGGCTTTAGTTTATTTTTCCCTTTTGGCGAAATTGGATACTAACCTAGCAGTGCTCTACCGAAGTACCCGAAAGGGGAAAAGATATCCACTACTGTATTAATTAGAAAATCTTTCCATTTCAGTTTCATTTTACTTTTTGGAATTAACCCCCTTGCTCTCCCGAGTACGGTCTTCTAACCTAAAAGAGATTCTTGGATTTAATATTCAAGAAAATATTGTTCTAAAATTTGTAAAATTTGGACTCCTTTATGTATGCTCTGCACCCCTGCGGTTCGTCCGGACAGTAAGGTGCATCAAAAGGAACTGGAAATGGCTAGTAATTAGATTAAGAACATTTTCAATTAAGTTCTCATAACGAAAATTCGACGTTACTTCGATTTGATCGAAAGTGGGCAAATTTTGCAAAGGAAGCAAGAAATCTTGGAAAGCGACCTCAGGGCCCCATTAGGCTACACCCTCGTTTGGTGTAGTGTTGAACATCCCCCGAGACTCCATTCCAACCCACATGTTCTTGTTCGAAGCCACTTAGACCAAAATCCGGACATATTCCCCGTATCGCAAGGTATATCGAGAATTCCCTTTTTTCCCCCTAATCAACTCATCTTTTTCATCTAACTTAAAATAAACCAAGTACACCTGCAAAACATTTCATATTTTACAACAGCACACTATTTACAATTGCACGACTCCATTGGCACTGATTAATTATTTCAATATTCGCTTTCAAGTATTTACAATTATGGATGCCATGTATTTCATTTATGTTGTTGATGCTTAAAGAATAATCAATTTTTTGCAATTGCTTGTTCTAATCACAATTTCATCTTAAAAAAACTCCTAAAATAGCACTCATCCCATCCGTAACAATTAACACAATCTAAGAGTCTTAAAAAAACTTTGGTAGGGTCTACCACCCTTGGCTTTGGTTAGAAGTTTGCCTAAACGGAGGAGTCAGGATCAGGTGACAGCACCTGACTCGAGACTTGCCCCCAAGGACGCACCGAGCAACTTCGAAAGATTTATGTTGCGTTTCCCCCCCTGGTGTGCTTTTCAGTGGCAACATACCCTAGAACTTTGATTTGCAAAATACGAAGAACCATTTGTCAATCATATTTTCATTGTTTACTTTGTGTGTATGGCATGTGGGGGGATTTTAGAAATATTTACATGGTTGTAGCTTTCTTGCTATGTTAGGGGGTTTATCTTCATGGTAAATATGTATATGTATTGACTTTGTAGCGCCCCCTCAATAGGGACTTGTCTTAGGAATATTTTCCAGCCATTTAAGTGTATGTTTTTACTTTTGCATGTGTTTTCCCCTCGTTATCGTGAGGTTAAAAGATCTGGTATATTACTACAACGAATACATTTTAGTGTTAGAGTCATTTTTTAAAACAGAACCAGCTCTCAAACTTTCCCCGAAATACATTTTTCACATATATATTAAATCTAGGGTCACTATATTAGAGAGTGGATTATTTACCTCTAACACCTAGTCCTTTTGGTATAATTTTCAACATGCTAGACATTGTTTATGTGTCGATCTGATTGCTCGCAACAGTTAAGATGTATGACAACCAATCTTAAATCCTAGTCTAGTTATCAATTTTCAATATGCTAGACATTGTTCAGGGTGATTTGCTCTATGTGATTAACTCTTCTCCTTTCAAGAGTAATCCCCCCAAGGTACCAATTTGTCACATTCATTAAAACTTTGAAGGTGCCCTATCCCTCCCAAAATCAGTTTCGCAACTACTTTAGGAAAGTTGAGTTTCTCAGCAAGTACTTAGGAAAGCAAGACTGGGGACACCTCCCGTGGCTAGTCTGGGTCTGCAATAAGGGAAGCCTAAAGAGAGAGGATCTTGCCCGACGTGACACATCAGGGCAAAGTCCTAAGGCATAACGGGTCTAGTGGTCACTATTCTTTGCCAAACTCAGAGACTGCTACATTTTGTGATAACAGGGGGGAGGAGATCAATGAAAATGTCAACAGACTAGAGGAGCAAAGAAGTCTTAGAGAACCAACATCGTCGTTGTCCACAAGGGAGGCATGTCGAAACTAAATCAATCCACTTGGAGGAGAGAAGTGCTAGGAAAGGTACCACTCTCATCTGAAAGCAAAGTCACTAGGGATGGTAATGTTATCACACAACTTGTAGTTGCCCCAAAAGATGATCCTATACAGGATGACAGAGGAGATAGGCAACTAAAGAGGTGACCTAAGAGGGCCTCAATCCCCAAGATGTTTTGGTTGTCACGCCAACCGAGGCACTCTTTGCTTCTTGCTATCCAAGCCTTAGATAGCAAAGGGGGAGACCCCGATCTACTCCCGATAAGAGAGATCTAACCCAATTACCAGATCAAGCTATAAAAATAGGGTACATAACGTAATGGGTGAGGAACCCTAGATCTCAGGGATGAAATCACTATGGAGGCTTAGGATGGATAAGATTTGAATTTAAATGAATTAACACAATGATTTATAGATTGAAGGATGCAGGATTTGGATGCAAGGGTAAATGGTTAAAATGAATCGCCTTGGGAAACATGTAATTAGAAAGGGTAAATGGTCCCAAAGAGTATATCAGACAAGTTTGAGGCTTCCTAGCAGAGCTTGCCAATAGATCTGACAGTATCAAAGGTTGAAAGCTCAGAAAACAATGTTTTGATCATCCAAAAGTCAAGCACACAAGGAGGGCGCAAACATGGAGAGATCAATGCCTAGGGAAATGGGCAGAAGGAGTCCACAGAGCAAGACGCCTTTGAGGACCCACCTGGGGCTAGGCCTACGGATGAAAACCTAGAATTTGTTCACCAGAAAACCAAATAACAAAGCCTAGAGAATTTTTATAATTTTTTATAGTTAGGCTTTGAGCAGTAAATTTGCTATGAATATTATATGTATGTTAATTAAAGTTATTAATTATTAAGTGAAAGGGTGTAACCCTTCACTATACATGCTCAAGCCTATAAAAGCGAGCCTCATTGTAAATTATTAATCATCCATTATCTAATATATTATCTATTTTATCAAATGGAGTTATTTTCCATTGGAGGATTATTCACTTGAATAATCACTGAGTATATCCAGACACGGATATAGCATTGGTATCAGAGCCTCTCGGCCCTCCCTGATCTGGCCTTTGGCCACCCATTTCAGAGTTTCTCTGTGCACTTGGTCTTTGACCAGTCTTGGCTTTTGGCCATTTTCATATTTCAATTGAAAGGAAGAAGATTCAGAATTCACCCGGCAGCTCCTCACATCTCCACCCTCCACCTGCGTCTCCTCTCCTTCCTCATTCTCGCACCCCCATCCATCCCACACAGCCCACTCTTCCATCTCGTCTCTCCCACGTCGACCTCTCGTCCACCCAGCCGCCATCTCTTCTCCAAGACCGCACCCTCCTACCTGCCATCGCCTTCCCACCACTCCGTACTCCAAATCTCCCCGTGCACACCACGTTCCATCCTCCTCTCTTCCACAGCTCCACCCCACTTGACCTGCCCACGCGGTCTCCCACACCACCATCTTGCTCACGCTCTCCATTTTTCCCACCTATTCGTGCTTCCTACGCCCGGCTACAACCTCGCGCATACACTCCCACCTGCACGCCTGTTCTCCCTCCTCGTCCTCAGCGATCCAGTCCACGCCATTTCCAACCTCCATTCCCTCACTCGTCCCTGTGCTCACTTATCCGCTGCAACGTCGAGCTCCACCACCGCCGCTGCTCGTCACCTGCTCCCCTGCTGCGACTCCGACGCCCTCCTGCGCCTGCTTCCCTGTCCACAGCCCACCTCCCGGCCACACCACCTCGCTGCATTCTCCCTCGCAACGCCCATCTACCTTCACCTCTAATCCTCCATCACTCCCATCTTTCCACGCTACCACACGCCACTTCCTTCCCCCAACAATCCCTCCACGTTGCCTCTACACAATCGTCCCACCTCATTCCTTGCCAACTCACCCTCACGCCATTCACTCCATTCAGTCCACAACCCGCCATTCCTTCAAATTCTCGGGTTTAAACCCTAATTCCTCTCATTTAAATATATATAATATATTATTGTTACATTTAATAATATATTATATTTATTAATATTATTATTGTTATTAAATTTTAATAATATTAATAATATTTATTATTATTACAATTATAAATTCAAAGAGAAAAACAGAAAGATTAAAAAAAGGGGGTTAAAAATATTATTATTTCATTGAAATAATAATTATTTTTGGAAAAAAAAAAGAGATTAGAAGAATCGAAGAAGACAAAATCAAGAAAAGGTAAAAGAAGATCATCACTCGTCAGAGAAGACAAAATTAAGAAGTCAAAGGAAGACTCCTTCGTCAAAGAAAACTCCCTCGTCAAAATAAGTCGAGGCTATCTATCATCAAGAGAAGTTAAAGTCAAAAGAAGATTCGTCAAAAAAAATTAAAGACCCTCTATCATCGAAAAAATCGAAGACTATCTATCGCCGAAGAAATCAAAGAAAGACCATCTATCACCGAAGAAGTCAAGGCCATGGAAGTTGGGTTGCGACTACAAATAGAGAAATTAGAAGCCAAGTTAAAGCGCTATCGAAAAGACAATGAAGAATTACGAGGCATTAATACACAATCAGAAATAAAGATTGGACTACATAAGATACAAGAACGGTTCAATGAACAAACAATGTCCAACCAGAAAAATCACATAGAAAAATTATTTGCGCAAATCAAGGAATTAAAAGATGAAAGTGATTTCAATCAGAGATTGAAAAATCAAGATATAAAGAAGGAAATAAATAATTACGAAGCAGAAATAATACGCTTGAACAAAATCGTTAGCAACAAAGATGAAGAACTAATGCAATTACGACATAAATTAGAAATTCAAGAATCAGAGGTCGGCCAGTGTCGACAACAAATAAAAGTTCTTCAACAACAAAATGACGACTCTAAAAAGACACATAAGTCAGAGATTGCGAAGAGTAATAAAGCATTATCTAACAATGCTGAAGAAATTTTTAGATTAAGAAATCATAACAAGACACTAGTCACAAAAATTAAGAAGTTGAAAAATAGTCGGAAGACAGAACAATCTATGGAAGACATTGAAATAAAACTTCTAGACAAGCAGGAGGAAAATAGCTGCATCAGAAGTCATAATGAAGATCTTAAGGAACAACTTAAGAATTCTGAAGATGACAGAAAATCGCAAGTCGAATTGATTAAGAAGTTTCAAAATGATAATAAGCAGTTAGAAAACAAGTTGGAAAAGATACAGAACAAAAACTTAAATCCTCAAGAGACGAAAATACAACTTCCAACTCAGATCAATGCTCTAAAGGCGACATTCGTAAACGAAAATGACATCGTGAAAGTTCCTTATCGACACCCCAACCATAAAAACCAATATTTGAAAAAGTGGGAAATGTCGAAAGATAATGGTACTAATGTGATCAAATCTCCTGACGACACATCAGTAGGGAATCCCATCAGTCCACAACAAATCAATTTGGGATGGATTCATCCGTCGACGTATCGGAAGTTATGCTCTACACTTAGCAGTTCGTATCGACATGGTTCATCAGCCATGACATCGCAAAGAACAATGCGACAAAATTATAAGGCTTTGAGGACAAAGCCTTTCTAAGAGAGTGGCAATGCTATGAATATTATATGTATGTTAATTAAAGTTATTAATTATTAAGTGAAAGGGTGTAACCCTTCACTATACATGCTCAAGCCTATAAAAGCGAGCCTCATTGTAAATTATTAATCATCCATTATCTAATATATTATCTATTTTATCAAATGGAGTTATTTTCCATTGGAGGATTATTCACTTGAATAATCACTCAGTATATCCGGACACGGATATAGCAAAATTTAAATGGCCAATGGTTTAGAACTTCAAACAAGATATCAAGTGTAGATCTTACACGGAAAATCTTGTAATTGCCTTGAAAGTGATGATTTACCTCTACCCGATCAATTTGAGATGATTTGACAGTGTCTCCAAGTGAAATCGATTTGCCCAAGGAAGCCAATGCGCCCCTCTCTCCTCCACATGCAAACTACACAAGTAAGATTTGATGTTCAAAAGAAAAAGACTATAACAACAAGAGAAATACCAAGAAACATATCAATGATTAGGGATACAATTGAAAACCCCCTGATACAAAGCCACTTCAAAGTGGAGCGAGTTGAGGAGCCCCTGCAAAAACGCCCAAGTTGAAATCGCCCTCCTACAGTAAAACAATGTTTCCACGAAAATATTTTGGATCCACAGAAATGTCTCAAATGCTAGGAAAAATAAACTTTACTATCGCCATCCAAGAACAATCCACAAAGAAAATCCAAGAGTCTGTAAAATTTCTCTTTATTCTGAAAATTCCAAGAGCCCAAAGTCCATTTACAATGAGGGGGGTCTCTTCCTTAAATAGGATTAAGAGAGACCAAAACCCTAACCACCTTTTGAATGAGTGGTTGAGATCAAAAGATATAACAATAATAATCAACGGCTAAGACAAGTCGGAAATACAATACATGGATCAACTCAAAAATAGAGAGGGTGCACTCACTAAGACGTCTAAGGGGGACGCACCACATGACAAGTGAGTAAGACACATGACATAAGCACATGGTGGGGCTAGGAGGTGTAACATGTCCTCTAGAATGACCCCATGGCACAATAACATATAATAACTCAAGATAATATCATATTGTGACCATATGACCAAATCATGGCCCCTCAATGACATAATAAAATGCCCAAATAATAGCCCGGAGTGTATGTGGACCCCACTGAATGCTACAAGTTGTGCCGGAAGGTGTGGGATGCATCACAAAAATCCTCTAAACAAACCTCATGCCAATTCCTTGCCTCAATTTCCCAAATCGATTTCCTCGGTGGCCATTTCTTCCATTTTTTATCCCCGAAATATCACCTATAAAATAATAAAATGCCTATATCTCTCTGCCTGGTGCCCCGGGCACAAATCTGACTACACCAAAATGTCTGGGAGCATGGTAATATGGTAATAACGAATGGTTGGATCGCACCCTAGGTGAACCAAAATAATCTCAAAATGTGCACACGGGCCATTTTATATGGCAAATATGCAATAAAGTGATAATGGGCACCATAGGACCACAAATAATCAATCCTGAACATCATTGGTCCGACTCATCCCAGATCCTGTGGTTGACTTGGTCAAACTGGGTTGGCCAAGTCAAAACTAATCAAAATAATGACCCAGGCTCAAGATAACTGATGCTGTAAGTGCAAATGGATAAGATATGCTCCTTTAATTATTTCAATAGCAAGACTAAAGTACAAGTAGCATTTCACTGGCGATTAAGCAACAATACATCAAATATAAGTCTAGATTAAAGCAATTAATTACTAAGAGAAAGACCCTCAAGTGTATACTCATTTCATGGACGTGACCATTTTGCTAGGAATGGGTGAATGTGAAAAAGACAAGGCTAGGACAAGGGAATGACTTTACAATTTTCAACACTGTGACACTTTGGATAAGGGAAAAAGGGAACATCACCTAAGCATATGTTGGACAGAAAACACACAAGGAATGGCAGTGTCTCACAAATGGAATAAGTTGATTTGAGGGGTGCCTATTCGACTTTAGCAAATGTCTACAACTCACATCCAAGCTTGAACTAGCTCTGTGAGGATCTTTTCTAGAACCACCGTGACTAGGTGCACAATTAACCGTAACTTGAGGTTCTAGGGGACACTTAGAATTAGTTGTCCCTTACTCCATCTCACATCCCAACCCGTAGGCTCCATGAGGAATTAATCATTACATTTCAATCATGGCCATCAGTCTTTAGATTTAGCATACATTTAACCATTGCTCTTTAGGCCTTTATGACCCTTAGGATTTTGCATGTGCTTAGAAACACAACTAATTGAAGCTTTTATCCAGGGTGCTTTACATTTCATTTCATAGCCCTCTTTCATTGTGCTTAAAAGCACAATTTTAAATTATAACTATGGGCTTGCATAGAAGATATAACAATGAGTCACATATGCATGTAATGATGGTAGTGCAATTTGCTTCAAATCTAGCTGACACAACTCAGGCAACTAGGGGGATCATCCACAATCAGGACCAAACATCAGGGGCAACCGACCAGAGAGGTCAAAGTTTCAAATCCAACTCACCTAAGCTCAGGAACCAACACCAGTGGGTTCTCCTGGCCCAGAAGGATCAAGGCTTCGGTAAGTTCCGTCGCACAACTCAGAGCCGAGACACAAAAAACATGGAGTCTATCCAACATAGAGGCATAAGTGGGGAAGTCCTCCACATCACAAGCTGAAGTGTAAGTCAAGGTAAAACCAAGTACGGAAGAGAGCGCATTGATGGGGAAATGTGATAAGTGATGCCATAACTAGCAAGCCATAAGTGGTGGGAATGACCAAGTCCATACTACTTAAGAGGGTAAGACCAACGAGTATACACAAGAAATTTTGATTCCAAGTAATTAGACCACTTTAATTCTAAACAGTCAACCAATAACCATATCCATATATATATATATATATAGATATATATATATATCGCCAGATCATGACCACTAAATACCTAGTCAAGCTACTAAGATAAATAAAAGAGCATCATCTGAACCATCAACTGTCACTGGAACACTGCTGCTGCATAACTCTGGGCACTATCACACTGCTCTGTGTTACGATGGTATTAGCACCAGCGTACCTGCAAAGGTGCCCCAAGGAGAGGGTGTCTTTTCTTTTCTGACCAGGAGGGGTGTTTAGCCAGCTCATTCTGAGGTAGGGGCATGGCCAGACCCTCTGGTTCCTCCTCTGGAAGTACTATGGCTTAGTGGCATCGCTGACTGCCTCATGAAAGGGTTTAAAACCCCGAGGTTGGTGTCCGGGGCTTCCAAGGGTGGGTCACTGGGTCACATGACCCCGACCTTGTTTCATCACTCCAGCGGCAGGTTCTTCAGCATTGTGACATCTACTCATCCTTCAGAGGACCTCTAGCACCCTCCTGGACCTCCAGTTTACCAACGCCCTCTCTCTGAGCCCTCCTACAGAGGATGGCGTCATCTTCTTGGGAAAACTATATTGCTTGATGAGGGGGGGCGTTGAGGGTTTTTCATCACTGTTGGGGTTAGTTGGGGCGTGATGACCCCCCCACCTATACAGTATGGCCTTCAGTTTGGTCAAATATGGCCTTGTTCAGCCATTTTGCTCAAGTAGGGGTCAAATCTGGGGAAAACATCCCAATTTACCCACTACTTAAATTATTTTATATTAATTTTATTCTAATTTGAAGTTGACATTTTTAATATTAAATTAACCTTATTTTATGTAAAATTGAGTGTGACATATAAATTCAATCTACTCACTTCATTTTTAGACATCAACTCTTGGGATAATTTCATTATGTCTGCTATTTGCCCTAACTAGGGCTCTTTGAAGGGATGCACACTCCTTGATGAAAGTTATTTTGCAAGCTTGAAGCATTTCTTGGAAGTTTTACTATTGTTCATGCCATTGCTAAGGTGAGGCTAGAGTTGTTTGCTTAACACATGCACTTGGAGATATCTATACTTTTGGTTTGATGTCTCTTAGTCAATTTGTATGAAAGTTATGCTTGTTAGGGTTGAATGGAAGCCATTGTTGCTTCATTTTGTCTTGATTAGCATTTCATTTTTACCTTTGATCACCCTTGCATTCAAGCTTGAGTTTTAGGTCTTCAAGTTTTGCTAGGCTAGGTCTCCTCAACAAATTCTAGAGATTGTTGAGGTTAGCCCTAGTTGCCAAGCTTGCCAAGTACCATCTCAAGGAGAGTAACTCCTCTCATTGATGCCCAGGGTTGGGTAGATAGTCTTCTCTTGAAACCCTAGGTTGTTCATCTACTTTTTAACCTAATTTTCTGAGTTTGTATTTTTGTAAATATTATTGTTAGGTTAAACTTGCATTTTCGTGGTAGAATTAGGGTTAGAATTAGGTCTGCAATTTTATGATAAAACCCTAGAAATTAAAAAAAAATTAAAAAAATTTCTTCTTTTTAGGTCTCCCTAAAATTTCGGCCCTTCCTCCTATAAATTCGGTCTGCCCTGTTTGTCCCTAGAAACCCTAGGGCGAAATTGTAGGAAGCCCTAAAAATTTACAAATCTCAAAAATCCTAAAAAACCCTAATTTTGGTGATTTTGTACATATTATTTTAGCTTAGTTTTTAGTTTATATTGTAATTTTAGGACGAATTTTTACATGCAATTTTTCATAAAACTAAATTTTAAATTCCTAAATTAAGCCCTAAATTTCTGTGCACAAAACACAAACACATACCTAAAAACCTATGCGACCTACCCCTCCAAAACTCCTTTCCTTCCCTCTTCTCCTATCCACTTCCATCTCCTTTCTCCATCTTCTTTGCTGCCTTTTCCTTCCACTTCTACCCCACACCAAGCCCTATTACTTTAGCACACACAGGTCTGCAATTAAAATTGCAGACCCTGTGCTCTCCCTCTTAGTGTAATTTTCTGTGGTTAGTTTCCTTGCTCTTAGTATAGTTTCTGTGCATTTCTTTAGGTAGTTTACTGTGTAAGTCACTCAGAATTCTACATACAGATTATATGTGTGGTTGAAAACTTGAATACTATTTTTCTACAATAGACATTGGACTACATTTGCATCTAGCTGATAGTTTACATGATTTGCTAATCTAATTTGGTTCTCTACTTTATTGCACTCATCTTATGATTTTCTGTGGTTAATGTAAATGATAAATCTGATTCAGTTACACTACTTTACATTTATACATACAGATCTGCAAATAACACATTGATACTAAATTTTGATGCATTTAAAGATTGGTACTGGTTGAGTATTAATTGCTTATGACTGGTATCTACTGAGTGACATATCTTTGACTTGGAACACTTGTGATCTGATATAAGCACTTTCTCAAATAATTTACTGTGCAAGTTCATCTCAGAAATCTCATACAATTGTATTTATTGGAATCAATTGGTTAATGCTGATTATTGGTAATTGATGTTTCTTGCATGATATTCTGGTATTATACCTCGATTGACATTTATTTAATAACTCCACATGCACAGAACTGTGTTTTACTAGGTTCTTATTTGGTGGGTGAGCTGATTTGTATGATAGTTACATATTTATTTGACTGTGTAAACCTAAGTTTTATTTTGACCTACAGCAGATCTGGATCTATCCAAAAATTGAAACTTATTTGGTGGCAGTGGTGAATGATGGTTATTGACAAAAGATGCTTTTGAATGCTAAGTGATCATATTTCTCATTGGATACATTTTCAGCTATTGCATTATCATCTTGGACCAACTCTTAATCACCACAATAGTTATTCGCTATATCTAGTGGTTAATATCTTATTTTGCTGGCAAATAAGTTGGCCCTATATTGAATGATTTGGTAAAATTGGTGATACTTGTTGCTCACGTACTCTTATCTTGTAAATGGTGTCATCATTGATTACTGAATTGTCATGTTTATATCTGATTAATTGAATGACATTGACAATTATCACTTAATACATCTTTGATTGTTGAAATGTTTAGGCAATATAGTCTTTTGATCCAATATTGATTATTGTAATACATGCTTACATGTTTATACATTTCATTGAATGATCTAAGTGGATTATTGATTTCAATCATATCTTCTACACTCACCGACGTTGATCATAACATTATTGACTCCATTTAGGCACTGGTCTAACTAACAAATTGTCCATAGAACATGGTGTTTTGGTTGTACTGGTGTCTTACAGGATTCCATAAGGATACTTCTCCTTGGAGGTTTCGACTTCCGAAGAAGTTAGAACGGTGACCAAGGTGACATTGGGTCACTAATCTTATTTTTGCTTACTGGGAATTAGCCTTGCTAATTTGCCAGGTACCACTCTGTATGGAAGAAAATGGCCACCTCAATCATCAAGTCTAAGGTCATGAGGCTCAGTCATGGCATAAGGCTGTAATTTTTGCTCTGGGGCTGCTGAAAATATGAGTGATCATAGAATAGTTGCTCATCAACTGCCGATCTCAAGCATCTTATAGTAAAGGACTAGCTCAGAAAAGTACTGGAATCTGGTCTGAAGACATGGTAGCCCCGGCTACTATGAATGTGATAACAGGTAATATATGCAACAAGGAGACCAATCTGAAAATGATCTTAGGCACAAAGGATATGCATCAAACTCAGCCTAAATGATGTCATGAGGAACTGTCCATTTACAATGGATCATACATTGTAGCTATAGGATCTTGACTCTCTTAGTCCCCACATGTTTGTGGGATTTTGTACAACTTCGGAAGATATTATTCATTATGTTTTATTGTACTTTCATTGTACTTGTTTATACCTCCAAAGGGGAGAAGAACTTTATGTAATCAATCATGTAAACACATGAAAGAATCAACGTAAGCCTTGGAGTGCAAAAGAAACAAATAAAAAGATTAAATTTAAATTATTTATTGCCACCAGGTGAAGTAGGCCCCATTAGGGAATTTTCCAATTTGCACTTGTATAAATAAGAGGCTCGTGCACCTCATTAGCTCATTCACTCACTTAGGAAGTGCGCATCACTTGGAGGAGGAGATTTTCACATCACTTGAAGAAGAAGGTTTATTTGGGGCTTCTACTTGTGAAAGATACTTTCACATTCTTTCTCTTTCTTCATTTGTACTATGATCTCAGAATTATCATCTCTCTGCAAAGGTTGCTGGGTTTTCTCCCATTTGGGTTTCCTAGGGTAAACTCTATGTTGTTGTTTTGTGCTTTGTCTTACTTCTAGTGATCTTGGTAATGCATTTATGTTTTATGCTATGAATGTATGAAATTTAACATGGTATCAAAGCCATTCTAGAAGAAGCCATTGCTGAAGCATTGTCAGAACCCTGCCGGAATTAGGGTTTCATCTTGTGAAGTCTTCACCCATTATTTTGGGGGAAAAGAGCCATAGGAATTTCGCTTTTGGCTATACTAATCCATTGGTGAAGACGGAATTCAATTTCGAGAACTTTCATTTTTGACCTAGCCCCTGCTAGGGTTTCTGATCCAGATCCACAAATCAAGATGATTGGGATGAAGTTTGAAGATCGGTTGGAAGGAGCCTCCAACTTTATCTCCTAGAAGTCTAGGGTTCTTCCACTCCTAGAAGAAAATGATCTCTTACTATATGTAAATGAGAAGGTCCCCGAACCAGAAGCCGAAGAAGATAAATCTCGATGGAGGAAGAATGATGCTAAAGCAAGAAGGATTCTTGTGGATTCCGTGAGAGACCATTTGGTTCCTCAAATCTCAGGTAAGAAGAGTGCTAGGAAAATGTTCAAGACCATTAAGAAGTTGTTTGAACACACTAGCCTAAATGTATCCAGGACTTTGAGAAACCAACTCTCAAATATGAAGATAGCAAAGTCGGAATCCATTGCCTCATACTTTATGAGGATCGCAGAACTCAAAGACAAGCTCAGCACCAGTGGAGATAATTATTTGCCTTACAAATTTTACAAACTTGATGGACAGTCAAACCTAAATCACCTAAAACATTTAATCCCAATTCTCTTGCCTTCTTCAATCCCAACAACAAGGCCTCATATTCAACCACAATGTTAGTAGCGTCAAATTCTAACCGAAAAGAGAACAAGAAAATTTACCATTAGGGAAGGTGAGGACTACTCCTGCACCAACTCCATACCTTGAACATACATCATCAAAGTGCATCTTCCAAAGCCCTTCAAACCACATTTCTATTATTAGATATGCCTCTTTTATTGTTGATTCATCGACGGCCATGACCACGTACGTTCCCAATTCTAGCTCAACATAAAGAGGCTCATTTGCAAGCTATCTTGGATCTTTTATATTGTTTGATAGTTGCTTCTCATTGGTTGACCAAACCACATAACAATCTATAATTGGAATATCGGCTTATGACCAATCCATTTGAGTGTTTCCTCCCACGCTAGCAACCCACTTTCTAGAGAGTAACATTCCACATTTGGTTGTGCAATCAACCACCACACATCCATTTTTAGCACCTTATCAAGGTATCCATTCAAAGAAACCCGAAGATCCTTAACCATACCACATAACCTACTTTCCTAGAATCCATTGCACAAACATTTCTATAGGCCTAGAAATCTTTAATAACAATGTGTTCGTTGCCTCCAATGACATGACATTTGCAGAAGCACCAAAATCCAACAAACATTATGCAACAACAAATCATTGACAATTAATGAAATGAAGAATGGAGGAGTGTCTTTTGCTTTTTGTATGCCCAAATACACTCGTGCATTATCATTTGTTGAATAAATAGGTTCACCCAAACTGAGCAGCCTAGCTACCTTCTCCTTTTGACCAAGCAACTACAATAATTCTAGCAAGGGAACCGAAATCTTAATCGTTAACAACTCTTGTGCCAAATAGAAGTTAGAAATCAGAATATGTGAAGAAACTTGTTGTAAATCAGCAAGCTACTGCTGATTTTTAGGTGTAGGCTGTGTATTTTGATCCACATTCGTGATCATTTTCCTCCTATTGTAGGCCTTTGAACCTTAACCACCATGGCAGCCCTCTTTTGAATTTCTCCCTTGGAAGGCCTAGCTGCATGCTTTAAGAGGGGAGATACTCAATACATATGTCAATGGACTGAAGGAGTGAGGAGACCTCAAAGAACCAGACATGTCTCCATTCTAAGGTAGTAGAGGCAATCTCCATCTAAGAGCAAAGGACTTAGTAAGGGTATCTCTCATGCCTTATCATCGAATATGACATGGTTCTAACACTGTGAATAAAGGAAACCAATCTAATAATGCTCTAAGGCACATGGGATGGGCATCAAACTCAACCAACACAATGACTTGCAGGACCGTCCACTTGATTTGAATCACACTACAGCATAATGCACTATACTCGCTCAATATGAGTCCAATAAGTAGGTAGTTAGCTAGGACCCCAAATCTTGGACCCATAGAAAACAGCTAGCTTGATGATCGTGTCAAAAAGATGCATCATCTTAGCCGAGATGTCCTAAAAAATTTTGAGAAAGCACTACTGCTCAAGGTTGGAAAGAAGCCCGTACCCTCTGTTCAATGAGGGTCAAGGAGTAGGCCTCAAACTAAATCTAGGCCAATGAACGAACCCCCAAATAAGTATAAGTTGCATTGATCTCAATATCGCTCATGTTATCACAGATTCACATCCATAGTAGCCGGGGCTACCATGTCTTCATACCAGTTTTGAGCACTTTTTTGAGCCAGTCCTTTTGCTATGATATGCATGAGATCAACAGTCGTTGAGCAGTTCTTTGATGATCACTCTTGTTACCACATAAGTTGTACTTAGTGGTTTCCAAGTGAGCCGACAAAGATTGGAGCAATGTACTTGTTCATTGCCAGCATTCAGAAGTTCAGCCTGCCAGTTTTGGCCCATTTTTTCAAATTTTGCATGTCCATGCCCCCATGGGGAATTGTAATAAGTTGGTATAAGCATGGTCTTTTTGTAACAGGCTTGGCCTACCTTAGGTTTTTCTATCAAGGGGATACTCTAGAGTGTTTTTCCTTAGGAATTATGCGTTACGCTTCAGTGGCGTACAATCCCTGAGTTTTTCACTCACACCTCCAAAGCTGGAGTATTTTTCATGGTGGTCGAACCTTAGGAGGTTATTAAATCCTAAGTGTCTATGTATTTTTAACATGCTAGCCATCAATAATGAGTTGTATGGACATGCACTAGGTCCCCTAGGAGTTTGAGTCAGTTCTGGCAAAAATAATTTTTCTCGCAAACTTAGGCTTTTTTTAATAGTTTAAATGGGAAATTTCAAATTGTAGTAAAAGTAGGTCTGGAGGCGGAATTTGGCGTGGGGATGCTCTTTTTCATGCTTAGAGCGTCCCCTTTACCCCAGGACCAACTTTTCCTATGTTTCGGGTGATTAAATCATCACTTTAAGCATTTTTGCTATAAGAGGCGACAAAATGTCAAAAAAATGCTAAAATGACATGAAAAGACAAATTGAGGAAACATGTTTTAAACATGTGGATGAGGTGGCAAAGTTTTCACAAATGGTGGGTGCCCTTCCTATGTGGCAACCCACTCACCATCTATGCCATAAATCAAGCCATAAGTTATGGCATAACTCACTCCCAAAATTGTTTCAAGCTTTTTTTAAAAGATAGTGCTTCAAGTACTATTGTGCACAGTTCCACCTATTTCACTTAAATTAATCCAGTAGTTTTCAAAATTTTGTTTTCTTCATTAGAGAGAAGTGTCCTGAACAATACACATTCAAGCAGAGGAAAACCTCTATTTGTTTTTTAAGCGTTTTTCAAATCCAAGAAAATTTTAGTTTGAGAACGGAGTAAGACGGTGTAGCAAGTGTTACACTAGTAGATTGCATAATAACATAAAGTTAGATATATATGTTATGGTATGTTCCAAAAATCAAAGCACTAGTAGAAAAACAAAAAAGAAAAAAGAAAATAAATCAAAAGTGATATTTCCATAGATGTTTAGAAGTATAGTAGTGTCTTACTGTTTTTTTTTTTTTTTTTATACAGGGGGATCGGCAACTAGGGGCTTGGAGCCTGCGCCACCAGGGAACGGGTCTCACTGCCACCACTATAACCCCTGGCTTTCAGCACGTGCCCAAAGAACACTGAAAGCGAGCAAGACGAGTTTCGAACCTGGGTGGGGCCCCTATGTCGGAAAGTCAACAACCTCCGGTAAGGGACGTCCGTCGTTCGACCTAGCCCGATGGGCTATAGTAGTGGCTTACTGTTAGTTTCTAGAAGAAGTTTACACAAAGGTCATTTTTCAATGGAAATACCATTCGAAAAATATTTTGGGTCAATTTCCACACCTAGAAAGTGAAAATCCAAATACAATTAATGAACAAGAACATATGGGAAATAGTAAAAGGGATTGAGAAATCACCTGCATATCAAAATAAATTGAATTGTTGGAATGGCAGAGCATAGATGATAAAGCCAAAGCCTCTATTGGCCTTTCCCTCTCAAATTTAGAGTTACATCATATAAATCTATAAAAGTCATCCAAGGAAATTTGGGATAAATTTGAATACGTTATTTGGAGCAAACGCAGTGAATGCAAAGTTTTCTCTAAAGCTTCAGTTGTTCAAATTCAAGATGTATGTCGAAGTCACTATGTCTAACCACATAAGCAATTTGAGATCTCTCATCAGACAACTAGCAGAAGTCAAAGTTGTGGTGGAGGAAGAGGATGCCAAAGCCATCTTGTTAAACAGTTTGCCTTCTGAATACAACAATGTTGTTTTTACTCGCAATCAAATGTCTTCACAAAATTTGGAAGACATTATTGTTGCTCTCTTGGATGAAGAAAAGAGAACCATTGCAGGAGATACATAAGATGATTATCAACCTGAGACTGCATTATAATAATAATAATAATAATCTATTTTAGCCTAGCCAGACACTAATTTTTGGTGTATGAAAACCCCCTTGTTTGTGGGACAAGGGCCCCCTTCCACACAACAATTTGACTACTAAAGTCTACGGAGGTGTACATACCCTACCCCCCTCTGGATTTGAACCTATGACCTCCTAGGAGGAAACACATGTTCTTAACTGTTAGGCCCACTCAAGCTATACTCAAGATACAATAGTAGCAAATTAGTTAAAGATAAGGGGGAGATGGAATGTTACTATTGCAAGAAAATGGGTCACACAACTTGGAACTATAGATTTCAAGCCAATGACATTCTTGAGGGAAAGCTCTAGGACAAGCCACATGTAACTAATGTAACCATTGTTAAAGATTCACCGGATGCAAACAATGGTGATGACCTTGCTGAAAAAATGTCCTTTTAAGCATTTTAAGAAGCCTACACTTTGAAGACAGGGAGGGATCTAGAGTAGATAAAGCTTAGCATGGATGGTTGTTAAGATAGTTCAAGAGTTTGTGAATCTTGGGAATTATACCCTTACGAGGGCCATGAGACAGCTTGATGGAGCACCATAGATGTAGCTCAACATGGATGGTTGTCCAATAATTCGAGAAATTTGAATTCAAGAGTTCAGGGAGGTGGAATCCAAGAACTCGAAAATTCAAATTGGGAGCTACACATTTACAAGGGTTATGAGGCAACTTAATGGAGCTCTACTTGGTCCAAGAACTATTTTCAAAGAAGAAGCTTCTGAAGAATGTTTGGTTCTAATTGCTTCTAATATTTTGTTCAAACAGTGTGTGTTTTCTTTCAATTAGTTTGAGTTTTAGTACTATAAGCCTTAAGGGAAGGTGTTAGGATATAAGGCTTAAATGTTGTAATAAAAGTCACTTTATGACTTAGTTATGTTTTTGTCCTTTTTGTGTAAAGCAAATCTTCCCACATTCATAAGTGGAAATGATTTGCTCCATGAGTAGCCATATATAAGGAGGTGAACTCTTATGTAATAATTGCACCAATTACTCATAATATCATATTGTGTTATTGTGTGTATCTCTCTAATGCATGTATCTAGCTTTTGCAATACTCAGGAAACTCTATTGAAGTTGGGAGGTAGCCTAATGGGAGAGAGCCACCCTGCTCTGGGTTCATTTGTCACTACCATGATGCTCGATCAAAGATCTAGTCCAACCCCTTCAAACAAGTAGAAAGGATGTCAATCGGCCTCTCGAGGAAGAGGTTGGGGGGAGACATGGGGTCTCACCACTCTATGGTCTAGATTACTCTAAAGATCCCTTTGTCTCTTGTTGCTCCGATCTAGTGAGGCAACACGAAAAATATGAGATGATCCTACTAGTAATCTCATGGAGGGCAAAGTGTGCAATCTATGGTTGAGCATTCCTTAACGAAGAGGGCTATGCATCTCTGGTCGCTAGGCAATGGCATCGCCCTCTGATCTCGTAGTAGAAGGGACACCTAAAAATGAGGTGCATCTCTGTCTTTGGTTCCTAAAGGTGGCACATTTGGCAAATATTGTTTGGCCAAGGAATATGGTGATCAATCTCCACAGAGTCTATGAGAGCCAACTAGAGCTGCCCTAGAGGGATCCTAAAAGAGTACATCTAGTGTCTATACATGTATGGGGGGGCAAACGATGATGCCATTACGCAACTCCAAGAAGTGCTCTAGATAGAAATACATCTTTGAGCCCAAGTTTTCCGAAGGTGAGGTCCAAGTAACCTAGATATACAATCTATAGATGTCCTCTCTAATGGCCCAATTCAATTCCTATCTAGTCGGTAAGAGATGACTTGGCGCATCTAGGGAGTACCTGAAGGGAGGAAGGCACTCAAGGGAGATGGTCATCAACTGAAGAAGCTGAGAGGCCTCTGAAACCAACCTCATGCACAACTTGTGGGGCAACCCAAGGCAAGGGCCTTTGCAGTAGGGTGCGAGGCAGGGTAATTTTTAAGGGCGAAATTTCGCCAATTGGCTATTTTTCGGGTTTTTTTTCAAAAAATAAATTCGCTATTTGGTCATTTTTAGTCTCTAATATCGCCTATATTTACATAAAATATGTTTTTTATCATAATATTCGCCAAAATTTACACATTTCAATAGTAAATTGTATGTTTCAAATTTAATATTCGCCTACCTATCCACATATATGTTTTTTTCAATCCAAAATAATAGCATAGGATACTATACTTAAGTATAATATAAGAATCCTTAAAAAATACCCTGGTGCGAGGTAGGGGTACCTCTCTCTCCTATAGGAAAAGTCACTGAAGGTCCTAACTGTATGCAGGAAAGAGACCAAACATAGAACAATTCACAGAACATATTCCTATCCCAACACTGGAACACTAGAGGGAAAGGGTTCCTGAGCGACTGCATTGCAAAGAAGGGGATCTCTTTCCTAGTGTTGTGTTTGGATCAGTGGAAAAGGTTTGTAGCTGATTGAAGGTTGAATTGTGATGCCTAGAGAAGTTTCACTGAGAGAATATGAGGTAGAAGTCTGGTTATGTTGCATTCCGAGCACTGTGGGTTTGGGCTATGTGAGAGACTTAAAGCCAGCAAGATATCTCTTCACCCTCGTGGTCTTATAGCCCAACTTGGGGGTGGCATCTACACAAAATCCTACAGTTGGGGGGTTGCATATGAGATACTCATGTTCTGCATAGTAGTAATCTGTATGTAATGTGAATTAGGCATAAATTTTGCTATAAACACAATTAATTCTGAGTTGAATGGTGCATAAGCATGTGATTAAACATTGGCATGTCACTGAGTAACTTGAATGCATGTGTTTAGTTAATTCTGCTTATATTTCCATCCATTATATCCTTGAAATCTATTTTTGCATGAGTTGTGTTAATGGAATGGGCAAATGGTTGAATTTGGGTATGAGTGGTTTATGCTTCTTCATAGTAATTAGCATAAGCAGATTTTCTGTGTTCTATTATGTTTATACATCTTAAAGGTTGCTTTTGAATTTGAATTTTGTCTGAGTCTGCATTAGGAATTGTTAATTTCCATTCAAAGTTTTCTGTTCACTGTTGCCAAATCTGTTTGGAGATTGAGGATGAAATTCGAAATGGGTGCCCCAAAAACCAGGGGAGGTAGGTTTGGGCATGCTACAGAGAGCGACAGAGAATAATTAGTAATGGATGACAATAATGATGACATCCAAAAGTATAACAATGATGTCTTCAAGGAACTACAGAGTAGGATAGCAAAAGGATATAAAGAAGACCGACCTACTGCAATAAGAGCGAACAGGAAGTGAACATCTCCATAGAAGACAAGTCCAAAAAATACAGAAATCAACTTGAAGTCATGAAGAATCCCTTTGACAACAACGGAGAATTTGTTAAATTGATAGAATATTACTGCTACTTTGAATAATCCATGAGTACAGCTTCCAAATTGTGGAACAGGTATCTCCCAAGCACAATAAATGTGGCCAGAATAGTACTTCTGCTGTGTGTGTTGTATGTCGACCACTGCTTTGAAGTGCCAATACTTTTGCACATGGTCTCATATAGATAGAGACGGAGTTACTTTGAAATGTTGTACTTGTAACAATTCAGATGATAAGCATATGATACAAATTCATTGCTTTGGGGC
Organism: Larix kaempferi; assembly: GCA_027924585.1. Taxonomy (NCBI): domain Eukaryota; kingdom Viridiplantae; phylum Streptophyta; class Pinopsida; order Pinales; family Pinaceae; genus Larix; species Larix kaempferi. The sequence goes on from BSBM01000015.1 coordinate 8,018,035, forward strand.
TATATTTCCCTTATTGCAACTCGTGTGTGTAATTTTGTGATTGTTGTGTTGGGTTTTATATTCGTAGAACTAAAGGTTTAGCCTATAACACTCGGCATCGACAATTTTTTTTATTTCTAAGGGCCTATAAAACAGACATGAAATCAAAGCAATGTTTCGAGAGAGAAAAAAATGGAAGCTTCAAGAATTCTAGTATTAGATCTTCATAGCACTTCTGCCCCTTTTAGCCACTAGCCTAATCGGTTCATTACTTCAAACAGGAGAATTGGCACCTCAAAACTTAAGAATCTACTTCTTGAAGATGGAAGATACTGCATAATAAAGACAGATACCGAAATCTTCCTATAATATCAACTGAATAATGGGCATGTACCTAGGTTTCGATCATGACAACAAAAAAGAGAGAAGATTGAACATAAAAAACAATAGAAAGGAAAGGAAAAAAAAGGACATGACATGACATTCCTCAAATTACATGGACAAAAATATTTATGACAGATTGCCTGTGTGTGCAACAAAGTCCTCTATAGAAGGCCAAGTACATGTTGCTCTTTATAAGGAACCATGGTGAAGACTTACTATACCTTTCTCTGTACCACATACACCCTTAGGCTTGCCAGTCGATCCTGAAGTGTACATAACATAACAATACAATCTCTGCTCTTTCCTTTGGCAGGGCCAACTCATATTACAGTGCAAATTTTCCTTCCATAATAAACCCTTAGCATATCCATCTGATAAACACAAAACTGGAAAATTGATCTTCCCCAACAACCATTCTTGTTGGTGATTTTCATGGACATGAAAGCCTGAAGCATGGTGACAGCTGACAACAAGGTGAACCTTTGACATAGAAGGTATTGCCAAAACCCTCTCCTTTGGCCAGGACGGATCTATAGGCAAGAAAGCTCCTCCAGTTCTTAGGACTGCAAGAATAGCTACAACATATTCTGCAGAAGGCACGAGATATATTCCAATTATGTTTGGAGAACTAGAATGTCCACAATGATCTCCTGGGTGCTCATCCATGTTCTGCTCAGACAGACTGACTGATATTTGACTATGTTTATAAACTGCATCATCCCAGTCATGTGTAACTTCACCTTCCATATGCCCAGTGCTAAATTTTCCATCATGTGGAATACCATTTTCTAGTTCTCCTAGCAAAAGACCTGCAAAATAAATTACAAACTGTAAAACGAACTCTTTCACGCGATAAGATAAGACAAGTGATAAGGCCTGACGAACCATGGAATATTTCATTTTAAAAAAACAGGTACATGGATAAGGACATAACAATTCAGTAAAGATGCAGAAAGATGACATAGTCTGAGTCACTCTGGACTCACAACACCAGGGTTCAATTCTTTGCACAGTTTATATATATATATATATATATATATATATATATATATATATATATATATCTTCTAAATTTGGACATCCCTTACTAGTATGAGTTTTATCTTTTTTACAGCAGGTAGTTTTTTAACACTGGATGCTGTCCAGAAGCCGCATACATCAAGTTTGAAGTATGAGGAAAAAAATGAGTTGATTCTCCACTTTTAAAAATTAGTATTTTTGCACTGGACAAGTACCAAGACAAATTTGCCAAGTTTGCATGGAAACCCTTGACATGGAGGAAAATTTCCATTTATTTGACAATATATAATTTAATTGAAAATAAAAGCAGTAAATATTTCTTAAAAAAATAGTCATAGTCAACTGAAATAATAGATTGCAAAATTAACAAGGTCTGAATCTCTTAGCTTTGTAAATCATTGGTTTTGTTAGGAATCTTTCTGCATTCCCATCTTTAATTAAGAAAACGGTTTTAACTGGGAAAAGAGTCATCTTACATAAGAGATAAATACCTGATAGGAGAAGCAAAGAAATGTCAACAGCAAGGAGCATCTTGTGAGAACAATGTGAAAATGGACAACCAGGTTATCTCTCTTCCGAGTCTAAATCCTTTTCATAGGCTAAAAAGAGTGCAATAAAGAATGACACACATGAATTATAGAAGTGTTCAAATAAGCTAAAAACCCTTTGCTGATTGAGGTTCCAAATAATTGACAGAAGTACCAGGATGAAAGCTAAGCCAAGAGAATCAGTGGACTACTCCTGAATAAAGGACTGAACATTTTTTTCTTATAACCAAGCATGGGAAATCCCCAGAGACTTTACTGCCGTCGACAAGTTGTAACCAGGATAAACCATCAGTGCCTAAGTTCCAAACACCTCACCCCGAGGGGATAAAGAGAGTCAAAACCGTGACCTCCCCAACTCAGGGAAGAGATCTCACATCTGGCTCATGCCCACTTGAGCTATCCCTTGGGGCTCAACAAGGACTGAACACTTGCTCTAAGTTGGAAGCAATATATGCTATAGATGCCACGACTCAATGTTAAGATTTAAGAAGCTTTTTAAAGAACTTTTCCTGGAGAAATTAATTGCCTGCTGAATCTTTTAATGCTGAAAATATATATACTTCTGGTATGCATATGATTTTACAGAAGGATTGGATGAAAAGCTAATCATCACGGCATAGCCTTATATTTATGTAGAGTAGCTAGTCCTTTTGGAAGTAAAACTATAGATTAATAGAGTTCAGCAATATTAAGGAAAGCTTACACATGAAGCAGGTAATAGCCAGTCCACTTGAGAGGACAAGCAGTCTGCCTTCTGTGATAGCATAGAACATATTCCCTCCAGGCTCTCCTCTTTCTAAACACCTTTACTTCCCAGCATATGCAGTTCTCTTCCTCCTCCTCGGTATGTTCATATAACATGAAGTGGAGGTTGAGCATTCCTCTACTCCCAAGGAGGATTAAGGCTTGACCTTAGCATGTACTTGAACTAAATCCCGTTATATGTCCCCAATTCAGGGGTCAGGTATTTCTACATTGGGGACAAATGGAAATAGAGGGTCTCTTAATTACAATGACCATCCAAAGTGGTAATGGTTGCTCCAAAATTGTTTTCACAAAGCTAGGAGAGTGTTTCATGGAATGTGAAGGGCTTGTGGTCTCCTAGTCCCTTTGTTCATTTTCTGACTTACATTTGGAGATATTAGATTGGATGTATGCTTCCCTTCGAATCAGTGCTAGGGAGTCCCACTTCTTGATGTGGTAGTTTGACACATGTAGAGCACTAGGCTTCTTCTACAATGGCGCACTTGTTGAGGAGGATGGTGTTGAGAAATGTAGCTCAGACAAGAACTTCTTGCACAGATTTCAGTGTGAACATGCAGGAAGTGATTCAAGACATTTCATAAAGTAACCGCTTAGGAAAAGTGGGTAGTATTTATATTTTGTAATTCACTTAGGAAAAGTGGAAGTCTAATGTTTAGAAGTTGACTTAATCTTAGGAGTCTAATAAAGTGTAATTAATACATTAATGACTTAGACTAGATTTAATCTCAACCGTACATCTCAAAATTGAGATAGGTGGCAGTTAGGGTTAAGGAGATTAAGGTTTTGGCAAAGCATAAAAGACAGACAAGATAGACAGGTCATATCAGTTGAGCAGGACAAGTGAGAAGGAGAAGAGCAAGAAGAGGAGGTAGTACAGAAGGCCGTACCTCTGCTGCTGTTTCAGTGTTTTCCTTGTGTGCATACATGGTCTTCATTTGATGCCAAGGTGTGTTTCAGCTATTGAGGAGAGAGGAGTGATTTGGTGTCCAGGAAAGGCAGAAAATAATAGGCTGTACAGCAGATCGTATTGTTGTACTTTTCTCCCTCTTTTGCAGGCCATACACCTCAGTTTGAGATGGTTTTTGTTGACCGTACAGTTGATAGTTTAGCAAGCCATAGAGGACACTTTATAAGCTTTGATCTAAGGAATGAGAAACTGATTTAAAAGAGAAAACAACTGTATATGTGTGTATTTTATTTATGCTTCTGCGATTTCCTTTTCCAGCTATTGTGTGATTGATGCTATGTTCAGAAATTAATTTTTGCAATTAAATAAAGTATGTATTTGATTTGTTTGATTGAGAACATAAGGACATCAGTTATATAGGGTTGAAAATTTTATCATTGTATCAAAGCCTCTGATTGAGATTCTCAAGGGTTTATGGCAGTAGATCAACTATCAAAATCAACTACTGGAAATAACTGTCGGAAACAAGGACCAGCAGTTACAGGGTTTCAGAGGTTGTGGTTACTACCTATCAGATCTGAGACTTTGCGTATTGTATCTCAGAGATGGCATCAACTAGCCTCATATTTGAGGACAGATTGGAAGGTGCCTCAAATTTCTTGCCTTGGAAAGTTAGGGTAACTTTCTTATTGCAAAAGAATGATCTCTGTGATATTGTCTAAAATGTTGAATCCACCTACAGATCTGTAGTAGTTTGTAGCTCACAAGAAGAAGGAAGTGAAGGCCACGCAGATGATCTTGGATGTTATAAGGGATCATTTGATTCCTCATATTTCTAAGAAGAAAACGACAAAGGAGATGTTTGATGCTCTTGTGAGCATCTACCAAAGCAAGAACATAAACAAGAAGACGATATTACAGAACAAACTCAAAGCTCTAGAGATGACCAGATCAGACAGCTATTAGTTACTTGATGAATATCACGCAGATTCATGATCAACTTGCAAAAGTTGGGGAGAAAATTGAAGACTCGAAGCTAGTGAACATGGCACTTAATGGATTCTCAGCTTCATGGCAAAAATTTGTCCAGGGTATTTGTGCTCAAGCATCTTCCTTCCTTTGAAAGATTGTGGGATGAATGTATCCAAGAGAAGACACAGATGGTGTCAAAGGCCAACAAGAAGGGTGGTGATGATAACCTAACCCTATTTGGATAAAGGAGAAGGGAAAAGGATACAAGAGTCTTGTTATCACACCATAGTAGCAGGGCTACTATTCTTGTACAGCAGATATCTGCACATTCCAGAGCTTCCTTTATTCCAGAGCATGGCTATATATATTTTTGGATCACTCATGATCAGAGAAGTACATTATTCAGATTTTATGACCTTGTGTCAAGGCTGAGCCTTGAGAGTTCAGATTTGATGACTGATGTGACCACTTATCCCATTACAGTTTCAGTTCAGTGCCTAGAGATATATTGCAGCAGTGTTTCAGATGATGCATGATGATGATTATTATGATGATGTTATGGATATGTTCTCACTGACTGTGGATTATTATCTTGTTGATTTAGTCATGATCATGGCATGTGCTTGGTATATTATTCCTGATGTGGCAAACTATTTAAAATGAACTGTAAATCATAAAATGGACAATTGCTTGCACTTTTAGGTCATTTAGCAAAACTTACTGGTATTTCACCTTACATAGACATGGTCTTTCCCCGACACCAGTTGTCTGCTAGTGTAGGCTCCATATTCACTTGTCTCCATCCATACATGACCTTCCTGTTTGACTTTAAACCCTGACTTGTCTCATTTGACTTTCTGATACTGAGGACTTCCCCATTTTTCTACCTCTGTGTTTGGACCGCATCCCTGTTATTCAGTGTCTCGGCCCTGAGTTGGTGACAGAACTTGCCTTTGGTGAGTTGGATTGTAGGCCTAAATCATTCTGGTCGGTTGTCCCGATGTTTGGCATTGGCTCGAACTCCCCCTAGTCACTTGAGATGTTGTTGGCTAAAACTGAAAGCTCATGTTCTACCTATGGAAACTTGAAAAATTCGCCCATGGAAACAAAAAAAAGGGCAAGAGCAATGAAAAGCTAAAAATACTCCTCGAAGAGTATAAGAAAGGTCCAAAAAGCAATAGTTCTTAAAAGCTATATCTAAACAATTGCTGACCTTATAAATATGTGAAAAACATGCCCTGGATGCAAGCTGCAACTAGTTGTGCTTCTCAGCACATCTGAAATCCGAAGGGTTATGTAGGCCAAAAAGGCCATGGAAATAAAATTGAATGATCCTAATGAACCTGGATCAACTTGATGTAGACATGATGCCTAAGTTGAATAAGCACTCTCTAAACAACTTATCCATTTGTGAGGCACAGCCATCCCCCGTGTTTATTTTTGTCCAGCACAGAGTTTGTAGCTTCCCCCTTCTCCCAGTCCAAAGTATTTTTGAGTTAAGTTAGACAAGTCAAACCCTTGGCCCAACCTTGCTCCTAGCCTTCATCCTTCACTAGCAGTTTGACCATGTCCAATGGGTGAGTTTGTCATTTGAACTATTGTGCAAGTAATTTTATATGACCACGGAATATGTTAACTTGATTAATGCCATTGAATGGAATTTTATACTTTGAGCTTAGCTGTGGGAATGATTAGAGAAACATTGTCTTAGTCTACTGATGTGATTTATCCTTGATTATATATTCTTGGGATCCGTGATGATGTGGACCATGTATGGATGATTATTGATGGTGATTTATGGTCCCACATGTTTGATGATGATATCATATGATGGACATATGATGCAGATGATGTTTGATCCATTTCAGCAGGTTTATTATTATTTCAGATCAGCAGATTATACATTGTCCATATATGGTGGAACCTACAGCTGGCCCATTAGGGCAACCCAGGGTGTATGAGTACTCATTCCTAGTGGATTTGGGTCTTCTGGATCCATTGAGACACTTATCTTTCAGTTCCGGGCACTTCTGACAGTGATTGATGCAGTTTTACACTTGTTGACCAGATTTGGGGCTGATTTCCCAGCCTGAGCAGCAGGGGCCCCGAGAAGCCAGTTCACCTAGGGCGCTGATGATGGAGGGGGTGGTCCAGCCACTTGTTATTACCATTTATCCCCCCTTCCGGAGAGCCTGGTGGGCTCAGATTGACAGCGCTAGCACCCTAGGAGGCAGTTTTGGCACTTTCACAGTTCCCGAGGCAATTAAAAAATGGGAAAAGGTGGTCACTGAGGAAATCGATTTGGGCAATTGAGGCAAGGTTTTGGCATTTGGTTTTCACAGAGGTCTTCCAGGGCGGCATCACTACCTTCCAGTCAGTTTTCACCATGTGGGTATGCCCAGATTGATCACAGGAGGACATTTACTGCTTGACTGTCATGGATTCTGAGGACAGTTTTGGTCATTTTTATTATATTGGACATATTTTATTATTTTTATTGTGCCTTGGGGATGAGCTAGTAAGGATTAAAACCTCCTAGCCCCACCATGAGCTTATATTGTTATGTCCTAGTCACCATGAGGTGGATTTTGATGCTTATATTGTCTCTTGTGGATGACGTCACCCCTCATTGTACCTTTTTAGTGGGGGCGCTATCATTATGTGGGTGATCCATGTGATATATGGTTATGATTTATTATTAGCCATTGATTATGTTGTGAGATCTTTTAATCTCAACCACTCATTTCAAAAAGTGGTTTTGAGATCTAGGGTTTTTTTATTATCCTATATAAGGAGGAGACCCCCTCATTGTAAAATTCATCTAGAGATTTTTGGTTCTTGGCTCTTGGAATAAAATTTCTATCTTTTGGAGTACATGCTTGGATTGGAGTGGATGTTGGTTGTTTCGATTGTAAATGCTATTGTCCATTGCACTGGAAGATCTATTGTAGCTATCTTGCATATTTGCCATATTTTATTTGCAGGTTAAGAGGGCGATTTTGGACAAGGGCGAATTGGTGGGGAGGCTTGCCCTTCAATCTTGGAAGAAGTCGTTTTGGTTTGACAGGGAGTAGTTTTGCCTTTGTGTCAACTATTCTATGTTTCTCTCTCTCTCTTGCTTGCATCTACCTTCAATTTGTTAAACTAATTGATGCTTTGCTCCTTGGCTTGACAGGTTAGAAGGAATCACATGTGGCTTGGAAAAATCGATTTGGCAAGAGGTCTTCAACAATTTTCCATTTGATCTTTGGCAAAGTAATCCTCGTCTCAACTAGCATTCATCTCTTCATCCAGGTATGTTCCAAGAGGTATGATCTTCTCTTCCTTGAATCTTCCATAATTTCTAGATCACAAAAAACCTAATCAAAATTAAAACCCTTGTTTTTTTTGGTATTTTTTTTAGATCTACTTAGATCTAGCCCTCCTTTTTAAAAGATATTGAAAACCCACCTCTATAGCATCCACCCCTAGTTGGATCTATAGTTTGGTGGTGATTGGCTAAGAATTGACCCATTTTTCAAGGCAAAAAGCCCTCCTTGACCCAAATCGCACTTCCTAGAGAGAGGCTTGTTGGGCTAGATCTAGCACATGGGTAGGTGAGATCTCACTTGATTTGGAATCTAGACACTTGATAACCTAAACCCATATCTTTACTTTGGTGAAAACTACCTTGTGGACATCTCTCCATGTTTTAAGGGGTTGAAACCCCCTTTTGATCTTCTTGGTACCTTAAAACCTAGATCTACTAAGATCTAGCCACTTGATTCACTTGAAACTTTGAAGGAACATAGATCGGGGTACTAACACCCCGGATCTACATTTTGGTGGCCATTGGACTTGATTTGGTCCACCAAAACCCATTTTTGGACCCTCCTTGAGCAAGTCGCACCCCCTTGATTTTTTGAGTTGGTCCACTTCTAGGAAGTGGGTGTTGGAGATCTTTGTGGATTTGGAATGCCCATGCCTTGAAACCTAGGTCTATACTGTCCTTTTGTCAAGATCCGCCTTGGGGATTGCATTCCTTATTTTAAGGGATTGTGGTCCACTTTTGGTCATCTTTTAAAAACCTAGATCTAGTAAGATCCAACCATTGGATCTCATCCAATCCACTTGACTTGGCTTCTAGGTGTCCCGATCTACACTTTGACATCCTTCTTGACTCCATTAGCCCATCCAACAAGGCACTAGTCCTCCTCCAAGCAAGACGCACTCCTTGGGATTAGTGTCAAACCCTAGATCTAATACATGGGTAATCCTAGAACCAACTCCAACTTCTAGATCTAGCCTAGATCTAACCTATAGTACCAATCTTACACCTAACTTCACCTTGCGGGCCTATCTAGAATCATTTCACGTTTCCCAAGAAACTAGACCCACTTGTGTCATCACATGGTACTATACCTAGTAATCATACCCCATAAAGTGGCCTAAACCATACATAGGTTGAAACACTAACAATCTCTTACATCACCCTCAACCATACCTTAACCCTTAGGTCCACTTGGCCTTGCATTGGTTTCCGTAACTCATTACTTATCTACCCTTAGAAACCTTTGTTTGGATCCAATCAACTGTGATTGGGGTATAGGGTCTCCCCCTTGGTCTAGTTATACCTTGACCTAAAGCGAAGAGTGCCTCGGTTGACGTGACTCCCACATTGCATTGGGAACCGTGGCATCTCTTGGGTCACCTCTTTAGTTGCCTGTCTCCTCTACCGTCCCGGATGGGATACCTCTAGGGGCAACTACAAGTTGTGTGATAACAAGTCCATTCTGCTGCATTTCTCTTGCTTATTCTCTTGTTCAGTTATTCTACTCTATGATATTGAGTTGCTGGCAATTGCTTATCTCTTTTATCTTGTTGTTGCTCTAACTTGTAGGGTAAAGTACACCACAACCTCAAACAATCATGGGTTCATTCAGGTTGTTCAATAGTCATGGACAGTTGGACAGATATTCAACAAAGACCTTTGATGAATGTCATTGTCACATCACCAGAACAGCCTTACTTTGAAGGCAATTGATTGCGGTGGAAAAATTAAGGATGCTACTTTCATGTTTGAAATGTTGAAGGATGCAATCAATGAGGTTGGTACTTAAAATGTTGTACATGTGATCGCAGATGCAGACCTGTTTGTAAAATAGCAGGATTAATGGTCCAAAGTCAATATAGGCATATCTTTAGGACTCCTTGTTGTATGCATGTCCTTAACAATGTCCTCAAAGACATTGGCAAAATACAGTAGATTGCAAAAATTATTTCAGCTACAAGAGATGCACAAATGTTCATTTGTAACCACTATGCTTCATTGGCAATTTATAAGATATATTCAAAGAAGAAATTTTTAAAACCTTCAAAAACAAGATATGCCACATACTTCATTTTACTTGAACATATGGCTGAGGTGTATGCATCTTTACAAGCCACTATTGTTTCTCAAGAGTGGAATGCATGGACTGAGTCTAAGTCTCTTCGGGGGAAGAAGATAAAAGAAATGTTTCTTAGTGCCAAATGGTGGGTTGGGTGTAGATATGTTATCTCTTTCACATCTCCAATTGTCGAGTTGATCAGGTATGTAGATTTTGATTTTCCTGCTCTAGGGAAAATATATAAATGTATTGATAACATGGTAGGCAAGGTAAAGCACATCATTTGTCAGAGAAACCCTTCTTTTAAGTTTTTCGACAAAATCCACAAGTTCACAGAAAAGACATGGAACAAACTCGATGCCTCTCTTCACATGGATACATATGCCTTAATCCAAAGTGGTATATGGAAAGACAATATAAAATTCTACCTATTGATGATGAAGAGGTAAAATAGGGGTTTATTGATGCCATAAGTAAGATGTATACTTCCTGATAAAGCAACTGTGATATGAGAGCAGTTCAATGAGTTTGGTGCCTTAAGCCCCCTTACATTCACTCAAGATGCAAAGAGGGGCATCAAACATTATGCTCAGAAACCCCTTGGGGTGGAAAATCTATGGGGGGGCAAGTCCCAGAGCTCCAAAAACTTGCCTCGTGCTTGCCATCTCAGCTTGCTAGTTCCTCAGCTGCTGAAAAAAATTGGTCCACTTATAGCTTCATCCACTACGTTAAGAGAAACAGGCTTACCTCTAAGAGAGCGGAGAAACTCGTTTATGTGCATAGTAGTCTTCGGCTTCATTCAAGGAAGATACCTAAGTATTTAGAAAGACCTACAAAACGGTGGGATGCGAATGCTAAAGATGTTGCCCAAATTGATGAGGAGGAGGAAAATCTTTTACCAAATGCAAGGTTGGTTGGCATACCCTTAGATGACATTGCATCGGTGAAACAGGAATCGCCGATCAAATGCGATTAATTGCAAGTCTAACTCGGCTCAGTAAATAAAAGAGCAAACTTGAGTCGGACTCGCGTTGACCGAGTTTGACTTGTGGTCAACGCGAGTTTGATTGGAAGTCAACTATGGATCATCAATTTGACTATGGATTGCAAGTCAATACAGATCACTAGCAGCCTTTAAATATCCTTTTGAGGGTTTTAAACTTCATTTTTTCATTTTCAAACAGGTTTTCTCTAGTGTGTGGAAGACAAATACAATTGAAAGAGGACATGGAAAGGCAATTAGGACACCCACAACCACAGCAAAGGCAGCTAGGGAATCTATAGCAAGGCTTCTAGGGATGCTACTGACTGTTACAATGGGGTTTTAGCGTAGTTATAGGACTCACAAGTCAAACCGGAAAACTCGCGAGTTTGACTCGGATCGGTGGCAAAACGATCCGGGCCGGCTCGGGGCGAGTTTAACTCGGGCTAAGGATTCGCGAGTTTAATCGTCGTCGGGTGTATGGTGGTTGTTTTCAAGGGTTTCAAGATTGACCCTCTCCTCTATCCTGGCGACGGAAGACACATCGAACCTCTCCTCTATCCACGCGACGAGACAAATTTCGATCTCTCTGATTGACTGTGATCGGGTGGATGGTGGTCATTTTCGAGGGTTTCGAGCTCAATCCTCTCCTCTATCTCGACAATGGCAGACACATTTGTGCCTACGGTTCTCATTGTGACGAGACAAATTTGTGGTCGATTTCTCCTCTCCTCTCCTCCATCCATGAGACCGCAAATGCAATCATTGCTGATCGACGACTGTGGGCGGATAGGTGTGGGTGATCGATGGCAAATTTCGGCTTTCTTGCTTCCCAATTGAAAAAGAATTCTTTATGCAGGCACTCAACATCGAGCATCCGGCATCTAATGTATATATATATAGAGAGAGAGAGAGAGAGAGAGGGAGGGAGAGATAATGTGTGTTAATTTTTTATCATAGCTAGCGAACACTTAATTTATATATAAGTTAAATTTTGAATGCTACGGTCTGGTTTTGTTTTATGTTATAAATTATATTATATTATTTATTAAATTTTAATTATTTTAATTATATATAAATTGTAAAATATATTAAATATAATTTTTTTACAATATCTAATTATATGTGATATGTTAATATATAATAAAATATCATTTATATTTTAATAATATTAATATTAACTAATCTAAGGGTCTAGGTCAAATCTTATTACAAATTTCGAATTGGAATAGAATTGATATATTTTAGGCATCCATTGATATCTTTTGGACATCTATTGATATCTTGATGTATTGATATCTTTTAGACATCTATTGATAACTTGATGTATATGGACATGGCTATTTTTAATATCTATACAAAATATTTTTTTAATTCAAAAGAGTATATATATTTAATTTTTTGTATTTGCCGATTTTTTCCCGATCCAATTCAAACTCTTCGCTCTTTTGCCCCGCCAATTTATTGCAGATTCTGAGTCTGGTAAGTATGGGCTTTAGTGACTGTGGGTGACTTTAACTGACTATTACAGGCCTTTTTTTTGCTTGAATCACCCTTGGAGGTACCCCTCCACCATTTTTGATAATTTGTTAGCTGTTGGGTGTTAATTAGGGAGTTTTTAAGAGTTTGTATGGGTATTTTAGGGGTTTTTTTCAGGATTTTAGGGTCTTTTTTATCATTTTTAATTTTTTTGTCATTTGCAGGGCTTTCCTTCTCTGCTGGTGGACTGAAGGTGACAAACAGAGTTGTGGGTGACTGTTCCAGCCTGTCTTTAGCATTTTCTTCACCCTTTGGAGGTACTCTTAACTATTTTTCATCGTTTCTAAGCTGATGTGTGTTGTTTAGAGGGTTTTAGGTGGGTTTTAAGGGTTTTGGCCCTTTGGGGAGTTATTTAGGTACTTTTTTTGCTGCTGTTTTTGTGTTCAGGGATTTGGCAACCTGTTACAACCTTATACAGCCACAGAGTGTTCGCTGTTGCGTTAAACAACTTGCAAACCCTTAACAGCAGCCAAAAAGTTAAACCACAGGTCCAAAACAGCAACAATGCCAAGGGAGGACTTTGCTTGGGCTTATTGTGACAAGATTCCGGGAAATACCAAGCTCCTATGTAAATTTTGCCAAGATGAATGTAGTGGAGACATTTATAGATTCAAGTTCCACGTTGCATGCATTACCAGCCATGACATTGGTATCTGCAAAAAAGTTGACCAAGATGTCAAACACTAGGCAGCCTTGGCCATTGATACAATGAATGAGCTAAAAGCCAAGAAAGCAAGGATAAATGTAGAATAGGAAATATTGGAGGTGGCCAATCTTCTTCCAATACTCCCTTGTCACCTCCCTGTGTTGAATCCTCAATGCTAGGCCCAAGTTTCCCATACATGTCTCGAAGTCAAAGTCAAACTCAAGGCCAAATGCAGCCTTCTACCATTCCTACAAATTTGAACACTGGAGGTGGCAACATAAACACTTTTTTAGCTCCCCGCACAAAACCCAGTTCCCAACCTACCTTGGATGCCACTGGTTGGAAAAAGAATGTCCATAGTCAGGCAAGGAAAGACATTGCTAACTTGTGTGTAATATCCCAAGCCAATATGGACTAAACGTTTTTCACAATCTAATAGTGTGGAGAGAGGTTTCATGGGCCTTGTGAACCATTGAGACCATCTACTGTCGAAACAAATACAATCACTATCTGCTGCAAACTTAAATTAATGTTTATCCTTGAGATGCTGTAGCTTATACTGATACAATCCTGGCTTGAGATTTTGTCAAACATATAGTTGACATACTGCTGTACGTTGTAGTCTTGCTTGAGACCTGATTTTTATACTCTGCTAATGGATTTGGTTGAAGTATTTCGGCAAACAGTTGGTACCCCTACTACTGTAGCTTCACCTTCCCACAATTTGACTGCATATGTTGTTTCAAACTTGATGTGACTTATGATTGTTTAACTTGTTGGACTGATTTCTGATGGGTCTAGAGAGTGTTTATGTGGCCATACATATAGCAGATCTCATACACAAACATGTAGCAATATAACAACTTTTTAAGAGGGAATCAATATCAAATATCAGACTTAAAATAAAGCTTTTCCAGATCTGTTCTCAACTATTAAAACAAACAATACATACCTGGAAGTTATGGTTATGAGTGGCATCTGTTGTTCATTATCAAAGACAAGGAGAGTGGCCTCCAAATGAGCTGCTGCCTTCAATGCAAGCTTTAGTGTAGTCAATGCATACTGTGAACCTAACTCCTGAAGCAGGTCTGGGACTGATAAATATTGAAATGGACAGTGTATGCAGTACTTCCAATTCCTGTAGCGGCCAATGCTTCAGATGAATGCAACAGTCAACAGTGGCAGACTTCCTGTAGGATTTTCGACCTCCAAAAGACACAATAGAACTTCTGCAAATAGCGTTTAATCCACTGGAACCTCACCACCCAGTTCTGTAGCAGACTCGTCCTCCCTTTTGATGAATGGTAGCAGCTTCAAGGAAGTAAATGGCTGCCACTTCTACAATGGCGTTCTTCTTTACACTACCCTCACAATATGTCACCCTTCAGCAAGGAAAATGCAGCAGTCACACTCTATTTCTAACCCACAGTAAGCTGGAAGCTAACACTGAGAGCACCCTCTCTGTCTGTGCAAGATTTTGTGCCAGTAATGAATGGAAACTTCCCCAAGGGTGCGCCCTCCACCAAGGTAGGAGTGTGGCCTCCAAGTGCGCCCTCTTGTGCGCCCTCTTGTTGACAGAGTCCTCTTTTTCTTCCAGCAGTAAGATGTCCTTCCTCAATATTGCATATGACTTCCCCACTAATGCACTCCTCTAGGTTTGACAGTGGAAACTTTGATTTTCCTCGAATCTAAAGCAAATATGGAAATCTTTTCTCACGGCGATGAAACACAAATGAAAGATCTGGTTGATCTCTCCATGTTCAGTCAGCTAGGATAGATATGTTGCACTACTGAAACTGGTTCCTCTCCCTTAGGGTTTCGTCCAAGAGAAAGCCAAGCTAAAGAGCTCTCTAGTTTTCGAAAATACAATGACAAGAATGGAGAGAATGAGCTCTCATGTCCTTTTTATAATTTCACTTTTCCCCTTATGAATTTTCGACTTCCCTTGACACCTCACTTTATTATTTAAGTGACTTTTATAAAGTCACTTTATTAAATTACTTTTGGCCCTTGGTGACATTAGATAATTAATTAATTCCCTCTCTTCATGACTATAGCCTACGAGAACTGGATAGGCTAGTAAGTCGTCTCATGGTGGTCATCCGGAAAGGGACATGACAGTCCTCCCTTCTCGAAGTTGCTTGTCCTCAAGCAACTGTAAGTTGGACTGTTGTATGATCTACTCACTCTCCCAAGCGGCATCCTCTACTGGCATATGCCTCCACCTAACCAGGTACTCCCGGATCACCCTATTTCTCAGTCTTCTTTCTCGTACATCCAAAATCTCCTACGGGTCTAAAATCAACTACCCCTCCTCATCCAATGGGGGTAACTCTGCAGAGGTTGACCTGTTGTCCCAGTACCTTCTTGAGGCACGATACATGGAATACAATGTGAATCTTGCTCCCCTCCGACAGCTCCAACTAATAGGCCACCTCTCCAAGCCTCCTAATCACTCTGTAAGGTCCATAGAAGCGAGGCTTCAATTTCTCTGCACCACTTTTCGTCAGTGAAGACTAACGATAAGGTTGCAATCTAAAAAATACCAAGTCTCCCACCTCAAAGTTGCATTATGTCTGGTTCCTGTCTGCATATACCTTCTATTGATTTTGAGCCACCTATAAATTTTCTTTAAGGACTAAAAGGATGTCCTGACTCTCCTGTATCCAGTCCTTCGCCTTGGGTGCCTTGCTATCCCCAAAGGTCATATGAACAAATGACGGGGCATCATACCCGTATAAAGCTCTGAATTGGGTCATCCCAATCGACATGTGGTAGGTGGTGTTGTAGCAGTGCTCAGCCAAGTGTAGCCACCTGATCCAAGCTCTCTATTGTCCAGACACGTAGTTCCGTAGGTACCCCTCAACCCACTTATTCACAATCTCGATCTGTCCGTCGGTCTGGGGATGGTGACTAGTGTTGGGGGGTCAACTCTGTACCAACCAACCTGAAGAGCTCCTGCCAAAAATCCCCTAGAAATATGTTGTCCCTATCACTGACAATGTTCCTCGGTAGCCCGTGCAGACAAAATACCTCCCTGAAGAACACCTCTACTACCTGTGTCGTTGTGTAATCTGACGAAATCGCGAAGAGTGTACAAATTTCGTCAACCGATCTACCACCACATAGATACAATCTTGGCCCTGTGCCCATGGAAACCCAGTGATGAAATCCATGGAGACACTCTCCCATTTCTGCTCTGGAATGGGAAATGGTTGCAGAAGTCTTACCGGATGGATTTGTTCGGTCTTGTTTTGCTGATAGACCATGCACTCTTTCACATGCCGCAACACATCTTCCTTGAGGCCCTTCCAAGAGAACCTCTCCCTAACCTGTCAGTATGTTTTGAAGAACCCCTGGTGTTCTGCTGTGGAGGCGTCATGTGCAACCTGCAAAAATTTTCCTTCAGTTTGGACGCCAGAACCAAATATATCCAGTCTTTATAGAAAATGATATCATCAACCACCCTATATCTATCATCATATATAAGGCAATCCATCAGTTCGCAAGCAAATTTATTTTTGGAATACTCCGCCAAAAGATGACATTTCCAATCCGTTGAAATCTCCATCAAAGAACATGCAGTTGGTTTCCTAGAGAGTGCATCAACAACAATATTTTTCTTCCCCTTTACATACTCTACATCAAAGTCATATGCCTGTATCCTACTGACCCACTTCTATTGCCTTTCATTCAAATCTTTTTGCTCCAGAAAATATTTCAAGCTATTGAAATCCGTCCTAACCACAAACCTGTTGCCCACCAAGTATTGTTCGAACTTCGCCAATGCATGCATTATGACGAGCATCTCTTTGCCATATATAGAGTAGAGCATCTCTAGCTCCCTAAGTTTCCTGCTTTCAAAGGCTATTGGGTGTCTATTCTGCATCAAAACTGCCCCAATGTCGATGCCTGAAGCATCACATTCCAACCCGAAAGGTTGGTTGAAATCTAGTGGCGCTAATACCGAGCAGGTGCTCATGACCTCCTTGAGCCTGTCAAACACCCGCTGCGAATCTTCCGTCCATCTGAATGCTCCTTTTTTGTAAGATCGGTGAGGGTGAGGGGTGCAGTCAACATGAGAACCCCTTCACAAATCGTCTGTAATATTGGCACATTCCAAACAATCCTTGCAGCTCAGTAAGGGACCTCGGTGTAGTCCAATCCAAGATGAACCTACACGCCCTGTGCACTGATCACGTGACCCAAGTATAAGATCTCTGTGGACTCCCTGTGAACCTCAGAAGACTTGAACAACTCACCTTGTTCATTGCCAGAGTTCAAAAGTTCATCAGGCCAAATTTTTGGCCCTTTGTAAAATTTGCATGTCCAGACCCCCATGGGGGAATTGTAATAAGTTGGTCTAAGCATGGTACTTTTGTAAAAGGCTTGGCCTACCTTAGGTTTAGCTATCAAGGGAATACTCTAGAGTTTTTTTTCCTTAGGAAGTATGTGTTGCGCTTCAGTGGAGTATAATTCATGAGTTTTTCACTAACACCTCCAAAGCTGGAGTATTTTCCATGGTGGTCGAACCTTAAGAAGTTATTAAAGCCTAGGTTTCTATGTATTTTTAACATGCATGCCATCAATAATAAGTCGTATGGACATGTACTAGGTCCCCTAGGAGTTTGAGTTTATTCCGGCAAAAATAATTTTTTCTGTAAAATTAGACCATTTTTTAATGGTTTAATTGGAAAATTTCAAATTATAATAAAAGTATGGTCTAGAGGCGGAATTTGGCATGGGGATGCTCATTTTCACACTCAGAGCATCCTCTTTACCCTAGGACTCACTTCTCCTACGTTTCAAGTGATTAAATCATCACTCGAAGCATTTTTTCCTAAAGAGGCGACAGAATGGCAAGTAAGTGCTAACGATGCGACAAAATGCACCATAATATCAAAAAAAAATATTAAAAAGGGCAATTGGCATGTGATGAATGAGGTGGCAACTCATTCCTTATGGAAGGCAACTTACTTAAGAGAATAAAGCATGTGCTTTTAAGGGCACATGACATGGATAGCGAATGGCCCAAGTTTGGGATGCGCCATACTCCACGTGAGGATTAGTGGAGCGCATATCTCTTGTGAAGAGCGAATCAATGAGAGGTGGCGTCATCTTGTTAGAGGGTGGAGATCCCAAGGATGTAAATTTTCTGTGTTATTTCATCTAGCTGGTTTATGTCACGTTTTCATGGTTTTCATCCCCAACCGGTTTTGCATTGGCTGGAAATTACTTATAAAAATTTCAGACAGTTAAACACGCTGTAAAAACACTTTTAACAGGCAGAAAACTAATTTAACATGCACGCCATAAAATAAATCAGACTCGGAAATTTTTAGCCAATGGCCCTGGAAAAACCCCCACGGGGAAAACCAGTCAGAGAGAGAGAGTATATTATTTCTTCAGCAATTTTTTTCAGTACAAAATATTTCAGTCAAAATGTACATATCTCAACCACCCAGAATGTTGCCTCGGTTTCTATGCCAAACTGCTGCTCGAAATCTGACCAAACTGCCTCGATTTATGTGCCACACCATTGTCTCGAACACTGTGCCAAAACAGCACCTCGAAATTTGTGCCAAACATTGAAATGTGTGCAGCAAGGACTATCTTGAAAACTGTGCAGAAGGGTACAGTCCGTACAGGCTGTATGGACCTCGAAATATGTGCCCAGATTTCAATCTAGAAACTCGTGCCTTTTCTCGGTAAATGTGCCCAGCTGAACACCTCGAAATCTATGATGTATGGACAGCATAAATGCTACCTGTACGGACCTCGAACTGCGTGCTAGTTGCCTTGGTATTTGTGTTGAGTATTGCCTCGGTAAATGTGCCCAGAATCACGATGTACAGATTTATCTCCTTGCCTTGGAATTTGTGTTGTTGTCTCGAAAATCGTGTTGGTAAACCCCTCCTCAAAATTCGTGTTGGTCTCTCTCTTGTTCTCTTTTCTCTCCTTCACTCTCTTCACAAGAAAAAAATAAATTGTTTTGCCTCTCTTTTCCTTTTTGAGTAAACCCTAAGTGAGTTTTTCATCCAACGGTGGAGATTAGATTAAATCCAACGGTTGAGATTGGATGAGAATAAAATTGTCTAATTTAATTCTCATAAATACATTTTCACTCACCCACTTAAATTTATCAAAAATGACTTTATGTTATAAAGTCACATTAAATGCTCATCTCAAGTCATTTAATGCAAGGGTCACTTTATTTCCCCACTTAAGTGACTTAGGCAATAAAGTCACCTAGGGGACACTTCCTAGGTACAAAAACTAACAAAGGAGGATGGCGCCTACCTCATGAGAGGTGGCGCCCATCCTTTGTTCAACATCATGTGCAATCCCTCCTTTTCCTCTAAGTCGCCCACCTAAATCCCAAGAGAGTGATGCTCCCCCCTACCTCTCTCTCATTCTATAAAAGCAAGGTCTAGCTCCTCATTTGTGATGGACGCATACAACCTCTGCCCATTGTAATCTTGATGCTATTTGATTAATGCAAGTTGAAGACTTTGGAGGTTCACTGTTGTGCCAATGTGATGCATGCTAGTTTTATGAGGTGATATTGTGTTGATTAAGCATTTCTTGTTTCATTTTTGTGGTAGATCTAGCTTGGTAGTTCTTAGAGTAAGCATTTGCAGATGTTAATTTGCTTACTTGTGTTTTGCTTTTGAAAGATTAGGGAGTAGCCAACTATACTAGGTTGTATTTAGGCTCTTTCAACTTTTCTTCTTCAAACACACTAGATCTAACTCATTGTGTGCAAGTTTTTCTTATTAGTTGTGCAGATCACAAGCTTGAAGGGGGATTAGAACTCAGTTGTCTCTTCTCTTCTCTTCCGCACATTTTTTTAAGCTAATATTTAGTTTATAGGGGTTTTCCAAAGCCAACACAAAAGATCATGCTTGGGCTTGAAGAGTTTCATCCATCTTCTCAAACAAAAAATCTTCCCTCTCTTTCAAATTTTTGTTTTGCAAAGTGCTTAAGTAGATCCATTTTATTTATGCTTATTCTCTAGATCTATCTTACTTTAGCATGCTTAATTAGTTATATATAAGTATTTTAAAAGGCCTTATCTTTCACTAGATCTAAGCTAAAAATTTGTGCTTACACTTAGCAAATTTTCCAATTTTTTCTAAGTACAAAATTTTTCAAATTTTTTTTATTTTTGTTTTATGTTTCTTATCGAATTCTAACAAATTTGCATGCTGGTTTTTAGCAGGTCCAAGGAAAAAGAGGAGGAAGATCTGGCAAAAATTCGTCAGAAACTGCCAAATTTACTTTCTGAAGACCCGCTTACACTATAGTTTTAATTTCTTAACTTGTAAGCCCTTAGATCCAAGTCAAAAAGGACTAAGAGCCACTTCTTTTGAGCAAATATTGTAAGATTATTAAACGAGAGCAAGTGGGCTACACAGCGCCCACACCCCATCCCCCCTGGGGGGATTCGCAGTCTTTTTTTTCGTGAGATTAAATTTCTCTGACTTTTTGTTGTGTTTCATAACACAAGCACACAATCAATTTTCATGTAGGTCGTATATTTTATTTCAATTGTTTAAGTTTTTATTTCTTTCATTTTTTGCAAATAGCAAAATCAAGCCAGATTCGTCACCACGAAGTATGCTCTCACCACCACCTAAAGGCATTGTCGATTAGTGGTGGTTGATCAGAAAGTGATGCATAATCTTGGTGACTAATAACTTTCTTTATTTGCAAGTTCATTGTTTAATTTCTAAATTCAAGCACTTCAAATCGGAATAAACATTTTGTTGTTTACTCGAAGTATGCTCTTTCCCTTTGCGGGCATTGGCCTGGTCCTTGGGAAAACAAAAAAGAGTTGCAGCAGCTTTCCTAATTTTCACATTTAACTAAACACTCACATTAATAAAATCAACGACCTTAAACATAGTGAAAATCCGGCACTCAAATATTGAGTTTTGCGTGGAGAAATTCCTTAGAAGAAGCGGGAACAATTGAAGAGCGACCTCAGGGCACCGTTAGACTACATCCTTGTTGGTGTAGTGTTGAACACGCCCTCGAGACTCCGCTCCAGCCCACACGTCTTCGTGAGGAGCCACCTTTACTTGATTTTCGGACATTACTCCTTGTACCTCGCGGTATATCTGGAGCTTCCATTTTCCCTTAACTAAGTTTTATTACTAATAATTTAAAACTGACCAAGATACACTTGCAAAACATTTCATTTTCAGTAGCACCACTTTTTATTTGACTCCATTGGCACTGGTCTCTAGTAACAACAAACACTTTATATTTGCTTAATATCAATTCAATCAATTGTTGTTGCTTAATTTTGTATATGCTGTTGAAAGTATCTCTTAAATCCTTGCAATAATCTTGATTCAATAGATCATACCCTTTAAATTCCTAAAACATCCATGATTAACTTTCTAAAACATTTTAACAGCCTTAGAAACATTCTGTAGGGACTACCCCCCTTGGCTTCGGTTAGGAGTTGGCCTAAATGGAGGAGTCATGATCAAGTGACAGCCCTGACTCGAGACTTGCCCCCAAGTGCACACCGAGCAGTAGCGAGATTTTTGTTGCGTTAACTAGGTGCGCAATTCGGCGGCAACAGTTATGAGTGGCATTTGTTGTTCGTTATCAAAGACAAGGAGAATGGCCTCCGAATGAGTTGTTGCCTTCAATGCAAGATTTAGTGTAGTCAATGCATACTATGAACCTAACTCCTGAAGCAGGTCTGGGACTGATAAATATTGAAATGGACATATGCAGTACTTCCAATTCCTGTAGTGGCCAATGCTTCAGATCAATGCAACAGTCAACAGTGGCACTTCCTGTAGGATTTTCGACCCCCAAAAAACACAATAGAACTTCTGCAAATAGTGTTTAATCCATTGGAACCTCACCACCTAGTTTTGTAGCAGACTCGTCCTCCCTTTTTATGAATGGTAGCATCTTCAAGGAAATAAAAGGATGCCACTTCTACAATGGTGTTCTTCTTTACACTACCCTCACAATATGTCACCTTTCAGCAAGGAAAATGCAGCAATCGCACTCTATTTCTAACCCACAGTAAGCTGGAAGCTAACACTGGGTGCGCCCTCTCTGTTTGTGCAAGATTTCGTGGCAATGATGAATGGAAAGTTCCACAAGGGTGTGCCCTCCACCAAGGTAGGACTGTGGCCTCCAAGTGCGCCCTCTTGTTGACAGACTCCTCTTTTTCTTCCGGCAGTAAGATGTTCTTCCTCAATATTGCATATGATTTCCCCACTAATTCGCCCCTCTAGCTTTGATAGTGGAAACTTTGATTCTCTTCGAATCTAAAGCAAATATGGAAATCTTTTCTCAAAGCGATGAAGCAAAGATGAAAGATTTGGTTGATCTCTCCATGTTCAGTCAGCTAGGGATGTTGCACTACCGAAACTAGTTCCTCTCCCTTAGGATTTCGTCCGAGAGAAAGCCAAGCTCAAGTGCTCTCTAGTTTTCGAAAATACAATGACAAGAATGGAGAGAATGAGCTCTCATGTCCTTTTTATAATTTCACTTTTCCCCTCTTGTGACTTTTCGACTTCCCTTGACACCTTCTCACTTTATTATTTAAGTGACTTTTATAAAGTCACTTTATTAAATTAATTATTAATGTTACTTTAATAAATTACTTTTTCCCTTGGTGACATTAGATAATTAATTAATTCCCTATATTCACGAGTATAGCCTACGGGAACTGGATAGGCTAGTAAGTCGTCTCATGGTGGTCATCCGGAAAGGGACATGACATTTTGGTACTATTCCGACGTGCCTTTCCATTGTGTCAGAAGCCCTTACTGGCAAGCTATGATTGATTGAGTTGCTATTGCACGTCTGGGTTCAAAGCCGCTACATTTGAGAGCCTTAGGACAAATTTGCTATTAGAGAGGTGTTGATGATGTCATGCTTGTACTAGCTGAGTTCCATTCCCTATATGCACCATCATGAGTGATGGATGGACAGATCAGAGGAATAGAACTTTAATAAATTTCCTCGTATCTTGTCCTACATGCACAATGTTTCTCAAATCAGTGGATGCCTCGGACAAGATTAAAACTACCCAACTAATTTGTGAAATGATGGAGGAAGTCGTTCAAGAAGTGGGAGAAGAACATGTTGTACAAATTGTCACCAACAATGAAGCTAATTATATGGCTGCTGGTAGACTTTTTGAGCTTAGGCACCCCACCATTTTTTGGACCTTTTGTGCTACCCATTGCATAGATTTAATGCTTGAAGACATTGGTAAACTTGCTTGGATACATGAGGACGTGGATAAGGAAAAATCCATAACCAAATACATGTACAATCACACTAATGTCCTCCACACCATGAGAATATACACTAAAGGTAAAGAACTTGTTCAACCTGCAATGACTAAATTTGCAACAAATTTCATCTCTTTGCAATTTGTGGTGGAGCAAAAGATAAATCTGAAGAGGATGTTCTTGGGACCTAAGTGGATGGCATCTAAAGATAGAAAGACCCTCTACGTCATTTATATTGTTGCACTTGTGTTTAATGACGGTTTCTAAAAAGATGCCGAAGAGATTATTGTTGTGATGGAGTCCCTTGTCTGAGTTCTCATGTACTTGAAGTCTTTTAACTTTTTTATTTTTAAAATCTCATTTCAAGCTTCATTTCATTTTCAAAGTTTCATATTTCATTGAATTTGAAAGTTTGAACTTTCAGGATGGTTGATGGTGACAAACCCTATGGGTTACATTTATGAGGCAATGGATCTCGCCAAGGAGATGGGGACGAGGAGGCCAGGTATATGCCTCTTTGGGACATTATTGATGCACGTTGGGATAGGTAATTGTATTCCCCCTTACATGCTACTGGGTACTTCTTAAACCCACAGTATTTTTATAATAAGAACAGATTTAATGAGGATGAGGAGGTTGGCAGAGGACTTATGACATGCCTTGAAAGGTGCTTCCCTGATCAAGAAGTTCAAATCCACGTCATTGCCCAACTACAGGATTATAGGGCGTCGTCCAAATTATTTGCCTATACGAGTGCTATACGGGAAAGGACTAAGATGTTGCCAAGTACCCTTGAGGCTTGAAGGCTTCATCAATTTATTAAATTTCTTTATTTCTAAGAACTAGAAGCAATTTCTCCCACTCCTTCGCCTACTTGACTCTCAAGGTTCTCCAAGTCATCAAGGCTAAAAAGAGGAGCCTCCTCCTAGTGGACCCAATCTATTGTATGTGTAGTATGCAAATCTATATCTTCTAGGTTGATTGGTGAATGATCCAAACCTGTCATCATCATGAAACATGGAAATGTGAATTAAAGTTTAAACTTTAAACTTTAAAGTGTAAATCAAATTATGAAACCTTCAAATTCAAATGCATAAGCGTTAGGCATATTAAGCAAATATACTACTCTGGGCATTTTGCCAATATGAATATCAATATGATTTGGGTGATTTTTTGTGTTTAAGATTGTCTCTTCAATCATTTGGGAAATTCAATTTGTCATATGTAATTTATCAAATGAGAGCTATGAACATCTACAAATTTAATATTTAAGTTCTAAGCACTACAATGTACTTTATTTGATTGTTTTGCAATTAAGCTATTATTATTTAATATTAACGTTTATACATCATTTTTAAAATTTTATTGTTTTCGAATTCCATTTGCAAGGCTTTCAGGTTTCATTGTTTCAAATTTGATCAAATGAATCCTATCAACAAACCATTCTTGCAATTCGTCACACAACCAAAATACTCCTGCAACACATGTGGAATCATATTTAGGGGCCACTGTCATAGGGTAGTTTCCCATTTTGATGTTATAGGGAACCAGAATTATGGGATTTGAAATGTTCTGAAGAGCAAGGCAATGAAGTGTTGCAAATTGTTAATCAATGTGCAGCAATCTGAGACAATTAATTAACGGACATTGCAATCTGAGACAATTGTCAAGAGTAAGGACAAATTCAAAGCCCAATTGCTGACTTTGGCATCAGCATTGAATCCTAATATTATGATGAAAGTTACTCACTTCGTATTGGGATGATGTAAAACCTCTAAGCAAAACCAAGGGCAGAACTTTTGAATATAAAGCAACTTGGCAAATAGTTTGTATCTCTAGAATGATGTTTTGACAATCCCGTATTTAACTTAAATAATATCTGAAGTTGATCAATTAGAGGTGTAAGGGAGCTTACTATGAGCGGTAGGATGAGACCAATAAAATGGAGTGATTATAGTTTTATAGCTTTAAAGCACTAGAAGGCTTTAGGTTCTAGATGTACTAGCGTTACTATATTTGCTGTTAGGTTATGATTATGTTCTTGCTTCTGCTTCCCATGAGAACAGTGGCTCTAACGCATGGAAGTGTATAATGTAGATGTAAAGAGTATCATGGGGTGGAGCTATAATCTTCTGACCCTCATTTTCGCCACACATTTTATAATTTTGTTTTATAGACTTTTAAACTTTACATTGATGAAGTTGCTAGCATGTTATATTTGAAATTTTAGTACTTCACAATGGTGCGAAGATGTATATTTTCACTCGTTCAATTCAAACCTGGAGCTTTGTGATCATGACGTCCTCTATATTGCTGTCCATCATATTTTGTATTCATTGTTCAATGTATCCACTAAAGTCTGTTTCTAGGTTTTAAATTATATAATTATGCTTTGGATGTTATTTCGACTTCTGTATGTATATATATTTTCTGTAGAAACCTACTACATGAGAATTCCCATTCCTGGTATCTTTGGACATTTGCCGCCTTTGATTTCAATTGTGCCCCTGACACCCCAGTTCTAATTAAAGTTCAAGAACAAGAATGCTTTGACATTTCTTTTGAAATTAAAAGCCTAACACAATTCAAAATAATGGAGGGAAAAGGAGTATGGCTTAAAGTAAACTACGTATGCATACCCGTAGGAGTGATCAAGTCGGGATCTTTTCCACCGGCAAGTACGTTTGCAATGCGAATAGCGAGTGCGTTTACAGCGGTTTGAAGCTCTGCGTACGTGTAAACCACGTCCCCTGCATAAATTGGAGGGGAATCGAACCCGTGACGGGTACGAAGAGGCTCTTCTTCAGTGTTGCACGAGTCTTTGTTGACATGAATTCCTCCAATAGAGTGAATTATTGCGATTTTATCAGGGTTTGCAGATGCTGCCTTGGAAAATTGGTGAGAAATGCAGCACACTTCCATGGATGGATGGAAGCATAACATCAAACAAGTTTTGGGAAAAATAAGAACGCAATATAGCACATGCAACCCCTGCCTTTGCAGTTTAATATCAAAATTGATATAAAAAACAGAGCGTTGTGAGCGTTTAAATAGCACATGCAACCCCTGCCTTTGCAGTTTAATATCAAAATTGATATAAAAAACAGAGCGTTGTGAGCGTGTAAGTGTCTCACAACGCTCTTATAGCGAAGATATTGACTACCTATCATCTCTCGCTAACCGGGCATTTTAATAGTGGTCCGGTGTGTCAAAGGGGCCATTTTGGTAGGTTACCACTCCATGACTTTAAGTGAAGTTGTAATTAACAAATTGTGAGCTTCTATTATTTTTATTTATAAAAAACAGAGTGTTGTGAGCGTTTAAGTGTCTCACAACGCTCTTATAGCGAAGATATTGGCTACCTATCATCTCTCGCTAACCGGGCATTTTAATAGTGGTCCGGTGTGTCAAAGGGGCCATTTTGGTAGGTTACCACTCCATGACTTTAAGTGAAGTTGTAGTTAACAAATCTGTGAGCTTCTATTATTTTTATTTATATATATAAATATATTAAAATAGGAAAAAGTCTATAATATTGAAGGTTATTTATCTCATTTACTCATTAAGAGTTCTTTATAACAAGAAAAATATTTAAACCGGCGTAGTGGTGATAGCGACCGCGATCTTTCTGATCTAAGTGTCAGAGGATCTAGGCTATGATCTGGTGAGGCTGTGAGCCACGCAGATCGTAGGGATTGCAATGAATTCTATTGGAGGTGGTGAGCCGCCACCTCCTTCTCCTTCTGTTGATGAAAACGCATTCAGATGCCTTGTCATTGCTCAAGGGAAGAAGAAAGCAACAGGAGAAGCATCGAAATTCGTTAAGAAGCTCGAAGATGTTCCAGTTATCGCCCTCCCTCCGGATCAGCCCATGAGGGTGGCAGTTTCTCTAGCAGATCGGGCTTTAGTTGGCCAATTCACAGGACTGTGGCCCTCCCCGCGAACAACGGACAATTGGATTCAGAAAAATTGGAGGTCATTGATCTCTAATAGCATTACCAGTTATGCATTAGGCAGAGGATTCTTCTTGTTTGAATTCATATCCAAACACGATCAGGACCTAATCTTCAGGAGCGGGCCCTATTTCATGGGGCCGCAAGGGTTGTATCTCAATCGATGGACCCCGGATTTTGATCCTACGGTGGATGTGCCAAAGGTGGTTCCGGTTTGGGTACGCCTCCCCAATTTGTTGATTCACTGTTGGAACGCTACTTCTCTACAATCAATCGGAAATGGGCTCGGGAGATTTATCGATAAGGCCGACCCTAAAGGCCAATATTCATGCACTCGGATCTGTGTAGAAGTTGATCTTGAGGCGAGTTTACCTGAAGCGATAAAGCTAATTGTTGGGGATTGCTATCATTTTCAAAGATTAGACTACGAGCAATTGCCTTTCAAATGTCGTAGTTGCCATGAATATGGCCAATTCCAAAAGAACTGCCCAAAGGCACCACAAGAGAAAGAAACAGGGGAAGGATGGCAACAGGTGAAAAGATCCAAGGTAAACCCTAAAGCTATTCTTAAAAAAGATGGGAAAAACTTCAATCCCGGACCCTCTAAAACAGGCAAGGGATCGGGGGCATCAAAAGGAGAAAATTCTATTGAAAATAGCTTTGCAGTTCTTGAGAATCAAGAGATCGAATCACCTACTAGGGAAGAGACGGCAGGGAAACAAGTTAGTTATGAAGGAATCAGCCAAGTTGGAAAAGAAGCTCCTCCTGCTCAAGATCCAGGAGAAACTCCATAAACCCTATCCTCAGAAACAGAGGAAGAAGGAGAAATAGAGCCCGGAGCATCCCAGAACACTCTGAAGCTGGTTACCAGAGGGCGAAAAACGACAAAAGAAAGACAGGAAAGGGAGACATACAAAGAAAAACTTCAAGGATCTCAGCAAACCCTGGTAACAATGCTAAACTCCATAAGTACTAGGAGACAAGTGCAACCCCCTCAAAGGGCAACCTCCAACCCAAAAAGTAAGTAATGAAGGTAGTCTCCTGGAATTGTAGGGGATTAGGGAGTAGAAGCAAAGAAAGTTCAATGAGAGATCTTCTACGAATCTCAAATCCAGACATCCTCCTCATCTAGGAGACCATAATGGAGGAAGCGGATTTCCTTCAAATCAGCCCAAAGTTTTGGAAAAAAGGAGCAGAAGTAGCAGCCAATGCAAGAGGTGCCTCCGGAGGCATTGGGACCCTGTGGAACTCCTCCAACTTTGAATTAATGGAGTCCGATAAATGTACCCACTGGATATTCACAAAATTGTTGCACAAAGAATCTGATGCTCTTATATGAATTTTCAATATATATGTTCAAGTTCTACCCTCTGAGAAAAGATGTTGTTGGAATCTTCTCAGGGACTTTCTCAGCAACAATCACCTGGATAATATAATAATAGTTGGGGATCTTAATTTCACTCTCGCCCTGGAGGAAAAGAAAGGAGGCTCTATCGTCAGAGACCCTTTCTGAGAATGGGTCGAAGACATCATTCTTGAATGGGATCTGGAAGATATAAAACCCTCTAGAGGGAAATTCACCTGGTCTAACAAACGAACTGGTCCAGGCCACATAGCTGAAAGATTATATAGATTTCTGGTTCAAAGCTCTTTCCTTCTCTTAGGCCTTAACGTGGTGTCTAAAATCCTCCCCTTTAATGCCTCTGATCATAAACCAATCTCCTTGGAGTTTACCAAAGACTCTGCTAAGGGCCCGATCCCCTCCCGATTCAGTCCTTCTTGGATCCAGCATGAAAACTTCCAAGATTTAGTTACTCGAGTCTGGTTGATTCCAGTGTCTGGTTCCCCCTTTTATGTGTGGGAAGAGAAACTCCAAAGACTGAAAAGAGAATCGAAAACTTGGGCTAAATCCTTAAAAACCCTTCTCAATAAAAGAGTGGAATCCCAACATAATTTAGAAGTTCACCAACTTATTATGGAAGAAGGGCCCCTAAATCCAGACAATCTGGAAAAAGAAAAAGATCTCCACAAAGCGCTTCACACAACCTACAGAGAGGAAGAAGATTACTGGAGACAAAAATCTCGTAGCCGCTGGCTCAAGGCCGGCGATAAGAACACCACCTACTTCCACAAGCAAGCAGAAGCCAGGAAGCATTTCAATACAATCAAGGAAATTCAAATTCAAGATCAGATCGTTAGCGACTTTGAAGGGATTAAAAGAGATGCGCATAATCATTTTAAAGATATTTACTCTGAGAATATTCAAGCCCAACTTAGAAATCTTCATCAAATCCTGGCTTTGATCCCATCGGTAGTTCATACCAACTCCAATCAGAAACTCACTCCTCCGGTCATGCTAAGTGAAATTAACTCAGCATTGGAAAGCATGGAACCTGACAAAGCCCCTGGGCCTGACGGTTTCACTACCCGTTTCATCAAAGCCTGTTGAACAATCATCAAACATGATCTGCATAATGAGTGAAGAGGAACTGCGTTAAACGAATTTGAAACTCGAAGGTGTCGCAAAATTGGTGGGAGTACCAACTCTGCCTTCTTAGCTCTGATCCCTAAAGAAAAATGAGCTAAAGAGTTTGACAGGTTTCGCCCGATTTCCTTCTGCAATATCGGTTATAAGATAATCACTAAAGTAATGGCCAATCGTATCAAAGGAATTCTCCCAACAATTATCCCTGAAAATCAAGGTGGCTTCATAAAGGGACAACAGATCGTTGACAATATTATCTTGGTCCAAGAATCCATCCATTCAAGCATGCAAAGGCGCGAAAAAGGTATGATTGTGAACTTGATCTTGTTAACACTTTTGATAGAGTTAGGCACGAATTTTTATTTCAGGTAATGCGGAAATTTGGATTCTCTGATGACTTTATCAATAGGACCAAATCATGCATTGGTTCTCCTTAGATTGCACCGTTGGTTAATGGACAAGCTGCAGGGTTCTTCCAAGCCTCGAGAGGGCTAAGACAAGGTTGTCCACTTTCTCCGTTATTCTATGCCATTCAAGCCTCAACACTTAGCTTTCATCTCGAAAACTGTAGAATTCGTCAAGATTTAACGGGGCTCAGAATCACAAGAGCGGTAAGAGATATAAACCATGCTCAATTTGCTGATGATACCCTGCTTATGGGAGGGGCAAGCAGTATAATAGCTCGGAAATTCAAAGATCAATTAGATCTCTACAAAGAAGTCTCCCAGAGCCAAATAAACTATCGGAAAAGCCAAATTTATGGATGGAATTGTACGCCAAGGGAAATGGTGGAGATAGCTCGCACTCTGGAAATGGAAGGGAAAGTTCAATGGGGTTCCTTCAAGTATCTAGGAGTTCCCATCTTTAAATCTTCGCCGAAATCCCTCCATTGGATGTTGTTATTAGATAAACTCAAAGCCAGCATCCAAGCCTAGGGGGCGTCCTGGTTAAATCTGGCAGGGAAGGTGGTCCTCATCAAAGCCATCCTTTCTAGCATTCCAATCTATAATAGCTCTATCCTTCTAGCTCCTAGCGGATTTATTCATAAACTCGAATCTCTGCTGAGAAGATTTCTCTGGAAAGGAGGTAAATCGAATGTCAATAAGTTACCTCTTGTCAGCTGGGCGAAAGTTTCCAAACCAATCTTGGAAGGAGGTCTTTAGATAAGGGACCTGAGATCTCAAAATCTGGCACTAGGAGCAAAAATCCTTTGGAAATTGGTAACAGGAAAATTAACGTGGAGCAAACAAGCTTTATGGAAGAAATATTACTCCGAAACCAGGAAGAAATGCCTTGACACTGCTCCTAAAGTTTCGAAAGGCTCTCCGATTTTCACCCTTTTCCAAAAAGCCATTGGGTTCTTCAAATACCATTTAACCTGGATCCCTGGGAATGGGAAAGTTGTCCTCATTTGGGAAGACTCGATTCTAGGAGAGCCCCCGTTAGACTCTACCGTTGGCATCTCCAATCTTAAAGCATTCTACCACTCCCATAATTTATCCACGCTAAGAGATATATCTCAATGGAGAACTGATGATATCAAAGTCTGGAAAGGGTGGGAACTCCCGAGATGTCCCAGCCATTTGCAAGATGAAGAAAATATTCTATTCAATTTCCTTCAAAGGAAATCTCCTATAGCCGAAAACGTGAAAGATTCCAGGGGTTGGGGTGTTTCTGGTAGGTACACGGTGGCTGAAGGTTACAAGATTCTCCAATCTGTCCCGACAGTTCCTCCTAATCCAACTCTTTGGAAAGAAATATGGCGAGCCAAATGTGTCCCAAAAATTGACATCT
Source organism: Larix kaempferi (assembly GCA_027924585.1). Taxonomy (NCBI): domain Eukaryota; kingdom Viridiplantae; phylum Streptophyta; class Pinopsida; order Pinales; family Pinaceae; genus Larix; species Larix kaempferi. Next base: position 8,049,655 of record BSBM01000015.1, read on the forward strand.
TCATCTGGACATTGGCTCACAAATCTATTCTAACAACCGACAATCTAAAAAAGAAAGGTTGGGAAGGACCCACTCGCTGTCCCTTCTGTGTTTCTTCGGAGGAAACAATGGACCATCTCCTTTTGAATTGTCCTTTTGCAAAGGATGTCTGGAATATTGCGCTTGATCCTTGGACAAATACAGTAGCTCTTCCCACTAAGATATCCAACCTTCTCATCAGATGGCAGGCTATGAGTCCCTTTTCTCTTATCAAAAAAGAAAGGCTCAAATTCTATTGAATGACTCTTCCAAAATTCATGCTCTGGAAAATATGGCTTGAGCACAATGCTCGTATCTTCAAAGGGAAATTCGTTATGACAACTCACCTAGTTGCCAAAGCTAAAGCAATGATGCAATATTTCCTCTCATCAACTCGGGTGCTCACAAATATAGAAACGATGTCTCCTATGGAAGAAAACTGGATGGCTGATTTTTTCCCCCATCCTCTGCCCCAAACTCAGAATCCCCTATCTTCTGTTTTTCAATGGGAAATCCGGATGGACTCTTCATCTTTCATAAAATGGCGGAAAAATTTGCAGCAGCACAACCTCTTCTTTGATGGAGCATCTAAAGGAAATCCAGGAGTGGCCGGAGGGGGGGGGTGCTTTATGGCCCCAATGAAATTCACGCAATGTCATACTCTTGGGGAATTGGAATGGACACCAACAACATTGCAGAAGCACTCACCCTCTGGCAAGGACTTCTCCAAGCCCGAGATAAGAACATCACAGATCTTCACAACTTTGGGGATTCTCGTATTATTATCCAAGATTTAATCACCAAAGCTCTTCCCAGCAATATGAGACTCAAACAACTCCTAAAGAAAATAAGGCTTCAAATGACATCCTTCAGCTCTGTCTGATTGTTCCACATTCTCCGGGAATTAAATGGTGAAGCTGATCTAGAAGCTAATAAAGCGATTGTACTGAGCAAAGGCGGGCTATTACTCAATGGAAATGCAAGCCATGCTACTCTTCCTTAAGTCCTGGATCTCGGGGGCTAGGAATCACGGCAGGAACCAGGGCAGAATTCCGATTCACGTGTCAAGTAAGAGGACCCTTCAGCAGGCCAGGAGAACTAGACAACTCAACTTAAATGCGGGATTAAATATGAAGGTTTGTGCCAAAGATGGCTACATAAATCATCCTCCCTCCATCACGAACTTGGCTCAGTCTGGATGCTCAGATTGTAGGAACAACTCCATCAACAAAAGGAATGCTCTGTCTCCAAGAATTAAAGGAGACGGCATGCTGGAAACGTTGATGACAGGAACAATGACCATGGTAGAAAGGAAGATCTTCAGGACAAGATCAACAACAAGCGAGACAGAAGCGAGATAGAAAGAAGAGCAACAAGTTTCCAAACTTCGGAATGGACAGTTTTCAATTTCGAAAGTTTCGTTTACAAACTGATAGAGTATGAAGTTAGTTAAATTTTTAATAATTCTGTCTGATTAAACTAATTATGCTTGGTGGAGTCAGGATCATAGGCTCTTCTACTGTGATCCATAACGATGTACTCTGGATGTATCCGTGCCAGCAGGCTTCTGTTGTTTTTTAATACAATCCCATACCCGCTCTTGTTAAAAAAAATATTGAAGGTTATGGATCTAATTTTTATAGATACAATCATACAATCTCAAGACTTTGATGTGTATATATAACCAATTGGTAAAGTCTCTACTCCCATTGCTAGGTAAGGTTAAAATCTCTCCCTACTTTCAAAATTTCATGGGAACTCATTCCTATATAATCCAAAGTGTAACTCTATTGTTAATACAACAAGGCGGGGCTCAAAATAATGTGAAAGATCACTGAGACTTGAATTTTTAGAACAATAATTCTACGCTTGAAGCCCATGAAAGAATCTCGGGCACAATGAATGATGATAACATATTCCTTGAATTAAGGAATCAAATTAGTTGGGGTGTACTCTAACTTTATCTAACTTGATCAAAGGTGTATAACCCAAATGTGCCCAAATTGACTTAATCAATTTTGATCATCCCACTAGTCAAGCTCATTAATCCTCCAAGTTGTACTACAAGGAAAACACTAATTAGCAAAGGTTTTCATGTTCTATTTTTAGCAAAGGCTTCTACCAAAAGTGGGTAAGTCGAGTTTTTTCCAATGTACCTTTCAAGTGTACCAATGCATTTTCATCAAACATGCACCTATATATATATATAATCATGCACATACACACACACACACACACATATATATATAATGCACTACAATAGCAATTTAAAATATTGCCTCCTATGCTCGAAAGATATAAAATATAGACATTGAAAAAAAACATATAAATGTGTTGATACTTATTGTTAACTAAAACACACTGATGTATTGTGTTGCAAGGTGAAATAGTTTTAAGGCTAAGTTAAAAAACAAAATTTGAAAAAATGAAAATCAAAACAAAAAATAACAGTGGTGCTTAAGTAACATGTCTACACTTGTATGTACAATACCATGTGCATCGCATTAGGGCTAACGTTTTTTTAAATTGTTTGTCGATGCACCACATACATTCAACTATAGCGATGAAAGTGATACAAGGCACACCACAGTGGCAGACTAAACATACAACCGCTCTTGTGTGTCATAAACATACCACTGCTCAAGTGTATCTCAGTACAAGGAACAACCTCGGAGTTAAATAAAAATCTATTGTGATAAACTTTAAAAAAATGGTTAATGATGTGCATCGAGGTAGGCTAAAATATTATATAAAATATTTATTAGTGATCCACTCCAAACCTATAAACACATAAGTGCTTCAAGAGACTGTAAAAAGACCTATTTGGCAGCACTGCAGAAGTTTTAAGCAGGCTAGGCCATGATCTTTTTGACATCTTTGTACTAAAGGCTCTATTATAATATAATTTTCTTGCTTATAAAAAAATACCCCCATTAGGGTGTAGTTCACAGGTCGAGGTTTCAAATGATTTGATTTTACACAATTTGTAGGTCCATGGGTTTATGTCATCATGTTCTATGCCTCGTTGTTTCCACTTCTCATTACAACGCTAAAAAACAAGCCAAAATGATCACAACCCATCTGTTGTTTCCACTTGCATGTCGGATAAGTCATATGACATACACGTTGGGTCTGTTGATTTGTGCATGTCCACCAAAAGCAAAATGTAAAATATAATGACAAAATAACACACACTAAAAACAGTCAACATATAACCTAGATGATGGCTTTATCAAATATCTGATGCTGAGAATTCATATTCTGCATACTAGCAATAGATAGGCTCCAAAACTTGAGTAGAGTACAAATGAATGTTTTTTTTTCAAATTTTCACTATCTCGTGAAATAAAGTGCAACCATAACAGACATTAAATAAGAACTTTTTCACAAGTTATGCAATATCTAGTACACTTAGAAGGCCACTTAAGTTATGCAGTAGCTAATACGCTTAAACGATAATTGTGAACCTTTAAAACATGAATAATATCTAAAGAGATAACATTATATGCGCCTCAATAAATCACAACCATAGTCACTTTGTGAGTGCCTTAGCAGAGGACAATGAATAGTTAATAGCAAAGGTCATTCATGCAGAGTTTAGAGCCCATCCACCATGCTTGGACAACTAGTTTTGAGTTTTTTGACAAACTGTATAATTTAGTTTCACATGCTTGTAACAAGTTTGGGAAACCTGGACATTCTCCAGTATTGTGACTGTGGAGTCATTTTCTGCATCAGACATGGGCTTAACTATGGGGGCCATGGTGCCTATGACTGAGGCAGTTATTTATTAACATTCAACCATATTCCTTCACAATCTAAACGGACGTAATCCACATCCACATCAACATCAAATCTACTTTCTTCATCTACGCATATTGATTCTTAACAGTTTGTAACTCTTAACAAATTTGCATACTCAGGTTCATATGTTGTATCATTTCTCAACCCCTTTGGAGGACTTGTTAATACTACATACCAATCAGTCTCAATTGGATCTTGTACATATAATACTTGTTTGGCTTGGGATGCTAGAATAAATGGATCATCTTGCAAATGCTTTTGACTTAGGCATTTCTTCATATTCACCATTGTAAAATCCAAATCATCAGTTTTAATCCCTTTCTTATTGTAAACATCGACCCAATCACATTTGAACAATGTGTACTCCATATAAAAATCATCCAATGTAGTAATATTTGTTATCACTCCATAAAATGTTTTTTTTTAAGTATAGGATTTGCATCTTTGGAACTTTATCTCATCATTGATTGAGCTTCTATACACACACCACTATTTTGGGTGGTTCTCTCAATCTTTGTGCTTTTGGTATGGAATATATAACCATTGATTAGGTATCCCTTGTACTTGTTCACAAATTGTCAGGGGCCACGTGCAAGCCATTTAAGTGTATTAGAGACATTTTCATTTCCTTCCACCTGTAGATTTTTAAAGGATGTTATAATAGACATTCAACCTTTAAAGAAATATTTAGTTTCCTACATGAAAATATTCTCATTTAATAATTTTGAAGTACTTATAATATGAAGAACACATTATCACCTGCATTTTTAGCCAACTAGTAAAATTATGGGTGTGGAGTTTCTGCAATAAAGATTCATCTTTTTGGGCTTGGGTAACTGAGTTGGAAATCTCCATATTATGCATACTAATTTGACGACAATTATGAACAGTGATAATGGTTCTTAATGTGTTTGATAAAATATGAATAAAATAATAAATTTAGTCATCATGTTACTTACTCTATCCATGGATCAACTTCATCTGTGTGAAATAGAACCCATCTATGGGCTTGTTCCCAACTAATGTCATCCAATTCATAAGGTAATAAAGTAGATAATGGCTTTCCATCAAGCATAAATTCTTCGACTTCATCATCCCATACTTCATTTCGTCCTTGTGTGCTTCTGATAGTTTCCATACCTTTCAGGTATCCTCCACACAAATTTATTGATTCCTCCACTGTGTAGCTTTCAGTGATGCATCCTTTGGGCTTATTTTGGTTCCTTACATAACTCTTGTATACTTTCATGTTCCTACAAAATTAACACAATTTTTCAATAATACCAAAAGATTTGAATACTTTTTGTCGTTGTTGTGCTTGATACAAAATAAAATTTCACTTACCTCTCAAAGGGGTACATCCATCTATATGCAATTGGGCCACAGTATCGTAGCTCTCGTACCAAGTGTACATTGAAATGCACAATTATATCAAAGAATGAAGGAGGGAAGTACTTTTCAAACAAACACAATGTCTCCACGATCTCATTTTCTAACTTGTCAAGACTCTCTGCTGAAACTGATTTTGCACAAATTTGCCTATAAAAGTAGCAAAGCTTAAAAAGTGTCTTTCGACCAACACTTGGTAGCATATGTCGTAGAGCTACTAGGAAGAGTTGTTGCATTAGAACATGGCAATCATGTGCTTTCATACCATGAAACTTAAGCTCTTCCATAGATATATGGTTTTTTGGATTAGAGTTGTAGCCATCCGACACTTTTAACATGAAGAGAACATAGCATAGGGTCTCTTTCTCTTTATTTGAAAGAGTATGTGGTGCAGGTGGAAGGAATATTATTGATCCCTTGACTTCTGGCCATAGCGATTTCCTCAAACCCAATTCTTGCAAATCATCACATGATTTTTTCCATCTTTTCACTTTTCATTTATGTCCAGAAGAGTACCAAATATGCTTTCACATACATTCTTCTCCACATGCATTACATATCAATTGTGGCGTATCATGAGTTTTTTCCTCAAAACACACCAAAATATCAGAAGAATATTAATATGGAGGTAAACATAAATAATGAATTCAACCAAGACATAAACACATTGAGATCATATAAGCATGTGATATTTAATAATTAGGCATTGTTGATGGATCTACACACCTCCCAATATGGTAGATTGAATAGAACTGACCATTTCTTCCACACCACAACATTACTTTTGTTACCTTTTTCCTTGTTTCTTTTCCTTTTTTTTGATTAATTTTTCCCCCAAATTGCTTCCTTTCCCATTGTTTCATTAAAAATATCTAACGCTTTTATGGCTGGAGGGGTGTAACAATGCTCCTCCTTCCCATTAAATGGTCCCTTTTGTGAACAAAACTTATGATTTTGTGGAACAAATCTCCTATTTCCCATGTAAACACACTTCTTGCTACAATTGAGTTACTGTGATTCTGTGTTCTTTCCACACATGGGACATGCATTATAGCCTTTGGTCGTGCAACTAGCCATATTTCCATAAGCAGGAAAGTCATAGATTACCCACATTAGAATTTCCTTCATGGTAAATCATTTGTTATTATAAGCATCATATGTCCATACCCCCTGGTCCCATAATGCCTTTAGTTCATCCACCAAATGTTCTAAATAAACATTAATGTCATCGCCTGGTTGTTTGGGACCAGGTATTAACAATGTTAGCATACAAAAATTCCTTTTTGTACACAACCATGGTGGAAGGTTGTATGCAACTAATACTACATGCCAAACACTATATGTACTGCTCAAGTATCCAAAATGATTAAATCCATCTACTTCCATTGCAAGTCGTAAATTACGGGGTTCATTGGAAAACTCAGGCCATTTGTTATCAATAGTTTTCCATGTTGGGCTATAGATAGGGTGGCACATTTGACCATCATTACTTGCATTGTCATGATGCCACCTCATTTTTTGTGACATCTCTATAGAGTTGTAGAAAAAAAAATTACATTTATAAAATCTATATTATCAAATTCCTTTCCCATATACATGTATTATGGGTAGTGCCATTTCTTCCTAAGTTAAGTTCCGACCCATATCAAATAATTTCCTCGAGAACCTATCCTATTAGGTATTATGTAACCTCTTTCCTTAGAAAATATAATATTTTCCCGAGGTAAAGATTTATAGTCTTAAAATTGGGCCCTATCTAGATAAAATATTTAAGCACATCCCTTTCCCATTCATTCCTTGTGTAATTTATTGCTTTTGAGACAACAAAGTCTAGAGTTCAAGCTCATTTCAACAATTTGGCCTCTAAAATACTTAAGGGATCAATTACACGGAGGCATTTCCAAAATCCTAGAATACAACATTCAAGGGAATACTAGGCTGACACACAAAGGATTTATTGAATTCAATTTTGACCCAAGTTCTGCATATACATGTCCTTGTTCCTCAAAGGGGTGCTTCCAAGTCCACCTCCATCATATGATAATACTGTTAAAGTCATTGTCATCATCACTTCATGGGTAATTACAACGATAACTTTATAATTTCAGATGGATATAGACTTGGAAGTATGGATTTATCAAAATCCACCAGAGGCCAACACGTGTATGGTCTCGATGCATTTTATGGGCGTCGTCACTGGGAGGGCATATTCGATTCATCTAGATTGATTTGGCCAGTGATCGCAGCCATTAGTGGGGAAAGAGGAGTGAATTACATGCCGCAGGAGGAAGGCCACACAAATAACGGAGATTGATGTTGGCATGGATCGTAGCCGTTTGCATCGAGATAAATTTTTGTGGGGATACAGAGGAGATCTAGCGCGTGAACGGCCCAGATATTCCCCCAACTTAGAACGTTCCCATTGGAGGATGCAAAGACATGTGTCGGAAATGGGACTACGCCAACGACCAGGATCGCAGGATTTTATTAGCACCGACGGTCCAGATTTCATTGTGTGGAGAGGCTAACCGGAATGCCTATCGACGTTCACTGACAATAGGTAAGTTATTATGAAATTGAAATAAAGAAAATTAGTATTTGAAAGGCTTACGAAATTGACAAGAGAAATAAATTGCTTCTTGAGGAAGACCCTTCGATCGACATGTGTTAGTAATTACAAAATCTTGGAGACACTTAAATAGCTCGGGATCTCTTATGAGTCTGCCACCCATTTGTGGAAGAATGCAGTGTGTGGACTTTGATCTCCCACTAGTTTTGATGTTTTCCACAAATTCTAGTGTAATACATGTTGTTTAAGCTCTATTCGATGCGATTTCTTTTGAAAACCAATATTTTCTTCTAGCTGGAGCATATTTCCAAGGTAGCCATCGCAGTTCATCTCATTTTGAGGGAGGAAGCCTTGAAAAATCGACGTGGTGAGGGGTAAGTTGTAGCTGCATCTATTTCATCTTGCAATTCTTTTGAGCTCCATGTTTTTTCCTACGATTTATCAAGAAAAATGTTTTTTATTTTTATTTTTTATTTTGTATCTTTGTAATTTTATTTCTCAAAAGAGTACAAAATTACATCTATAGAAATATGGCAGGCGTATATTCTGATGGCCCCACTATCCTGAAGATGGCCCCGTTAACCTGCAAAAAAGTAATGGATAACTTATGATTACATTGACGGATTTGAAAGTTCAAAATACAGTCATGGTCATCCTTCGTTGTTGCATCTGTACAAACCATAACCTTCATGATCCTACAAGGGATAGCCGTTGGTGGTTATTTTAATTTAAATGCGGTCGTTGGGAATTCAATGAAGACCACTAACATAATTAAAAAACAAAAAGGTACTTTCAATGGAATACTGAATCACAAATACATACCAAACCAGCCCTGATTATAATCATGCCAAACAGAGCACGATTTATCTGTGAGGTTTTGTGTGTCCTCATTGTTGATAATTGATCTGGGAATCATAGGTTTGATTCCTATTAAAGCATCGTTGTCACACTTAAATATGGCCTTGTTATCCTGCAAAAAATTAATGGATCACTATGTCTTGTGGAGGATTTTCTATCGCAATTCCTGTATACATAAATAGTTTGTGATAATATTGGTTTGTATCCCCTTGTTAACTTGAAATACTGTGTATTTGATATATGTAAGATATGGCCTCCCCCGCACATTGATTGTTCCTGCTGGCATGCCCTGTCGAAGAAATCCCACAGGATATATTTATTGGATGCTAGTTTTTTATCATGCAACCATCTTTGATTATTTTGCATGCTGGTTTTTTATTCAATATGTTAGTTTTTCTTACTTTTGAAATGGTAAGGATGTGCTCAGACATGGGATTTTGTTTTGTTTTGCAGTTTATTTGTGAATCTGAATGTTCATGTATAAAATATTTTTTTTGGACTTCAATATATTTTTAATGATTATTGTGCTTTCATGTTCTTCAATAATTGTTTAACTTACTTTGTTCAATTATTACAATCCAAATTTGCAGCTAGAAAAAAGGGTGTCAAAGAAAGGAAAACAAAGCACTTTTTATACATAGGGTATCTAAAACCACAAAGGCAAGGCACATTGCCAAATAAATTCACAATAATAGATGTGACACAAATTTGGGTAAACATTTAAAAAACATAGTGTTTAATAAAAAAATATCCGTATACAATTGTCAGCAAAGCTTTACTAACATACTTTACCATAGGAGATAAAATAGGGAAAAAATCCCACAAAGAATAGCATCACATTCCACTATCCCTCAACAATGTCAATCTAGTTACCATATCAGTGACAACGACGATGATGAACATAGTCTTTAGAAAAAGGTAGAATAATCAATGCAAGGTATGATCATTTCACGACTTTTTTCCGCAAAAGTACTTCAAAAATTTCTATTAAGGCATCAATATTGTCATTGTCTAAGTTGGTAGGGTTTATTTTTCCAGAAAATGTTCATCAGGAACCATCAGTACAACAAGAGAATGGTTTGTAAGGGGCAGGTGCATATAACCAAGCTATTATTGAAACAAATGCCAAAATAAAGGGTAGAGGACCAACACTTTCCGCAAAAGTACTTCAAAAATTTCTATTAAGGAATCAATATTGTCATTGTCTAAATTGATAAGGTTTATTTTTCCAGAAAATGTTCAGTAGGAACCACAAATTCCAAAAGAAAGGGTAGATGACCAACATTTTCCACAAAAGTACTTCAAAAATTTATATTAAGGAATCAATATTGTCATTGTCTAAATTGGATGGTTTATTTTTCCAAAAAATGTTCAGTAGGAACCATCGGTACAACAAGAGCATGGTTTGGAAGGGGTAGGTGCATCTAACCAAGCTATTATTGAAACAAATTCCAAAAGAAAGGGTAGAGGACCAACAAAATGTCTTTTTAGAAATACTCCAAAGGGAAGTCCATTGCCAAAAAATCAAGTTAATGAGAGGGGGCAACCTATTGGTCCAGGGTCAGAGAAATTTACCTCCTGTATAGATGTCCTTGCAAGAGAAATTCTAGGCATTAAGTTTATGGATTAGAAACAAGTGCCTGAAGCGTTGAAGAAAAACACATGGAATGCAATCAATGTGGGTATCAACCAAATAATTATTGGACTTTTGTTTTTAATTTTGTTTATGCATATTGACCATGTTTGTGACATATTTGGTTTCAAACAACAGTTTGTGTCTAACAATGAACTATTTATCTATTGCAGAGCAATTTCTAAGTAGATCCTTCAACAGAAAAGTGGTGTAATACAGTAATATCTTAATGCCTCCGAAATTATAGATATCGTTTGTATATAAAATACTATTTGAATTTGTTAGAATACGATATGAACCTAAATTCAAGGTAAAAATGAAAGAGAAATATGCACATTATCTTCAAATGACATGTGATTTTAAATACTTGGTTATACATTTAACTTTAATCTAAGTATCCACATTTTTTATTGAGTTGCAGGAGAAGGCAAACATAAATAAGGAAGATAGGGCAATAAAACAGGAGACCCACACTTCTGGTCGTAGAGGTTATTTTAGGGTCGAACATGACCTTGTAAGTTGTAATGGATTCTATTTTTTGTTCACAATTAGAATTTATAAACATAGTCATGGCTAACAATATATCAAATATATTTTTCCACACTATTGCATTTTTCATGACTAGAAACAAGCTCGCAATCTAGATGATAGGCTTGTAAATAGGGTTGAAGTGTGGGTGAAATTCCATTCAAATAAGGATGGCACTCCAATGTCATCATCTATAGTAGAGACAATAGTAAGTTCTCAACCTATTATTGTATGTATTATTTAGGCTTGTTTTTTTAATGTTATTTTTTTTTCCTAATATTAATTGGTTAAAATGTTTAACATTGCTAGAAACAAATCGAAACAGAACAATCAAATTCAATGTCTCATGCATATGCAACAAAGCAGGATGCCCTCACTAGAGTGTTGGGGCCCGAGAGGAGGGGCCGTGTACGTGGGGTTGGATTGGGAATCACTCCAACTGAATTGTTTGGAAAAGACCACACCTGCAAGAAGGAATTGCTTAATACAAAAGATAAAATGAGAGAAAAAGATACAGAAATTGGAATAATGAAATCAACTATTGATGAATTGTTGAAATGGAAAGCTGCCATGGAGTAGAGGAAAGAAAATGGCAGTGTTGATCCAAAACCCAACAATGTAAGAATTTTGCATGTGTAGATTATTTAATTTTTGGTGTATGTCATCTTTGAAGATTGGGATTTTAAATGTTTGTCTCTTCTTATTACATTGTATCTCATGCAAACTACTATATTTCCAGACTAATTCTCCCCCATAAGATGTTGCATCAAATCAGGGACCTTTGCAAATGTCACCTCTTAGTCCCGTGAGCCCAATCCATGTAATCTTTGAAATTACCTCTTATTTTGTCCAATGTTACTTTTCATTCTTTGAATACATCTCACAAGTGTTTATTTTTCATGAGAATTTCCAGAATAGGCCTATTGAATCTTCAATGGAACAAAGTGCAATGGATCCTACACCATCTAGAAACTTGAAGGTATGTTTGAAACGATTTATTATTTAGTGCAATGTTATAATCCTTATTTCAATATAACTTACAAGTGTTTTTTAGCAATCCTCCTCGAGTCCTAGTGAAGCTTTGATGAAACAAACTCTATTGTCTTCGAGACAACTTAATCATGGACCAAATGGTAACTTGAAAGCACAGGTAAGTTCTAAACCTATTTATTTTCATCCAATAATATTTTCTTATTTTAAAGGATCTCACAATAATTTGTTTATTGACAGATTCAATCGTCATTGCCACCTTCAAAAGCGGGATTGGAAGGAAGAAAATGTTTTCTTACTTATTTTAATGGTGGGGTGAATGTTGCCAAGGGTTACATAAGAAGGGTTGAACCAAATTTCCTTATGCCTAATGGGGAAGAACTAGGAGAGGGATATTACTACGTGTGTCCACAATCACTTTTGGTCAATCTCGACTATGAAATCAATCTTAAGTGCAGAAGCAATCAGTGCGAGTATTTAGCGGACGCACTTAACAATTTTATAGCCTAGAAGAGTAGTGACATTGAATTGATCAATGACAATGAATATTGTAAACGAACAATTTTAAGGCATTTCAGATGTTATTTTTGTCTCTATGATAAGGTTATGAGAGGAATTATGCTTCAAAACCTGAAAGAATCAAACTATTTCTGGGTATTTAATTTGCCTTGAGTTTTTTTCCTCTAAATTTCATGCCATTCTTTCATGTTTTGAGGTTTTCAAGGGAATGTCGATGTTGAATCTCCATATTGCTGAAGTGTTGTTGGGTTTCCTTCTTGTCTGGGTGTTGTTATTATTTCCTTCTTGTCACCACTTTAAATTACATGTTAAACTCTCTTCAATGGAGGTACTTGTCATAGTTTGAGGTTGTTTTACTTATAAGAGCTACAATGCTGTAAGAGCTCACTCAATATTTGTTTATACTAGAAACTTCCAGAGTATATAAAGACTCAGACTCTAGATTGAGTGGTTAAGATGCAAATGTTGAGATGCCAATCAATTTTAAATTTCTCACAAGCTAGTTTGTTTCTTTTTTAGTGTCTATCTGTTTATTTATCCTTTTATCATGAGCTCAATGATCATATGAAGTTCATTATAGTTTATATGAATCTTATAGTACTTAACTCCGAAGGATTTTTGACAATGATGCAACTAAGAAACCTCAAGTTATATACAAACACAACATCAATGAGCCATTTATGGTTGAATTCATTTCTTTTACTCGCAATCAAATCTCTGCATCATTTGCTCCAAATGGGCACCGTTTTATTTGTGCAAGTGAAGATTCACATGTTTATATTTGGAATCATGAGAGCCATCGTGGCTTTGGTGAAAGGCATGAAAAGTCCTGTTGGTCACATGAATGCTTTCTATCACAATGTGTTTTAGTTGCAATTTCTTAGTTAGGTATGAAGCTTCAGCCTACAGTTTGGAATTCACCTGAATTTATGATTGGTCAGAGGCACACTCGACCTTCATTGCAGGGAGGTAAGGATGTTGGATTCCAAAAATGGTCTTCTTTCAAGAGAATCTGGTGAGGGGCAGGAATCAGAGACTACTTTGCATTATGTTTCTCAAGTATTGCATTCATGCGGTTCACAGAATTTGGTAGATAGGAATGGCCAAGATGATCTTTCTCGATGTTCAACTTGTGTCTTAGATTCACATCAGGCATCTTTTATGGCCTTTTCTACATCTCCTGGTAACCCAGATAATCTAAATTCAAGCCATATTTTTCTCTCTGGTAGTTTGTCTAAGGGATCAACAACATGTCCTAAAGAGAATCCCCCATAACAAGAAAACAAAGCCGATTAAATATAGCTTCTTCTCACTATGAAATTCTAAAGACTCATCTTGGTAATACTAACCAAGGTCAGTCTGGAGCTTCTGTAGGTGTGGCATGGGGATTAGTAATAGTCATTGCTAGTGGTGGGGGAGAGATCAGATCATTTCAAAATTATGGCTTGCCTATTCGTATGTGAGAATCCCTGTATTTATAATTAAGTGGTAGAACAAGGAAATTTTACCCTTTTAAATTGTGATTTCAACGCAAATACACATTACTATTGAATGCATTCTTCATTTCAACTTGTGTTTAATCTGTTGGAAGTATGGGAAGATTGTCACTATTTCAAGAAATAAAGGCACATCTTGATGCTTCCAAGCATTCCTTACATTTGGAAGAGCATTTGTCTTCAAGCCTACAAGGACTTTGGCATGTTCAACACTTGACTACCATTGGCAGAAGGACTTTGGTATGTTCAACACTTGAATACCATTGGCAGGACTTGACCCTCTTTAAAGATTAAAGACAGAAGAATTTTCCAGCCAAACTCTGTATGAGAGCTAAATACTTAGAATATTCCTTAAGCAGTCTTGGTAAGTGTATGCCTTCCTTAAAGATTTCTAGATACTTTCCAGCAGAACTGTGAATGAAAGTCTGTCAACAAGAGGAGTTCAACAAGAGGATTTTCAGTGAGTTGAGTTATGAAGCGAGGCCTCAAGTCTTTTGGCATATTTGGTCATGGTGATGGCTAGTTTGAAATTAAGCCCAATATTCATGGGTCCTCATTGCATGCCAACAAAGAACACCCATTCCTTTAAAAAAAAATTGGTGCCAACAATGGTTAGTCATGAGGGACAAATTTGTGCAAACATGGGTCTTCCACTCCAGGCTTCAACTCCCTCCCCTTTGCTGATCATTATGATGCATCCTAGAAGATATGCCAACAAAGTAGCCTACAAACTTGTAAATGCTAGAGTTCAATTGCACGTGAACAGTGTTGGGATTTTCCCTTAGAACAAGAAGTGGCTTCAATTCACTCCTGACACCATGACATGGGATTGGTCTTTGTATGAAGACTTTACTTTCATCATAGTTTATGGATTTGAGGAGCCTTACCAACTCCCATCCCTACTCACAACTAGGGTCTTTGCAATAGAATATGCAAGACAAAGATTCAAGCTAGATGACATGCATTTTAGGCACTTCAGGCACCAAAGAACCTTTCTATTACCATAAGAGGTAGGGCTCTTCCAGATTAGAGTCTGAAGGCTATCCAATACATAGAAGGCTTCTTGCACTATGTGAGTGACAGGCTTACAAGTCTGTTGAAAACAACTAAATTTGGTTACTATGAGAAGTCCTATATAATGTAAATTGGATGTATTATTCAAGGTTGGCATTTTTGGAGTCCCCTCTGAGATTGTTGAGTTAGTGAACCTTTTGATCACGTGATAGCCTTTTGTGTTACAAACATAAAATAGTAAATAAATACATTAATAATAAGTAACCAGCATAGATTCATCTTAAATCCAAATCTATCAAGCACCGAGAGGGATCCAATGTCTTGAGGTAAACGAACATCCATTTTTTAATCACTTTTCATAAAAATTTATGAGCCGACATGAATTTTTTTAATTAGTTTGTTAGGAATAAACGTTACAACATCTCCCCCATACTGAGTTGTAGAGCACCTCCTAGGTGCAATAAAAACATTAATTACATGTTATCAATAGGACGTGACTCCTCATATTAATGGCCAAACCATATTTAAGGCAAGCCTTCAATTGTAAAAAATCAGCATCTTACCTTATATCAATTATTCAAATATTTGGTAGGTTAAAATTGTTGCTTGAGAATATCCAAACATGAATATTACATTGGTATCAGAGCGGTCTCACTCCTCGTGTGATATCTGATTCCACTCCCTACTCCATCACACTCCTCCTTCACCTCTCCTCTCCACCAGCTCTACGTAGCTCCACATCCTCCATTATCCCACATGGCACTTGCACCACCGATCCTTCTCTGTCCCACGCACCTTCCACAATCCCGTCGCATCCCTCTACCATTCCCTCATCGCATCTCACTCCACATCCTCCCTTATTCCACGCATCACCCCCACCATCGATCCGTTCTACCCCATACACCAACGCTCCCACTACCCTCTCCCTTCCTCCCTGCGCACTCCCTGCTCAACGCCCTCCAATATCCTCTGCATTCTCCCCCCTTCCACGATGCTCGCATGCCCACACTCAGTAAGCCTGCATTCCTTCCCCTTCACTACCTCTCTCCTCTCCTCCACAGTCCCTTCTGCCTGCCCTCGCTACTCACTTCAGCGCCCTCCGGTTTGACCACTCTCTCCTCTGCGTGCTCCAGTCCTCCGCTGTTCTCAACATCCACGCTCTCCACCTCTTGGCTCTCCTCCACCCCTCACCATCCCTGATCCAACTCCAATGCCTACCTCCACTCCACGTTCCCTCAGGTCGCCACTGCTCCAACTCCACGCTCTCGAACATCCCCACGTGCTGCACTTCATAGCCGCATAGTATCCTCCATCCGCTCCTCTCCATTCCAACTCGACCCTCCTCCTACACCACAGTCCGACCCCCGCGACTTGCGCTCTCCCTCTCTCCCTGAATCCCCCTTCAACACTTCCCGCACCCCTTCCTCTCTGTCTCGCTGCTCCCTCCACACCTCCTCTCCAATTGCCTCATGCGCTCATCCATCACTCTGCTTCCCACAACCACTTATGTTTTCTCCCTCCATGCCCCTTTTGCCTGCATCCCTCCACGCAAAATATTCCGCTCTTCTCTGCATACCGCAGCCTCCTCCACCGCGCCTCCTCCACTGCCAGCGTTTCTCCCATCTTCCATCCTCCTCGTCTCCACCGCGCCTCCTCCACTGCCAGCGTTTCTCCCATCTTCCATCCTCCTCGTCTCCACCGCGAGCCCCCTCTACCTCCTCTTCCACGCTCCCATTGTTGCCAGTCGCCCAGTGCCCAACGCTCCCTCACATTGAGTCACGCCTGTACCCTTCTAACACTCACGTCATTTCTCCACCTCCTCCACGATTCCCCGGTCCCCCTTCTTCAACATAAACCCTAAAATTAATATTACAATTCAAACATTTTATTCTTATGAAAAATCATTATTATTAATAATACTAATATTATTATAGAAAAAAAACAATAGAACAATAATTATTAAATATAATAATTAAATATTATATTTAATATTTTTCTATCTTATAGTAAGCAAAAATTTCGATGTGCACTAGATCTACTCAAGCACACAAATGTCTTCCAAAAATGACAAATTATTTGATGTGCACTAGATCTACTCAAGCACACAAATGTCTTCCAAAAATGACACCTTAGCTCAGGAAATGATGAAACTTAAAGAAGAAATAATGGGAGATATTTCAAAAACTATAGAGGAAATAATAAAGAGATGCCGCATCTGAAATATGTCTGAACAACCATTTGAAAATGAAAATAAAAAGGAGATTGAAAGCAATGAAGGTCCTTAAAATAGAACGATTCTCCCATATAGAGAAGAACAGTCTCATAAAATAACACTTGAGCATAAAAGAGTAGAAGAGATGATTGCTGTGATAAAGGGCCCGGAATTGCAACTACTGAGAGATCTAAGGTTTATATCGATGTTGCATACTCATTCAATGATGACAAAGACTCAGAAAATAAATTTAATTATGATTTTCAAGACCCATAAGAAAAACCCGATAAAGGATATGAAAATGGTGAAATTGATGTGTTGGACATTAAATTGAATGACACGGCTAGTAATAGATCTATTGATTTGGTTTATGGAGTTGAAAGCCATGGAAGTAGTCAATATCTACTTGAACAGGCTGTAAGATGGAAACCATCTATAACTACATCCAAATCCTAGGCTCTATCAAGCGCCGAGAGGGATCGAATCTCCCGAGTTGCAAACCTCTTCTCAGGTATTGCACTCAAGGAGCTATTCGAGGAGAGGTTTTCACCTCAGGATATTTGATCCCTCTCGATGCTTGATAGAGCCTAGGATTTGGATCTAGGCTGGTTCCAGTCGTGAGAGGTGACACAAAACTAGAGTTTGATCAGCATTGTAAGGAACAGGTTAAGTTGAAAACACATATAGAATTACGAGGATTATCATAATGTAAGTAATTAATATTAAAGATTGAGTAAATTGTTGATGTAGATATATTAAACGTTGTAACACTGGTTGGGGCCAAAAAAAGTAACGGTGACTTATCTGGAAAATAATCAATTTTTAGTGTTTTTCTAATAGCTTCAATCAAGTAAGATTTTATCGTACCTGCAGTTCCTTGGATAATCATTCGTAGTGGTTCATTATCCCACCTCTGTAATGCTCAAAAATAATCTCAAATGATTTTCTTTGCTTCTCCGCTAAGATTTCAATTAAATAATTTTGAGTACAATTATTATGAACAATGACATTCAATTGTCGGTTTTCAGATATGAACTGTAGTGCACGATTGAAAGTTTCCATATCAACGAAATTAGAGTTCTAATTTTCTTTGTTATCACATTCCATGTATCCAAGTATGTCATATTCATTGGTAGTTATATATTGATTCCTATACAACCTTGAAATAATCACCCATTCATGCTTTTGAGAATCCATTTGCACAAATAACATTTCTTCATGATCTCTTTAGTTCATGGCCGTGTTTTCTAGGTTCTTCTATATGTTCTAATGATTCTTTTTTTCTTTTTCTTCTATACATTTGTCGTGCTTTTCTTTTTTGATCATCAATATCTTCATTATTTGCAATATTATCATGAAGATCCACAATATACTCTAAAATAGAAAAAAAACAAACTTTAATATGTTGAAATCATTGCAAATAGTTTTTCTATTAAATAGATAAATTCAATGTATAAATGTAAATTACAAAAACAATGCATTGATGAAATCAATGCAAATTTTTTACTTTTTATTAAATTGATAAATTGAATACATACATGTAAAAAACAAAACAAAATACGTATTGCTAAAATAAATGCAACGAATCAAATAAATTTGCATCTTGTGTTATTTAACAACATTTGTGTGTGGTCTATTAGTAAGTAGTAAAGTTATTGGGCTTGTGTTAACCTAAAGACCAAGGTTCAAAACTCTTTTGGCTTGGAGTTATGTTTAGTTATCAAATCTAACTATTATTATGGGTGACATTGTGATTTATTAAACAATTCATTGTTAAAATCAATGCAACAATGTTTTTTTATTAAATTGATAAATTCAATGCATACATGTAAAAAACAAAAACAATGCATTATTGAAATCAATGCAACTAATCAAATCAACATACATCTTGTGTTTTTTAAGAACATTTATTTGTTGTCTATTGGTAAGTATTGAAATGATTGAACTTAAGGTTCAAATCCCTTCTATTTTTTCTATTTCTTATGTGGGCTGTAGTATTTTTTTTTACCTCTTGTGTTTCTACTTCTTATGACTACTATAATCAACGCAACCATGTTTTTTTTATTAAAGTTCAAATCCCTTTTATTTTGTATATTTCTTATGTCAGCTATATTATTTATTTTACTTCTTTTGTTTTGGTAAGTATTGAAATGATTGGACTTAAGGTTCAAATCCCTTCTATTTTTTCTATTTCTTATGTGGACTATAGTATTTTTTTTTTACTTCTTGTGTTTCTACTTCTTATGACTACTATAATCAACGCAACCATGTTTTTTTTATTAAAGTTCAAATCTCTTCTATTTTTTCTATTTCTTATGTCAGCTATATTATTTATTTTACTTCTTATATTTATAATATTTGTTTTACCCATTGTTGAAATCAATGCAACCACGTTTTTTTATTAAGGTTCAAATCCCTTCTATTTTTTCTATTTCTTATGTTGGCTATAGTAATTTTTTTTTCAAATCAATGCAACCATGTTTCTACTTTTTATATTTCTAATATTTGTTTTACGCATTGTTGAAATAAATGCAACCATGTTTCTATTTTTTATGTCAGCTATTCTTTATATTTTTTACTTCTTATATTTCTAGTTTTTATGTAAGCTATAATATATTTTTTTGTAACATTTTTCTATTAAATTAATGAATTCAATTTACAGATGTAAATAACAAAAAAAAACAATGCATTTGTTGAAATAAATGCAATGAATCAAATCAATATGTATCTTGTTTTTTTTTACTTCTCATATTTCTAGTTTTTATGCTAGCTATATATTTTTTTTTACTTTTTTTATTTTATGTCGGGTATAATATTATGTTTCTACTTTTCATATCCACTATAATATTTTTTTTAACTTCTTTATTTTATGTCGGCTATAATTTTATTAATGACCGACATAATATTTATTACTTTTTACTTTGTATTATTTTTTTTGGTTTATGGCTGACATGTTACAACATCTCTCTCATACTCGTGTAACGTTACTCAACAAACGTTACAACATCTCCCTCATACTTGTGTAACGTTACTCGACAAACGTTACAACATCTCCCTTATACTCGTGTAACGTTACATGGACACACGTTACAATATCTCCCTCATACTGGGCTGTAGAGCGCCTCTCGGCACAATAATATGGCTTGATGAAACTAAGAAGACTCGCATTGATGTCTTAAAACTCCAAGCACTTAAGAATGATTATCACCTTGATTTCCACGATCAAAAAGTATCTCTTACAAATATTTCCATTATTATGACATCATCCGATGTAAGGCCTATGACATCATCTGATGTAAGGCCTACAAATAATGCAAAAAGTGGAAATGAAGAAGATCCACAATTCCTCATAAATGGAAGACAAAAGACGACACGGAAAACAAATAATTACAAGTTGTATTGTTTCAAAAACTCACCATTTAAGCAGAAATGATTATAGCACAAGTTCTGGGATCTCATCTAGGAAAAGAAATCGATCCAGTGTTCAAGTCAATGCTTCAAACAACCCCTAATAAAAGGATATCAACACACTCAACATTGAGGACAAAACTGCCCTTAAGGGAAGGGCAATGTTACAAACATAAAATAGTAAATAAATACATTAATAATAAGTAATCATATTTAATAAACATTAATTACATGTTATCAAGAGGACTTGACTCCTCATATTAATGCCTAAGCCATATTTAAGGCGGGCCTTCAATTGTAAAAAATCATCATCTTACATTATATCAATTATTCAAATATTTCATGGGTTATTCAGATTTGTTCCTTGAGAATATCCGGACATAGATATTACATTTTGTGAGATTAATATTACAGATTTATTGCAGAGAGTTTTCTTCCTCTATAAATTTGTCCTTCTCCGTGTATTTTCATATCTTTTAAGTCTATGTATGTCTCTCTTGAAGCGATAATAAAGCTTGAGCAACAACTTTGGCCCTATATGTGTTGTTATTACAGATAGTGTTGAGCGTGAGATTGTTTTAGAGATTTAAATTTTCTTTGACCTCTGGTATGATTTTTGATGTGTACATGAACAATTGTGTATGGAGCTTTCGTTTACTGTTGTTTATGTGTGTATCATGATGCCAAATTCATACGAATGTCATGAGGTGATTACAACTTGTAACTGTTGAATTCTTTAAAATAAAGCTCTGTATATTTTTCATCATTAAATATTAGAGAATTGTCCCGCAGGCACCTCTGTTGTTTTAAATTTGTTTTCCATCTGCTAAGTCATATCAGTCCACATGAGAAACATGGATGGATTTAGAAACTGAACTTGTGTATGACAATGCAAACTATATATTTTTCGAGTTAAGTACAAAACAAGCAGAAATAACCATTACATGCAAGATTAAAATGAAGAATGCATATGCATTATGAAGAATATAGTAGCATGGTGTGTGAAAATGGTGAACAAAGCACTAAAAATGGGAGCATATATGTAAAAAGTAGAAGATTGTGCCCATTTTTTAAAGTCCACATCAATTTATGTAAATAATTATTCTATTGTGGAAATTGTGTCTATCTTTGAAAGTTCAAATAAATTTAATTTAAAATTTTATTGCTTTGTAAAGAGCAGTCACCAATTCCCGTGGGGGGAAAGTCAAGTGGTAAAGATGAGAAGTTGTAAATGGAAGGTCACGATTTCAAATCCCCCCAATATTAACCGTGCGCCATGCTTAAGGCCCTATGGATGCACTTAGGGGTATAGTGGTGGTGATATTGGATCCTTGGACCCCGTGTCATGTGAGTACCATCCCAAATCCAGTTGTCGATTTCCCTAGTACAAAAAAAATAGAGCAGTCACCAATATTTTTGGGTAGCTTGAACCCATTTTCATGGCCATACTTAAATTTTCAAGTTTCACTTTTTTTTATATTGGTGGAGTGACATCAACTCCTGAAAAATTTGTGATTTTAAGGTATAATTGGAAAATGGACATAACAAAAAATGCATATATCAGTATTTTTAGTTATTTAGAAGTAATATGAAGAGTCATATCTAAATACAATTCATTATTCAACATCGACCAGGGTACATAGAACAATTTCTCATAATTATCAAGCCTCTCAGGATCGCCCAATTTACAAAATTACCGCTCAGTCAAGCATATGAAGAAGTTGCTTCAAAAATAAAAAAGGAGTTCCACTACTGCAGAAGACAAAATAGTCGAAGAAGCTGTCAAAAGTCGAGTTCTTGAAGTTCAAAAAGAGAGACGCAGTTCAATATCAGGAAAAAATTATTCCTCTGGTTCGAGAAGCTACAAAGAAAGACACAATTTAGTATCCATGAAGGGTTGCTGCTCGAATTTGGTGCCTCCAGGAGTCCATGAAGACAATCATAGTTCAGTATTCGACAATGACTGATCTCCAAGTTCAGGAGTCTGCAAAGTTAAATGTAATTCAGGATTCAACGAAGTTAGCAGCTCACTGTTGTTGACATCAAACATCTTTTGAAATATCTCGAAGAGCATTAAAGTATGCTCCTATTGCTTTTCCAGATGATTAATATGATCCTTCAAAGCTGAAATTTCCTCTACATTCCGCTCATTAATTTGTATCTGAGCATACCATTCTCGAACATCAGCCTCCTTCACATGTGATGCCCATGATTCCAAGGTTTTCTTAAGATGTAAGAATTCTACTCGCTGTGCATGAATTGTTGCGGATAGATTGGCCATAGAATCAACATGTTGAAAAGAATCAGACATGGCGATAATAATTATGAAGAAATTGGATATCGAATTGTAGAATCACTGACAAATGAAGTGAACACCAACATAGAGGCAATGCACATAACTAATTATGCACTCAACCATGAAGTCTTGACGGATTTAAAAGCTCAGTTACCAAATCCGTGTAATTAATTGCAAACCATAAATAAGTGATTTAAAATCTCAGTTACCAAATCCGTGTAATTAATTGCCAACCATAAATAAGTGATTTAAGATCTTAGTTACCAAATCCGTTAAGACCCGTGATTAATTGCCAACCATAAATAAGTTTAAAAGGTAATTACGATTGCATGAAACCAGAAGATGGAAAGGACACAAAAGCAAGGCTACATTCATAATTGATTTGAATGCCAATCACCTTTTTAGCCAATCACGAGACGCCAATCACCTTTTTGTCCCTCCGTTGCCCATGCCAAATATTCTGATAGGCGTATCGGTTACCCTCTCCACTCCGACGACTACGATCTAAGCTGGGGGAAGATCTGGGTTGTTCGTGCGCCGGATCTCCACTGTATCCGTGCAAAAAGTCATCCCTACATGAACGGTTGCGATTAGAACCTCCAACGATATGAGTTGTCCGTGCTCCATTTCCCTGCGGCTCATCGAAAGCTTTGCTTCTGGCCTCCGACAACCATGATCTATGCTGAAATTAATTGTTTTCATCTGTGCGACCTTCCTCTTGCGGTGTGTATTCATGAAAAACCTCTAAATCTATTTTTGAAAAACTTTGTGTAGTATTCAAATCCAATTGCTCCCATATGTAATGTGGGGATCCATGCATCTCATCTTATGCTTTGCATACTAACAATTATTCCTATTCATAAAACCATTCCTTAACATGACACCCATGCATGCTCCAATTTGGGTATGGTTTTTGGGGTGATATATATTTATAAGGACTCCCCGGATGCATGGGGTGATAGGAGGCGAACGATGAACACCACGTGGAACATGGTTAGCATGGGAGGGTGTGTGTATTTAATTCAACCTGTATTTGGTTTAATGATATTTCATTTGAACGTGCATGCATTTAGTCACATCACTTGCTCTGGTGGTTTAATGGGTTGTCCTTCCCAACGATTCTGCACTGGCTCGCGGTTGATGGATTTAATTTCTTATCTGCAATAGATCTTGTCATATGGTTTTTGGTGTACTCTGGCCAGGATTTTGATAATGAAATTATGGCAGGGGATGCCTATTTCTTGCAGGCACCTTGGCCGGCCTCTTGATTGCATTGTTATGGTATCTGTAGAGTTGAAGGTCGTTGGGCTCTGGTTTTGGAGTGTTCCTACTCTAAGACTCAAAGGACGTTCTCGTCGTGGGTTTGGTGGCCGTCCTTAGGGATGGATTGATTCTGATTCTCCTCCATTTTCTCCTATCTCGAGTGAACGGTCCTCATCAGGGGACATGGATATTGGTGCGGGTGATGACGCATCTCAAGCTGACCAGAAGAAGAATGAATGGTGGTGTCTAGTGGAATGGTTCGATGATTTGGGGAATTTGCTTGGATATGGCGACAACTTGGCACCACCACTATCTCAGCCTGATACTACGCCCCCTTCTTCGAATTCGAGTAAGAGGCACTCATGTTCTAGCTGCTCCGAGGCTCTAGATTTGAATTTTGAGGATAATTCGACTATTGTTCATGCCTTATGAGATATTCACTTTGAACATCGTCGCCACACGGAATGTCACTTATAGATTGGAATTAATGGATAAAAAAATATCTACTATTCTCTCTATCCTCTCTGGTTTGCCTCGGATGGTCATTATCAATCATGACACAATCGCTTTTCAGGATGGATTTTCCTCTCAGGAACTGGCCGGATGTCAAAAAACTTAGTTTTATTTCTTTTCTGTTTCAGTCTATGTCTGTTCCATCTCAGTTTTTTTCTTGATACAAGCCATACTTCATCGACTGATTATGTATTAGAATACTAGTTTTGTGTTCAGACTCAGAGGCCTTCTTTTTGGTATCCATCTCTCTTGGTAGTCCAATGTATCAGTCACCAGAGGGCCTTTTTCCATGACCTCATACTTTGTTATTTAATTTTCCTTATGATATAATATAATGTCGCTCTTATATATATATATATATATATATATATATATATATATATATATATATATATCCATATTATTTGTGGAATTGTTTGTAGGTAATCCCTGGTAATTTAGATGGTTTCATTGCTCAATTGATCTTTAGTCAATTGATTTTCTACATTATGCACATATATTTCTTGCTTTTATGCATCTTATTGTTAAAAGTCTAATCATAGTTCGTTAGTTTACCTAACTGTTTTTCAGTTACATGACAATTATGGTATTTTTTATATTATATATGTACATCTATGTGCATATTGAAGATATCTTAATTACTCATTAATTATTATCGAGTATGCCTTTTTATGGCATCATTGGTATTCATGTCTTTCTTTATCTTCTTCATATATTTTTCTATATCTTCAGGAGGCAGAGTACATAAATTACTTTCAAAAAATTTGTACGTTTCAACAAATTTGTATGGCAGTTGAGATTTGGATATATTGAGTGCATGAAATTAAAGCCAATCACATTAATATTACAATTTGAACACTGAAATACATCCACAATGAACATATAAATCATTATTATAGATGGCTTTGTTGACAATTCCTGTGATGCACTTGAATAAGAAGTCTGCAAATGTTTTTTCTCTTGTGTGTGAGCATCCATATTTCAGTGTCTTGTGTTGACACCTAATCTTGCAGCTTTATTGAAGCTAGTTTGAGCAATTGCAGCCATTAACATTTGAATCAACAGTGAAAGTAAAACAGAGTTTCCAACATCCAGATCTTAAGAACAATTCAACACCTCTTTCGGAATTTGTACATGTTCATATTTTTATCATTGCATTTTGTGTTTTTGCAAGTTTTTTGGCACTTACTATTGTGTTTGTGAGTATCATTATTCTATTGAATTGAATTATGATTGCAATTGGGTGCATTTTTGGTTGAATCCAACACCCTTCTATTGAGTATAAATTTTCTATTGTCGAGTTGGATCATTGTAAAAAGGGTGGAAAGAAGACCTGCAGCAAAATAAAATCCATTCTGAACCTGTTTCTGTTCAAAAATTTTAGCAGCCTGTGAATGAAGAACCAAGTAATCATTTTGAAAAAGAAGAAGAAGAAGAAAACCCTAATATCCTTTGCAACTAAAAATAAAATCCATCCACAAGAGCATGCGTAGTTGAGACACCCATTTTACTATCATCCAAAAATTAAAGTTGTTTCCAATCAGTCAACAGTAAGGCATAGGAGGATATAACACTGTCTTACATTACTTTCATAAGTATCATACTGCGAAAAGTTTCCTCCACAATACTAATCTCATTTCACATCTGATAAAAACAAGGATGATAAATACAAAGTAGTAACATAAGGATGTGAGGAATATGGGGTTGTATAGGCTTGCACTCAAGCCGCTTAAAGCAAAACATATGGTGACAACCATGAATGTCAAAAACAAGTTGTGATATTGAAAGTAGGGTAACAATAGTTGATGTTGAAATCTATTGAGGTGTGTGACTATTCTATTTAGAGAAAGAAAATTAGACGACAAACAATATGCACCCACAACAAAGTAATTAGATGTGATATGTAGCATTTGATCTTAAAATATTTCAAATTGGATGGTATATATCTTTTTTTTGTACTAGGGGAATCTCCAACTGGATTTGGGTTGGTACTCGCGTGACACGGGGTCTAGGGATCCAATATCACTACCACTATATCCCTAGGTGCATCCACAGGGCCCGAACCATGGTGCACGAGTAAGATTGGGGGGATTCGAACACGTGACCTTCCATTTACAATTGATTACAACTTCTAATCTTTACCACTTGAGATGACGCCCATGGGTGGATGGTATATATCTTAGTATATACTTATTAATTGTTTTGTGAGGGAGCGTATATTGATAACCTAACTAGACAAGAGCCTCTACAAGTGAGCATATGGTGTGCTAATGATATATTGGAACTTTTGCAAATTGATTGATTCATATATATCTCTCAATCTCATTATGTCATACCGTTTATATGATGTTTAATAGCCAACACAAGATAAACCCTATTCTCATTCTATATTGGTTGTGTAAATATTAGACGATTTGGACCTTTGAAATTGAACAATCGAGAAGAAGAGGGATTTTTTAAGACAATAAATAAAAAATGGATTCCGAATAATGAAAAAAGTTATGATATGGTTAAATATTTGATAGTAAAATTGCGTCTCAAAAAAATCAAAATCGTCTCATCTTTAAACAATTCCCAATTTATTACTAAAAAAAAACATATATAACTAGGATATCCACTTCAACACGCATTTCCCACCTATAGCCTTGATCCATTTCGTCGTTCTCCTGAAAAAATTACGTACAGATCTTGGTAGCCATATTCGGAATGGAATTCTTCAGTTAGATTTCCATTGCTATATCACGAAAATATGGGTGACCAATAAAAGGGATTTGGCGACGAGATTTAACAAACTGTCACTAAAAGTACTTATGTTGACATTTATTCATAGCCCGTCACCATAAGTGACATTGGTGATGACCATTTAAGGTGCGTCATAGGCATGACTGTCACCAAAAGGGATTTGCTGACGGGATTTAAAGAGTTGTCACCAAAATCACTTACGACGATGATTTTGACTCCATCGACGACCTTTAAAGGCCCGTCACAAGCATGATCATCACAAAAAAGGGATTTGGTGACGAGATTTAAAGAAGTATCACCAAAAGCACCTATGGTGACATTTTCCCATAGCCCGTCGCAAGCATGACCGTCACCATAGGAATTTTTTCTTGTAGTGTATACTTCAACGGACAAGAGCAATAGGATTATGCTACAGTTGAAATACACTATTTGCATTTAAGTTATTAAATTGTAAAGAGAATGATATAACTTTGCTTGTGCAGGATTGATAGTGTTAATCTCATCACTCTAAATTCAATTGTTCAAAGTCAATGGATACATGCAGGATTAGATTGACACGGAGGATCATATTGACATGAAGTAGATGGAGGATCAGATTGACATGGCTAGATCCCTTGCATGATGACAAGACCAAGACTAATAGCAATTTGCAATAGTTGTTGTGAAATCAATCAAGACAAGCTATGCATAATAGGAAATTGATACTTGCCTTTGTCTTTGACTACATGAGAGCAAGCAAATGTGCTTTTTCATAGTCATCATTCAACACATCAACAAATGTGTCCTGAGAGAGTCGCAGTAGCGGATATCCTGTTGGCCCATTTCTAACAACTTTCTTGAATAGGTACATGGTTGGAATTTTTGATATTGGTTCTTGTTGTATTTTGGAAAATAGATTCTTATAGCTTTCAGTTAACTACAAATGCAACTATTTGAATTTTATTGCAAGTTGTTAGTTCAAGAGAAAGAGAGAAAATTGCATTGTCTAATTGTAAATTCTAACTAGGAAGAGATACTAGTTTGCAGATTGATCAAGAGCATACCGTTTCACTATCATGTATTCTTTCCCCATCTTTGATATACAATTCATAGTTTCTATTATTTTTCTTACATGCAATTACAAGTGCTACAACATACCCCACATAGTAAGAGTTTGCGGAGCTTGAGATACCATATATAGTGGTATTTCGCAGCAATTTGCGCTCTTGGAAAAGCTGGGGTATTATCTCAAAAAAGGTTTGATGATGCAAGACAATGCAATATTTAGCATTTGATCTATCATATGTTCCCTTTTTTCTAGTCACAAAATTTGAAATTCGGACATTGTTTCCAAGTGTAAAGTACTTCATGAAGCGAGAAACAAGATTATCCTTCATGTTCACTTTTATTGTTAATTTTCCATCTTTGTCGACGAGATCAACATGCATCAATTCTGTTTCGTTTGGTGAACTTGAACTCTTGTTTTATGCACGACTATACAAGGCCAATA
Source organism: Larix kaempferi (assembly GCA_027924585.1). NCBI lineage: Eukaryota > Viridiplantae > Streptophyta > Pinopsida > Pinales > Pinaceae > Larix > Larix kaempferi. The sequence goes on from BSBM01000015.1 coordinate 8,078,396, forward strand.
CATCACCTTCAAATACAATATGTGTTGTTGAAAAAAGTTGCATAATAGAAGACGATGGATGTGGTATTTGTTTTGCTCTAAAACATGCAAAAAAAGCAATATATCAGCATGAGAATATTGGATTTAGGAAAAGGCTTATTTTTTGTTGTCCTATCAAATTCTGTTTGTATCAAGAATGAAAAGTGTTATTACCTTTTTGTCTTTTCATTATCCGGCAGCTGAGGCATTTTCCCCTGAGACTTGTTTCCAGTGCTGTTGTCCGTGGCCATGTTGCAATCGTCTAATTTTAGTAACTGCTGCAAGACCATGTGACTTTAGCTTGCAGACATGCTTAATAATATTATGATATATCAAACAAATTTTATTTGCAATTAATTAATTAAAGGACATAGAAAATGACAACACAAGTTTTCGACACTGTTGCAAGTTTGTCCAGCCACGATTCTTGTTGAATGAGCACTTTCTTGCATTTGAACACAAGTGTTCATGTCATTTGCAGCCATGCTAAAAGTAGTAGTAATTTCTTGTTTTAGAAATGGCCAGAAATGCATCTAAGAATTGGTAATAACAACATACATTAGATAAATTGTGTTGGAAGAAGTATATGTTGAGTAAAACCTTTTTCCAATTGTATGAGACTGAATGTTCCAAATATACATATGAGACTGAATGTTCCAAATATACATATTGATATTGAAAAATTCACAAATATTTTGCAATGCAAAGTCACCTCCTTCCATCTTTCCTTGTCTATATAACATGGACAAATTTACAATATATCCTTCTGCATTGGCAATGCATTGCTCATTCACTATAGTCTGATTGACGAGATATCTATTGTAGCAGTCAACGGCTATAATCTCATTTCCATTATAGGAGTTGCAAAGGTTTGTGCGATTGTCTTTCGCAAAGAAACCACATTGAAATGTCCCATCAATGTGCAAACTGATTCGAACAACGAGTCATGACAATCGTTAGAAGTAAAGTCAACTAGACAAATTTGTTCTTTTGACAATGCATTCTCAGTTGACAAAATATCTACATCAATTGCCGAACAGTTGTCTGGAAATGAGAAATGCTTGTTGCTATTGGCATGCACTAAATTTTTTTCCTTGATTATATGATATTAGTGGTTCAAAATTGCCACATGATATGGACTGATCATAGAACAGAAGATTATATTCATATACATTGGCTTTGGCATTGACACATAAATACTTTTTCTTTTGAAATGACCAAACAGAAACTTGAACATCTAGCCATTTTTAGAACCATTCGATACAAAAAATATCACCCCAAAAACCAAGTTTAGAATGGTTTTCAAATGTAGAAGTTGATAAAGACATTCTATGCAAATATGCATTTGCATCTTGCACACCATGCAACTCTTGAAGGAAATCATTCCTCAATTCTATTCTAGCTGAATGAAAAGCATCAAGGTTTGGAAAATTCAAATTTTCTTTGAAGTGATTCACTATTCCTTGTCTTATTTCACTAGATGAATAACGGAAATGTGTTAAGACTACAAGTGCATCAAACAAACAATAGCCTAGATAGTAGTGGAAGTTTTTCAATCGAAACAGATTTTGTCTAGCCAATAGATGATCGATCTCTTGCATATATGTTGTTTGAATTGCAAGAGCACATGCTCTATTCAAATTGGATCTTTTGGAAAAACTTTTCTTCCCCTGATGCATAGTGGGAATTTTGCATAGCAAAAGGATCTATTATTTCATTGTTTATGCATCAAATGCAACTTGGGACCATAAAAAATACAAGGTTTCGAAGAGACAAGTATCAAATTGTAGAATTTGCAACTAGCAAGTGAGCATCCTGGGGGTAGCAAAGTTTGCAAGCCAAAAGTTAGATATAGTTAGATAACTATTGGAAAAAGCAAAGAAACAATGGACACCAAAGAATCAAAGCATGCATACAAACAATTAACAAAGAAGAAAAAAGAGAGAAAGCTATACCACCTATTGAGCAGAGTTTATCGCAAGCGCAAAGGAAAGTTATGCAGCCTTAATTTTCAATTTGCAATTCCTTTGAGGCATCATAAACATGCAAGATAGTCCTGATAATAGACAACTTTTTATCAAAAGACTAGAAGCCTACAACAAAGAAGCATAAATGATAATAGCTAAGAACATTTTTGCATATATGTGGTTGATCTGAGCACTTGTCTCATTTAGCAAGATCATAGACATAATATATTTGCACATCATTGATTTATGTGCCTATGGCGATTTGTACATGGGCATGCACCATTAATTTTACCCCGTAAATCAGTTCTAGGAGATTGCATAGTGTTTGTAAACTAAGCAAAAGAGAACTCATGTAGTTTCATGCATTATCTTGAATGTGTTTGGCAATTTCCTAATTGTAGAATCAATTCTTAGCATTGAAAGCCAATAGATAGATGTGACAATTTACAAGTTATATGCATCATAGCCAAAGAATTTTTTCCAGTGCACAACTCAAAGAAATAAAATCGCTACAATCTTCATAGGGAGAATATTAGAACTTTTCCATAGCATAAACACTAAGATTCTTCCACGACAAATTGATTCCACCTAGCTAAACAACATAGCATAACTCCTCAGTATAACAAGCTATTGACATGGCTAAAGCCATTGTATTATCACAGGAAATGAAGGACTACCATTTTACAAATGGACATCTCTATAGGAACATGTTGTGTGTAACTCAACCTTGACAATATAGTCAATGAAAGAAGACCATGACAGGGAAACAAGCCGCACACTTAATGTTTAAGCCCGTTTACATATATTGTGTATTTCAAACATCCATTTTTATCAAGTAGAATAGTAAATTCATCAATAATTTTTAGGATGTGTTATGGTCACTCATAGGTACCAAGATGAAGAAAAAAACAACCTTTCACTGACATACAAATGGTAAGAGACAAGTGGATATAGAACTATGGTGCAACTACTGAGCATATACTATGATTGGCAGCTAAAAATATGTGATTAGTAGCTTACATGCATTAAATATTGGTATAACAGATCCATTTACAATTTCACCAACAATTAACCCTTTGAAGCATGGCTAGGATTTCAACCATCACCCACAGACTTGGCTTTGTAGAAGCCTACAACAAGCAAGTAGAAATGCTATTAGCTAAGGACAATTGTGCATATATGTGGCTGATCTGAGCACTTGTCTTATATAGAAACACCACAGACATAACATATTAGACTTTAGCCATGTCAATATGATTTTTTTTGTTTTCCCTTTGTTCCGTGGAGGAGAATTGTGTGATTGCATGAAGCAACATATTTTCATATTTTTTGCATGTGTTAAATGATTTTAATCAACACATGCACAAAAATATCATTTAATTGATTTTATGCATGATCATTTTCCTAAAATTCTCTATTAATAACTTAAATTCATCTTAGTAACTTAACATAACTATCAACAAAAATCCAAGCTGACAGAAATTCTAATTCAATCAGGTTTAGTTATTTTCAAAAGATATAAAAATGGTGAAAACATAGAAAAGATAAAAATCCTAGACTACATGTGAAGAAATAAAATTTTCTTTTGTCACAATTTTGCAAGGTATGTTGAAATCTGGTGATCGAGTTTATCTTCATAAATGGCCACACCTATGTGCCGAGATGTCTGCAGTACTGAATAAAAAATGCCCGCACGGTCTTAACTTAGTGCACGTCAGTTAATGAAAAATATTGTAGCAATATATAGAATGCACGTAGGCCCCCAAACATGAATGCATGCATGGCCTCCAAACATACCCGTCAATGTTCTAGAAACTCCCACAGGGCATAAAAGAATGCACGCATGCCTCCAAACACACCCATCACTGTTCTAGAAATGCTCGCAGGGCATAAAAGCATGCCCACGAAAGATTAGAAGATGCCAATGTAAATGCACTCAGGGAACAAAAGAATGCACACATGCCTCCAAACATACATTTCATACCCGTCGCTTTTCTAGCAATGCCCATAAGACATAAAAAAATGCACAAATGCCTCCAAACATATGCATCACTCTTCTAGAAATGCATGCATGGCATAATAGAATTCCCACCAAAGGTCAGAAGATGCACATACCACTATAAAAATGTCCTCCAACCAATGTAAATGCTCGCATGACATAAAACAATGCACACAAGACCTCGAAACATACTCGTCAGTGTTCTAGAAATGCCCTTAGGGAAAAAAAAGAATGCCCACCAAAGGTCATAAAGATTTGGAGGAAGTACAAAGACTTGAGATGGAAAACACTAAGTGAAGCATCACTTCTAGGTCAAGGTCAATTGTACCTACTTTACCAAAGTAACAATTTAGGGAGAACTTGAAGTTGATGAAGATCAAATATTCCATTCTAAATAGTGGAGTAGAGAGACACTAGTTCCTGCAAATTCGAAAGGCCAAAATATTTAGGCATTCATGTAGTGTTATATGTAAAGAAGTTGAAGATATAAAATCCATCATTTCTACAAATCAGATCAATATGCCTGACATAGACTATAATTCAAAGGTATTCCTACCATAGGAAAGGACACCATACTGCAAGCTGAGAAAATATTACAAGGAACAATAAGTATAAACTATACCAAGATGAAAAACAAGGACACAACCATCCAAAGAATAAGTAGAGACATCATCCTCAAAAGGGGAGGACTAATGCATCCCTAATTGACTAGCAGAGAAGCCAATGACTAGAGAGATCAACATCAACTTTGATGATCAATATAACCACTAGCCAGTCAACATCAACCAATAGATTAAATGATAGATGAACACATGTATCCTAAATAAATAGAAACTTGAACTCTGAAATAGGATTCATAGGTCAAACACAACCTTTCAATGATAGACAAATGGTAGGACACAAGTGGGTAATATCACTATGGTTCAACTATTGAGCATGTACTACCACTGGCATCTAAATAATATGTAACTAGTAGCTCACATGCATTAAATATTGTTGTAATATATCCATTCACAATTTCACCAACAATTAACCCTTTGAAGCATGGCCAGGATTTCAACTATCACCCACAGACTTGGCTATGTAGACCACTCTACTAAGAAACCAAGAAGAATTTGCTCAACCAAGAAGGGCATCAATGATTTTATACAAAAATCCACAAGTTGTTCTTTGAGTCAATAACCACAATTAATTGAATGTTTTAGCACATGACCAATCTGGCACAACATGAGCATTAATGTTTTGTCCACCCTCACTGATCTACAGATTCTATAATCAAGCATGCTACAACCATCCATTAACATTCTTACTTGCTAGAATCCAAATATTGAGCACATTGGTCCAATCAATTGGATCAATTGATTTGTCCTCGCCAAATCCCAATCAATTGGTATATAGGGAGACTGTAACCAAAGTACTAGTATCAATGGCAATGGAAAAATTAATAACATTAAAATATGACACTAGAAAATGCACACATGGATTTCGGAAACCAAACAAACTCTTTACCATGTTCATTATAGGGAAAAAGACAGTAAGATCCAAATACCAAAAGAGCTACAATGAATGCATCTATAAAAACTATCGCACGTCTTTAATACCTCCCACTAGCAAGATGATGAAGCTAAAATTGAAATGGGTTGTATAGCAACCCACAAATGGAAAAACAAAATTTTCATTGGAATCATATTGTCTTATCTGCTAATAGATAAAAACAACAAATTGAACTTGAAAGAAAAAGTATGGAAATGCAATACTTGTCAAAATATGATTGTCATCCTATTAATGAGCTCCTGGATTTCCATATTTGACATAGCTTATTGGACAAGTATTATGACAAAAGAGGCATGCCGGTCCATGAGTTGACTGATGAAGGAACTCAAAATTGGGAGATCCCTGCCTTGTCTAGCCAAGCCCTAGACTTCAATGTTTGGGATTTTCTATGGAAAAATATGAAAGCTTCCATCACACATCCACAGTTCGCATACAGATCATTTGAGAAACCCTCGACTGAAAGAACAAGTATTCTTACCTCTAGTTCGCAATTGAACAAGTATCATTACCTCTAGTTCGCAATTGAACAAGTATCCTTACCTTTAGTGAGCAAGTGTCTTTGAAGAAACCTGTCAATGCATCAAACCAACCCTCATCTCCAACGCCAAGCCCATCTCTCTCCACACTGCACATGCCACAACTCTCACCCACAGCCCAAAAACACTCCAAAACAATAGCAACAAGCACAAGCTTCAACCAAAACCTAGCTAGATATAAATCACCTGCTTGACAAGTCCAAAAACATTGCACAAAAATCCATGTCATCAATGCATTTAAGCACCAAAACACGTGCCATGGTTAATCTATTTCTACAATAAAAATAGAGTTACAAGAGGCTAACATTTTTTTAATTTAACAAAAAACTGAATTGAAGTGAACTAAAAATGCCTAATTATATGCCTTGAATTCCTAAGATGCAAAATTTTCAATGTAATCTTATGATAGTTTGCTTTTATATGAGAAATCAAGAGTTAAACATTGGTAAACCAACTTCAATTAAGTTAAAGAGATAGGAAGAAGAGAAAGTGAATAAGACAAAAGCTAATTTGAGGCCTATTCATTCAAACCTTGTCAAGATTGAGATCAATAACACATGGAAGTCTAAGAAAATAAAATCTCTACACATAAATAACTTGTAGTAGTCGTCAAGAAAATCCCTATCTTTGTTATCTAAAGTACATAGTTCTAACAAATTTGGAGAGTAGCACTCCAAGGTATAAAGCAACCCTACTGAATGGGACAATACTAATCATGACCAAAAAATGATTGTCCACCATAAGTACTCCACATTAGCTATCAATATCAATCTATATGGGAAGAAGAAGCAAAAACAAGGGGAAAAGAACTAGCTCAATTGCTCAAAATATCACAAAAGAAAGTCGTATTATTCTCTTTGTTTAATTTAGTATATAGAGGAAATAAGAGAAAATAATGAGGGAGAGAAAATATAAGAATAATCATCTTCAAATATAGCACTCCTTTTTTAGTGATAGCACTCCTTTTTTAGTGAAAATAACATTTGTATGAAGAAAATACTCATGCAAAATATCTCCATCCTTCCTTATTAACCACCTATAAGAGAAATTACACTTGTCTATGGTTACTTACTTACTTTAATGCACTTTTTTCATGCGTAAAACAAACCCTATGAATTTTCTAAGGAAAGAATTCTCTAAAATTAAGGCTTAAACTATGGGATAAGTTATGATTAAATTAGAACCATAATTTTAGGCTTTTGAAATAACAAAGTGGATAGGCTTTTTTTTATGAATGGATAAGGCATGAAAATAGGAAAGTGGTTGAGGATATGTTTAGAGACGATAATGTATATAAAAATAGTAAAGTGAATAAGGCAAAAAAATTGCAAGTCTTGTGACTTCTAGATTATTCCACAATAAAGTCAAAGGCCAATTCAAGGTCAAATGGGATGATGAAGGAGGTTAAACCAATCAGGGTCATATGAAATCCTCCCATGGCTCAACACCGCCTAGTAGTATCCAATATCTCCATGTGGGTCCCACTAAGTTAAAAAATATACCATGCCAAATTGCAATTGGTTTGTGAAAATTCAAGTAATTGGAATGGCTTGAAGTTAGAGATTGATGCTCATTGCCATATCAGATCCCCATGTATCCATTCACCCACCAAAAACAAAAATCCTTATAAACTGATGAAACTCAAAAAATAGACAAATCTTTTAACTGGGTACTTAAATATGAAATCGGATTGTTAATCTTACTAGTCCCCCAAAACTGCTAAAAACAACAGTTACTAAAAATAGAAATTTCTCATATTTTCCTAAAAATATGAACCCTATACACATCTCCCTAAAGGGTGTTCCAAAATATGATTAGGTCATGAAAAATATGACACTTAAACTCATCCTCTGGGGGTCTTTAACCTATACTTACTCAAAATAATACACTGAATATGTAAGTATGGGGTACTTGTTGCTACTATGTTACATGTCCAAATCTATCTTGAATGTATCCTCTTCCTATACCTATATAGAAATACCATGTTCTAACTCTGTCCAAGCATCTATCCTTGAATAATAAAGACACACAACTAGGTGCCAAGTCTGAAAGGCACTCCATGAATTGTTATGTTGTGCTAGTGGACTAACTAACCAATCCAACCTATAATGTACTCATGAACCATTGATGCCGAATGGTGAACGCTATAACACTGAGATCATCCCAAATGTTGTCCATGAATATGCACTATAGATAACACTCGAATTTATATGTTCAAATATGGTGTTATCAATGGCTCCATCTAAGGGACAATATGCCCCTATGGTATGCAGAGAATCCCAGACTATTAGTGAAGTAAACCTATAATATATGCAACTTGCAACTTGTCACCCCACCCTATATGAATCCTCCCGATGGGATAATGAGTTGTTGTTGACCATGGGAGAAGCCAACTAGTGAAGGATTGTTAAGGCTAATCCTTACTAGACACGAGGTATCCCGTCACTGATTCCTATGCACCCCAAGGCATGAGTAGAATCCTACCACTGTGAATGAATGTCCTAATGTCAAACAATAATAGGAATCATCCAATCAAAACCCAATAATGTGTTAGAAACCTAATATGTTAGGTGAATATGAAGAGTTGTCAAAAGTTGAAGAGACCTCTGGAAATATGAAACCAATGGTCACATCATTGTATTAATATGTATACTATCTCAATGGAAAAATATGCATTCACACTTATCATTTAATTGGGTATTCCAACCATAGTATCAAATCCCTATAGTTCGTAGGGCCTCTAGAACAACCTCTAATTCCATCCTCCCCGACTTTGTAACGTCCCCTCCCATGGATCGAACGCAAGGAAGGAAACATGATACCAAAATTTGGGCTTTTATAAGACTTATCCCATTTCAAAATTGATATAAATACGAACAATTGGCATTACAATAAAATGCATATGTGTGCAGATGCAACTCAAAGCAAACATGCACAACGGAATAAAACTATCCACACACATTTCACATGCATTCAGCATATCAATAACAGTCATCAAATAATTAAAACAGTGCAAAAGTAAATACACATAAGAGAATATACTCATCTCAGTGTAATGCTGTCCCAAGCAACTAGCTATGTCGCTGTAACGTTCCACCCAACCATAGGTCTCTGCCCAACCTATATTCTTTCAGCACTCAGAGACCGCCCCCGAGCTGGGCATGATATCTACAAGGAAAATGGGACTCTCAAGCTCAAATCCAGCATTCACTTACACACAAAACTCAGATATGGGCTGGGAAACGCAATTTCAACAATGGGACTTAGAAGCTAGATGGACATGGGTTTTCCCCAAAACGTAGGCACACCAAAAACGGATTTGTGAGAGGAAAAATTGACCATAGGGAAGAAAACAATTTCTCCCACAGATATACACGCAATCAGTGAGCCAAAAAAACCTCTATGGTCCCCAAATCAATTTCCCTTTCTTCCCCACTGTTATACAACACAAAAACGCCCTTCCCAGCTAGGAGAATGAAGGAAACACAACAAAACCATGGAGGAAAATGCCTAGGTAGCTCCAAACTCCTGAGAGAGAAAAAATGATGGGTGAATAATGGCTTGGGGGAGAAATTCATGGCTCTTTTCTTTCCCAAGAAGCCAAACACAAATTTCCATGAAGGGTGGCTTGCCCATACCCGAATTTGGACAGCCATACCTCTCCATTCCCCAAGGCATTAACTACCTCAACCAACTCTTGGGAGAGTAAATGTTTGGGTACAAAAGTCAGCATGGGTAGTTGAGGGTTGATGGGTTCTCTCATTAAAATTTGGCTTGACTTGATTGGCTCAAAGGTTTGAATATTTCCCTCCCAATTCCTTGTAAATATCATGCCCCCATCTCTTGTTGCATTGCATAGCTAGTTGTGGGAATTTATATTAAAATGCATATTTACAATCCCCATAGTTCACTAGCACATGGGTAGCATAATATCCAATACTTGCCTCTTCAAGGTCGAGTGTTCACTAGTGGGGACTTGGCCTTGAGCTCCACGCTAGGAATCATACATAATATGCATACAATATTTACATTATAGCCCAAAATATTACAAGGGTCAAAATGGGGACGTTATAGACTTGGCATATTCTTTGTCTCCCATCAATTTTGAAACCTGACTTTGTCCATATTCCTCTATCATTCTCTGCATGTTGAGGTCTATATGAGGGCTCTATTGCCCCTCTGTGTGCTCTAAAAAACCCTAGGCATTTTTCCCTTTTGAAGACCTACCTCTCAAACCGTTTGTCCTCCTCGTCCCTTGAAACTCACACGATCTTACTTCTATTCGTGTACTCATTTCTCACATAATATGGTATCCTTCTCTTCATACTATGGCATTTTTACCTTGGTTTCCTCCTCTCCATATCTCTTCCCCTCCCATGAACTCTACGTGTTAACTTACACTTATGTGCATTTTCCATTTGCATACCTGCATATTTACCTCAACGAAAACCATAATACCAAATTCACGAGGTCGTCGTCCTTTTCCTTCCATAATAGAATTTTGATATCCACACTCCCATTGAAATCCCATATTCATATCATTGTCTATCCATGCTTGAATGTTTCTCAACTCTCGTAATGTTTTCCAAACGCTTAGATAGAATATAAAATAAACTTTCATTCAAGTAATAAAATCCCGTAGATTGCATGACAAATTTCAGGCGCCCAAGCCATGCAATGAATTTGAGGCTAGCAAGAAGCATTCATTAGACAGTGAGGCTAATAGATGCTTATCCATCTCACTAGCATGCTTGGATAGACTCAGAACTATCCCACGAGTTTTATGACATGCTGAGTTCTATTCGTTCAACTATGCTCATTGAAATTGTGCGCGGGGATTATGTTATTGATAATTGTTATATTTTAATATAGTAGCAATATATTTCAATTATATGTAGTGGAAATAAATAGGATCCCTGGAATATAAACCATGCATAGAAACAAATAGTTTTATACTGAGATCAGAGCTGCATCCTTCTTATTACTTCGTTGTAGTAGAGAGATAGATTAATGATTGCTTGGTTGTTATAAGTTTTGTACAATAATGATTTGACCTTTAGAAATATATAGGTCTTCAAGGTAACTTTCACGTAAAGTCATGTCTTTACATGATTTTACCTTTTCACTAAATAAATACATTATTAATAATATTACGAGCTTACGAGAATACCTCCCGAAGCTACATAAACATCAACACTCCCTCTTAGCTAGGGAGGTATTCTCATTTGTAGAAATCTCTCCAACTGAATGACAAGTCCATGTCATCATATATGGAACACTCCATCTAAGGAGTAGAACAAGGCATGTCTATAGATATCCAAGGTATGATCTTCAACACTGGATTTCTCGTACATATCGTCATCATAAGAAAGGTTTATTCATGTTCATGTTGCTACGACAAACATGACATCCACACAACTCAGTCCGTCGAGAAGTGTGATCAACACAATTGACATAGGACAAGGAGTCCACACAGAACTCATCTCGATTCACACAGAACCACAATCCACATAGGACAACATCCCACAAAGGAGTCAGGCACAAGTCTCGGCTTGTGCCAAATCAACATCCACTTTGGTCATCAATCTCCCTTCTTGAGGAAGGGAATCTCCAACACTCCAAGTCATGGAAGTATGCAAACTTCACTCTAGACAAAGGCTTGGTGAGGATGTTTGTAATTTGATCATTTGTCAAAATATACTGGAGATGGAATATACCTCACTCTTTAGCTAGGGAGGTATTCTACTTCACGAGCTTAGCCATGCTGATGGCCCATTCTCCTTCCAATCATCTCTAATTATTATATAAATCTTAATGTTAACTACATTAGATTCATCCTACTAGGCCTATGCATCTCGAATCTTGTTTAGCTCCTTTATGGGACCCATCCACCAAGATCTCCCTGGAGGAGTATTTCCTGATGTCAGCACTTCAAGTGATCTCCTCTCGAGACTCTACTTGAATCTTCTCCTTAGTTAAAATACCAACCATAAAATCGTCTCTATGCTAACATACCCAATGTTAGCACTTCAAGTCTCTTCTAGAGACTCTACCTGGAGCTTCTCCTTAGTTAAAATACCAACTAGAGAATTGTCTCTATGCTAACATACTCAATGTTATCACTTCAATTCTCTTCTCGAGACTCTACCTGGAGCGTATCCTTAGTTAAAATACCAACCATAGAATCATCTATGTGCTAAGATACCTAATGTTAGCACTTCAAGTCTCTTCTTAAGACTACTTGGAGATTCGCATTCCTAGTTAATGTTATTCTTCTCCTCACATGCACATCTATTCATGTATAGGGATCTAATGTGTGTGCACCCACATTAGACTAGACATTTTTTATTCCACAAGGGGTAGCTAGTCCCTATCAAATAAACAAGTCAAACCTGCTCTATAATGAGATATATCAATCCATCACAGAGCACTCCCTCATAGAGTATGCAATGTGACCTCAAGCCTTATTCACACTTAGCCAAATCACATGACTAAGAAAGGTCGTGCAAGCACCTTGAGCCCTAATCACACCTATCCAAATCACATGGATAAGCAAGGCTACACTAGGGCCATTCACCCCTAGCCAAATCACATGGCCATTTCCTGTGAGTGAATGTATCATTTTCCTTGGTCAAATCACATGACCAATCTGGTAGAAAGTTTCCCGATGTTGCACCCTGGAGAAACATCACATATTTCTTCAAGCATCACATCCATTGTAGTTGCTCCCTCTGCCATAGAAGCTAGCATGCTCCCTCTATATCTGGATTCCCTCTGCAACTGAGAATCCTATACTAAAGTAACTTGCTTCTCACTACACTGATCACTCTGAATCTGAGTATCCTACACTCTTTGCATCTGGACACTCTGCATATAGTATTTTGCATTCTCTTTTAGTTCATGTACATGCATTATTCCTGTCACCACTTGAATTGAGTTGGAATCCAACTCATTTGACTTTCTTGCATGTGTGAGCTTCCACAATGGATCTACCTTTACTGTGGTCTCCCTCTTGATCACTACCTTCTTGCAGAAATCACTGAAGTGTAACCAACGAAACTATACTTTTTTATCCAAGAGTGTATAAAATTACTCTTGAACCCATTTACAAAGTTTCCAAACAAATTCTTAGACATAGGACAAAATGCCTCTCACTCTTTAAAAATTTAAGAGTGGCTAAAACAGGCCCATTGCCAATAATGTGCAACAATTAATATTTCAAATGCAAAACCATACCATGGCTTGCATGTTTCCACAATACATATGGAAATATCCATCACCAAGTGCCACTTAACATGAATGGAAACTATTGCAAGGCTGGGTTTTAAACATGGTTCACATGGCATAAAAAAAATAAAAGAAACCCCTAGCACATATGCATATCAAACATATGCAATAAACTAACCCCTCTTCCCGGGATAATATGCCTTATTTGAAACCATGTGTAAGAAGGAAGTTGTGTTGTATTTCTAAATAATATATTAGCTGCATTTGACTTCCTTATTTGTAATCATTGTTTTAATTGTGGTAAAAGCATTTTTAACGTGTGCATAAAAATCACCAACCAATTGGTAAAACCATGTGTTGGGAAGAAAACCATGTTCATACGTGAAAGTTCACATACAAAACCTATCCATAGTATATAGAGATTAGTAAATACCATTTACTAATTAAATACCATGGGTTGGAAAGGAAAACCTTGGGCCAATACCCTCACAACTCCAAACCATGAACCAAGACACCACATCTAATGAGAATATGTTAAATACCCCAGTAATTAGTTTTTGACAATGGTTTCTTTCAACAGATACCATGTTAGATTTTAAGATAGAAGTAATATATTTCAATTATATGCAACGGAAATAAATAGGATCGTTGGAAGCTAAACCATGCACAGAAACAAATAGTTTTATACTGAGATCAGAGTTGCATCCTTCTTATTACTTTGTTGTACCAGAGAGATAGATGAATGATTGTTTGGTTGTTATAACTTTTGTACAATAATGATTTGACATTTAGCAATATATGGGTCATCAAGGTAACTTTCACGTAAAATCAGGTCTTTACGTAATTTTACCTTTTCACTAAATAAATACATTATTAATAAAGTATGAGGAGAGTGACACCTTGTCAACTACCTCGAGAAGCTAGTGGAATAGTTTCTTTTCGTTTCATATGTTTGGTTCCATTGCTGCTCTGGTTGATGGTAGACGATTCTCAACAAGATGGAGAGATCCTAGAAGGAAAAGTCACACATCTAAAATACTCTTTGGGAAATCTGTTTTGTGGGGATAAAATGGAGTAGATAATGATGAGGAGGAGCCGGATAATGCTTCAACATTTAATAGGCATGAATCTAGGATAATAAGGCATTCAAATGGTTTCAGACTAGATGAAAAATTGTTGTGAAATTTCAGTCATTGTTTTTCATGGAATTAATTTTTAACTTTTACTGGCATGCACTGATGTATCGGTGCGTCGTGAATGTCAGTGAGTAGCTCAAACACAAGATATTTCATCTATTGTAAACTGGTTTGAATATTTTCACTTGATAGTTCCATTATAAATTATACTCGCTAGGAAAGGATGCTTATTTCCCAAATATATATTGACCATATTTGGTTTAAGTAAATATATTTTAAAATATTCTCCTCTTGTGTAGCTCTTATGACAAGTGTTGTTGTTCATATATGTGTGACACAAATTCTTGACATTCAAACCGCCTTGATCAATACATGAAGACAAGGAAAAACTGTAGAAACATGTCATTTGAAGGCATTGAAGTCTATGTGGACCACTGACAAGTTGAAGTGTCGGGTTCAAGAGCACATGCCAGCTTTGATGATGTTGCATATTTAGATGGGTTAAGAATAATCGAAATAACTCTTTCTGGATCATGGATGTCAATATAAGGAGAATCAACTCTATCACGTCATAGGAGGGATTTGTATGGTTTATTTGATTTACAACCAAACAGGAATATATACGTGGTAAGGTATATTACTATTGCATAAGAGTAAACATGAATTATTAACCCTACGCCAAATAGAAGTGGAACTGAGATACTTGTAGTTGATTCCAATGGAAGACAAGTTAGGCATAGAACATAGTTAGAGAAATTTGTCTCATCAAAATATGTTATTAAGTTCCTTAGTCAAGGAAAAAATATAAAACTTCTTTTTGAAAAAAAATATTTTCCTGAACTGAAAGGTTTGATGAGTAGTCATTACATATAACACATATTGTGTTTCCAATAGTTCAGAGTTCAAAGGTTCGATGAGTAGTCATTGCATACAACACATTTTGTGTTTCCAGTAGTATAGAGTTGATAGTTCATATAATTGTATTTTATCCCTAGTTTAGACACATAAAACCACAATGAGATGTTTGTATAGGTAGTATGTCTAGTTTTAAAAATCAAACCTACCCCTTTGATATATCTATCCATTGAATACACAACCATGTACTTTTTCCATCACACCAAAGAAATTTTTCTACTTCTCATCTTGTATATGAAAGCGGGGAACATCTTGGATTGATAGTCAAGATTCAATTTTCGAAGCCCTATCAATTCGATAGATTAATCGGTAAGAAAACATATACACTATGGAAACAAGCGAGCCTAAGCCACAACCAAAACTAGAGCCATTATCTAGAGCTAGAGCGAGAGTGAAAGTTGTATCCAGAAGATAGAGTTAGAGCACCCATTTGTTTGTGGTAATCCTAAAGCGCCTTATTGGTTTGTGGTCAGCCAAAAACAACCCATTTAGTAGAACACATCAACTTCTTCTAGCTTTTGGTTTGCGGTCATCCTAAAACCACCTTTTGTATTTGTGGTCATACAAAAAAAACCCATTTATTAGAATACTTACAAATTTTGGTAGACATCATATTGTGGAGATCATTAAACCACCATTTTCCAGAGGGAACCGTTGATCCTTAGAGCCAAGTTCCAGAGGGAACCGCTTAGCCAGAACCTGGGTTAGAGCAAAGTTCCAGAGGGAACCATTGAGATAGAACCATAGTTAGCACCAAGTTCCATATTTTGTGGTCTTCCTTAAACCACCATTTAGTAGATTACATTAGCCTATGTTGCTATTTTATTATTAGCATATGAATTATGACAAGTCACCTTTTCACTTATTGTAGCAATGACCAGTGCATATGCCTTCTTGTAGCTGCTCTTCCATATGGAAAACTCTTTATATGTTGTAGAATATTTATGTGTAACATGTTAGGAGATGAATTCAATATCCATATCTCCAATATTCTCCTTATATATTTCATGACAAGGGACACACACCAATCATATGCGTGGAGCATGCAGGGGGGTGGCTTGGAACCTACTCTCGGGGGTTCAAGGGCAGAGCCCCTGAGGTGAAAATTTCTAGATCTTTCTAGTGTGTTTAAGTTCCTTATGGAACTCTAATATGCATTGTATAAAAGGGGAGTGACTACCATCATTGTAACACAAGAGAATAAAGCATTGCAAGTTTTTTGTAGAGTAATAATAAAATATCAAAGTTGCCTTTGCTCCATGGTTTTACATGTGCTCAACCGGATTTCCAAAAAATATTGTGTTCTATTGTTATTTTTTTTTCTTGTTTTTTTATATTTTTTCTAAAATATGGTATAGGAGCCTTAAAACTCACAAGCATAGGGTTTTCTGTGAGTGGGAGTTGCAACAATGATAGGAGGTTTAAACAAGTTTGAGATTGGGAACTTTGTTGGTGAGAATTTCTCCCCATGGAAGATGAAGGTGGAGGATTTATTGATTTAGAATGATTAATCCCTAGCCTTGAAAGGGGTTACGAAAAAATAATGTGGCATGATAGATGAGGACTGGATAAAGCTAGAAAGGAAGGCGATTTCTACAATTCGTCTTTTCCTAGTAGACTTTGTCTCGTTTAATGTTGATGAAGAAAAGCAAGTGGAAGCCCTTTAGGAGAAAATTCAGAAGTTCTATGAGACTAAATAAACAACATATTGGCAGAGTGACTGGAGTGAATTAGGGTATGATTGAAACCCTAAGGTGCAGGGATCAAAAAATGGCAGCGTTTCTGCGCTCTCGTGAGCTTGGTTTGGTTGTGGCAGGTGTGCGGTGGACGTGGCTCTGACAGATCTTTCGGATCTGGGAAGGGGACCTCTCCCTAGGCCGCCTGTGACAGGGACTAGCAACCCCATGATTTCGCAGCTGGTGGGTGATTCGGCAGGAATATCCAATGCTGAATCGAGTGAAGCCAAGAAAGGACCCAAGCAGAGGATGGGGCCGAGAGGATGCCTCCCCAAAACCCTGAACATCCTAGCTATGCAAATTAAATCGGAAAAGATCCGTGAATGGATAGAGCAATGGCGTGAAAAATCCCTAATAGGAAAATTTGTGGGGGTTTGGCCCAAAGAGCGGGATCTAGTGAACTGGATCAAAACTACATGGAAACCCAAAGGGCATTTTGACCTACAATTGGGATCCAAAGGTTTTTTCACCATTATCTTCTTCAACATTGAGGATCATGATAGAATTATGAAAGGAGGCCCTTATTTCTTCTTCTTAGCAGGTTTATACCTCAGACCCTGGAAGGAAAGGTTTAATCCTGAGATTGACGATGTAACAGTTGCCTCAGTCTGGATCAGGTTGTTCTCCCTGCCATGTGAATACTGGGATATGGAGATCTTGCAGGATATTGTAAATACCCTTGGTGAATTTTTAAAGGTGCCAGACCAGACCAAACAACAAAGATATACGGTGTATGCTCGGATATGTGTCTATATGGATCTATCGAAAGAACTTCCTGAGGTGATCAATCTAAATTGGGAGGACGAGGAATGGATCCAACTGTTGGATTACGAGCAGCTCCCGTTCCGGTTTCGGCAGTGTCACTTTTATGGGAACTTGGGCAGAAACTGTCCTCAGGTAAAGTCTCCCCCCCCCTCCCCCTAAAAGTGGTCATGCCGGTGAAACAGACAAGGAAGGGTTTACGCAGGTCCGCAATAGGCGAAGGAGTAAATCGATAGGACAAAACAAAGCTGTTAAGGAGTCTCGAGGTAAAGGGATCGAATCCAGCAATCCCTTTCAGATCTTGCAGGAACAATAGGAAGATGGGGAGACCATAAGGAATAAGGGGGCAGCGAAATCTAAGCAAATGGAAGGAGTAGTTGAGGAAATCGAGCAGAATCAGGAATTGGAAAACCTGGTGGAGCCAATGGTAGAGGATGGCGATGAGGAAATGGAATTAGGAGAACTCAATCTTGACGAGATTGAGAGAGAATGCGAAAAGAAAAGGAAAGGGTATGTAACTCGAAGGCAATTAGAACTTCTTCAAGCAGCAATTATCAATTCCAAAGTCTTTAGACAATTAGGGATAGCCTCTAATCCATAGAAAGGAAGCAAGAGGAAGTCTCCGGAGGAAGATTTGAAAAGAGGCAGGAAGGCGAATAAACAAAGAATAGCAGAAATAGGAATTAAGTTAATTGAGTCTGGCCAGTATCCTACAATACTGGTAGCCTTCTCTGAAGTCAATAAGGTTAATCAATGAAGCTAATTTCTTGGAATGTCAGGGGCTGCAATCACCCCAAGAAAATAAATACCCTAGCAAGAAAGATAAAATAAGAAAAAATAGATATTCCTTTTCTCCAAGAGACTAAATGCAGTTCTCGATTCTTGGATCAAATGAAGCAGAAAATCTAGAGAGGAATTGATTGTATGATTATTGATGTTGTTGGGATGGCGGACGGTATGGCAGTCTTCTGGCAGCCTGATTCCCTGTGCATATCGTCCTGGTGGGATAACCGGTTCTCTCTGAGTGCTATGTTTACAGATCGGGTATCTAGGTACTCAGGCCGACTGGTGAATATCTATGGCCCGAGTGCTTTCCCCCAAAAATATTCATTTCTTCATTACTTATCATGGCTGAAAGACCAAGCTACTGATGGATCATGGATTATATGAAGGCATTTCAATCTGATTTCGTCTCTTGAGGAAAGAAGGGGGTAGGAGGGTCCTGGATAAATTCTAGGAAGGCTTTAGAGATTTCATTGCCCAAAGCCCCCTCGTGGACATGGAGACCAGCAATGTGATTTATACCTGGAACAATAAGCGAGGGGGAACTCATCTTGTTGCCTCGAGGATTGACTGCTTTTTGACTACTGAGGATCTTGTCAGAGATGGGGGGCAGACCCATGCTTTAGTCCTTCCTTCGACTGGCTCTGACCATTGGCCCATTTGCCTCCAATGGGAATGGTCCAATGCCTCTTTATTTAAATTTTTTAGGTTTGATCAGTTCTAGTTAGAACATAAGGATTTCAAAGAGATGGTGAGCCAATGGTGGCAAGAAATTGTCCCCCCCAGGGGAACTGGGATGTATCAGATCCAACATAAATTAAAGGCTCTTAAAGCCAAAATCAAAGCTTGGAATAAAGCGAACTTTGGGCACATTTTTCAGGATAAATAGAAGGTGTTGGAAGAGCTCGAGCTCTTACATAGGAGAGGTATGGAAGAAGGGTGGATTGATGAGATCAAAGAGCACAAATATAATCTTTTAAATCAGTTGGAGGCCAGATAAAAATAGGAAGAGATATATTGGAGGCAAAAATCCAGGAATCAGTGGCTTCATGAAGGGGATAGAAATACAAAATTCTTCCACAACTCTGTGATTCATAATCAACACAAATCCAATATTTATAAGCTTCGTAAAGCTAATGGCAACCAGGTTCAGTCTACGCAAGAAATTGAAGATGAGCTTGTTCACCACTTTGAAGATATTCTTAAAGAGGATCGAGTGCATCGAAGTAATAATATTTCCCAGATAACCAGACAGGTCCCCATACTGGTTACCAACGAGCACAATGAGATCCTGAATAAACCCGTTACTTTGCAAGAGGTTGAAGAAGCCATGCAGCATATGGCTTTAGGTAAAGCCCCAGGTCCTGATGGTTTCACAACTAATTTTTTCCATTTTTTCTGGGACCTAATTATACAGGAGGTGGCGGACATTGTGGAATAATCATGCAGAAGTCGTGGAGTCCTGAAATCATTTAATGCCGCGTTTCTGACCCTTATTCCAAAGGAAGAAGGGGCCTAGGTTCCTAAAAAATTTCGCCCGATTGCATTTTGTAATGTTATCTACGAAATCATTACCAAGGTGGTTTCTAATTGGTTGAAGCCCCTGCTCCCTATTTTGATTAGCCCTAAAATATCTGGTTTTGTTGAAGGCCGACAGATTCTTGATGGTATTATCCTTGCGCATGAAACTATCCATTCCTTAAAGACTACAAAGAAACTTGGTATGATGATCAAACTTGATATTTCAAAAGCCTATGATAAATTAAGATGGCAATATATGCGAAGTATGTTGGATGCCTATGGTTTTGGTGCGGACTGGGTTAGTTGGATCATGAATCTGGTCACTACTCCCTTCTTTTCGATTATGCTTAATGGTTCACCAACTAGGCTTCTCCATTCCTCTCGAGGCATAAGGCAAGGATATCCCCTCCCCCCTTTTCTCTTCATCCTTATGGCGGAAGGGCTTGGTCGTCTTATTCATTCCCTCTCTGAGGCGGGGGAAATTAGAGGTTTGAACCTTCATGAGGGAATGATTAAATAGACCCACCAACAATTTTTCGATGATACGATGTTAATGGGGCACCCTTCAATCGAAGAAGCCCATGCCTTTAAAAAGAGCCTAAAACTTTTTGCAAAGGCCTATGGGCTTGAGGTTAATCCTGACAAGTCTCGGGTTTTCTTCTTTAATACTCCCTGTGTTACTCAACGCAACATTTCTTAATTTCTCTAAAGGTACCCTTCCCACTAAATTCTTGGGGGCTCCGCTCTCAGAGGGAACTATTCGTGGGATATCATGGTAGGACCTACTGGATCACTTAAGAAGCAGAATTAATAGCTAGATTAAGAGACCTTTAAATTTCCCTAGCCGCCTAACCCTGGTTAAATCTGTCTTGCAAGCCATGTTGATTTATCTCCTCTCCTTACTTTCTGCCCCTAAGTCGGTTCTCAGAGAAATCAGGGGCATTCAACGTAACTTTATGTGGGGTGGAAGGGAAGCTAAATCAAAATTTTCTCTAGTCAGATGGGACATTTTATGCTGCCCCAAGGATAAGGGAGGTTTGGGGCTCCAGGATCCGGAGGTATTCGGTGACATTCAGGGGTCCAAATTATGGTGGATATGGTGTAACCACAACAATGAGCCATGGGAGAAACTCTAGCAAGTCAAGTATGCCTAGAACTAGTAAACCAATCAACTGATCAGATACAATGTAGACACTGGGGGTTCCCACATATGGACGAAGGCGCAGAAAGGGTGAAAGCTGGTTTAGGATCACAACTTCTGGGAAATTGGGGACGGTGAGATGGCGAATTTATGGGATGACTCATGGAATCAATTTCCTAAACTGGGGATTGACCAAAGGTGGCAGAATATCAGGGATCATGGCCTCATCGAAGGAAAATTCAAGGTTTGTCACTACTGGACCATCCCGTCTACTGAGACTTTTAGATCTTGGTTAGACCATCAGTGGTGGATTGGGCTAATAAGTGAAGATGAAGGCAGATCTTTTGGTGAATTACTTCAAGAAAGATACATCCGTAAAAGAACCGATCCTGATAAACTAAGGTGGGGATATCAGTAGAAAGGGGTGTTAAGTATCAAGGAGGCATATGATCTGCGCACTACCAGTGTTGCTGATGATGACCGTGGAAAAGATTATGGAAGATGAACCCATGGACAAAAAATGCGATTTTCTATTGGATGATCATTTGGAAGAGAGTCCTAACAGGTGAAAACCTTAAGAAACATGGAATTCAAGGGCCCTCATGCTGTCCCTTATGCAAAAACAGTGAGGAAACAATTGGCCACCTGCTCGATGGTTGTGATTTCTCCTCTTTCCTTTGGGATAGAGGTGCCACGATTTTTCGAGAAAGTGATAGGGTGCGTGGCCAACTAGACCATACTCTCCGTAATTAGAATGATAAAGTTTTTAACAATCCAATTTTAGCAATGATCTGGAAGATGTTCCCTGGTATGATGTGCTGGAACCTTTGGAAGGAAAGGAATGGGAGGATATTTCGGGATAAAAACAAACGTAAAGAGGAAGTGTGGGAGACTCTGGTCCGTAACATCCATGAGACCATTAGAAGTAGGCAGTGGACCGACGAGGACAGGAATCCCTCGGAAGGAGAATTACTAATTTCCAAAGGATGGGGTCTCGGTCGGGATGATATGATGGGGCTATGAAGATGGGACAAGATCTGTAAACCCATCGGCCCCAATTATTGTTCACCGCCTGGGAAAATGGAGTATAAAATTAATTTCGATGGGGCTTCGTGGGGAAATCCTGGGGATGCTGGTTATGGCGGGGTGTGTAGAAATGCGGAAGGGGTAGTTCTTCAAGTTTTCTTTGGGCACCTTGGGCATGATACGAATAACTCAACAGAGCTCGATGGTCTCATTCATGGTATGTTGCTGGTTATTCAGAGTGGTTTATTCCTGGATACTATAGAGAGGGATTCAAGAATTATTATCCACATGGCCAAAGTTTTGGTGCAAGGGAAGATGACCGATCATGTCACTGCCAGTTGGAGGCTTTCTCACCGGCTGGATTTCCTGAGTCACCCCGTTCGTACCAATAGATCGGTTACTTTCCACCACATTAGGCAGGAGGCTAACAAGGTGGCTGACTTTCTGGAAAGCCTGGGTGCTGATCAAATTGGTGGTCACACATATGGCCAAATGGCGGATTTTAGGAACGAAGAATGGGCCCCCAAATGTCTCCAGATGGAAGCTAAGGACGTTTCCAGAAGTCAACAGGTGGAAGGTGTTCAACACGTGCCCCAGGAAGGTGCCAGACGGGAGTCGGAGGTCACTCCGATGATGGATGGATGATTATCTCTTTAATGCAGAGAAGTGATAAGTCCCACAGATCGGTTATTATGGGAATGAAGGCCAAGTATGGTTTCAGGCATTTTTTGATTCGTTTGCTGGATTTCCACCGGCTCCAATCTATTCTCATTATAGCCCTCATTATTCAGTGTAATGGCGGTGGTACGCTCCAGGGTCCGGTCAGTACTTCATGGGACTTGGACATTTATTTCCCTGCCTATGTTATCATGCGTAGTCGGTCTTTAAATGTGTGCCCCCTGCTGTGTTGGGATCATTTCTGGTCCGAGAGTGATATTGTTAACCCCTGGTTCTTAGAGGTTAGTTGTGTAGGAGTGCATGCCAGGGTGTGGTTTGAGCTATCGCGTCCCCCTGATTTTCATTTATACTCTGTGTTAATCTCTGTAATGGCTCCCAAACGTGAAACTGGTGAAGAGTCTGGGAGTGGTTATGCCTCTTTCCTTCCAACTGACCATTTTTCCTCAAACAAGTTGCAAACACCTGCAAAAGGTCATGGGAAACATTCATTAATCATTTAACAACTTGATCTCAACTAAAAATTGGAGAAAAATCATTTTTTTCATCTTAAAAATTGCCACTACCGCACCTGGGGGCAACGCGACTGCATGGTACTGCACAGTACCGCGCCTCTGTTTAACCCTATAGCGCGGTACTGTTGGAGGGCAAAAATTGCCTATTAGGGCCTGCCCAAAAATTATTTTTCCCTACTGAAATCAAGTTATTTATCTATGAAATGAAAGAGGGGCTTGAAAGCTCTTACCTAGCGCAGACGGCTATTGAAACGGTGCTCTGGATCTCCAGATATGAACTCTTGAAGTTTTTACTCCTCAATGGGTAAAATCTCCTCTTTGGGCAAATGCACAAGTGAAATGGTAACTTTCCATATTTACCTATCCCTTATATAACTTTTTCACTTATTTTTTACTCATTATTTTATCTGGTTAAATTAAAACCCATTTCACATTACTAATATCTAGTTCCACGAGCATTTGTTGACAGGGTCTCCTTTAAAAATGTTCACACTAGCGTTCATTTATTATTTGACCTTCATTTCGAGCCTACTTTATCTTTTTCGTGCTCTGGATTAAAACTTGAAAAAGATTCTGAGCGCTTTTACACCCATGTAGTGCTTGCCAAACTTAAGTAAATGGTGTCGAGCTTAGTCAGCTTTACTCATGCTCGTTAAACGATGAGGAAAGTATTATCCTGGTTGTATTTTATTATTTTTTCCTGGTTGTATTTTTTTTTTCTTTTCGGACCAGAATAATTAAAAATTACGAAAAAGACCATTGGAGTTCACAGTTAAGCTCTTTTCAGACTCCCTAAAATTGAAAAGATTGCCAAGTGATCTTGTCTCTTTCACACTTGTCAAAGTATTTGAAAGGTCGTCTATTCGGTGATAGGTTACCCCTTTTTCGACCCGTCTAGACTATTTACAAGAAAGGTATACCTCGGTCAATTTTTGGCTGGGAGAATTCTCTCGGGAATTGTTTTACACTTTTTCGGGATCGAGGGACTAAATTTACGAAAAAGTACACTTTGGATCCTTCTTTAAGTTTTTCAGGCTCTCTAAATGTGAAAAACCACCGAGTTTTCCTTCCTTGGACTAATTAAAATTTGACATCGAAGGACCCACTTTGGGACGAACCCATCCTTTCTCAGGTTTGTAAAACATGTGAGATTGGACTAATCTATGAGATGAGCTATACCGAGCATCTGTTATCCTCTTCAAGCTCGAAAAACAACAAAGAGGTACTCGTCTATCATGTCGGGGGAAAATGGGAAACAAGTCGAGTTTATTTTGTTGGCAGCTTGTCAGTCGTCACCTTTGAACATGGCATGCATATGTCCCTTGTCTATTTTTGGGTATCTATTCTCGCTGAGTTATGGTCATCATCCTGAATCGTCTCTCTAGCCATGAGCCTACTCGTTCAGTGTCTATCCTCTGCTATTAATAATCCCTACTGCCAAGTCCTGTTACATGCCGTTATATGTTCAAAGGGTTGCGTTGTTCAGAGTCATTCATTGTGTCATACCTCCGCTGTGTCAGTACATGTTCCATTTTCATCATCCTATACTATCTTTCGTTCCAATTTCGTGTCGATGATGTGGGAATCATTATGGACCACCTTCGACAAGTCTATTCCCGTCGACGCCAAATTACCATCCGAAAATTGGACTTAGGAATCAACCACTAGTACCTTGGTACCTGCATACCTCAATGGAAGGTTTCCTCGTGTTCGACAGTAGGTTTAAATCATTGATATCTGATCGAACGTTCTCTTGAATGCTCGACATCAACTCATTCATTCACATTTCGTTGAGATGTACTATAGATACCTTTGGGATCATCATCATCATTGGTGATTTCCCTCGCATTTGTTAACGGTTCACATCACTGACCGGTAATCAAATGGTTTCTACCATGTTAAACTTCAACACGTTGTAATCACATGGCTAGATTTGTATCACTTGCGATTGAGTAGAAGACCCTGGACGCACCTTTGTATTTTGATCGCGTCCAGGCTGCAATGGAGCTGTCCTTTGTATTGTCACATAGATCCACTTTTGTATTGGTCGTGGCTATATCATTACTGTTTCATGGATCTACGCTTGTTCATAGTAGCCATGATTTGTCTACAGTCTATATCATCTCCGTACTCATGGATCTGCAATGTATTGGTTGGCAACCATGCTTTGAGTCAATTGTTTCCGAGCATGGGGATGCCCGCCTCGATGGTATATCTGACATTTTGTTTCTGTTTCAGCTCCTTGTTTCTCTCCTTGATGCTATCTCCTCACAGTATTTGTAAAGTCTTTCGGCCATCAGTCCCTTTTGACCTCACACTTTAGGGGGCATCTGTTATACCTCCATATTTCACAGTGTCGCATCTTCACTATAAAAATAGTTGACGACACTTCCCCCTACTGCTTAAAACACCCAAAAGAGAAAAATGATGAATGATCCTTGAAAGCAAACCTGTCCTATCAAGAATCAACCTAGCTAAGACTTCATATACCTACACTACCGCGCCTTGCTCGGCCTTAAGGGAGCAGTAGTCCCCACTACCGTGCTATGCTTCTTCTCTGCCACGCGGTACTACCACGCTATGCTCAGTTGAAGGGGCGCGGCACTCCTTTTTTAGACTTTTTGCCATGGCTTGTGGGATCTTGATTTTCGAGATATTTTTGAGGATTGGTATCCCTGATTTGATCCTAACTCACTTTCTCAGATTAGTGAGTCCGATCCACTAAACACTCCCAAGATCCATCCTTCTCTCTTGTTGGTTAACCCCACTACACACTATAAGAGAGAGGCCTTCCATGAGCAAAAGGGAGGACTCTTGGAGACATCAAACTTATGATCTTGAATCTTTGTGGAGATAACTAGAGTAGAAAGCACTTGGAGCTGGGAGTTGGCTTGAATATCAAACAACCATTGTAAGTGACTTCAAGTTGGTAATAAAACATAACTTGTCTTGTTTCCCAAATCATGTATGTTGATCTTGTTTCAATCATATGATTTGTATCTTTTATAGATTTAGATCCTAACTCATATTTCAAGTTGCTAGAGAATCGTATATGCTTGTATCTTGGTTTCATTCTGACAGGTTCATTCGCTAGGACTTGGAGATTGGAGCTACCATTAGGACGAGCATTTGAATCGAAGGTCAGTTAGATCTCTTCCATTTCTTACATCAATATAATCTTGAGATATTTGTTTAGATCTAGGAATTCAAGGTAGCATTTGTTATCTTTTTGTCTTAGTTTAGGGTCAGTTAAAGTCTACCTTAAACTAAGAGAGTTTCTACCTATCCATAGGGAGAAATTTCTACAACAATCCACTTGGAAGTCACAATAGACTTCCCTTCTGGTCTTGGGACCACATCCCAAACATCATTCTTCACGATCGACAAGTATTCCTCAATCATGGCATTCTTCCATTACTGCATCCCGGATCCTGGGAACTTCAGATTCTTCAATATCTTCAATAGATAGTTTTCTTGAACTTTGTTGTTGAAACAAATGTTGTAATCCTTCTTTTGTAGGTGATTGTACACGATCTTTCCTACAAGTCAAATTCAATTGCATGATTAGAAACTTCTCATAGTTTTCAGAACAAAGTCTTACACATAAAGGCATATGTCATACAGTCATGCAATTATCTTAGCCAATACTTCAATACAACATTCATCCATATCCCGTATTCATACGGTAACTTTCTAGATGCCTTCCGTCTCTACCAGAACATTGGTAAGAGTTTGCACTACTCCCAACATGTCAGCAAAGAGGTTTCATTCTAGATAAGTAGCAATGGAATGTTGTATAGTGCAATAGGCCACTTACCCATCACATGCATATTAGTAGTATATTGTTCATTAAAGCAATTATTCTAATATGCATAATACACAACCTAAGTCTAGGAACATAAGTATATTATTTAAACAATCGGATATACAAGAAATGACAATTCAAATACTTATCTTTGTTTTTTTGTTGGGTGGAATCCCTCTCAATCTTTGCTTCCTTGTAGGAGCTACTGGAGTCTTTGATAGTGTGCACCTTAACCAATGCTGAAAATGGATGAGAGGTTCTTCCTTTCTGCAACTCCATTCTGTTGTGGATTGTAAGGAGTGGTCAACTCCCTCTTAATCCCTGAATCACTGCATAACTTCTTGAAGTCTTCTGAAGTGAATTCTCCACCATTGTTGGATCTAAAAGTCTTGATCTTATTTTCAGAGTGGTTTTCTATCAAGCCTTTGAATTCCTTGAATTCCTTGAATACTTCATGTTTGTTCTTCAAGAAACAAATCCAAGTCTTCATAGAGAAATCATTAATGAAAGAAACATAATATACATACCCACTTAGAGAACTGGATGACATCGGACCGCATACATCGAAGTGGATAATTTCCAAGATTCCTTATGCCTTGCTTTCACTGCTTGGAAATTCCTTCTTTGTGTTCTTTTCTTTTGTACATTCTTTGCAAACACCTTCATGCTTTGACTGGATTTTAGGAAGACCTTCTATTACTTTGCTTTCAATTGGTAGTGCCCTATAGTGCACATGAGCAAGCCTTCTATGCCAAGGTTCACTTGGTTCCATGGATTCATGTACCATGGCATGTTTAGGTTGTCCCTTCAATTTGTACAATCCTCCCTCTTGTTCTCCATTCACTACTTCATCATCAATGGTCTTACCTTTAGGACACATAAGTACTTGGCCATCCACAAATGCAACTCTCATCCCTTTTGCATCCAAAGATGATATGGAGAGAAGATTCTTCTTGAGCCCAGGTACATATAGAACATCTTGCATCTTTAAAGACTTCCCAGAGTCTAGTTTGTAGGAGGCTTGACCACTTCCTTTTATAGGGTATTGATAGTCATCCCCAAGTTTCACCTTATGAGGTGACTCATGTTCAGATAGGTCCATAAGAGATTCTTTGAAACCCGTCATATGTTTAGAATCCCCACTATCAATAAGCCAATCATTACACCCATGTGTAACAGTACCTGTGAGAGCATAGATCACAACATTCATCGTCACTTGAAGAGTCTTCATTCTCTACCTTAGTCTTCTTCCTGGGAGGTTCATCATCCTCAGCAGCATGAGCATGATATCTCTTGTTGTTGTTGTTGAAGTCTTTTCTTCTCTTGATACATTCTAAGGCAAAGTGTCCCTTCTCATTACATTTGAAGCATCCCAGATCTTTCTTATCTCTTTGATGGTGGTGAAAATATTTCTTGTGATGAGATGGCTCCCTCTTGGGCTTACTTCTCTTGGTGTCAGCTGTGAGAGCTTGATCTTCATTTCCCATCTTTTCTTCTCAGGCCACAAGCCTAGCTCTTCTTGTGAACATTCATCCCATAGTCTACTGAAAGAGATCAACTTTTTTCTTGCACAAATACCTTGGATGAAGGAGTCCCATGACCTAGGTAGGCCATTCAATGTGGTCATGACAATTTCTCCATTCTCCACTACTTCATCCACAGCTTCAAGTTATTCTTTGATTTGAGAGACCTTAGTAAAGTAGGATTGGATGGTCTCTCCATTCTGGAACTTTACCCCTTTCCATTGATTTCGTAGAGTCATCTTTCGATTTATATTCTTTCCTTCAAACAACTTAGTCAAGGAGTCAAACATCTCCTTAGGTGTCTTTAGAGAAGACACATGGGGTATGAGATGGTTTTTTATAGAATCAGCAATGATTCTCTTGGCTTTGACCAAGTTCTTCTTGTGTAAGGCCTTAGCCTCATCTCCCTCTGGAATTGGAACCTCTTCACTTATGTAGGTATCTAATTCATTCTCTTCTAGGATTAACCCAATCCTATACTTCCATGATAGGAAGTTATCAGCTCCTTCAAGCTTATCCTCAAGCTTGGTGTGGTGAGACATCTTAATGAGAAACTCAAATGGAAATAAAAGATTTAGGTCTTACCACTTGATTTGCTGAAAACTGGATTTGGAGCTGGATTAGGGTTTGTCAGAGAAACCCTAAAAATTCAAACTTTGAATTCCAAACTTCTGAAAGGATGGAAAGATGTGCCTTGCTGAGCTGATCAAGCTGGTATACTTCAATTTTGAAATCTGCAAAATTTGACCCCTCAAAATTGCTTTTGAAACTTCCAGATCTTCTAGACAAAATACCGAACTAGGGTTTGATAATGCCCGGGGTTCTACCTAGCCAAAAAGTTCGATCTTGTGCTCTAAACTTCGATTTTTCTGAGGAGCATCCAGCCGTGGTCACAGATTCCAAAAATTTCAACTTTTGCAGAAACCCTAATTTTTCACCTTTCCGATCAAAATCTCGAATTAGGGTTTGATGAAGCCCGGTCTTCTGCCCAACCAAAAAGTTCGATCTTGGTCTCTAAACTTTGATTTTCTTGAGGGGCATCCAGTCGTGGTCTCGGATTCCAAAAATTCCAACTTTCTCTGAAACCCTAATTTGCCATAGTAGTGACGGGCCAAAAACTGAAAGTGCTCAGAATTGAATTCTGTCTTGACAAAAAGTTGCGCCCTTCCAAGGAGAGTTATCCTAGCCTCCTTCCTTTGATGATATGAGGAGAGAAACCCAAATACTAAGAAGCCCTAGCTTCCGCAGCTGCATAGTGTCTTCTTCTTAGCACGGCTTTGATACCATGTTAATTTTTCGATAAATGCATTCAAACATTATCTAGGATCCTACTAAGAGAATAACAAGCACAACATAACAATCATAAACAAAAGAGACACAGAGTTTCCTTGGGGAAAACCAAGAAGGTGAAAAACCCCGCAACTTCCTAAGAGATAGAATAAGTCACAATATAAGACCACAATGATCAAACCCAAAGATAGTCCAACATCTATTCCTCGTCCACTTGTGCGCACTCCTCTCTCAACTAATGTGAGTTGGATGAGTGAGTGAATGAATAGAATGAGACACACTCACTCTCTATTTATACACAACTTAACCTGCCTTTAATTCTAGCTGGGATGACTTCCTAAGGAAGTCTAATAACCCACTCACATGACACAAGCAGGGTCGACCCCACACTAGTGGTCTAATAACCCATCAAATATAAGTTGTGACACTTACAAATACAAATGATAACACTTCTGATTGGAGGAATAATACATCTCCATCATGAATATAATAAAGTACAAGTGTAATACATAGAAGAATATCTTCTGAAGTTACAAATACATCAACAATAGAAAATCTCTTTTATATGCTTTGGTTTCGGACTCAATTGCATCTTTCCACATGTTTCCACATAGAGTCTAGTTTTCTATATAATAGCCTATAGTGGTGGGATGGTCTACTTCGGTGATTATCATCCTTTGGAAATTGTGGGAAGATGGGACATTAAGATCAAGATGGACAATGGAAAAGAAAGGAAGTTGTGTGATGTATGACATGTACCAAATCTATGGAATAATTTTATCTCAATCAAGATTATGGATAAGCTGGGGTATTCTAATACCTTTTGGGACAATTGCTGCAAAATTACCATAGGGTCCCTTGTGGTAGAAAAATGAGAATCTTATGGGGCCCTGTATCATTTGTGTAGTGATATAGTGACAAATCATGTAGAAGCAATAGACTTAGGGAATGTTCTAGATACATTGATGCTCTGGAGTCAACAACTTGGACATATGAGTGAAGAAGGTTTGAAAACTTTACATGATAGAGGTATGCTTCTTATTATTAAGTATTGTGATTTAGACTTGTGTGTGCAATATATTTTTAAAAAAAAGAAGAGAGTCCAGTTTACTGCCAGCTCTGGTAAAAATTCTGATCTTTTGCAACTTATTCATTTGGATATATTTGAACCAGTAACCACTCTGTATATAAATATTGTTAGATATTTCTTGAATTTTATAGATGATTATTCTTGAAGTGTGTGGGTGTATTTTCTAAAAAATAAGTTAGAATCCTTTGAGAAATTTAAAGAGTTCAAGGCACAAGTAGAGAAAAGTTTGGGCAAGTCTATTTTATGTTTCATAGATGATATTGGAGGAGAATATTGCTTTAAGGAATTTGACAAATTTTGTATGCAGGAAGAACTTAAGAACCAAAATATTTCTCCATATACTCCACAACATGGTGTGTCCAAGTGGATGAATTGCACAATCATGGAATATGCAAGAAGTATGCTCATCACATTTGGATTGAATGGACAAAATAAATTATAATATCACTTCGAGTGGGATCCATAGAAGAGAAGGCCAAGATTACAAGACCCTCAACTTTGAAAAAGTACCTAAAACAGAGAAGAAGGCCTCATACATTCTTTTCCTTGAGATGGACAAATCCATGCTCAGATTGTGATAGAACATGTCCACCAAATTGTATATAATGCAGGTCCATGACATATAAATGATGTAGTGATAATGGCCACGAAAGAATACACAGTGGATCCATGTGGTATGTATATAGAGGTGGATCATGGCCACGAAGGTGATACACAGTGGATCCATGCCAATTAAGAGATTATAGCCATGAATAGATACATAGTGGATCTATGTCAATCGGGAGATCATTGCCACAAATAGACACACAGTGGATCTATGTCTCAACATGCATAATGATAAAAAAATGTAACAAAGTTGAGTAATGGTTCTCCTAATGGTACCAGTGTCATATGAGTTGTGGTACAGTCTTGTGCAACTTGGGCAATAACAAAATGTGATTTTTCTACTGTTGGACCAAGGTATTCCATCCAAACCATCGAGAGGTATGAATCCTACCCATGTGAATAGATGATATGAAGTTGAACATGGAGGAAACCATTTGATTATCGGTCGTTGATGTATACCGTTAAAAAATGTGAGGTAACCCATTGATGATGTTGGGAACCAAGATACCTAGTACATTCTAGCAAGTGTGAATAGATGTCTTGGAGTTGAACACTTCTAGAATCTATCGAGTAGGAGACATTGATGTATTCACACTACTCAATAGCGAGGAAACCTGCCACTTATGAATTCAAGTCCCAAGGTACTACCAAGACTCTAGACTGTGTTCCTAGATAGTGATGAATTAAAGTCGATGGGAAGAGATCCGTTGGAAGGGAGGCATTAAGGAATACCCCATCATCCAACATGTGAAAATATCATGGAATTATTTGACTTGGGAAAGGGATTGGGACAAAGTTTTGCATGACGAGCCACCAAGTACATATCCTGCATGCACTTGATGTAAACCATTGCATGGAAGAGACCCCCTAAGAAACAATCGATAATGAAATCTATTGATAGGTGTGAGGACTTCCACCAATGATGAAAATGGAATCCAAGGTACAACACGGATCCCAAAATGTGAATAGATTTCTTAATGTTGAACATCATGGGAAACCACTCAATTAGTGACCAATGATGAAATGTCATCTATTGAGTGTAAGGTTACCTGTCAATGATGTAAACATGGCCAGCGTGCTATGAATCCAGGTTATTTTATCAGAGTAGATGAGTTGTCGTCGATGAGACACAACCCACTTGTGACAAGATAATGGGGACCTTCCACATAAGAATGAATCCAAATAGTAGTTTCAATGATACATGATGAAAACATACTAATATTAGAGAATGTATGACACATGAGGTCAAGGCAACTGCAGAATGGATGACACATGTTATATCCTTGAACAATGAGCATAGCATAATAGTGACTTGGGAAACTTTTGACACAAAGGGACCAACGATATAAATATGAAATGAAGGAGGCATTGGTAGATTCTCCATATGATTTGAAGAGTAACCAACTAGAGAAGTAATAACTCTTAGATCAAGGATTATATCCTAAGGTTGAAAACTAGAACCCAACTTACTAAGAGACTCAATATTGGTATTATGTTCAAGGATGACTTGTCTTGCTGCCATATAATAACATACATTTGAGATCTTTCTTGCTTCTCTTATAATATATTTTTTTTAGTGCTTTTTTCATAGTATAAAGCTTGAAAAATAATAAAAGAATGCTACATCACATTGGAGAAGACAAGTGTCTCATGGTGTGCAACTATGTTCCAAGCACACGAAACATAACTATGCAAAAAAATGCAAAAAAAGGATGTGCAGGATGCAGACGCTCTTGAAGCATTCTTCTCTGATTAGGGTAGAAAGATGTGATTGCAATAAGTAGCAAAGGTGAGTTCTCTTAGAGAAGGGATTGGTCGTAAGAGGCTAATAGAAAACTACAATGAGCATTAGACTCAAAATAACAAGCAGCTGTATGCAAATGCAATAACACAAAATGAAAAATTTTGAGAGGCCCCTAAGGTAATGACCAGAATAATATTTAGAGAGAGTCATGAGGCTTCATCTCGATGAAACAGAGGTTTTAATCAAGGAATCTTGAGCCTAACATAAACTTCGACTTGGGAACCAGAAGACCAGGGAAAATTTAAGGATCCATACTTATTTAAATGTGTATAAACCTTGGCGAATCTTACCAATTCTTAAAATGTCAACTATAAAATATTTGGCGATATTTTTATAAAAATATTTCAATTTCTTTACGTAGTTTATATAATAATTTGGCTATGTTTAGAGTGAAAAAAATTTACCCCATCAAAATTGGGCGAAACAGGGATTCAAAAAATGCAAATTGGCGAATCTTATTTTGGAAAAAAACATAGAAAAATAGCCCATGGGCTAAATTTCACCCCTAAAATTTTCTTTGCAGAAGACAATAGTGGTTCTAACTAAGGAACCCATGAGTTGGTAAGCTTTAATATGAAAGTTATGACTTTTATGATAACAAAGGGCTATTTCCGCAACTCCATGTGTTGTGATCCGAAGGTGTGAAAAATGATGGTAGGAATGATGCAAATCATGCATTATGGAAATGACCTACCCTATATGCCAGGTTAGAACATAGACCTTTTAAATGAACCGCCAATTGGAAAAATTGAGCCTTAGTTCTTGTTCTCCTGTCAAAATTAGTTACAAACTTGGCGAAATGGCATTAGTATTAGTATACAATAGTTAAAATAAGGGAAAAACTATGTAAAAGTGGCTTAAAATTCATATAAACAAATAATATGGTAAAAATAAATCACAATTCAATTTCATCTTTGCTTTTTACCTTTTTGGATATTTTTGCCCTAGTTTTTCAACAATCAATTGTGGAGTCTTTAGGCAATAAATTTACTTTTCATTAGTTCCAAGTATTTTTCTCTTCTCTTTCCCTTCATTTCATCCATTTTTCATTGATTTTAGTCAAAGATTTTGTCTTTTCGCCTCATTCCAACTTCAAAACTACGCATTAGCACCTATTGTTCTTGTGGAGAGTATATTATCTAAGTATTATCACCTTCATAGATCGAATGAAGCAAAAGTTCGTGCCGACCCATAAGAAAGAGCATGAATTTGAAGTGGAATGATGCAAAAGTTGTGCCTTGTCTAAAATAACCACTTTCTCGTGCAAATGGATTTTGTATGGAGGGAGCATGAGTATGAGGACTTTGACTGTGATTCCTTAGGATATTATTTGACCTTAAATTCCCTTCATTGGTGTAGATTATTAAATTTTTTGAGAGTTTCCTACATGAAGGCCCAAAAGGGCTTGCTACATGTATTGATCCGTTACTAGGACCTCGATCAAGGAGCATTCATCATCAAGGGGTAAGTATTAGAGATCACATTAGATGATATATAATTTCTTACTGGACTATCAGGGAGAGGAGCCCTGATGAACCTCAAAGGTTCAGTCTGAGGAGAGAATGTTCTCACTGTTCATGAGTATGTGAACACATTTTACGTTCCAGGGACCCAAAAGTCAGGTACATAGGTGATTATATCTAGTATTGATAGCTTTCTCTTGAAGGTTATCCTGAATATGGTCACAAGAGTAGCAGTTTATGTAGTTTTACACTTGGCCTCATGAGGATTCATGAACATCTAGGTAGCGTGTCTTCGATCCTAAATTTTTTATTGGTGCACCGGTTTGTTGAGCAACTTGAAGTGTCAACTCACCAATTTAAAAATTGGGAAGAACAAGAACTTTGATTATGGAAGCATTCTAGTCTCATTATTCTTTAAGAGGATTCCATCTATGAGCCTACATGTATCACTCCCACCATTGGACCCCTTGGAGCCTCGGATGTCTTGGTGGATCGATCTTATGCTTCGGATGGGAGGAGAAGCAGTTCCAATAGTCTTTGATCACGAGTTCATCGATTGGTGGAGTAGGAATATCCCAACCATCGAGGAGTTCCAGTATGCAGGTCTCAACTTTAGAGGATACCCAGACCTAGTGCTTCCTCCTGGCTTAGTATGGAGTCAGATTGGTGAGTAATGCTTTTTGGTATATTTCATTTTTTTTATATTTTTTATATTTTAATGTTGAAGAGGAAAACAGTTTTGGTAGGTAAGTCTAATAATAAACATTGACCATGATGCAGAAATTGGACCAAAGTGATTATTCAGATACCCATACTTGCGACAAAATGAGCCCTAGGAAGCGAAGGGGGTGGAGGCCACCTTGGATGCCATGGAGGATAAACTTCGGGTTCTTACCCATGGAATTCCTACCACCTAGATCAAGCACTCTCCAGAGGCTATACAATGATAGGTGATAGGGGTAACTGAATGATGGAACCAACAGTTTTGACATGTGTCTATATGTGTCTTGTGCTACAGAGACACAATGAGAGATCATGATTGAGTTCTCAGGCATAGCCTTTTGTACTTTTTGATCTAGTATAGATATTGTATCTTTCCACGTATATGCACCATTGAGGGCTAGAAGCCCCTATTTTGTATTAAGACTCACACTTTTGTACTTTTTTTGTAAGTAAGAATATTTTTTTTTATTTTATATATAAAGAGAGTTTACATCTGAGAAAAATTGGCCCATAGAAGACTGGCCATATTTCCATTTGATCCCTCTACTCTCATACCTCTTGACATACCAAAAAGAGTCCCATCCTAGACTTGGAATACAACTGTTTCAATCACATAATTACAAAAATTGATATCCCTTGCATAAATGTTGAGCTTACTTTCGATACAATCCGTGATAACAAAACTATCCAAAAAGATGGAAATTAACAGTACTACGTCTATGATGTATCCCCATAACCCAATGCGTAAGACAAACTTAAATACAACACGACCCATACCCACTAACCCTCAAAGAATAATATAAGGTATGTCAGTAAAACGTCCTTGTTGACCACCAAAAGGATTATCCACCCCTGTGGGAGGGACCCCCATTGAAGCCGAAGGCGTAGTTGGACGTTGGATGCCAATTGTGGACATAATTGCATCAATTTTCTGGTGCATCTCCTTGGTTTTGGCATGATGCTCTTTCCAGCATTGAATTGGAGTTTTCTTGCCTTTCTCTTTCTTTATTCTCTCCCACATGACATGCCCCATCAGGCTCTTCATTACCTAGTAGAGCGCCACTGTGCACTTGTAGAGGTTTAGTCATGCAGCATTATTGCTAGGGTCCATGACCTAGTCCTCCATCTTCTGACCTTCCTCGTGTAGGGTTTCCTTTTCCAGCTCTCTCTGAAGCCTTCATTCGATGTCCTTTAGCTCCCGCTGGACTATTGACGGTAGGCCTAGTTCAAACATGCCCGCCTCCCACATTGCTTTCTTCTATGCGAAATTGAACCTTCGAATTTCGCCCTGGGTATTTTTTTGAGCATTATGCCTCATTCTCCAGCATTTTTCCATACTCTCACCCTCCCCAACTCTCTTGCTGTCCATATCACCCTCCCTGCTAAAAGCACGCTCTCTGGAAAGCAAGATGACGATCTCTATCTGCATGCAAGATAGAACCTTGCTCTCACGATACCTGTAGTCACCTTTCCACCTTTCCATG
This sequence comes from Larix kaempferi, assembly GCA_027924585.1. Taxonomy (NCBI): domain Eukaryota; kingdom Viridiplantae; phylum Streptophyta; class Pinopsida; order Pinales; family Pinaceae; genus Larix; species Larix kaempferi. Next base: position 8,115,695 of record BSBM01000015.1, read on the forward strand.
ATTTCTTCGGAGATATGCTTCACGTTGGATGATGGATCTACCACCCTCAAAACTCATCACATCACCTGTTGCATGACTCCTTGAAATGAATGCGATTAGGATAAATTTATTGGTAGTTAATGCCCTAATTCCTTCCTTCGTTCTTTCCCACCTGTAATATACCCAAGGTAGTTACATTTCCTGTGCTTCACGTGGGCATAGGTTGGCCCGCTTACTGTCCTTTCTCACTGACTTCATTATTTTGTGACATGTAAATTATCATGATAGTCACACACCTATCTTGGGATGTCATGTCATCTAATTCCTCCCACGTGCTTGCATTGAGAGAGTGGAGGGTATTAGTTTCGATGTTGGCTATCATGTCTGCCAATTTATTTCCATTTCGCTTGACGTGGTTAAAGGATACCGCCATCGTGGGACACAGTAATTCTGGCATTTTTTCCAGACGGCTTTCTAGTCTCCAGGTATATGCCACCTTGGTGCTAGGGGTCCCATTATGAATCCACTTGGACATATCTAAGACAATATGTGAATCACCTTCAATAATGAGGGGGGTCCAGTTGTTTATGAGGGCCAACTATATGCCATGTGTCATTCCTTCGAATTCGGCTGCATTATTTGATTTGACACCAATGGATCCTATACTGTACCCTTGTAATTTACCATTGTGGTTTCTCATAATAATACCTAACCCCACTGGCCCAGGATTCCCTTTAGAAGCCTCGTCAAAATTTAGTTTGTAAACGCCAACAGGGGGAAGAGACCAATGATCAGGCCTTGAAGCCACCGCTGTGCCTTGAGAAGGGAAGCCAAAACACTGCAAATTAATCCCCCAATACTTCAGGATGTTGGATTCAACCTCATTTTCCTCCCAGTCCGTCCTCTCCCATGCTTGCATTCTGATGGTTTCCAACATCTTTTTCTTTATAGCTCTCCATACTACTTATTCGGTTCCAAACTTTCCTTGAAACGTTCCAGAATTGCGTTCATGCCAAATCTCCCATACCATGAAGTTCAGGAAAATTTTCCTGAGGCGATTGAATATGGGGTTCTGGAAAAAGGTCTTTTGTCGATGAGCTGACTGTCAGGTCTAGACGTCCTCTATGCCTTTTGGTTCTCCTGAAAGAAATGACACCACTGTCCCATGGATTTGCAGCGAAAGGGAAAGAGTCCAGGAGGTGGCTCAACGTTTCTTCATCATTGGTGCACATACATCATCGGCAAGGACCCTGCATTCATCTTTTCATAATATTATCACCAGTTATGACTCGTTGTCTCATTATTAACCATACAAAGGTACAGATTTTAGGCCATAGTTCAGAGTCCCATAAGTTCTTCCATTTTTCATCTAGTTGTTGATTGTTGAAGCCCGTACATATGTCATAGGCTTATTTAATGGTATATTCACCTTTGGGTTTGAACCCCCAATGGGTTTTTTCCTCCCCATCATGGTATCAAATTTTCCTGTCACAGAGAGCTTCCACTAGCGCATTTGTTTCCTCCCTTGTTCTATATTGTTCCCACCAATCCCTGGGAGCCCAAACCCTATAGTTTGAATGGGTGTCTAAATTCTCCCACTAGTCTTTCACCCTTGATTTACCTTGGTCTATGTAGGCTTTCTTAAGTTGTGGGGCCTCCAGAATCTGAGCTAAAGGAGGAATTTGTTGCCAAGAATCCTACCAGAATAAGGCACGCTCACCATTTCAAACTTCCCAGAAGTTGTTTTCCTGAGCCAGGCTTCTGCCCTGGTTGGTAGTTTTCCAAATGTGGAATCCTTCTTTATCTTCTGAGAAACAAATTAGAATACCTTTTTCCCATCCAGTATCCTATTTCATGTGCTATAATGTGTCCCAAGGCTCCTGGTTGTGAGTAACCCATCTCCACCAAATCTTTGCCCCGCTTACATAATTCACCTTTTATGGGTCGCGAAGACCTAGGCCACCATGGATTTTCGGAGAACATATGGTGTCCCAACTAACAAGTTCCCATTTTTGCTTTTTGCTTGCACCACTCCAGAGAAATTTTCGTTGGATACTCCTAATCTCTTTCAGAATAAATTTCTGGGCCGCTAGAGCAGAGAATAAGTACACTGGCATGGGTTGCGACTGATTTTACCAAGATGAGTTTGCTGGCAAAATTGAGGGGACGGAATGTCCAATTAGATAGTTTCATCCTCATCTTGTCCAGAAGTCTAGACCATAATCCCTTATGAATAATTGAGTCCGCCAATGGAGCCCCAAGGTATTTGGATGGAAAAGAGCTCTCTTGGGAACTGAGGATTCGACAGATGTTACGCCAAGTAACCCTTGGAGTATTAAAGAAGAAAACCTGAGATTTTTGTTCATTGACCTCTAGGCCCAAAGCTTTGCCGAAGTTTTGCAGACACAACTTAATCACCTGAGCCTCTTGAACTGAGGGGTGTCCTATCAAAATTGTGTCATCCAAAAATATTTGATGGGTTTGTATTTCCACCCTTGGGTGGACAACAATCCCTTTTAGCTCTTGATTTTCCTGCATTGCCTTGATGGACCTTCCCATCCCTTCCGCCATAATGACAAATAGAAACGAAGATAAAGGCCCCCATTTTCTAATTCCCCTGAAAGGATTGATAAGACCAGATGGATCCCCATTGATAAGGATGGAAAATAATGTAGTTGAGATAATATTCATTATCCATTTGATCCATTATTCTCCAAATCCGAAATCTCTTAAAACCTCTCGGATATACTACCAGCTAATCTTGTCATAAGCTTTAGCTATGAGTCTAGTTTCAACATCATCCTCAGGATATTCTCAACTTTGATGGAGTGGATAACTTCATGGACTAGAATGATGCCATCCATTATCTGGCGATCCTCCACTAACAAAGATTGCTCGGGAGAAATTAGGGTTGGGAGGATAGGTTTGAGGTGATTAGCTATCACTTTGGTCACAATTTTGTAGAAAACATTGCAGAGGACAATCAGCCTGAATTTACCAGGGAGATCCACCCATTCAGTCTTTGGTAAGAGCGTGATGAAGGTAGCATTAAAGGCCGGAAGGATTTTATTTGTCCACCCCGTGTCTTCAACGATACTCCACACTTCATTCTTAATGAGGTCCCAGGAATGGTGAAAAAATTTGACTATAAAACCATCAGGTCCCGGAGCTTTCCCTTCGGCCATCTAATCCACCGCTTCTTCAACTTCCTGGAGACATAGGTTGTATTAAAATGTCATTTTGATCCTGAGACACCAAAGATGGGATATGTTGGGTTGTCCACTCTATCTCCCTATTTTTGTTAGGGTTGGGCTCGTGCATTATATCCTGAAAGTAATGACAAAACTCCTCTTCTATTTTCTCCCTCGTCTCTAGCCTTTCCCCATTAGAATTATTGATCTTGAGAATTATGTTCCGTGAGTGGTTTTGGATGACCGACCAGTGAAAGAATTTAGTGTTTCTTTCCCCGTCTTTTAACCAATCGATTTTGGATTTCTGATGCCAGAGTATTTCTTCCTGTCGTTCCCTCTCCTGCAGCTTATTTTTTTTACTGAGTTCCTCCTCCCACAGCTTTGAAGAATACCCTTCATTCATGCCTTGTATCTGAATCTCTTCCATCCTATGTTCCAGAGCTTTTTTGTCCGAGAAAATGTTCCCAAATTCCTCTTTATTCCACTTCTTGATCTTATCCTTTAAAGCTTTGATATTTTGTTGAAATTTGACATGCTTTGTCCCTCTCCTTTGTTTATTTCATACCACCATTGACTGGCCTTTTCTTTGAATTCTGGGTGACCTAACCAGAACTGCTCAAAGTAGAAAGGTTTTTTAAACTGAGAAACCAGACCAATCCACCACAATTCCACTAGCAAGTGGTCTGAACTTGCCGAAGGTAGAATTGTGGTCGAGATGTCACTCCCAAGCTCCATTACAGATTCAGAAACAAGGAATATGTCGGTGCAAGATGCAATTTGATGGTATCCCCCCCGTTTGTTGTTCCATGTAAAAATACCCTGTCCCAGGATGACATCCACCAGCCTGAGATCCTAAATAGTGTCTCTTAATGTAATACATTCCTCCTCTAATATCCGTCTACCTCCTTTCTTTTCCTCCAAGGAAGTAATAAGATTGAAATATTTCTGCGGTAAGTGAGGACCATAAACATTAGCTAAGATCCCACTAATTGGAAAAATGATCACATCAAATTCTGCAGAGATGGATCAGATATTTCCCATGAAACCTGATAGAGAGACCTTGTTAGGGTCCCACAGAATACCAATCCCTCCCGTTGTTCCACGGGAATTGATTCCCATCCCTTCACTCCCTTTCCAAGCTTTCCTTCCTACTACTCGCAAGTGGTCCGCAGCATATAGTTTCTTGTAAGAACACTATTACTGGATTTTCTTTCTGAATTTTATTCATTAGAATCTTTATTTTTTGAGGATTGTTTAGACCTATTATTTTCCAAGTTACAATCTTCATTGGATAACTGTAAGATATTACAAACCTAGAGCATCCCTGATGGTAGGGTATTGACCTAATTCTACTAACTTCAGTCCTATTTCCGCTATGCTTTTCCTATTAGATTTCATACCTGGTTTCTTGGCCATCTCCTCATGCTTCCGTTTATAGTCCTTATGGGATCCCAAGATGATCCCCAGGTGGTTCGATGATCTTGCTTTGATGATTGCCTCTTTTAGAAGGATAAATTGTTCCTGGGAAACATATCATTTTTCAGTATCTTCACAAGCATGTTCTATACAATCCAGATCTAGATCTCCGATGTCCATATCTTCTACTTCTTCTATGTTTTCTGTACTTGATTTGGACTGGTCAATTCCTCTTCCTTCTTGTCTGCGGTCCCCTCGCACTCCTTATTCTCACCCTCTTGGGTCTGATCATGTTGATTTTCAACTTGTGTCTCCTTTTTAGAATCATCCCCATGCTGATCGACTAGGGCTTCAAATTGATTAGATACTGATATTTTTTTATGAGCCTCCATATTTTCCTACTTTCTTCCTCCTCTTTTGTGGGATTTGACCTTTGTGAACCCTTGATCACATTTTTCCCCTGCTTGCTTAGGTTGGGGTTTTGGGGAGTTCAAGAGACATTCTATGAACATATGTCCATACTCATGGAATCGATGGCATCTGAATGAGATTTTCTTGTAGTCTAGGGTTTGAACCCAATATTCATCTTCCCATGACAGTTTGATGGCCTCCATAAGTTCCTTTGATAAATCCATATACACGCATATCTTCGCATATGCCGTATATCTTTGAGCCTTTGTTTTCTCTGATATATTAATGAATGATCCTAACTTATTCCCTATATCTTCCATAATTTATGAGTCTCAATATTCACTTGGAAGGGAATAAATTTGGATCCATAGAGGGGAAACCCTCATATCCTCTTTATTCAGGCATACATTTTCTCTCCACGACCTAAGGAATATACCCGCAAAATAGAAGAAGTAGGGGCCACCATCGAGAACCCGGTTTCTATATTCCAGGCTTAGAAAACTGATAGTAAATAATCCCTTATATCCCAATGGAAGATCATAATTCCCCCTTGGATTCTAGGTAGAGTTTATCCACCAAACTAAGGCTTTTTCAAAAGGCATCATTCAACAAAATTTCCCTATTCGGGCATGATATTTCATTTATTTAATTCTATCCCTGAGCTTACTATATTTGATATGCATCGAGGGGATTTGGGCCGCTTTGGGGATACATTTCCCAGGCCTCCTTTCGTTTGTCATATAATTCCAACTAGATCCCTGACTTCTAGTTCCCTCTCCTCCCATTTCCCCCAAGGGGATCGAGGTGCCCCTAATCTGAAGCTCCCCATTCTGATCTGTTGGGGAGGCATTGGATCCCCCCCAAGTTGTTGCGGCCATGATCTTCGTCAAACCTTCCGCCTCTCAAAACTGCCAAAATCTATAGAGCCAGGCTCTCGAGGATTTTGAAAATTTCTCACACTTTTGTACTTGATGACACTAATTTTATATTAATCAAAGACTACTTTTATTAGCCATATCTACAGTGTGTACATGCTCTTATGATTTTATTGTGCTTGATTTTAATTGTGTGATAAACACCAATCTAGAACATAATTATCTAATGTATTTGAAAAAACATTAAGGCTTCTAGGAACATGAATATAAGCAATAAATTCAAAGTGGCATTCGAGAAGGAGCACCCTCATAAAATTGTGTAGTAACATAGGATGATAGACACAATATACACCATTCAATTGACACTACCAACTGCGATTCTAGTTCGATAGTTAATTGTTTGATACCAAGGAAATTGCCCCTAACAGTAACTCAATCACGACACTATATTCCATGATGTTATTGGTATCCGGACTGAGATACACTTGACTTGAACTCACAAGTTGGCTTGCAAGAATGTAGATTAGCCAAGTTGAAGAAGCAATGTTCTAAGTATGAGGGAAAGCTTTGTCCACATATCCCACGAACTTAGGTATATTCGATGACATTTGCCAATCGAGCACAAAGCATGATGAGCAACAAAAAATACTAATAAAAAACATAAAAGTAAAAGAAACCTAAGCTACTTATAATACAATAAGTCTAAAAGATTCTGCCTATACATGAATGTCTAGGAAAAGTACTTCTTTAGGTATAACCCATTCCTAGGCCCTAGGATGTTTCCTTTGAAATCTTCTAACTAAAGTAGTCCACAACCACAATAATGTATTTATGGCCTTTTGTCGATGCTAGGTTATATGTTATATAATCTATCCTCCATTTTGTAAAGGGATTGAAAATGGTGACTAGATAGATAGGACCAGGATGCGCACACATCTTACTAGTGAATTTTTGACATGGATGACACTTCTTGAATGCTTCAACATAGTCCTTAAAAATTGAGGGCCGCAAATAACCCACACGCAATATTTTTTGGGCTATAGAAATACCTAAGAGATGACCACCATAGGATCCACCATCGCAATCATTAAGAACTTTCTCATCTTCTTCATGAATTAGACACCGCCACATAATAGTATTGAATATTTGACGATATAAGGTATCACCAATGATGACATAATGTATTGCTTGGTGACGGATTTTACATCTTTCTTCGCAAGAAGACTGGGATGGGATCCTCTGGGTTTGTAGGTAAACCAAAATGTTTCCATTCTAGGGGTCTTCCAAGATGATGATGAAGATGTGGCCATCAGGTAATGACTCATTTTCCATTGTACCTTCACAATCTCAGGGAAGCTCCGACATTAACTCGGAAAATGCCAAGGAATTTTTAGATTTAGTCAACATGAAACCTAGATCAAACTCCTAAATAATGACAATTCACTTATTGTATTTTCCCTCAATGATCTGTCAAGGCGAGATATGATAAAAGGTATTGGCGTCTTCGAAGCATTTGCACCGCGTGCATGACTACTAATGCTAGCTTAATGTAGTAAATTGCATGCTCTTTATGAGCATCATCTTCTTACACCAAATCCATTCCTAAGGTTGATTCAAATGTTTCCAGATACAAGAGGAAATATCTGCTATAGTTTGAAGGACTCAACAGTGGGGTGGATACTAAATCCTTTTTCAATGCATCGAATGACTTTTGAGCATTGTCATCCCATATGAATGGGATCCCTTTCCTACGCATGCACATGAAACCTTTTGTGATTTCGACATAATTAGTGATGGACCGTCATAAAATGTTAGCTTTTCGTTGGAGGCTTTGAAACTGATGCAAATTACATGGGGGAGGAAACTATACTATTTTCTCAACATTGAACGGATCTACCATAATTCCATCCTTTGAAATGATGAAACTGAGTAAGCGACCCAAAACGACACAAAAAATGCATTTATGAGGATTTAGCCAATTCCTATAGTAATGACATCTATCAAAGATAACCCTAAGGTGCTTGGGGTGATCCATCCTCTTCCCATACTTGCTTGTTAGGTCATCTAGATGGGCCTCCACAATTTTCTTAATGTCGTGAAAATCATATGACACATCACATTGAAATGTATCCCCAACATTCTTCAGGAAAAATGGCATCTTCCTATAGGCGAAGGTCCCCCAAGGGAAGATAAAAGCAGTCGTATGTTGATATTCTAGCCAGATCTGGATTTGGTTTTATCCTGAAAACCCATCCATAAATGAGAAAATCTCAATACCACCACACTCATTGATAATATGATCAATGAATGGGGTAGGATAATTATCCTTAGGACATGCTAAGTTTAGGTCTCAAAAATCGGTGCAGACCGTCTAATATTCCCATCTTTCTTGTGTATGGGAACCAAATAGGACACCCACTTAGTTAAAGAGGGAGGATAGATGAAATTAGCGTGGAGAATATTCTCCACTTCTGCCTTGATAACAACAACCTTCCTAGGATTTACTGGTCGCAACTTCTTTCAAACATGTTTAACATTTACATATGTTTTATATTTCATGTTCGATGATGGTTGGGTCTATTCCTGGCATCTCTTCATAGGACTAGGTGAAAATTTATGTATACTCCTTAAATAATGTAGTATATATCTCAATCTCTTATGGTGAGTAGTCTACGCCAATAAAGACATTCTCTACCACACCAAGGGTCTTGGATATATTGATGGTGATGGTTTTCAAAATGTTTTCCATGTTCCCCTGTCCATACACTTGAGATGTGGTGAGAGGAATCTCATACCAATCCATGGACCGTTAGTCTAACAGTTCCATTCTCAACAATCCTTACAACACTATTGTTAGGAAGAGACAATGCAAGTTGGTGCAGCATGTCCCTCCAAGGTCTCTCCCCTAAAACCTTATCCTCAATGATAGCTTCATCTGAAGGAATGCTTATATCTAAAGGGTCATGACATGTCAAGGAATTAATATCCCAAATGGGCATCGGACACAGATCATCCATTTTTTCCTGGGTAAAGTGATAATCTTGGTGTGAATTCTTAGATATGACAACTTAATAAGCTGTTTTGTTATAGACAAAGTCAGCAAGGCCCTTCTACACCCAATCCTATAGTAGGTTCTGGAACTATCCATGGGTCCTTAAAATAAGAAGTCCTAAAATGAGACATTTTTACCGTGGAGCTAATGACGATTGTTGAAATAGCGTGTATAGGGGCTGCACTAGCACTTAGTCAGGTGGGGGGAGATTAAAAGTTTATATTAATGTATGATATATCCCCACTCCAACATTTTCACACTCTCTCCTTGAATGGCCTAGTAGGGGGACATTTTCCCCATTATTGTGAGCAGATTCATTTCTCTATAACTATAGTTGATCGATAACGATTTATTTCCTTCATGGGGAAATTTAATCACTCGAAAAATCAAAGATACTACAACCATGATGGAATGGGTTGAACTTATTCCTAGTAGGATATTATAGTCTATCATAGCATTGACAACTTCTACCTCCACATTGACCATTTTCCCCTCGAGCTCTATTGGGAGAGCCTTAATGATTCTATGAGGCTTACATAAGTGGCAGTCACAGGATTTAAGCATGGTCTAAGGAGGAACAATGTGAAGTGAGCCAATAGATTTCCAACACGATAAGGACATTACACATGTGGATTTCCCCTCATCTAAAACAATCTGATATATGTTCTACCAACCGGTCAATACCTGGATTTGAAAATTTGCATGGTGAGGTAGGCAGAGCTTCAAATTTTCCAAATCGAATGTCAATAATTGACTATCCATGGGGATCCATAGCTCCACTACAACAAGTTACCCCTTTAGCGGGGGTTTAGGCTTGCAAGGGTCTTGCCAAAACTGCCTCTAAAATCTTTTTTAGAGATTTCGAGGCGTTTTTTGAAAACCCTTCCCAAAAGTCATGAAAATTGAACTTTTGGCGATGGCTTTTCAGCAACAACCTCTAAAAGTTAAATTCTCATGAATTTTAGGGGGGGGGTTTAAACTATCGCCCCTAAATGTGTTTTTTAAGGTGATTTGTTTACAACCCCTGCAAAAAGTCACGAGAATTGAATTTTTGGAGGTGGTTTTTTAACAACCACCTCTAAAAGTTTGATTTTTATGACTTGGGGGGGGGGGGTTAAAACAACCGCCCCTAAATGTGTTTTTTAAGGCAATATTTTGACAACCCCCCCCCCCTAAAATCCATGAGAAGTTAACTTTTGGAGGTGGTTTTTTAACAACCGCCTTGAAAAGTTAAATTCTCATGCCTTTGGGGGGGGGGGTTACAAGGCCACCCCTAAATACATTTTTGAAGACAATTTTTTTACAACCCCCTCCATAAATGTCATGAGAATTTAACTTTTGGAGGCGGATTTTTAAAACCCCTTGCAAAAGTCATGAGAATTGAACTTATGTAGGCGGTTGTTTTACAACTACCTCAAAAAGTTAAATTCTCATAACTATTTTTGTTGGGGGGTTTAAAAAAACCATCCCTAAATATATTTTTCAAAGCGATGTTTTGACAACCCCCCTAAAAGTCATGAGAATTTAACTTTTGGAGGCAGTTTGTTAAAAACTGCCACCATATATAAGTCAAATTCTCATGACTTCTAGGGGGTTAGAAAGACTACCCCTAGTTATTTTCAAGGAAGTGTTTTGAAAACCCCCTTAAAAGTAATAAAGATTGAACTTTTGGATATGATAGTGTTATAAAAAACCATCTCCAAAAGCCCTATTTTAGAGACAGTTTATATATGTCAGTTTTTATTGTGGTAGTTTCATCATGTGTTTGGGGTCATAGGGGGCACTAATATATATATATATATAGCGATATTGGTTTATGTTGGAAATATCACCAATACTAGAGGGGGGGTGAATCACTATTTGAAATTTTTTAACCAATTTATCCTTCACTTTAAATTATGTTAGCAACATTCATCATTACTTATCATTCATGTATAAACATACCATAAACAAAAAGTAAACAATGCACAAAACAAAAGGATTTACTTGGAAACCCAACGGGGACAAAAACCACATAAACTTATCTTCAAAGTTTCAATGTTTATAAGCTAATCTTCAAGTAGATTCCCACCCTCTGAATTTCAGGCTCCAACCTGAAGGGAGCTCAAACTCTCTAGATGTTAATCCATATCCAACTAGAAGCTGAGGCTCCAACCCCCTGAATATAAATATATATGAGAGAATATAAACGTGTCCCAATCATTGCTTGTCACTGTCACTGTCACACACTATCACTGTCACACTGTCACATTGTCACTATCATACCATCATCATACTGCCATACTATCATCAATATGTCCAAAAAAAATAATCCATATTATTCATGTAGAAATATTAGGTTAAACCCTAATTCAAGCCCAAAAACTCAAACCCTATCTCATGAAACAGTGAGATGATGGATTGTTGTGCAGAAACTTGGAGTTTCCAGGAGGTGCAGCAGGACCCCACTCTAGCATGAGATCATCATAGTGGGTTAGTGTTGGGACCTTGGGGTGTAGCAGGCACTCAAACCAACCATTTTCTTAGTTCCATGTGTGTGGTCCCAAACCACCATATTGTCCCTCCATAGGGAATCTTTGGCCTAGAAGCGAGATATGGTACTCATTTTGAAGTTTAGAACACTAGACATGGTTCTTGGTTCCCGTGATGTGGCTCAATGCCAAAATATAGAATATTATACCATAATATTTGTCTATAGGGCTCGCGAGACAACCTTGTTTCCCTTGGACACCGCAGAGGTCCTACAAAGGGAATATTTTGTTGATGTATTTGTAACTTCGGAAGATTTTCACTTGTATATTGTATGTATTACATTTGTACTTTATTGTATCCCCGACGGAGATGCCTTATTCCTCCGATCAGAAGTGTCGTCATTTGTATTCTATTGTTGTACCTTCAACGGAGATGTTTGTTCCTCCGGATCAGAGAAGTCATTATTGTACTTGAGTCATGTAAAGTCATTGAGGTCCATCCTCCCATGTATGACAGGGCATTAGACCCCGGAGTAGTGTCGCAAGTTATATTGTAAGTGGCGTAACTTATATTTGATGGGTTATTAGACCACCTTGGTGGGGTCGGCCCTGTATGAGTCATGTGGGTTAAAGAGTTATTAGACCACCCTAGTGGGGTCGGTCCAGTGACAAGTGGTAATGGGTTATTAGACTCTCCTAATGGAGGTCGGCCCAGTTAGAGTTAAAGGAAGGTCAAGTCATTGTATAAATAGAGAGTGTGACTCTCTCATTCTATTCACTTACTCACCCACTTCGCAATAGTGAGAGAGAGGAGGAGTGCGCACAAGTGGAGGAGGAGTAGCTGCTGCAGACATTTATCTTTTGGGGATTCATCTTGGTGATCTTTGTATTGGTGCTTATTCTATCTCCGATGAAGTTGCGGGGTTTTTCACCTTTTTGGTTTTCCCTGGTGAAATGCTTTGTGTCTCTTGTCTCTTGTCTCTTATGCTTGATATAATGTACATGTTGTTCTTTTTGTTAACATACTAGATCATATTGAATTAAATGATGAAAAACTAACATATTTGTCATGTGATCATGATATGATTGGCATTTTGATTTTGGCACATTGAGGAATATATTGGACATTATAATGACTTTAGAGACATTCCAAGGCCAACATATAGAGTTTGAATCCATAACATTTTCCTCTTGGACTCATGGGCTATGTGTGGTCCCCAAGTAATCATATAATCCTTTGCATATGGAATCATTGGCCTACAAGAAGGATATGGTGTCCATTTCAAGATTTGTGATATATCTTCCTCCTATGTTAGGTTCAACTATTCCATCCTTATGTGACCCTTCAATCATACCTATAGCAAGGCAGAGACCAAGAACAATGGTAATGTGGTGACCAAAGTGACCAATGGGGAAGACACAATGAATCCACAAGGTAGCACATGGTAAAATTAAGACAAAGGACTATAAATAGTTCGAAAAAAACAATCATTGGGATCCATAGACTTTGCACCAAGAAATCTACTCTATGATTATTAGAATTGGCTTGCACACACTAAACGTGTCAATTTAACATGCAAAGACACCACCTTGACAAAGATTTATCCCCAATAGTGGCCTATGGCCCGATAGATGGATTATGAACCCCAAAAAAAATTGTTATGGTCTAAGACCATTTCTCTTTACATCAAACCATGGGAAATGTATCGAGAACCATCCCTGGTAGTTTAAACCTCAAAACACTTATAACAACATCACACTCAAAAGCCAAAAATTCTTTATGGAGGGCATGTATGTTAGTTTGGGGCCCCATACATGGACCATGACCTGCTTATGCAAATGTTTAGTGTGAGGTTATATATATGGACCTATACCAAGGAATGGGCCTTTAGAACCATCCCTAGTTTGTTAATCCTCAAAATGATGACCATATATCACATGTATGCTAACACTAGTACAAAATGAGAGAAAAGTGACTAGGTGACTAAAAACGTTAATTGCCATAGTTTTTTCAAGGGATAAATGACCAAAATTTAGCATTTTTTAGTGAGCCAACTAAAAATGACTAATTTAGTCACGGGATGAAATATACAACTAGATAACAAGTGACTAAAATAAAAATGACTAATGTAAACAACTAATTTAGTCACGGGAATACAAATATGACTAGCTAACAATGACTAAGAATATGAATTAGTCATTTATGTTATTCATTTTTAGTTGTGTCACTCCGACAATGGAAAATTACTATTTTGACAATGAATTTTATAATTTACTAAATTTTAACACTACATATGGATTTGGAGACCCCTTAAAATTGTCCCAATGGTGTTTTTCGAGAACATACCCGGGGAAAACACCATCTCTGCAAGAAATGAGAGGAATCTGTACAACCTGGTGATATCATCAACAATTCCAATTGCTATCACATGCTTAGGATATTTGAAATCCTTTATTACAACTTGGTGAGGTGTAAAATCTATAGTCTTACCTTCACCAGAATGAGTGATTTGATAGACTAACAACAAATTACAAAAAATTCTTGGAACGCATAATACATCATTGAACTAACCATCATCTAGTTAAATTGTTCTAGATCCTACAACATTAAGAGATCTATCATCACCAACAAATATTTGTTTTATGTTACATTTAGATAAAGAAAAAAAATGGCTTTATCCTTAGACATATCATAAGATGCTCCAGAATTAAGGGATGGTTTTAGGGGTGAATTTTAGCCCATGGGCGAATTTTAGGGGCTTTTGAAAATTTAGTGGGCGAATTTTTTATATTAAACTTTTTTTTTCATTATTAAAATTTATCCCACAATTTACTTACCCAAAAAACATACAAAGGAGGTTAGCCCACTCGTATTTACTAAGAAATTTGGGAAAATAGGCTTTCTCCTCGGGAAATTCCTATAAAATTCTCCATTCGCCCCCCATTTCTAACCATGGAGGTTAAAAATAGAAATTTCGCCCAATATTTTTCTTGTAAATCCAAATACCAGTGTCAATCGCCCCAGTCGCAATATTTTTTATTTAAATTAATCCATAAATCTAGGGGGGATAATTTTTGTATATAAATTCATCCATAAATCTAGGGTCATAATGGGACTAGTTTCATTGCTATATATTGACATGATCGATTTTCAATTTCAAAGCTTAATATGGTTTCAATTTGGGAGAATCGGGTTTCAAAGGTTATCATGGAGTTGTCCGGCTTTTGCTAAGGTTATTCGGAGGTTGCCAGGATCTAGAATTTTAATTTTTGGCTCTTGCAATCATGTTGAGACTCCAAAATACATGTATGTTTATTAAGCCTTGACTGGGTAGTAACACCTATTTAGAAATTAAAATGTGCAGCTCAAAAACTGTGAATTCAATGGGGTAAAAATGTTCTCAAAATTCTTTAGATCTGATTCCAGATTATTAGATATGGACACAAATACACAAGTTAAGAATATATAATGGATGCAAATATGTAAACAAAAAATTTACACTTACTGCACTACACATGGAATTCAAATGGAACATATTGTTCCATACACACCACAGCAAAAAGGTGTTGTTGAGAGAAAGAATCGCTCAATAAAGGAAATGGCTAATTGTATGATCCAAGCTAAGGGATTAAGTCTTCAATTTTGGGTTGAAGCCATTAATTGTTCCAATTGCATATTTAATCACACTCCAACCAAGGCTCTAAAAGATATAACACCAAAAGAAGCATGGAGAAACATTAAACTAGATGTAATCCTCTTTCGTGTGTTTGGTAGTGAAGCATGGGATCACATTCCCGATGAAAAACATAAAGAGTTACAACCTAAGAGTGAGAAGTGAATATTTGTTGGATATTCTAAAGATGTAAAAGGTTATAGACTTCTTCAACAAAAATCCAATGACATTATTATTAGGATATATGTTAAATTTGAGGAAAATATCTCGGCCTGTGAGCCTAATTCGGTGTTTGTTCCATCTTCGTCCCGCGAGTCATCTTCGAAGATTGTGCCACCTTCTACTCCCAACTTCTTTGATATTGTTCCTACTCCAAATGCTTTTTCTGCTGATAGAAGTGAGGATGAAATCCACATTCGCCTGCTTAGTTTATTCTCGTTGCACCAACACAACCGCTTCTTAGATGGGTCCATACAACATGCAAATCCATTGGTGATCTTGTCGGTGATCCATTAGATCAACACTGAAAATTTTCATAATTCTAGTGAGCCTCTTATCTTTTGGCTCAAGTTTTAGGGACTCATGATCTAGAGACATTTGCAGAAGCTTCTAGCCATCCAAATTTGGATGCAAATATGAATGGAGAATATTGTTCCTTAATGGTGAACGGCATTTGGGATCTTATACTTCTTTTGAAAGGAAGAAAACTTGTCAGATGTAACTGGGTCTATAGAACTAATAATTCATCTGATGTAAGTCTTGAAAGACTTACGGAAATGTTAGTTGCCTAAGGATTTTCCCAAGTTGTAGGAATTGACTACAAAGAAACCTTATCCCCTTTCATCAAAATGAACTCCATCTACCTTGTTCTTCACCTTGCTGCTTCACATAAATGGGAGGTCCATCAAATGGATGTCAAGTCCACTTTTTTCATGGGGATTTTCAAGAATAAATATACATGGAACAACCGTTTGGTTATGTTTAGAATGAATCTAGACTTGTCTATCACCTTAAGAAATATCGTTCTGGCCTTAATCAATATCCTCAAGCTTGGTATGCCAAAATGGATAACTTTCTCCTTAACAATGGTTTTTCTAGATTCCATTTTGACCCCAATGTCCATACCAAGAAAGTAGGAAACCATCTCATCATCCTTGTTCTTTATGTTGATTATCTTATTCTTATTGGTAGTGGCCATAACCTTTTAACCCATGTGAAATACATCCTTAAGAAGAAATTTGAAATGATAGACTTAGGACATTTGCATCATTTTCTTGGCCTCCAAGTCCTACAAACCAAAGAATGAATTTTTCTTTCTTAGTCTAAGTATGCTTGTGACTTCTTCATCACTTTCACATGTATGATTGTAAACCAACCCCATATTCCTTCCAATCTGGATTCAAACTTGTTGCCACTTGGATTTCACCCGAAGTAGATGCCACCTATTATCATTAGCTAGTTAGTAGTCTCTTGTACTTGACTCATACCCATCTTGATATTTCCTTTGTTGTTGGCCTCATTTCCCAATACATGTAAACACCCCATGAAAGCCATTGGAAACCAAAACAAAAAAAAGATATTTTGGTATATTCGGGCTATAGTTTTGTTTGGTATTCATTACAGTTCAGGGGACTCCTTTGTTGGTTGGTTTCATTGATTCAGATTGGACCAATGACCTTGATGATCAGAAATACTATTGGAGGTTTTTTTTAGTCTTGGTCCTAGACATGTCACTTGGGCTTGTAAAAAACAACAAGCTCCTTCTCTTTCTTCAGCATAAGTAGAGTATCGAGCCACAACTAATGCAAGTTAGGAAGCCTTGTGGCTTTGACAGATCCTTTCAGAGTTTGGAATCAAGCAACAAAATCCAACTACCCTTTGGTGTGACAATGAGAGTGTCATAAAGCTCACCAAAGATCCAGTACAACATCAACGTAGAAAACACATTGAGATACATATGCACTTCATTAGAAAGCTTGTTCACGATCGAATTCTCAAAGTGCTTTTTTCCCTATAGATGATCAAGTTGAAAACATCTTCACAAAGTATCGTACATAAGCGAAGTTTTCTAAGCTTCAATATATGTGAGGAGTTAATGAATTTTTCATTAAGAGGGGATAGGCTCTAAGCCTCCTTCCTTCTCCTATTGTGTCACTTTGTAAATCGCTCAATCATATCCCAAGTTGTTCTTAAGGTGGGATGTTAGGATATTCAGACTCTTAGGAGTTAGTTAAGATCAACTTGGTATAATCCGCATTTAGGTAAGTGTGTTTCTTTAGTATGCATTTGTACTTATGTAATCCGACGGTCACAATATGTCCTAGACATATAGTGGTCCTTTGGTTCATCTTCACCTTGATCTTTATGGCTATTGATTTGTGGCTTAACACCCAATTGGTCCATGATCTCTATTTAAAAAGCATGGAGGGTCGTTTTCTTAATGATCAATTGTGAGAAACTCACATGTAATTTTTTTTCCTTTGCTTAATATATTGCCTCAAGTAGCTACTTGGCTGGGGCCATGGAATGTTTCCCTATTTGAGGGGTTTAACCATGTAAAACATTGATGTCTTGATCTATGATATGTTTATGTGAGTGGTTTCTGGAGGTGTTCGATCTTATGGAAATATCATGTGTTAGTCAAACACTTATTTCTATTGATTGCTACAAGAATATGCAAAATATGATATAAGAATATATATTGAAAATAAATGATTGATATAAATTGATAATATGATATATAACAATGAGCCTTGGGATTGTATCTTTATACACATTGAATGGTCACGAGGTGAAAGGTTACTTTCCTTTTGACTTTTCATTAGCCCAAGTGTATTATTATAGTAAAAATTATATATATTATTTTTTCTATAACATGTTTCTAAGTTATCTATGAGACCATGATATGATGCTTTGTTGGTGTTGTTGGGTGCTAGAGAGGGCACTCCTTTAGTATCTTCTATGCCAATGGAAATCCTTGCTCAAGATAATGGCATCATTGCTTTAATAATGGAAAGTGGTTTAAAGGGGAAGCAGGCTGTGGCCAGTAGGGCCGTGGATAGTCCCTTTTATGGTCCTTTGATTTATGTTTTTAGGGGAGTTAACATTTATTCAATAAAGGGTTTCCATAGACCTTATATGTCCAAATTGTCAGGGTCAACTGAGAAGAGCTCTAATGATTCTTTTGGGCACTTATCTCATTCTCGTCCAATGCATGGTTTCCTTGTTTTTGAGGCTGGTGGTGGGTTACTTTTAGATTTCTCTGAATCTAACAACATCATTAATTCTTCTTTCTTTGATGTGGATTTATTTCCAACCTTGGGTGTTGGCTCTCCTTTTGGGTATAAGTCTTCTTGGTGCAAGGATTGTTCATTTGGTATCTCAAGGGTTTTTGAGGTGACTTCTTTTTCTAGGAAAGGTAAGCATTTAAAGTTTTCTCCCTTTGATCTATCTCCTCCAAGTTTTTATACTAGAGGGACTAAATTGAGGAAATTCCAGTCAATTAATTAGTTTTCTCCTCCATTCAAAGGAGGCTTTGATTTTAGGCCACATGCTTGATTGATGTATTTTTGGCCTTTTGGGCTTGAGTTTTAGTGAGGCCATTTGGACATTTTTGTATTGGATTTTTAAAATTCCTAGTTTATGGTGATAGTTTTGGTCGAGTCCATAGTGGGTATTTATTCACTTTTTTGCGATTATAAAAAACAAAATATCTTCTACTTTTCTAAGGGGTACACAATCGCTTTTGTATGATGGTTTTTCTAGCAGTGGATTGTGTTGTTTTTGCTCCTTGAAGGAATATGAAATAACATGTTTTTTTCTTGGAATACATACACACACATACACACATACACACACACATGGGGAAGGGTTGTATCAACATATTCTCAAAGTGTTCAGTGGTATAGACACCAATAAAATGTCAAGGAGGAGCTCACATGTTAACACATGGAATTTTTATTGTCCTTAGTGTACCTCCCCTTTGTCTCTTTTCATATCACATCCTTCTTCTTGCTCCTAGAAACCCATTCCATTGTGTATGCTATATTAACATACTTTTTGAGTTTCATCACGATGGCATCATCACATTATGTCTAAGCATAGGAATCATTAAAATATCTTGAGTATTTAATCATTCTTTAGGTGGGCCTTGGCCTTGGGATCCTCACTACGAACCAGTACAACATACATGGCATAGATTCTCTTCATTGAAAGACCACTTCAATTGACACCCAGTTAAAATATCCATGAATCCGCAATATTTACATATCGGATTATGTAGTAAAAATCTAGGATAAAAGACATGGTGTTAAACTATTTTTAATTTCTTTTTTTGAATCTTGATCCCAACCAACTATTGGTCTAAGTGAACTTCTTTTTTCTGGATTTCATGTATATGAGGTTCCTCATAGAAGTGATTCTTAAATATTTTCTTACATGCATATCCCCACTCCATTTTCTACGAGACATAGAACTACATTAAAATCACTAGCTATAATTTTTCTCAATCATGGAAGATCTTTAGAGGAATCCAGGGTGGAATTGTATCATTGCTAGTTTTTTCCCAACCAACTATCTGTTAGTATGACAAATTGACAATACTATGCCCATTGTTTCTTTGCCTGCCTCATCTAAATGTTTAGATGGCCAAATGGAATACCACTTAAGGGAGACAGATGCAATACAATGCTTTCCATAAACTCTGCGGGATATTCTCCCTAGAACTGATGCAAATCTTCCATTGCACGTAGTGAGGAAACTGCTAACTCATGGTGTATTAAGGTGCACTCAAAAATAAATATTCCTCCCTATCTTGAAGTCTGTTGTAACCTCTGCGAATTCCTCAATGGTGAATGGAACGATTTTAGCGCAAGGTAGAGAAATTTGAGAGGGATGGCATATTTATTTTGAGCTGGAAGAACTTCGATGATATGATGGAAAAGAATTAAATTGTATCTCCATCTTGTAGGTTGAAAATTTCATCTAATCCTTCACATCATGTACAAATGGAAGAAAATTATGTCATTGTAAATTCATAAAAGAATTCGAGGTTACTGTGAGATAAAAAATTGTAGTCATGTAAAAAAGGGTTTGATATGAGATATTAAAAAATATCCTGTGATGCTAAGGCGCAATAGTCTCTTTCTCTATGGGTTGGCTTCCTCATAATGTGTTGGCGCGATTCTGGAGTGCACCAATAATTGTAAATTGGCATTAAATCCTTGAAAATAACCGTGACCTGGAACTCTACGTTCTGGTGGTTTCTGGAACATTTTGTGAACAATAGACATTTCAACATAATACAAAAATGTTTAAAAATAGCATGTCTATTGTTCAAAAAATGTTTGTAAAGATTGCTAAAGATCTAGAGAAATCTAGACTGCATCAAGAGATCTTCAGGCATAAGATCTGAACTGCATCTTAACTTTGACACCATAGATCTTGACCCACTTGAATTGATGGTCGATTGTAGGTCATTTCTTCTGAGATATCACAAGATCGCAGCTTCAAAACCCTCTTGCTGACATGTTTGCTTATACAATCAAGTTACCCTAATCATGTTAAAAACCTTTTCTGTCTCATAAACAATTTATTTTTATCCAGTCACAATTCTTCAATATATCAACAAGTAGCAAACATATTTCCATTAACCTTGTACGGTTAAAATGGTTTTCAAACAAATTCTTTTAACCATTCCTAATGGCAGTGAATAAGCAGCCCTGTTGCTCATTAATCTTATTATTATTATTATTATTATATAAAACAACCTTTAAAAATTTTTGTTTAAAGGATGGCCTGAAGTCTTACAAACTATCTCAAGTTTACAAATAAGGCAACACAAAGTTTACATCTAGAAACCACCGAAGCATGTCACAGGGTAACGTGAATGTTAAGTGATGTGTCAGCATGTTTTTTATTTCACTAGTGATACGTCGGTAGGGGTTGTGGTTACTTTAATGATATGTCGGGAGTGAATTAGCACCTGTGTAATTTGTAAGCAAAGTTTTTAATCTAAGCTAGGTTATAAAGAAGGTGCAAAAGGTTGAGCATGCATAGTAAGGGGGAGCATTTTGTTAAGCATATTATATTTTAATAAAGGGGGTGCCTCCATGCCACGAAACCCTTCCCCCTTCAGGTGGAATTCATGTAGGCGTAGTTTTCAAAAGGTTTTTATAAATGGTAAAGAGGGAATGGACTAGGGCCCATTCACCTTAACATAATGGGTTAGTGGGGATAACACCTAGGTGAGGTTATAGATTAAGTACATGGAAAGAGCGCATAGGGAAAGTGGTGGATGCAGCACTGTGTCAAAGGTAAAGTAGTGAATGCAATAATTTGTCGAAGGAGGTGAAGCGATGAATGTTGCGCTATGTCAAGGGATATAGAACTATGGTTAGCGCTCATTTCAGCATTTTGTTTCATTAACTTGGTGTTGCCCCTCCATTATGAAATATGAAGTGCTATGAAGTTTTTTTGGTAAGCTACCCATGGAATTTCGAACCAATGACCTATCACAAGGAGTACCTTAATAGTACACCCATTCATCGTCTATTCTACACCCTGTGGGCATGAAGTGCTCTAAAGTTAAATGAAAGGGGTTATTTTAATAAAGGTGGGGTTACTTTAACTCCTTTTTGTTGGTAAGTTGGGTGAATAGGGGTGCCTCCATGGCATAAATGCCCCCCTCATGTGGAAATGGTTTTAAAGGATTTTAATATGAATTTTGGGGATAGTTAGGATTATATTAATTAATTTTTATTTTGTTTTATTTTATTCTTATTTATTTATTTATCTTTTTATAGTTAATAAAGTTTTAAATAAAATAAATAAAGCTCTAAAAAGAAAAGTTGTGGGATTTTAAAAGGTGTGCTCAAAAGACGTTTCTATAAGAAATTTCAGAAGAAGATGTAGGTGAACATGCCTACAAAGTACATATCTGAAGAAATAGAACATGTGTGAAAAGGCACATTATTATGACGATATGAACTAGAAAGATGCATTGAAATGACCTCGCCGAACAGATTGGTCCAAGGTCATTGAGCAAAGAGAAGCATCAAAGACGAAGAAAAAGATGAATATGTTCATGGTCAAATCAATCAACGTCTACACAAAGCATGCAATCCAGAAATCAAGAACAAGGGGGACTGGTCATTTGAAAGAAATTTTGTGTGTCACTTTAGAAGAGTGAACATGCAAGTAAAGATCATGCGAAAGCAAGAGATCGATCCCAAAGAAACTGGTTTTCCACTGATGACCGGAAATAACTCCTAAGTTGTTGATTGTGGACAAATTCTTAGTGCCCAATAAGCGACAAAGACATCATAGTGACGTATCACTTCCATAATTTAGCCATAACTTTTGACTCGTGTCTCCATTTCAAGCATTCTTTATACCGTTGGAAAGGTATTTACAAGATATACACCCTTGTGGTTATGATTGTTTACATTTCCTATTAGATAGTTCACAAATTTCAAGACAGAGGAATAACACATCATTAATAAACAAAGGGATCAATTTGACTGAAACATTGTATGGTGCACATGAATAAAAATTCTTATGAAAGAAGCATGGTTCAGGCTTATGTGGTCGTGTGGGGTAAAAATGTACATGTGCTCATGACTAAAGGGAATATATTCGCCATACCTATTAAATGTGAAAATTACATTTAATATATTTCATGAAAAGTCCAAAAGGGGAATTTCAAACAACTGGAAGAGACCAAGGTGAAACCCAAGGGTCATTTTAATTTTCTATTTTAAGGAGTCCAAGATCCACCCATTGGGTGCATAAAATATATTTCTTGTAGTTATTAATTATAATAATACCAATAGTCACTAGGGAATATGGAAGGCCAATGATCATTCCCTTTACGTCTATAAATTATAAATGACTCCATGAGTCAAGGGCTTTTGGCTCTCAAACTTTTCATGTACTATTGTTGAATTGTGAATGAGGAGAAGCCACTTTCGGCCAAGTTTTTTTGGGAAGTTATGATTTCTATGTGTTATTTTTTGGAGACCAATATGTTGCATTTGTATATATCGAAATTGTGTATGAATGTATCTTACGTAGTGGAGTGTTCTCATGTGTAGTTGATGCATGATTTGTATTTCTATTTTTTGGAAATGTTTGACTGAATCTATGGGTTTAGAACTATTAATGATTATGTCAATATGTCAATATGTGAATCTGTGGGTGCAGTCATTTCTCCCATATTCATGTCTTTATCCCACAATGAACTATTTCATGGGCATTGGCAGGTGCATGTATGGTTATGTGCTTCTTTCCTGTAACTTTTATCATGTATGATCGCTTGTATTTTCCATTTTATATTAGATGCATTTCTTAATTTAATTAGAAGAAAAATAAACAGTAGACCAGGCCACAACCAGTGAAACCCAAATAAGTAATGGTTGTTGGGCTAGAATACAGACGGGTTCCCTATTCCAAATGGTTCAAGGTCTAATTGGTACTTTTTTCCAAGGAGAACCCCTATTGTTGGCTTGGGTCATTTCAACCTATCAACAATGAACTAAGATACAAATACAATATCCTTCCACACACCCCATAAGAAGGATTCGATCCGTATTTGTATCTAACAGAAGAACCATAATCATAACACCCTCCTAAATACTTAGTGTAACTTCTTTAATGAAGCCACATTAGATTCATTCAATGCTAACTACCATAGTAGGCATTATTTAATAATAACAAACATAGTGGACCTAATCCACCTTACATTGAATGGCATCCACTATTATTACTCTAATAGTCCCTTCAACCCCTATTATACCCCTAGGGAGGATCCCAACAGAGAGGCGCATGAAAAAGTTGAAGGATCTTGTTTGACAAAGGGGAAAACGCAAGGGGTCTATGGCAAAGGGGTACATAGTATATGAGTTGTTCTATTATGCTAGTGACTACATCAAGCAAATTGATGAAACACCAAGCATAGTGGTATGGAATGACCACTGATAAAAGGAGAAAAGGGAAGGTTTGTGGGGAAATGTTATGGTTGCAGACAACATTGGAACACCCATACACAAACGAGGTTCCATTTTTTTCGATATGAATGCATGAGGTAAATATGATAGGGAACTCACCTTTTAAAGATGTCAAATCGCCCTTTTGTTCTTTAAACTCTTCTGAGACACTTTCCTTATTTGGATTTTCTACAACTTCCATGAATAGGCACGCTTAAGGAACACCATATTTGAGATTTGTTTGTCTATTCTTCACCACCTTGTCCTTAATGGGCTCAAAAATTTATTTAGGAGGAACCTTCTTTACCTATATTTTTTTTGTCTCTACCACATGCTTGGTTATTTTGTCACAAATAGCCATAGCAACAAAATGAATTATCCAAAACTCCAGTTTCTAGTTAAAAATATGCTTCCCCCACACAATTTCTATGTCCATGGGAAACCGTTCACACAAATCAACCTCAACTAACATCTTGAACATCCTCATATCCACCTAGTGTTGAAGTTTTATTAATAGCAATAAAATATCCAATAGAATTTCCTATCCATTCCAATATCTCCATGTTCCACAATTCTAATAGAAGATTGGGCAAAAGTACTCACACTTGTTGCAAAAAGGTAGGTTCACACCTCAGGTCAAACCAAGCTTCTATTTTTTTAAACACAAATTTGAGGGTCCCCACTTCTAGTTCCTTTGGAGTAACAAATACACATCTTCCTAATTTTTAATGACAAAGAAAATCCAACCTCTAACTAACACATGAAAAATAAGGATATAACCCATAACCAACTATATACCTCTGATAACCAATAGCAAAGGGTTGACTTACTGGCCATCTTCCCCGATAAATTCCCAAATAGAGTTGTCAACATTAAACCTCCCACCTCCTTCATACCAATATCCAACCCTACCACAATTCTAACTTTTTCTGGCCTTACTCTGATACACTTGTTTCTTTGCTTCCGATGGATCATTTGATTAGACTTAACACCTACACAAAATTTACCCCTAGTTCCATGTTCACTTTCAATCCCTTGGTTTTTGGATGATCCTTAGGTAATTTTACCTCCTTATCATTAGTATCCATGGAAAAAAATCCTTTGACTATGCCACTAACAACATTATTGGGGATCAAAAGACCATTCTCCAAGTATAGACTAAGAGATTTGTAAGAATCAATCAAAGAAGAACCTTTGATGGAATTAGGACATGACCTATCACATTTACTCACCTCTTGATCATCAATTGGGACTCATAATGGATCATGCCCAAGCCTCGTGGAAACTTCCAAAGCATGCCTATCACATATTACTGTTGGGATTGGAGGTTTTTGCAAATTATCAGACCCTTATAAAAACATTAACTACCTAGATTGCCACCATAATGTCACCAGATCTTGATATGACCTAAAGATTAGGCTTGAGGATGGAGTCTCCACTTCATCTATATCTTCCATAGAATTAATTAAGTCCATACGAAAAATGTAATGTCCCTTGTTAGGAATTTTATTAAAATGACAAATTTTCACTTTTTTTTCCTAGTTAGACCTTTGACTAGTTTTGAGCTCTAGGTCACCAAATTGCTCCAATTGCTCCCACATCTTCTGAGAAGGTATATGGATGATGTTAGAACATAAATATGTGTTTCAGGGATGCTTTTAGACCTTTAAAATAGTTCTTCAAATCCCCTTTCAATTCTGGCCAATGTAGGGAACTTTACTAGTAATTTCCCTTTGACTAGTATTGGTCTCTAGGTCTCAAATTGACTCCAAATGCCTTCAAATATTCAAGGAAGGTGTATGAATGATATTAGGACTTGAATATGATGTTAAGGGATTAGATGTGGCCAAAAAAAGTCCTCTGCAAACTCTATTAAGATTCTGGACCAAGTATGCAATTTTACTAGTAATTTGGAGTTCAAATCCCCCTGGGGTAAGTATTGAAAATGGCTTCCCAAATGCCTCCAAACCCACTCAAATTTATGAAAATAGGTAGGGTATGTCTCAAGGATGTTATTAAGGTCTCATTTGCATCATTAATTTATTATTATCTCTATTCCAACCTTCTCCCATTCAGCTGCAAATATCACCAATTCGACCCTTGGGGAAATGGCACTATTTCTTCTCCCAATGCAATTAAACTGAGTAAAAATACTTCAAATGCTAAAGTACAGAACATGAAACTTGTAAAATACATCCATGGCAGTCTATTAATCATAAATGTATCATAGAACCATCCATTCATTAGAAATAATCAGCATTATCATGCTATACATCAATGTAGTGGGGAAATGGCATTGTTCTTTCATTAAAAATGAGATTTATACATTTATACTTGGAATTTCGACCTGAAAATTTTTGTAGATGAATAAAAGAGTATTTAATTCATATTAAAAAATAAATGGGGCATGAGAATCCCACCCAAAGAGTACAATAGCTCACCCAAAACACCCTCCCTCAAGGATCAAGAATATGCCATCAAAACTGGAAATAGTTGAGAGAATGTGCTGCAATAGAAGAAACCATGAACTGCCTTGTAGCTTACACCTGCAAATAAAGACTCCATTAAATCTCCAAATGAAAGGTCTGAATGGCCTTTCTAATTACCAACTTGGATGGGAATCTTTCACCCTCGAAATTGGCTAAGGCAAGAAACTAGTCATCCACTAGCTCTCCCTCTTCACAAATGCAATTGCAAATTTCTCAAATGATCAAAAGCTGGTTTAATTAATTTTTATTGACATTTATAAACTTATAATTTCCTCCATGGGTCGAATTACTTCCAAGAGACTCATGCCAACTCAAGTTGGGAAGAAATTCCAAAGAATGCCACTTGTACTAGTTTCCCACTTCCACCAAATCACATGTGGAAGCATCTTAGCTACCCTAACTCCCTTGAGAACCATCTTGGAGGCTATTTTTATCCCTTACATGTCATATATGTCATATGTCAGCCTTCAGGTCTGATTTGTGTCATAGGTGTCATAGCATCTTCATCATTGTTGTCATAGAGCTAGGGAATCTAGCCCAAGTGTCCCACTAGCTCCAAATTGCCTCTTCCTCTTCCATGGGAGTTACTCTTCCTCTATATTTCAACCTTGGATGATTCATGCCATTAATAATACCTTTTCAACTCCCCAAGAATGTTACCATACACCTTGAATTCGAATTGGTGAGAGAATGATGCCAAGTGTAGTGGGGAAATCTAGTCATATGTGGGTCTCACTTCTTCCATGTGTCTTCATGATCAAATGCCACTTTGATTTTCACTTGTATATATTTATTTAGATCCTTTATTAAATATTTATTCCATTCTAATGTTAAAACATCATTTATTATCCCCCTTATTCCAAATCCCAAGTCTTCCACCCCAAACCTAGGAAACTAGTAATTTTCCTCCTTGGCAATTATTTGACCCTTAACATCAATTTGACAAAATCTAATGAATACGGCCAATGTGATTAGGCCATTGTGACCCAATGCCAAATTTGGGACATAACTAATCCTCCCTTCCCAATATTGCTTGTCCTCAAGCAATTTCAAACATGGGTGTTGAAGAACCTGCTTTCTGTATAATTCTTTGAAGTTGCCATTGAATTGTCGAACCTTGAGTCTTTGAGTTTCCATGAAGATTTTAGAGAGGAACCACCATGCTTGCTGCTGCACTACTCTGATAAAAATCACTTTATTAAGTGGGAAATCCATCTCCCATACTATTTGTTTCCCCAAAAAATTTGAAACCAACGAGATAAAAATTATTCCAAGGCCCCATTGCTTGTATTGCACCCCAACAATTAAGAGTGCTCTCCAACCCACACCATTAGATAAGAGGATTCCCGGATCCCATTTTCTTGTATGCATTCTTCCAAACATCATGAGTACAAAATATATATCATCAAAGTACATAACAACATAATGAAAATGTACATCAAGGAGGTGCTTCATCAAATAATCATGAAAGTGATTATACCTCCAAGCAAGTAGACCACCATTTTCCAAGTGCATACAAGCTTCAAGTGACCAATCAAATCTGTTCCAATGACATAGGTGAGGATCCCATGTCCTATAATGTTGCTCCAAAAGGATGTGATATGCATCAAAATATTCAGCCATGTATTCTTTCATCCAAGAAGTGAATGAAGAATCTCCACTAAAACCTGAACCAAATAATGAGCAGAAAAAACAAGGAGACTTCAAATGAATCAGAGAAGTCTCACCCATACATCCCTGAATGTGAGAATCATAAAGATATAACAAAGTATGTGGCTTCCAACAAAAATGTTCTCCAATCATAAATCTATTCACCCTAGTGTTGGGCGAAGTTCCTCCAACATCAAATGAATCAAGTGTTGAGCAAGAAAAACCATGAGTCTTCAAGTGACTCAAATGCATATCATAGGTGCATCCATGTAGATGTGCATCATCATAAAGTAACAAAGGATGCTGATTCAAATGTGAATAAGAATGTGCTCCAACCATATCATCGTAAAAAGTAAATCTAGGAGTTCCATACTCCTCATGTGGCACCATCAAAAAGAACCCTTTCACCCATTCTTCATTGAGACTAATGCTGCAAAACATGGAATTGTAGGATGTAGGAGAATGAACTAACTCACCCAAATGATCAAAAAATGCAGGAGTTTCATCATGGAAAGGATCCATATGGGTAGTATCATGCAGCTCCTTCAAAAGTGTGAAACCGTTGTTGTAGATTAGTTCCAATGTAGATGAATCATGCCCTTCTTTAAAAATTGCATAACCTTCATCAAGAGACAATTCAAATTCCTCTTCCACCACATCAAGTGTTTGGATCTCTTCAAGTTCATCTTCAAACACATTAAGCACATTCAATTTCCCACATTTCTTATGATCCACCATGTCATGAGAATCCTCCAAACAATCTACCATTTGACAATCTGAAACATAGGAGGAAAAACAAGTATCTTGCAACTTTTCAAGAAGTTGCTCATTTTGAATTGTGAGCTTATGATTATCCTCATTATTCCTCAAGTATGCATCATGTAACAATTTATTAAGTTCAAACAAATGGTTTCTATCAAAAATCAAAGACATGAAATTACCTTTGATGTGGCACATTGCTCTTTGAATCTTCTCCATGTCTTCAAGGAAGGATGTTTCCTCCAATGAAGTAGCTCTTCAACAAGAATTTGACACCAATGATTGAGTGTCATGGAGAATGCTGAGGGACTCTTGGATCTTCTTTTCATTCATCTTTAAGGACCCTTCAAGAAAATGAGGCTCTTGCAAATGAACCTCCTCATCTTCTTCATTTTTGCTTGGACCAACTTCATGAAAATCAAGTGGTGATGGGGAAGTTGATCTTGGTTCTTCCTCAACTTCTACAAGGTCTTCATTATAATGCTTAATGGAACTTGGGATTGCAGCAACACTTTCAAAAGTGATCTCTATGTCACCAACATAGAGGTGTGAGCACCCATCACTAGGTACTCCTTCATAGTTTAAGCATCAATTAGTAGATGCTCTTTGGTTCATGTCTAAGCTAGAAGGTGTCTCGAAATGATCTTCCATATTTTTAATAGAATCTTCTTCATGCTCTTGTGATGTCTCTTCCTTTTGCTCCTTAAAGCAAGCTGATGCATTTTTCCCCTTGTTTTCCTTAGGATCAATATCTTTGGAATCTCTTTTTAAAGAATTCCCAAAAGCTCTCTTCAAGCAGGACATCATTTCATGCACACATATATGATACTCTCTCCAAGGTTCTTTACAAGAAGGGAATAAACCTTTATTTACTAACTCTACATCTTCATTTTTGGGCCTATTTTCAAAAATATGTTCACCAAAGTACTCAAAAGACATGACATTTTGTCTATTTTTGCTCAAAGCAAGATATTCTTGATATTTTTGATATTGTTGGGGCAAGGTGTTATATGTTGCTTTCCATCTTTGGAACTCATTCATAGAATTATCCTTGGTTGGTGTGACACACTCATCTTCATCAAATTTAAATTCATAAGAATAATCTTCATTTCTCCTGAAATTGTAAGAAGTGTTGCATGATGACACCTCTTCCTCGTACCATTCACATTCTATTTCATATTGCTCATAAGCATCTGCATATTCCTCATAAGAATTGTACTCATAGGATTCATCATAATAGTAAGACATGGATGCCAATTATTCTTGAATTATGTATCTAATCCACAGGTGCAAGGACCATGCTCTGATACCACTGTAATGCCCCTTGTTAGGAATTTTTTCAAAATGACAAATTTTCACTTTGTTTTCCTAGTTAGACGTTTGACTAGTTTTGAGCTCTAGGTCACCAAATTGCTCCAATTGCTCCCAAATCTTCTGAGAAGGTATATAGATGATGTTAGAACATAGATATGTGTTTCAGGGATGCTTTTAGACCTTTAAAATAGTTCTGCAAATCCTCTTTCAATTCTGGCCAATGTAGGGAACTTTACTAGTAATTTCCCTTTGACTAGTATTGGTCTCTAGGTCTCAAATTGACTCCAAATGCCTTCAAATCTTCAAGGAAGGTGTATGAATGATATTAGGAATTGAATATTATGTTCAGGTATTAGATGTGGCCACCAATAGACCTCTGCAAACTCTATTAGGATTATGGACCAAGTATGCAATTTTACTAGTAATTTGGGGTTCAAATCCCCCTGGGGTAAGTATTGAAAATGGCTTCCCAAATGCCTCCAAACCCACTCAAATTTCTGAAAAGAGGTAGGGGATGTATTAAGGATTTTATTAAGGTCTCATGTGAATAATTAATTGATTATTATCTCTGTTCCAACCGTCTCCCATTCAGCTGCAAAAATCACCAATTTGACCTTTGGGGAAATGGCACTATTTCTTCTCCCAATGCAATTAAACTGAGTAAAAATACTTCAAATTCTCAAGTACAGTACATGAAACTTGTAAAATACATCCATGGAAGTCTATTAATCATAAATGTATCATAGAAACATCCATTCATTCGAAATCATTAGCATTATCATGCTATACATCAATGTAGTGGAGAAATGGCACTGTTATTTCATTAAAAATGAGATTTATACATTTCTACTTGGATTTTCGACTTGAAACTTTTTGTAGATGAAGAAAAGAGTATTTAATTCATATTAAAAAATAAATGGGGCATGAGAAGCCCCCCCAAAGATTACAATAGCTCACCAAAAATGCCCTCTTTCAAGGATCAAGAATATG
Organism: Larix kaempferi; assembly: GCA_027924585.1. Classification (NCBI taxonomy): domain Eukaryota; kingdom Viridiplantae; phylum Streptophyta; class Pinopsida; order Pinales; family Pinaceae; genus Larix; species Larix kaempferi. The sequence goes on from BSBM01000015.1 coordinate 8,146,950, forward strand.
CCATCAAAACTGGAAATAGTTGAGAGAATGTGCTACAATAGAAGAAACCATGAGCTTCCCTCCCTATAGATTACACATGCTAATAAAGACTCCATTAAAGATCCAAATGAAAGGTCTGAATGGCCTTTCCAATTACCAACTTGTATGGAAATCTTTCACCCTCGAAATTGGCTAAGGCAAGAAACTAGTTATCCACTAGCTCTCCCTCTTCACAAATGCAATTGCAAATTTCTCAAATGATCAAAAGTTGGTTTAATTCTTTGTTATTGAAATTTATAAACTTATAATTTCCTCCATGGGTCGAATTCCTTCCAAGAGACTCATGCCAACTCAAGTTGGGAAGAAATTCCAAAGAATGCCACTTGTACAACAATTCCTAGTTTCCCACTTCCACCAAATCACATGTGGAAGCATCTTAGCTGCCCTAACTCCCTTGAGCGCCATCTTGGAGGCTATTTTTATCCTTGACATGTAATATATGTCATATGTCAGCCTTTAGGTTTGATTTGTGTCATAGGTGTCATAGCATCTTCATCATTGTTGTCATAGAACTAGGGAATCTAGCCTAAGTGTCCCACTAGCTCCAAATTGCCTCTTCCTCTTCCATGGGAGTTACTCTTCCTCTATATTTCAACCTTGGATGATTCATGCCATGAATAATACCTTTTTAACTCCCCCAATTATGTTACCATTCACCTTGAATTCGAATTGGTGAGAGAATGATGCCAAGTGTAGTGGGGAAATCTAGTCATATGTGGGTCCCACTTCTTCCATGTGTCTTCATGATCAAATTCCACTTTGATTTTCACTTGTATATATTTATTTAGATCCTTTATTAAATATTTATGCCATTCTAATGTTCAAACATCATTTATTATCCCCCTTATTCCAAATCCCAAGGCTTCCACCCCAAACCTAGAAAACTAGTAATTTTCCTCGGCAATTATTTGACCCTTAACATCAATTTGACAAACTCTAATGAATATGGCCAATGTGATTAGGCCATTGTGACCCAATGCCAAATTTGGGACATGACAAAAAACCTCGAGACCATAATTGCATGCCTACATGACCATGTGGAATTATACATGCATAAACCCTCCCAATAAATATTCCATCTCAGGACTTCAAAATAATAAAATTTTACTTTGGGGATTTTGACTTTCCTTATATAATAGTTTGTTTTGTGAATTCATATTTGAAGCATCTTTGTGGGGTTGGTATCTTTCTCCGTGGTGTCCTTATGTTTATGTAAAAGCATGGAGAAAGATGAAATGTATAATAATATAATATCCACTAAAAAGGTGGCTTGAGGAAGCGACAAGGGGACCATTATACCACTAGAGAGGAAGATGAAATGAGTTCTAACAGTAATAAATAATATTAGGTTTCCTAACTCCTCCTACCTTTTTCCTTATTATCAAGTGCTATATTTAAATCTCAACCATCATATTTATTTAGAGGCCAATTATTTAATGCATGTGATGGTAGGTGGGCAAGTCCACCTTCCATAGCTACGAGGGCATGGGGTTGATTACAACATGAGTAAGGAGTGTAAGAGGTTCCATCTTCATAGGAATTTGAACTTTCTCTACTCTCGTGCACTTTCCTTCCTTATGAAAATTTGAATTATCTCATACTCCCATCATTATTACCATTGCTTCCCATCTTCTCACCATTATTACCATTATATCATACCCACAAATTGCTATTACTGTATACTCATACTTGGGACTCATAATGAACTCGGGAATCACCAAATCAAATTGTAAAAGACTGAGATGGTGAGCTAGAGAAGAGAAACCATAGAGATTAGGTTGATATGAAACCTTCCCTTTCCCTATAGATTATTGATCATTGAGTGCTCAAGAGCCAAAATATAACTATGTTGGTTTGTTCTTGAAGGTAGACAGTAATCTGGACTCCTTCTACACACACTAAAGAGAACTAGAGGGAAGAATATTCCCTAGGGATTGTTGAGAAAAAAAAAAGGAAAATATTTAGGCTTGCATTGTGTGGGCAATAAAAGGGAGTTCCATGGTTGGGCGTGCTAGATGGTTTCCTAGATAGTTTTGTGGTGAATATTTGGTTGATTTTGAGAGCAATTGGGTTGGGTAACTAACCTAATATATTCCTTCACCTATTTCCTTTTTCCTAGTGGTACCATACCCTAGCTTGGGGTGGAATCTATAGTTGATTCCTATGGCTCGGTGCAAAGTTGTCCTTCAACAAACAATTTGGTAGAATTGCATTCATTTATATATAAGTATGCATATCTATCTCTATTGGCATGCTTTTTGTTTGATTTGTATTTGCAATAGTGTGGTTCCTTCAGTTTAGTGGAAAATATATGAATTCAAAATATGCATTGTTATTCTTCTTATATATTGTTTATGCATATGAATTTGAAAAGGTATTGTTGTTAGAGTTCAAATTTAGTCTAACAATTGGTTAATTAGAGAAATGATTTAATATGGAGTGCCATAATTTCCAAAGGGAGGAATCCAAACATGTGACACACTAATTGTAATTCATAAATGAATCTTTATATTATGGTTACCTCACCTACCTTCCTCTAAGAGCATTCTTTCATTAATCATATACAATGTGTAGTGCATGGAAATTGTAATTCCATTCCTAGGCTTGAGCATTTGGAACTATATACTCTCTCATACATTTCTATTAATTAGTCTATATGCCACTATACCTTTCTCTAGTGAATTCCAAACACAAGTCTTGAAAGCCTCCACAACAATAGTTCTTATGATTCCCATCTCACTTCCTCAGTCTTACTCTTCCAAATTCAACAACATACACCTACAAGTTCTGATTTTGGAAGTGGCTCAGCCTCCCAGGTATGGACAACCCACCTCAAGACAACATTCTCAATGTTGTAGTGCAACACATGTTATCTTTTTCTTAGTGAATTAAAGAAATCAAACATAGGGCTCAAGCCTTTTAGGCGAGATTTAGTCGGAGCTTAGTTAAAGTTTGCTTTATTTTCCTAAGACACAATTTATGTAACAATTTAAAGTGATGAGTTAATGAGCTCGAAGGAGATTCATATTTCTAGTTTGAGGAGGATATCTCCTCATCTACACCTAGTTGCTAGGTTGTGTGGTGCAAAGGACTACCCCAAATGTAAGAGAGTTCAAATTTCAATCTTATAAAACAACTATGACTATGCAGTAAACAACTTGTGTTATTTACAAACACATGTATAATTGAGATAGAGACATGACATAAGAAAGCTCTTCCATTATATATCAAAATGGGGAAATGCATGGGAGTACAATGCACAAGAGTTGAGAAACTGAGACTTTTTATGTGCTAGTGTTTCAAGGAGAAATGAAAGGCATAAACCTATATGCCAGATGACTAAAAGATCTAAGAACACAACACATGTATGTACAAATATTTATATAAGAGCCCCAAGATTTGGTCATAGAGATTATTAGGTTTCCACAATGGTCTACAGTCATTATTTTCATTCTTGTCATTGTTGATGTTCTTTGATAAGGGCACACACAAAGAACATTTAAGGTCATGTGCATGGAGCCATTGAGGTGTTTATGCATTGGTGACCAAGAGATCAGAGCATTGGGATTTGCACACATATCAAGAACTTAATGTGCAAATTATTGAAAAGGATTTGCAATTAGGCAAGGGCATTGCCCCTCAACCCCATGCATCACGACAATGGAAGGTTGCTAGGGGCACAACTCCTTTAACCTTGTAATGAGGCGTTGCACACCCCATTCATGCCATGGTGCACACATTTTCACACATGGTCATTTGTCCTTGTGCTCTAATCACCTTCACCTATTAACCTCACCCTAATGTCAACTACTTTCAAGCCAATTTTAATCATTTTGATTCATTAGTGACCATCAAGTTTTACTTAATAACCTACAAGGACTATATAAAAGATTTGTGATACTTAAGACCATCATAGCCACTCTTCAATCAAGGATTGTATATGTTGGTTTGCTTCATATTCTTCCTACTCAATGCTTCACTAAACCATCATTCAACAAACATTGCCTTTTTACTTTATTAGATAAAGTTATGAAAAATCTCCCGATACAAAGTTATTGTTATACTTTGTATTGTTATATTTGACATATAAATTATTGAATATATTCTTGAATTATAATGATAACCATCCTGACTTTAAACTTAAGCCTCCCTCAAATAACTCTCACATATATACATATATATATATATATATATATAACTCATATATAACCCACATTAATTTAAAAATGTTTAATATAAAAATGATTAATAAGAGACCTATGATCCCTATGAATTGATTGTTACGCTTTTTATCCTTATTTTCCCTTTTGTTCAATGTATTTAGCCAACTGATAAAGCGTATCATAATATTTCAGTGCAACTTTTCTATGAATTTTATTCTTCTATCTGCGCATGCCCTTTTCAGTTCAGAATACCCCTACAAATGAGAAGGGGGTACGTGACCACTTCATAAAGGGTTATCATAATATTTTTCAACAACTTTTCTTTCGAGTGTTGGTATTCGTTGAAACAAGTAACAATCAATGAAATTCGATTTAAAGTTACATAAACTCTAAAAAAAATATAGTTTTATTATGCAATTAACTTTTATCATAATTTTTTGATGTCTATAAAAGTTTGAATCAATTTAAAATTAGACAAAATCTATTATTTTATTGTGCAAATAACTTTGATCATAAACTTTCGATATTTTTTTAAAGTTTGAATCAAATTTAAAATTAACAAAATCTATAAGAATATTGTTCCATGCATGACGTAGCTTTAATCATGATCATACTTAAAATATGACAAAATAATTTCATTTTATTCGTCACTAAGTTGTATAAAAAAAATTAGTGTATGATTAGGTGATGAATAAGCATTCCTTAGATATGTTCATTGTGGCATATTCGTTAGTTTATACCATATTCATTGTGGTATATTCGTTAGTTTATACCAGACTCTTAGTATAAGTATATATATATATATATATATATATATATATATATATATATATATATTAATGAGTGTAATGTGTATAACTGATAACATATATATATCTACAAGTATACATACTTCAATACGGGCACAATCAACTACATACACATTGGCATATATGTATATAGCATAGTATTTGTACACATTCAAGGACATACACACTATAACATATGTACATAATGAACATCAGCATAGATCCATCTTAAAAGGGGATTTACCAAGCACCGAGAGGAATCAAATCTCTCGAGTTGCAAACCCTTCCTCAACATTTGCACTTTAAAAAGGGGTTTATGGTTTTAATTTATCCAATTTGTGTAGTTTTATATATATGCCTTTGTAAATATTTCAAATCTAATTTGAGCGAACATGTTATTTTTATAATATTTTATTAGTTTTTAAAAGGACACGTGTCTGCTACAGGATGAGCACTGAAGGAGTTACACATCCCTCTTATTGAGTTGTAGAATGCGCCTCTTCGACGCAATAACAAGGTACTAATGTATTTATTGCAATGCACGCATACATCCAATGATGTACATACTTAAATCTGTGTACATAGTGCACATCTTTGATGTTACCATGCATATATTGGTAAATGCACATCCAACATCATATACACTAACATGCACATGCACATCCAATGGCATATACACTAATGTATGTACTGCAATGCACATGCACACCTAATCATATACAAATTGAGATATATACCACATTTGCATGTCTACAAACAATGATAAACATATGTTAGTAAGTGTACATAGTGAACTTACCTAGTGTACTAACTTAAATATACTATTACAATGTAACTTATATATCGTTACAATGTATGTGCATATCTAGTGACATACATATGTCAGTGGGTGCACACGGGCTCTATTCTTGGAGTTACCATACATACCTTTGATTGTACCCATCCAACAATAGACACACCGACGTTGTACATGTGCACATCCAAAAACATATATATATATATATATATATATATATATATATATATATATATATATTGACACACCGACGTTGTACATGTGCACATCTGACACACCGACGTTGTACATGTGCACATCCAAAAACATATATATATATATATATATATATATATATATATATATATATATATGTATGTATCAAAATGGAGGATAAATCTCATCCCCAAAGCTCTTTGTAGAATTGTATCCTCGTCTAAGTGTCATACACCTACACGGTGTACCTTCTTGCATACAAGGTAAGCTATAACACTGACGTTATATGTTGACGTGAGTTGTATTGTAACTCCAACATTATAGTGCTTGTACACATAGGCATATAACTCTACCAAGCCCAACCATATCACCATAAAAAAAATTCTATCACTTTAATGATATAATATACAAGAGCTATCAAATTTCCATACATCAACATGCACAAAGAATAGGTGGGGGATATGAGACCATCCTATTGTCTCATTATTAAGTATGGCCCCTCCCTCACCTTATTTTGATCAAAATCCAATTAGAAATCGCTCTTTGATATAAAATTGTGATCTTAACACTTTCAAACTATGCTCATAGACTAATTCTTATGCTCTAAATCCACACAAATACTTAAAATTGACGCAATATAAGCAATGCAACATGTCATTTCAACAATTTTTCATCCGCTAAATTCAAACAAATATGAGATGATTTGAACATTCCAGTTTGATATAAACTTACGACCTTAGCACTTTCAAACTGCGCTCCTATACTAATTGTCATGCTCTAAAGCCACCCACATGTCGTTTCAACAATTTATTATCCCCCAAATTTAAGTACATAGGAGACGATTTGAGTGCCCTATATCAAATATCTAAATAATTTACATTCTCGATCCATACACAATATTGCAAAGACACACCCAAATAAATATATATATATATACACGGTTGATATACATCAGCGCGTAGACAAAACATACATTCAAGGTGTTCCACATCCAAGAAAATACAAATTGGTGTATATACGACAATGTGTACATGTATACGGGTTGCATCAAGCTTGCCCACGATTGGCCTATTCTAAGGGCGGTGCAGGGGTTGGGCCCTATGCGATGTCTTCTCCACAATCTAAGGGGACAACGTTACGTGTCGGGTGGAACCAAATTCCCCATTTGTCAACCCCTTAAACAAAAATGGGAGTCCTTGTCATCCTCCTGAACAAATGATGCCCAATGTGCCCATTAAAAAATTCCCCCCATCCCCACTTATCCTCAACCCTAGCCGCCGGTGGTCCACGTCATTGCCCGTCCCCGGGATCGTACGGTACCCTTCCGACGAGGTAGTAATTATTTAGCCGTCCCTTCGCTTCCGGACTGGCGAGCCAGAAATATGGCAAAGGGAAAGGACGGTGGGTGTATTACACGTGGCGGTCACAGACCTTCATCAAAACGGGACAAGCCTTTGCTGCCGTGCACGTGGAAAGAAATACTCGGCAAAAGAGTTTTCAATCATTAACGAACCCCATTCCATTCCATTCCCGTCTGTGGAAACATTTGAAAAATGGCCGTCCGTAGTGGTAGCAATGGCGTCCAGTTAATGAGAGCTAACGAACTACAACCATTCCGTCGGTACGGGACCACCCGGAGCGTCATCTCACTCAATCAAGCTGCTTCTTCTTCGGTTCTAGGTACTTCTCGGCTTGCCTCCTTCTGTTTTGTATTGGACTTGGTTGCTATTCCTTCTCATATTTTCGCTTTCCCAGGGCGAGGGGCGACATAAATGCTGTTTCCGTGACGCGTTAATGGACGGGAAATGGTATGTTTCTGCTTATCTTTGCCTTTGAGGTCGAAGCGTTAAAGTTAGTGTAATCTTTGGTCAGTTTGGTCTCTGGTTCGCTTATTTGTTCGGCTGCTCCATCGTAGATGCAAAAGCCTGTTAGAGCGGTTCCCTTTAAGAGGAAATGTCCACTACATGTCGTAAGTTTTTTTCTTTTTTTTGTATTTTCTCTCTTCTGCTGTTTAAATTTGCCGAAGATTGCCATAAATTCATCATGTTTGATGTGTAATCGCAATGGATCGTCCAACACAACGCATACATGTGTAAATTTTTTTAAACTGTCGACGGATTTACAAATCTTTAATCTTATTTCCTAGTGGTTTTGAGAATGCAATATTTCAGATATTGTTGTGGTCGAAGGAAATTTATACTTCCTAATGACCACGGATCGTCCACAAAAACTTAAACGTCTGCAAATTTGTCGCAACTGTCGGATTGACAAAGCTTTAATCTCATTTCCTCGTTATTTTGAGAATGCAATATTTCAGATATCCTTGCGTCCGAAGGAAGTTTATACTTCTTAATCAAAACTTCCGTAGCTTCCATAGCCTATACTGAAAGAGTGTTGGAAAACGATTACATTTTTTCATTAATTTAAATGATAATTGCAAATCTTGCAAATTATCCCAAGCATTTACATCCGCAGGAAGGAAGTAGCGTTACTTGAGCGAATCTTTATGGTTTCTTGTAAATTTAAGTAATATTTACTAATTTGTTTAATTTTACAAAGCAATGTGCTGAGTGATATTATAGTCAACAAACACTTAGGATTCGGACAGTCTAGTCATACTTGCAGGTTTGTGCAAAACTAGAACAGTTATTTGTAGAATTAATGTTATTTACAAATTTAATTTAAGCAATATTTCTTGTAATATTTACAAAGTTATGTGCTGAGTGACATTATAGTAAATAAAGTCTTCCTATATTTTAGTAATATTTGCAGTTTGTGTAAACCATAACAGTTATTTGTAGAATTAGTATTATTTATAAATTTAAAGCAATATTTATAGAGTTAGTTATTGCGTGTAATTTGAAGCAATATTTGCAAATTTGTTTGAATTTGCAAAATGCTATGAATGAATGAAATTATAGTAAATAAATACTTTATATTCTTCAGATATTTTAGTAAAATTTGCAGATTGTGCAAAACCAGTAATATTCATTTGTGGAGTTGTTATTATTTACAAATTTATAAAAATTAATAATATTTTACAAATAATATTTGCATGCAATATGACTTGTTTAAAGGATGTTAATATTGTGTGATTTTGAGTAATATTTTCAAATTTTCCAACACAAAACACATTTTGCAGATTTTCTTAACATTTGCAATTAGAAAAAGAAAAAACTATGGCATAATAGTATTAGGACTGATAGTCTTAGTAATTTTATGTAATAAACCTAAGTTGGGAATAAGTTTTCGATCTGTTATTGCAATGTACACAAATTTATCCCTCAATACACTTAAGTTTATTCAATTTTATTTCACTCAATATCAGTATTGTCTCACCTTAGTGAATAGATTCACTTAGCTGTAAATTCTCATATTTTGCCATGATTTCAGAAGTAGTACTTATTTGTCTTAATGAACCGTTATTAAATTTAATATAAAGTATTATGTTTTCCCATGAAGACGCCATATAATGGTTTGTATACTACAAGTTTACATATACCACTTAGACAGTACAGTATATCAAGAAAACCCAGTACAACAGATTCTAAGAACTAGAGCTAAGCTGGTTTTACTAGCACCCCATAACAAGAGAATAGGAGGTGGGTTGTGCAGCTGATGATTGATCTAGAAGTTACCCCTTGGTGTTTTGTCTTGTTATGTTTATACAAATCATCAATTACATTTTCATATCAATGATTTGATATGTTTATTTCCATTAATGTTAAACTTTAAAAAAATAATTCCATGTTTCCAAGACATGGACTGTGTAGATGCAAATATGACACCTAGACACTGTTAACGAACACAGGACACTCACATACATTGACTTTAAGCGGTCATGGAAGCTGTTGCAAATCAAGTTTAGAAGCTACAACTCGACAAACATAGGAGATTCAAATAAATTGAGAAGGCATGACATGGAAGTGATGATGCTGGGAGAGCTTTGTTTGATTTGAAGATAAAACATTTTACATATGATAGAGCTTTGCATGATCGGTATTATTACTAGCACCCCATAACAAGAGAATGGGAGGCGGGTTGTGCAGCTGATGATTGACCTAGAAGTTACCCCATAGTGTTTTGTTTTGTTATGTTTATGCAAATCATCAATTGCATTTTCATATCAGTGATTTGATATGTTTATTTCCATAAATGTTAAACTTTAAAGAAATAATTCCATGTTTTCAAGACATGGACTGTGTAGATGCAAATATGACACCTAGACACTGTTAACGAACACAGGACACTCACATACATTGATTTTAAGCGGTCATGAAAGCTGTTGCAAATCAAGTTTAGAAGCTACAACTCGACAAACATAGGAGTTTCAAATAAATTGAGAAGGCATGACATGGAAGTGATGATGCTGGGAGAGCTTTGTTTGATTTGAAGAATAAAACATTTTACATATGATAGAGCTTTGATAGAGCTTTGATAGAGCTGGGACAAGACCATTTTGCTTTTGAAAATTTTCAGTAAAGTGCATAGGTTCTGTAATCCCTTATATTTAAAAAGTGAAGTGTTTTTGTATACACAATGCAAGTACTTGCCACAATATCTAGAGATATACTATCAAATATAATTGCTTTTAATATCTGTTGATGCTCAACTCAATATATGTAAATGCTATGGTTGATTATGAGTTTTTAAAAATAAAATGTATAATGCATGAAAATTAATTATATATTTAAGGCTATTTTTATATCATTGGGTTGATCTCCTCCCCGTCTTGCAGGTCCACAGGGATCATGATGTGCAGGCCCTTTGGACACTATGGATCAATAGAGCACTTTCAGGCCATCGGGTGGACAGCACAGGCACATATAAATAATCTTTAAATTTATAGTATGGATGTTATTATAGTTTGGTTAATTTAAAAATAATGAGAAGTACATTTATTGCACACCGTTGTTCGCTACAAATGAATGCATTAGGTACCATTTGTTCCTTCCTAATTTGTAAACCCTCTTTTGTATTTTATGGACTGCATATTAACTAGAGAATTTGGCTGTGCAGAGTTCAATTGGAAATCTTACCAATACGGTCCACCTTCATAAAGGATATGGGAGGCTTGTACTAGAGATGCCTCACTTGTTGATCCAAAGTTAAGGTTTAGAGTCCTCACACGGAACTCTAGAACTTACAAGCCACTGCTGTTTGTCCATTATAACATTTCAAGGCCTGTTATGATCATGACAAGCTCTAGCATTGATTTGGATGATGAGAGCCACATCTCCCAAGAGTCTGTTATCAGCAGCCAAATACTCCAATCCAATATTTCGTCTCAGAAAGATTCTATTGACGGATCCTCTGTCAATACAACTCATATGTTCTTTGAAACAGAGAATAATTCATGCAAGGCCAAACAGAAAGTTTGTTCTTCTTCTGGAAACTTGGAGAAGAATTCAAATATATCCTTAGAATTAAGCTTAGGTGGCAGTGATTTGAATGATCTGCAGACCCGCGACCTCAAAGACCAATTTGATATCCTCTCTGGCAAAATCAATAAAGAAAGTAGTTTCATAGCAGCAGAAACTTCAGACCATGTTAAAAAGGGGTCAGAATGGGGCGAGACTGTAGTAAGTACAAGCGAAAACAGTAATGAATTGGATCCTCCTGCTCATTCTGAAACTTCTTCCCCTGCTCAAGGATCTGAGCGTCGGGTTTTTCCCTGTAATTTCTGTCAAAGAAAATTCTACAGTTCTCAAGCATTAGGAGGTCATCAAAATGCTCATAAGCGTGAGAGAACTTTGGCTAGAAGGGCACAGAGAATGGGGTCTTTCGCACATAGATATTCAAGCATGGCATCACTTCCACTCCACGGTTCCTCGGAAACAAGCTTGATGCCCAGTCGATTTTTAGGGATAAAAGCACATTCCTTGATTCACAAACCACTCCCTGAAGGTGATAGCAGTTATCTGCCACAGGGACATCATGGATGGTCAATGGTTAGGTTCATGGAACATCAGATTAGTGGGAAACATGTTGCAGATGAGCTTTCGAGCAGAGTTATTAGTAGAGGGGTAGCCAGGTTTGACAATAATTACTTTGGTTTAGCTGGTGGGGGGAGGGTGTTGGGAGGCCCCTCTGTATTTTTAGAGGAGGATGCCAATTTTGGCTGGCCGGGTAGTTTCAGAAGTCAGAAAGGAGAAGCTGGGCATATTTTCCAACCAGAAGAAAATCTGTCAGCTCATGACAATTCTAATCACATTACACTACAAAATTATGTTGCTGATAGGGCGCCGCTGTCTTGCAAGGATGGCTCCAATCCTGATTTAACTCTTCGGCTTTAATACGTTGGCTAATCAGACATACAGTTTGAGGACTAAAGTGCTGCGGGAGGGCTGTTTAAAGGCCTACAGATGAAGAAAGAGCAAAGCTAAAATTTCTAGGACGGCAAGATATATAGAAGCTTATGAATTGTCTAATTTGATTCGGTTATCTACTAGTATTTGAGTGGCATCCTTGCCCATAGCTTTATATTGAGCACATTAAACCTTCCTGATCCCCGCAGGTGATCTTTCAGAGTAGAAAGTACAATTTTACTGAAGAGCTCATTGGACAGTGACTAGACCCCATGTATGTTAGAGATGACTGCTGCTTGCAAAATAACTTAAAATGGCTGGAAGGTTTTGTTTTCTTTTATTTTCTGTCTTCAATTGCTCTATGGCTTTCCTTTGAACTTGACTGACTGAACGTTCACAGTTTATTGTTGCAGTCTTGTAATGTTGTTCTTCAAATTAGAGCTGCGTTCAAATGGTAGAAAAATTAGGTATGTTGGATTATCAGCTTTCCATTTTATTCTGTTAACAATTCTCTCAACTCTCAAGTCCAAAATAAATTTGATAAGATTGAATAGAATTTCTCCCTCCTGCCACCTCACCCAATAAGTTTAAAACATATGGCCTCCATTTGATAAAGTGGAAGATTGTCAGGCAGGACATAGTGGGATAGGAGTCAGGACCACCCGCTGCCGGCATCGCTTCTTAATGGATCATTCTATTGACAGCTGGTATAGGACCACCCGCTGCCGGCATCGCTTCGTAATGGATCTTTCTATTGATGTTAAGCCATGGACCTGTTGAGGATGGGGAATCGGGATAAGTCCTTCCACTCTTTCCAAAAATGCCCATCTATGTGACAAGATTTGCACGTAAAAGGAAGCTCCTCCTATCAGAACTTGACCTTCTCCCACCTCTAATGCCTTCTCTTTATAAAGAAAACGACGAAATAGGACGTTGATGCACTTTCGAGCACTTCAATCGAAACCTATTCGTTTAGTTATCGAAGTGCATCGAAGTACTTTTTTGACGGGAGAATTCACTCTGTAAAACCTGAGTAGTGGAAATGTACCTTATTTAAGTTGCCTAGATTTCATTATTTTGATCGATCATAACACTTCACGAAGACCCTGATCACGTCACACTTCCTTTGGTAGGCAATATCACATGCATTCCTTGACTGGCATCACGTTCCTTCCCCTCTCGGATGCCCCTTCGTTCCTTATTTCATGCCCAAACATGTGGGATAACCCAAAACTAGACTAGTTCTCCTCTCCTAGACATGCCCAAATAAGTAATATAGGCAGGAGACACTTTAGGTCGAATGCAAATCGATGCCATTTGATCAAAACTAGTAGCTTTGATTCGATTCGGTCCCGCCCCTTATAATTCCGTATTGTTATCCCGTAACTCTGCTCTACAGATTTAGATCCGGAACAGCGGATCAATAGTTTTGCATTTTCGCTAGGGCAATCTAGTTTTATTTATATACCGTTACCATTGCAAATTGGATTCGATTGATTCGATGGCTTACCGTTACTTCCGAGGAAGATAAAATTAACTGAGTAGTGGAACCAAGGAAGATAAAATTGATTTGATAGGGGCATTAGCAAATCGATCAACTAATGAGCCAACGAGTGGGAATGAGCCAAAGCCTAAACGCAAGAACCAAACCCTATTTTCAACGGGGAACAACCTACATTAGAAAGGCAGGAGAACAACCGTGGCAGAAGCGGGTGGCAGACCCAAACCGAAGCCCCGAACCCAGCCCAGTGATGGAAACTAAAGGATGGGAACACATATCCCGAACCAGCAGGTCCCGAACCCAGTCTAAGGATGGAAACTAAAGGATGGAAACAAATATCCCAACCATTCCAGCAGGCGAGCCTTGACCATGCCAGCAAGCAGCCTGCAGCCTGATGTCGTCCCCGCCACTGACATGCTTTCAGTCAAAAGTAATCGGAAGATTCCTTAACCATATCTGCTCACAACAAGATTAGAAGCTTTCATTAAAGCCATCTTTTTCTTTCAAAAAGATCTCACCTGCCGTATTTGTTTAGTGATTGTAACTTATTCTCATGACTTGAGGAATACATCTTGGGTTTTATGTCAACTTATGCTTTGTAAACCAGATTATATCCATCTTAACCTTTAAATATAATCTTAACCTGAGGGATTATGCTGATCCATCTGGTTCTTGATAGATCTGATGTTATGATGGAGCTGGGTTGGTTGTTATTAGAGTATATTATTTAAAACAAAAAATTGACATAAAAAATCTACTTAACATGAGTTTTATACACATTCACTTGTGACAATCTCCTTCATATTATACAAACTTACTTGTAAGATTCTCCATACTGAGCTGTAGAATGTTTCTTTGAAAACAAAAATACTGACAATCTCCTTCATAGTGTGCTGTATAATGCCCCGTTGAACACAAAAAAATTATTAAAAACAAATTTAAGAAAGAAAAGAAGAGGTAGCTCGATATCCAGGAAAGGCCTTTGAGCCATTGGATGGGCATAGATTCCGACAGAGATTTTATGTTTAAAGTTAATATACTAGGTCATCATGTACCTTTACCAAAGAATGTTACAAATAAATTTAAGAAGGAACAAATAAATTTAAGAAGGAAAGAAGAGGAAGTGACTGGATGAGCATGTAGTCGGAGAGAGAGTTTACAGTATTGTTCAAATTTCAAAACTTGATACACTAGGTCACCCCATACCTTTAGAGATCGTTAAACAAAGTCCCCACTTGCGGTTGGTTTCTTGATATATATTGTAACAGAAACCGTGACAAAATTTTGGACAAATCTGAGAGTAAACTTACCACACTTCCATCGGTTTCTTAATTCGACATATATTGTTAACCTAAACCGTGACAAAATTTTGGACAAATGTGAGAGTAAATTCATCAAGATAAGAGATTTATCAGAAATAACTAATTTTTGCATGTACAATAAAAGTGATATTGGCTGACTTTAAATAAAAGCATGTTGTCTACTTGTTTGTTGGAGTGATTTTTAATTAATTGAGTCAAATAGTATTTTTTTTATGTAAATTTCTCCGTTTAAGAAAGGAGGAGTTATGACACAACATAAATGGACACAATGCCACATTTTGTTATGGTAGATGGATTTTCTAACATAAATGGACACAATGCCACATTTTCTAATTGCAACAACTGAAGTGTTCCTTTTTATTTCAATCTTGAAAAATGACAAATCGATTTGGAAGAAGAAATAACTCAAGCTTAAATTGCATTAGCATCCATATTTCCAATTTCCCTTGATTTATTTTTGGCGTGAATGAAAAATATTCTGTTAATCTCTCTGTTTGGATTTTTGCCTAGAGAATAAAAAATATTGTGTTAATCTCTTTGTTTCGATCAACTTGTTTTGCCATGAGCAATGCATGCATGTTCATGTTTACAAGCACAAATCTCTTCAACGTTCAACCATTTAAACTAAATTTAATTATTTTAAATATATATAGCTTATCGTTATAAAATTTGCACACTTCAAATATAAAGTTCATTGTTGAATATATGTATTCTCTTCCATCCTTCATTTTTGAAGTTAAGGAGAGAGAATGTGTTGTCTATGTGAAGGTTTGCCTTAGTGTGTGCATCTTCATGCATTTTAAGTTTTATACCTTCTTCATAGATCAGTTTTATATTTTCCAAATTTAGTATTTTAAGTTTTATACCTTCTTCATAAATGGGTTTTATATTTTTCAAATTTATGGATGAATATCTTGCTATGTTTTTGTGTGGAAGTTTATTTTCCCTTCCAATTCTCGTAGTTTTAGGTTTTGGATACCTTGGCACAATCACGTGATGGCTAGTTAAAGTTTATGATTTTATATTTTGTTATTTATTCTTTGGTTGGAAAGGGATTGGAGTTTTGGTTAGTTGCATAACTAATTCTTTTTTTGTTATCTTATTTTATATGTATAAGAGTTAGATCCTTATTTTATTGTATAATCCAGTTAGGTGCATAGCTTATATTCCTTTTTTGTCTCTTTATTTTACATGTATAATCTCACAAGAAGGGTTGGCATTAGCCGAAGATCATGGTTCTTCAATCCATAGTGTGGACACATAAGCAATCAAAGAAGGGGTTCTTATTAGATCAAGATCATGGTTCATCCATCCATAGTGTGGGCACATAAGGTAATAAAAAAAAGCAAGCAACCGCAATCTTGTTTGTTCTCTTTGATGAATAATATTTGTGGTTACCTTAATAAATAGTGGAAATCATATATATTATAACTTGATTTCAATATAATATTGGATCAATATAGGAAAATGTAGTGGATCTACAAGGAAGATCTTGATCTAGATACAAACCTTGATTTGAGTTTAAATATCAATCAATGATAATTTCCATTTTTTTAAATGACTTGGATCAACTATTGATCATTGTGCCACTTGAGGTTTGTCTTCTATGGTTTAAATTAAATTTTGGATTGTTGCTTCTCATGCACAGTAGAAATAATCATTGATCTCCTTGAGGAACACAAATGGCATCAAATCTGAATAAATACATAATAATTGAACACTTTATTTGGTGGGGTTGTCATCATGTTATATAAAAGAACATATATGCATGCAAAGGTTGGTTAATGCACATAAGCTTATTGAAAAGTATTAAAATCCAAATTGTTGAAATTATGCAAACATAGTCAATTTAACAACTAGTTCTCTTCATAGAAACTCTACAACCTTATTTGTGTATATTTATGGTACTTAATCACAATGTTGAACAACTACAAATATGTAATCCACTTGTTGTGGAGTGCATCTTGACCTTTCTATGTGTTTGGAGAAACTAGAGAGGCTTATGATCATTGTACAACCATCTTGTGTCGAATAAAATAAGTTGACAATGCTCCACTTCTCAAACTAATGTGTCAATCTCTTAAACCAATGTGTACATCTCTTAGTGATATAAATTTAATAATTCAAAAACTCCTATCAAAAGGTCTTACAATGGTATGCAATGGGTCACTCTAGTGCAACATTAAAACAAGATCCATGGAATGTATTGAAACATCTACTTCAATCTCAAAGGCTTGTTTAATGTAAGGTAAGGTGAGGACTAGAGCAAAGCAATGCTTGATATATTTGAATGATTTCCATTGCACAACACCCCAATTGAAACTAACTTGGTCATGATTCAATGAATTAAGAAGATGCACAACATGGAAAGCCTACACAATAAAATTTACCACATAATTGGGCATTCCTATCAAGTGTCATAGGCATGATTTTTCTTTGATGGAAATGAGTTTAGAATGGTTAAATATTCATGAGATAGATGCTAAATCCATCACAGTTCACATAAAATCCAAGATAAATAATTTATTTCTATCAAAACCATATGATTCTTGATGTTCACGAGTAACTTTATTTATCCAACACTTGGAATACTTGGTCCAAGTGATTCAAGTTGTTGTCCCAAGTTTGATTGAAACTAGTGTCAAAATATAATTCAAGATAAGTTTTGAGCACTTTGTTCATCCCTTGTGTATCACAAGGGATAAGACCAAATGACATCACCAACCATTCAAATGGTCATTGGCATCTTATAAAGATCATCTTCCATGTATCTTTTGACTTAATATGGATTTGGGGGTAACCAAACTTGAGATCTTACTAGATTACTTTTCTCCTTGACACTGATCTATAAGTCCATACACATGTGGCAATATCAACATGTGACAATAGATATTGGTTCTTAATTGTGTTTTTGTTTAAAATTCTATAATCCACACACATTCTCTATGTGTCATCCTTTGGAAGTAGAATAATAACACATCCACAAGATGGTGCACTAGGTTGAATGTTTCCCTTGTTCAACCTACCTCTCTACCTCGTTTTTTGATGTTAGAAGCCATGAACAATGCCTCATTTAGAAGAAAATTTTTTTGTTGCAATGTAATGGAATGCTCAATCGTGTAGCTTGGAGGCATCCCATGTGATTCCTAAAACAAAATTAAATCATAATAGAGCTTCAATGGCTTTTACTCTACTCTTTAGTTCCTTCACGGGGGGTTCACTAGTGAGGCAATATCATATCACGTCCATTCATATTGGGGGGTTGAATACTCTTAAAAACCTCAAAAATATATTGCCCCGTATTAAGGGGTCAAGGGGTTTTTTTTATTTGACATAGTAATATAAATATTGGGGGTTATTTTATTTGGGAGTGTTGAGGAATAACCTCCAAATCGTGGAATGGATTCATACGTCCAAATCACGGGCTCAATTCATACCCACCTAAGACTTAAGGACCTTCCATTTTTATTTGATATTGCTTATGATCCTAAGTTTTGAATAAATTTGATAATAGTGTACCAATGATAATATCGATGGAAGTCTCTTTGGATTATTGTCTTTGAGCAATGTAACATCCCGATAATTTCATAAAATTTTAAAAAAAAATTATACCAGCATTAAATGTTAAAATTGTGATTGCGGAAGTAATAAATGCTTGTTAAGGCAGTATTAAATAATAAAGTCATTAATGTATATAACAATTTAACTACTATGTCCTTTTAACTAATGATGCTTTAAGACAGTGATGTGTCTTACCTCCATAAAAATGATTACGACACTAATTTGTTTGTAGTTGTAATAACTGAAATTTCAAAACAATATAAGACGAAGTTCTTTGTGGGGAATTCTTTGTGCCTAAAGTTTTATGTAGATGGATTCACCATTTGAATTCCCCACAAAGATGTGGAATCCTGCCCAAATGTCATCTCAGAAATTTTGGCACAATCTAGGGTTGATGGGAATTCCATCTCGACAATGTTTGTAGAAGCATGAACACATTGAACAAACAATAATGCATGGTCAAAAATCAACTAGGCTATTCTCATACAAAACTTATATATTGTGATCTTATACTCTGCTTATAACTCTCATTACAGAGCTTGTAGTTGAAATATCAAAATCCAACCAGTGGCATAGTTTTGATTATTGGACAGTACATTGTAGCAGAGTGTTAAAAAATCAGAGAATGGTCTAGAACACTTTACTGTAGAAACAACCAAATTGATGAACTACATCCATGCAAAAACATAGGGAGTGTATGGAAATATAGTAGAACAATGGCTATTAACTCTCTTGATGGAAATGTGCACTCACCGAAAGAGTGAAATATATCCAAACATATCTGAGCATATTTTTATTTTCTGATAGAAACAGGAAAAGGGAGAGATCCACTAACATATCCAATTTATTATAATATCAAAAGATGAGTACAAACTTATTAAGTGTGAACAACCAAATTTATTTTAGAACCAGAGAATCCATATTTTCATAATTGCTACTGTAAAAAAATGATGGAAAGTCAGTATTGGTAAGAGTATTAACATCCAAAGATTAGTGAAAAGAATACTAACCCAATTGCTGATAAATTCCAACCTTTGAAATCTTTGAAAACCATGTTTCTTGTCTAGTAGATATAATTTAACATCTAATATTTATTTTTGGTCTGGCTTTGGGAAGTTTTTGCATCACTTCTGAGATGGAATTGGGTGAACTGGATAATGCAGATGTTGCTGCACAATTCATAAATATCAGTTCATCTCTTCCCAAACAAAGAGATAGAAGAGATAAAGAACAAACATAATCATGGTAAATAACACTGATAGTGACAAGAAAATTTAACAAAAGACAAAATTGAGAACATTTTCTATAATTAAATGATGGAAGGGGAACTTATGATAAGTGTCTTTAAAGTAACTTAGATAAGGATTATTAATGAAAGAGAGAATTGAGAACATTTGCTAAAAATAAATGATGGAAGACAAGGTGATGATAGAATTTAAACTAACCTGCTCTGGAGTTTTCTTGTAATATTGACTTTATTGTACCCCTTGAGCCAACAATTCCTTAACCCTGCCACGTGCATAGAGATTAAAGATATTGATAATGATGGGGACATACATTTTTCCCTGGTCTGTACGAAAATATAGAGAATTGATTTATTTTACTGCAGAATAGGATTAACATTATTTTTTGTTATTTTGCATGTATGGTGTTGTTATGGGTGGTTTGATTTTTGCATTTATGCTTTTGTATCTTTTAGGTTTATTGCACTATGGTAATGTTTATGTTTGAGGCTGGTGCACGCTCCAGTCTAGCTAATAGAAGTAGAAATGTACTTTTTTTGAAATTTTCTTGGGCTGTAAATTAACTGTTTGTGAAATTGGAAAAAATAGAAGTCAATAGACATCTTTATCTATCCCTTAGCCCAACCTCCTGTGACAAGGCCATGTTGCTGAAGCCTGAAACACACAATGCACTAGACAGCTGGGGAGCATATACCATAAGACACAAACTTGTGCAATTGAACTAACCATAGACTGCCTAGCTCAAACATGTACTGGGGTTGATATAAACTACTAATGTTACAACACACTGACATACATATTTTTTGACCAAGCCAAAGACATGATTGTGAACCATTTCAGTCTGCTGCCTGCAGTGCCTGTCGTGAAAAGAACCTATACTACCAACGTTATGAAACCGACATACATATTTGTAGACCAATCCAAAGGCATGGTGTGACTATGAACCTGTTTAGTTTGCTGGCTACAGTGCCTGTATTAAAAAAACATACTTAACTAAAACTGCAATGTGGAGGCTATTACAAGATGGCAATTTCTGTTTTCAACTTGTTTTTAAGACCTAGCCTGTTCGAATGTCTTGGATGGTGAGAGAAGGATGAAATGTCCAGTATCAATATCTTTAGAGCTCTGATGATTACACTCAGCATTATTAGTGAGAAATGAGAACAATCCCTTAGTTTAATCCAGAATTCCATGCTAATATTAGAGCTAGCTTCCACCAAAACCGTTTGCCAAATTGTCTCTCGGTAAATTTCAATCTCTGCACGACAACCTCTAAAATCTGATCCTCTGAGTAATCAGTTAGATAGCCCTGTTCCACTATTAAACGTTATTTTTCTGCTAATGATGCCACTTCCTCCTGCACTTTATCTGGACCAACATTCACTACTACATAGGGGGTCAGTTTGAGACATTTTTTTAAGACGAAATTTTAATTTTGTCTTAAAGTCCGCTCCGCCACTTTATTTTATTTTTAATTACTATTTTTTTTTATTTTAGTTTGTCTTGGAAAAGGTAAAAACGAGGGGGAAAAAGGTTGGGAAAGTAATAGTTAGGGTTCGTGGATGAGAAACACATAATTTTGGGCAATGGAAGCATGAGAGAAATTGAAGCGAAGAAGCTGATGTGGTTTACAGGTGATGTGGTTTATAGGTTGGGCTTGTGGAGGTAGAGGGCAATGGAAGCGTGAGAGAAATTGAAGCGAAGAAGCTGACGTGGTTTACAGGTGATGTGGTTTATAGGTCGGGCTTGTGGAGGTAGAGAGGATATGGGTCGATTTAAGTTTTTGTTTCAGTAGAATCTATTTTTTTTAGAATAATTTCCCAGTTTAATTCATTGGCTTGGTCTCTCCTTCATGTTCTTTGGCACAACCATATTTGAAGAACTCCAGTGCAAATCGCTCTAATACAAATCCATAGCTTTACCTGCATTCACCGATGATTCATCTCACCTTCTAATAGACATGGCAACCCTCTGATAGCTTTTTCTTGCCCTTAACCGGAGGCTGCAGGGGCGAAACCCTCAACCCATTCTCCTACCCTAATAACATATGTTGAAACGAAAGCCGAATTTAGGAAACTCCAGATTCCCAAGTTTAAAACCCTTGCGTTTTAATTTCAAAGTTCCTGCTCATCCTAAGCTTGAGTGCCATGAGCCATATTTTCCAGCTTTCCCAAACCCTCAAAACCCTTCGAACCCCTAACCTCAATTCCTGATTGGTTAAAAGCCAAACTCAAACCCAGATTCACACCCAAGCTCTGTAGAAATAGCCAGGCGTTGAGAACTCTCCAAGATCCGTCCTGAGAGGGCGTTGTGGGTTTAAAAACTAGGGTTGTGGTGGCTTTTTTGGTCTATTGGCCGACCAAGAAAATAAATAGCTGTACGATGACATGGCAGAGGAATAATCAAGGGAAGGATGTTAGGCCAGAGAAATAACCAGTAGAAGGATGTGCGACTGGAGACAGAAGATGTTCTCTCATGTCCAACGTATATTCAGTGCAAAGAATGATATGTGAGGTGATGTGGTCTGCAAGCGACATGACAAGCATTCACACCCAGCTAAAAAATATACCGTTGCTTCAGTTCTCCTTGTTTAAAGCTTTTAAAATACACCAGGTATAGCAGTTCAGACTCACTTTCTCTCCATTTGCTTGCATTTTTATTTGCTTTCTCTGTTACACTAGTTTTTATTTTCGGTCTCTGTCATCCCAACATATTTTGTGGCATTGTATGAACTCATTTATTGGGTGGCTCCATATCTCCTTCAAGTTGAAGATTTGTATTTTGAGTACATTTCAGGTTTCTTTTGGCTACAGGAAGCCTCCCCTCTTTTTTTCTTTTTATTTTCAGTTTGCTTTGTTCTTTTTCCTGTAGATGAACGCAGCAAACTATACATGCCTAGACTTAGACTGTTGAGGTATATTGGAAAAAGTAAAAGATGGTATTTATTTTATCATAAATCTTTAATTTTTCGTTGTGGTAATTTTTTTTTCGACCCTTACCTTCACCATGTTGTATTTTTATCTGTCATCAAAACTGTCTAAAAATGGTGGAGAGGGAAAGTCACAAAATTGACCCAGCTTTGAACAAACCCAGGTATTTAGGAAATCCAAAAGCACAAGTTCATAAAATTCCAGTTTTCAATGTGTTTTTAGTATTTAAAAGGTTACATGGTTCTTTGAAGTTTGCTGGACAATGAAGGTAGGCATGCTTGTTTTTTTTACTCATATTAGCAATTTTTAGAGTCTGTTGGAAAGAGAAAAAAATTATTTATGTTATCTATCCATACTTATCTAGAGCAAATCATTCTAATTTTGAGGAAGGTCCCTTTAGAAATACGCGGTGCTTTATCTGCAACTATCCCCATTGAAAATTTGAACCATGTTTTTGTCTTCTTCCAAACTTGGTTTATTATTGGCTGCTTGTTCAGGTTGCTATTTTTCATATAAGCCCTGCTTCGTAGGTCCTGATTAAAAATTCATTACATGAAGATTGGATCGAGGTCTTTTTCTCCATACTATTATTACTTGTGCCTCACTACTCGCATCTAAATATTCTTGGAACTTCCAAGCACTTATTCCACACACCCTGTTTTTATTTAGAATACCAAAAACACATTTTTAAGACTTTTTGAGACTTGGTTTATCTTCACAATCTTCCTCTTCCTCGTATTTTATATGAGCCAATTTTAAGGTTTTATCCATAGCCAAACTCAATCTCTAAAGTTCAAGCTTATACCTTTAATCTATATCATGATATTTTTGTTAATATGGGCATGGGTATATCAAGAGAGTTCGTTCAGCTTGGTTGATGAGTGGATCTGTAGCGTGTAGCATCCAAGGGCGAATCACACTAGTTTCAAGCTACAGATTTTTTCTCTGTTTCAAAGGGACACCATTGAACATAAAGAGCAGAGTGAAATCGCCTCAAGACTTTTCATGTTTAAAATTTAAACTACTACGATGATAGAATCAACCATATTGTGGCCTGAGTTGAATGGCCAACTAATATTTCAATAAATAATTTGAAACTATCATATACAACTCCAGTGAAGGATTTATCATATTCTTTGGGAAGACGCAGGATTACCTCAAAACATATACCAAAACATATATCTTTGGTGAGCAGATATGCTTCTCCATCTCCAAAAAGGAAGAAATTTAGTAGGTCACCAACTCCTTTCAAAAGGTGAAGTGTTTCGCCTAACCGTAGAAGAGGTTATTGGGTGGATCTCTATTATCGTCACCTCCACGAAACTAACCAATGGCATATGTCTTACCCATTTTAGATTTGAATTGGTAATATTTTTTATTAGAAAAGAGATATATGTTTTATCTTTTTATGGTTATATACATATATATATATATATATTTTGGTTGTGGTGGTCTTTTTCTTTTTAATTTAATATTGTGAAGCTTTGTATATCATTATGTCTTAAGCAAAGGATATAAGAGAGTCATGTCAATGAACTTATAGGTTTTGTGAGTTGAAGCAATGAAGCCTCGAAGATATTGTGGGCTTGGATCCCTTATAAAATTTGCCAATGGATTGCATCATTTTTATCTATGTGTTGCATGGTTATTTAGGCATTTGAGTTGAAACTTTTTTCATGAGATCCATTCTACATAAGATATTGTTGTTTAGGGTATCTTGATTTGTAGCTTGTATTAAGTTATTTAGTTTAAACACTGAAGAGATGTAGCACATATGTTCCACTACCAAAACTGTAATAACCCCCTCCCCCCCAAAAAAATTCCTCTGTTTGCATGTGGAAAGGATTTGAAAATTAAGATCTATTTTTTCGTTGCTTTCTTCAATGACGTTTTTCTCTATGCTTGCCTAAATATTGGATCATCGCATTTGTGCTTGTATTCTTTGTTTAAGTTCCATCCACCTTGCCATGGAATACTTGCTGTGCTTGGGGTACATAAATGCGCCTTACAATATAGCTACAACTTGCTCCCATAAGACCTTGAACTTTATTTTAAAATAAAAAAGGGAGAATTGGAAAAGAAGCAAAAAGGTGGAAACCATCTTTTTTTTTTTACAGGTTCACATTTTATTGTAGTTATGGGGTAAAAGTTCTTTGAGTGAGTGGAAAAACTTTACTAATTATGTTAATGTGATTCTTTCATATAGATGTGTGGGTAATTGTGAAATCATTTGCGTATAATCATGTTTGGGGTTTTTGATTGGCTCTTGATGCAGGGTTGAGTATCTCATTCTAGATGAGTCGAATAAGCTATTTGAACTTGGATTTATTGAGAAAATTGATTCAGTAGAAAATGTTTGCTCGAGTCCCTCATTTGTACGTTCATTATTTAGTGCTACGTTGCATGATTCCATTGAGGAGCTTTCTCGCACCATCATGCATGATGCAGTACGAATAATTGTTGGTAGAAAGTGAGTTACATAAAATTCATTTTTTCCTACGCTATACCTTTCATTTCTATATTTTGATATTTACTAGGATTCTTAATGTCATGACAGGAGCAACTTTTGATTGCATTTAATATTCTATGTATTACACAGATTTCCAAGTATCTGCACTATTTTAACCAGGGGGTATATCTTCTTCTGTAAAAAGCATCATAGTTGATACAACAGAAATTGAAGTTTGTTGGAAATGAGGAAGGAAAGTTGCTTGCTCTTCGTCAGATTTTTGGGGAGGTATGTTTGAAAAAATCCACAAGTATCTCTTGTCCTGCAACACTGCTATGTATTGTTTTTCATATATTATCTTTATATCTGGTGTGGTGTTGCTATTCTGTCTTCAATATTTTATTTCATTGTTTTCATCTAAATTAATTTTAAATAAATTCTGAATTAAAAACTGTAAATTTATTTCAATACTCTGACCCCAACCCTTGACATTCCGCCGTGTTACCTTCATTGGAAAGTGGTAGTAGAAAAGTCCATATTGTCATTATCAACATTCATTAGCAGTGGAAGCTTTATCACAAACATTGTAGGGTCAAATATTTCGAAGTTTGGACCTTAGGTTTCTTTTCAACACCTTCAAGAGTTGAGATCACTTGGGGATTAATCGTATTATTTTGTTTAAATTTGAATTTATTTCGTTTGTTTAAAATTTGATAAGGAATTTTGTTTAATTTTAAATATATCAAAATTATCTAAAACTCAATTAAAGTTTTAAATTCGGATGCAACATTGAATTCCACAATAATATAAAATTAAATAAAATCTGTTAAATATAAACAAAAATTTTAATTATAAACAATAAAATTAAATAAAACAATTTTAAAATTAATATATGTTAATTATAATTAATAAATGTTTATTATAAAATAAAATTGATGGTTTTAACATTATAGTTATTTGTTTGCTAGAATTTCTCTAATTTGGCCTTTGGCTTAAGAAACCATGATGAGACCCACACCTTAACCAAACGAGCTACCGAAAATTGACAACATCATAATTATAATTATTTATTAATATTACTCTTTATTAATCCTCGTTCCAACTTGTGTATTCAAAGTATCAATGTGCTTGTCACATTGGAGCACCATGACCCAATTTTCAAAAAAACCTCCCATCTAATATTTTTAATCTTGGCATTAAAGCATCTGAAAAAATACATTTATAAAACTATTGGTCACCTTGCAAAACCAACCCTATATAAATGAGGGAAAAACAACCTCCACAAAAATCTCCAATAAAACCTTCAAGAAGACAACATGTCATGTATGTCAATGATGCAAGCGGCATACATGTAACTCATTCATTTGGCCAATGGGTTATAGGAATGCAAGTCTCCATAATACGATCATGGTTAGCTTTTGCCATCTTCCATCTCTTTGGTTCACCTCTCTTTACCTTGATTTATGTTTGTATCTGAGTTTCCACCACCAAATGAATATATTGGCATGATATATATTCAGGCATAAAATCTCTGTAAATAATATAAGCACCCTGTTTTTTCACTCTTTCAAAAAAGTATCCCATTAGAACCAGGTCTCCAATTTGGTATGTGAACTCTCCATCTTGATAGGGTCGCACCAACCTGCTTTTAATTTGTGTGCACCGCATCAAATAATATGCCACATTTTCTTGATTGTGGTGGGGGGGGGGTTGCAATGGCAACGAATACATCACCTGCAAGATAAATTACAAATATTATTCAAATGTCCTACGTGCATTTCTACAAGATTTGTATATGTGTAATATATAGTGAACTAATTAACTTAATGAAGACTTGTACCTTCCCTAACCACATCAGAAACTCAATCATGATCTAGTGAGACCATTGCCTCGTCAATGTGCATCTCTTGCCATGTTGGAATTGGATGTGGGCCCTTTGGACTAAGAGGGACATATTTCCATGGTTTCACATATACATCATTTTCACAGTGATGAAGCCCGCATCCATTTGCATCAATGCAAAAATCACAAAAAAAAATATACTTTCAATGGAAAATATGTCACCCGTGTCTTTACTCCGAACAGAATGTATTTCCCTCGTACCAAATATGGTCTCACAATACCACGGCATGGATCTATTCACATCACCAAGGGAAACATCCCAAAAGAACCTGCACAGAATTCAATTTGTCATATATAAATTCCTACTAACTAGGCGTTCTTTTGGAAATGATGATTTTGAATGTTATTAGCTTATTAATTGAGTTTGGAGTTTATTACCTACACACCGGCCTTGCTTGTTCGCGACATTGATGTCCCAAATGACATGTGCACCAATCAACTACTTCCGCGGAGCATTTGAGTCGGGTTGTACCATGACTCATCTGGTACCTACGAAGTGCTCGCTTCACACATGCACCTGCGCCATCGTGTTCACCCTATCCATGCCTTGTTTCAAAAAATCTCTAGGTGCGTCGGGCTCCTGTCTCTTTATGAAGGCTACTCAACCAATAAAAAGAGCGTTCCGATTTGAATTTCCCTGCACACCCATCTGACCAAATCCAGTGTTCAGTAAATGATATGCCTCTATGCCTGAATGAATCATAAATCAACCCAAAGCAATGTTGAACGAACAATGTGTCATGCTCACGATCATCACCTACATAAAAATGGTACTCCTTGATCACTTCACGTGAAAGAGGAGTGATATCCATACCATCAATGCTTTCCTGAGCATGTATGTACAATACATGTACGAAGATAGACACCTAGTCGGAGTGATAGTACTCACTCTGTATCTCTCTCTGAGGAGCAAATGTGTAGTTCTCATCAAAGTCTACCACTGATATGATTGTGCCCGACTCAAATACCTCACGAGAATGATTGTGCCCAAATCAAATATCTCACGAGAATGTTTCAATTCTGAAGCTTGCCACCTGGACCTATGGGAGTGCTTTATGTATTTATAAATCTGACTTTGAAACTTCTCCATGAAATATGAAACAGGAATCTCATCCTCGAGCAAGTCGATCCTCTTAGATGGCACAGATGAAGAAGATGATGGATTCATGGAGACATACTCATACCTCTTCCACAAAACTGTGATATCTGACAATCCAGGGTGTGTTGCATCGATAGGAAATTTCCTATGGAACAATGTCAAATCACCGCATTCAGGGCATCTTCTCCCACCTACACACCTTTTATTGAAAAACACTTGTCCAGGATTCTTATTGCATAGTATCATACAAATAAAATCCCGCACTGTGTGAGGAGCTAGTTCACCGTTCCAATGCCTTTTGCAAAAATCCATAAATGTGTCATAATATAGTTGAAATTCAACGTGGTATCAGCAGCAAAAAGTGTCATGAATCGTATTTGGCCTAATATACCATGGTTTCAATTTGTTGAACATGCTAAATGATATTTGAACACCAAGATTGGTTTCTTGGAATTCCTTGTAAAGTGCAACTCTCATCATCTCCATCACACGCGTGCAGTTCTCCTGATAAATGCATCTGGACAAACGTTGTCGTAGTACATGCTTTCGATCAGAAATAGCATGACCCTACAAATAAGATCCCAACAAGCCCTGAATTTAGTATATTTGAACAATGTTCTTTTTGAAACTTTAAGCAATGATGCCATTGTTGATACCATTTGATTTCTTGAGGTGATTTGTGCCACAACAGTTGTTGTAATTGCCCTACGAGCAACTCAGATATCATTATTTCTTGATTTTCCAAACGAAGATAATGCAGTTCTTACATTTTCTATTGCATTCTCGCATGTCTTTTTTGTTTTAGCATCTTGAAAACCCAACAACTTTGTGGCACGTTTCATTTTTTTGTGTTTTATCAACCCATGTAGGATTTGAGCTTATGCCATCGCTGAATGTTGTTCAAAATATGACTTAATTATGTTACTGGCATGCTCTCTAACTGTCTAACTAGGGATCGGATTCCCAAGCTCTTCTCGTGCAGAAACAACTGCACAATCCTCTAGACAATTTCCACCCCTTCCAACCCCACTGCAACTCCCAATTATACTTCAAATGTGAGAGGGCAAGGTGTCATGTTATGGATGATCAAGATCATGAGGGGGCACAGGGTCATGTGATTCTTGATCACCATGATGTGATGGCTGACCATAATCTATCCCTAAATAATCAAAATTCATGTGAAATTAACAAATTGAAAATTGCTAATTTGTTCCATGGAAATTAACAAATTGAAAATTGCTAATGACTTGAGACTTGGAGCTCACATGACGTTATGCAAATAATTTTGTGTAATTCCTTATTATGGTAAGTTATAAGGAAAAAATATAACTTATCCATACATTCATGCATATAAAAAGTTGGTACAAGAATTGACAATACTTTTAAAACAAGAAGATTGTTTGTAACTTGAATTCAAAATAACTAAATATGTACATTTAACTTGAAGTTGTACATCTAGCTTGAGAATTGTTCTAAGTAAAGTTTGAAATTGCTAGTAACTTGAAATTTGAAATTGCTAGTAAAGTTTGAAATTGCTTGTAACTTTAAATTGCTAGTAATTACTTGAGAATTGTTCTAAGTAAAGTTTGAAATTGCTAGTAAAGTTTGAAATTGCTTGTAACTTGAAATTGCTAGTAACTTGTACATTTAACTTTAAAATTGCTAGTAACTTGAAATTTGCTACATGTAAATTAACAAATTGAAAATTGTTAGTGACTTGAAAAAAATTTGGTACTAGTATTGAAAATACATTAAAAACAAGAAAATTGTTTGTAACTTAATTTCAAAATAACTAAATATGTATGTAACTTGAAATTGTACATTTAGCTTGAGAATTGTTAGTAAAGTTTGAAAATCAAGTATATATTTAACTTGATAATTATTAATAACTTGATAGTTGTGCATTGAACTTTAAAATTGCTAATAACTTGAAATTTGATGTGGAAATTGACAAATTGAAAATTGAGTATGAATTGAATTTTCCAACTAATACATTTAGCTTGATAATTGTTATAAGTAAAGTTAGAAATTGCTAGTAACTTGAAATTGATAGTAAAGTTTGAAATTGCTTGTAACTTGAAATTGCTAGTAATTACTTGAGAATTGTTCTAAGTAAAGTTTGAAATTGCTAGTAAAGTTTGAAATTGTTTGTAACTTGAAATTGCTAGTAACTTGAAATTTGTTACATGTAAATTAACAAATTGAAAATTGCTAGTGACTTGAGAAAAATTTGGTACAAGTATTGAAAATACATTAAAAACATGAAAATTGTTTGTAACTTAATTTCAAAATAACTAAATATGTATGTAACTTGAAATGTACATTTAGCTAAAGAATTGCTAGTAAAGTTTGAAAATCAAGTATATATTTAACTTGATAATTATTAATAACTTGATAGTTGTACATTGAACTTTAAAATTGCTAGTAACTTGAAATTTGATGTGGAAATTGACACATTGAAAATTGTGTGTGAATTGAATTTTCCAACTAATACATAACTATCAATTTAACTTGAAAATTGTTACAAATTTTGAAATATAAATAACATATATACTTACTATAAGAAAAGAAAAAAAGAAAAAAGAAAAATTAACTTGTCCCTACATTTATGCATAAAAAAAATTGGTACGTGAATTGAAAATACATTAAAAATAACATAATCTAATTTTCCAACTACTACATAATTATCACAATGTTCATTTTATTTGTTGTTATTGAATTTTACATCTATTACATAGTTATCAAAATATTCATTTCATTTGTTTTTTGGGTTTTTACAGGACCGTCAAATTCATGATGTTGTTGGCATTACACAGGAATTATTGCATACTATTAAATGTAAGAAGTTGAGAGCAATCATGCTTAAGATGGATTTAGAAAAAGCTTATGATAGGGTCAGTTGGGATTTTCTCAAATTAGTTTTGATCCAGATTGGTGTTCCTGCACCCGTTATCCGGTGGATTATGGCCTGTGTTCAATCTATGAATTTTTATGTTCTGGTTAATGGGGCTCCAACATCTTTTTCCAGCTGTTCCAGGGGATTGTGCCAAGGCTGCTCTATGTCTCCATTATTATTCCTATTGGTCATTGATGGGTTGAGTAGGCTGATCAAACTGGTTATTAGGGAGGGCAAGATCAAGGGACTGAAAATATCAAAAGATATTTATATTTCACATATTCTGTTCGTGGATGATGTCTTATTGGCTGGTATTGACACAGTGGAGGAATGGATGTCATATCAGGGCATTATTGAGATTTTTTGTAAAGCGTCGAGTATGAAAGTTAGCCTGAAGAAGTCTTGTTTGTATGAAAACTTGATTGATGATGATAGACTTAGGTTAATAAAAGCCTTGGTGCCTTATAAATGTTGTAAGATTGTTGAGGGGTTTATTTATTTGGGCTTTCATTTAAAACCAAATGGATACCTTGTTAAAGATTGACATTGGCTTATTAAAAAATTTGAGGCTCAGATTTCGCACTGGACTTATCGTCTTTTATCAATTGGAGGCAAACTCACATTAATGAAATATGTTCTTATTGGCACTCCAGTGTACTGGTTTTCACTTCTTCCAATGCCATGTTCGATGCTCAATACTCTCAGGAAACTTATCTTTAGCTTTTTGTGGTCGAGAGGTTTGAAGAATTCCTATTTATCCATGATTGGATGGGAAAAAATCTCATTACCATATGATACTGGTGGCTGGGGAATAAAAGATCTATCTATTTTCAATGGAGCATCGAGGCTGAAAAGTTTATGGAGGGCACTGTTTGGAAGCTCTCTATGGATGAGGATTATTCATCAGAAGTATGTGAAGACTAAAACTTCCCATTGATTGAGGTTGCCTAGAAAGGTGGTTAGAGGAGTTTCGCCTATCTGGCAAGGATTTTTAAAGGTATATTGCTGGCTTGCTGACAAACTATGCTGGCAAGTAGGTAATGGGACTGAAGTTGCTATTGGCATTGATCCGATTGTGGGGTTAAGTGACAATTATAAACTGTCTACGCCGTTATTGGATGGACTAAGGAATGCAGGATATATCACTTTAAATTCTATTGCAAAAAATAGTGCTGAGAATTATTGGTCTGGAGCAGATGATCTACAGCTCATGGGTTCTTGTGCTACTGAATGGACATTGTATACTCGTGCTTTAAATGGAGCTGGCATTCAACTGCGTTTTCTGGAGGACTCGGTGCATTGGGCAGGTAATGAAGCATCGGGAAAGGTCACAGCTAGTACAACATACAATCAAATGATTAAGAGGCAGTGTATTTTTCCCATCCACTGGTGGTACAAGAACATTTGGTATTGGCACATCCCACATAAGCTTAAATGTTTTTTATGGTTTCTTTTACAAAATAGGCTAAAAACCTGGGATAATCTTTTAACTAAGGGATGGATTGGGCCAAGTCAGTGTGTTTTCTGTAAGGAGGACTCTGAAACTGCTATACATCTATTTATCAATTGCCCATTCACTAAGAGTCTGTGGGAAAAGTTCTTTCTGAACTTTAATTTTTCTGTCATATGGGATGGTTTAAATGTGGAATTTTGTTTACACTCTTGGATCAAAATCGAGAAATCACACTCCACATTACCAGTCTTTATATGATGGGCCATCTGGTGGGCCTAGAACACAGCCATATTCGAAAATATCAACCCACTCCTGGAAAACATCTATTATTCTGGCTTAAGTCATTATTTGAAATTTCAGAAGGAGGTTGATGCACCTGTTCACCGGAACATTGGAAATTTCCAACTTATTATTGATGATCCAATATTATTCTTCAATGGTGCTGCAAACTTGGGGAATTGTGGCACTGGTGGGGTTATCTTTCTCAACTTTGAACACTTTTATACTCTTCGTATGAATTGTAGTAAAGGAAGCAATATGAAGGCTGAGCTTGTCGCACTATGGTGTGTTACTCGCGTTGCAAACCTTTTTGGCTTGGCAAAGGTAAAAATATTTGGTGACTCGGGAGTGACCATAAAATAGGCAAAGGGTGAATATGACCTGAAGGTGCTACAATTGACAAATTAGTGTTACCGAATCAAATATGAGTTCAGTACTTTCAGCTCATTGTCGCTTGAACATATTTATAGAGAACACAATTCACAGGTAGACTTGTTATCAAAGGAGGCACTGGAGGGTGTAGAAGGTTTTCTCCTATGGGAGGAAGTTTTTGAAAATCAGGTTTTGGACTCAAGATCATTATATTTTCTAGATTAGTGTTTTCAGGATCTATGTTTCATGGGATTAATGAACTTTGTCACTAGCTTTTGTATTAGAGGATTACCGAAAATCATACTATATGGTTTTTTGGACTGTCTGTTAATCATTGACATTATTATGTACTATTTGATTCAGTTAATTGAATAGCAATAGTATGCTTTTTTCACAGGAAAAAAAAATTGAATTTTCTAACTAATACATAACTATCATAATGTTCATTTCAAATAAAATGAGGGTAAGTTAAAATTAGACATTAATAGTTATTTCAATCAGCAAATGTTGAGACTTGGAGCTCACATGAGGCTATGCAAAAAAAATTTAACAAATAACAAAACAAGAATTGGAATTACATTTAACTTGAAATTGTTAGTAACTTATAAAATTGAAAATAGTTAAATATGTACATTTTAACTTGAAAATAGGGTCAAAGTGTACATTTAATTTGAAAATTGTTCCAATAACATTGAAAATTGTTATTTTAACAGAAACGTGTAAGAGGCTTTTATATAAAAAGTAGAACAAAGTTACAAAAGATTACAACTTAGCTGCTCTCTAGGGAGTAGAAGAGCCATGCATGCTTTTATGATTTCTACAATTCTAAATTGTTCATGATAAGTGCTTATTCTAAGAAGTTTATAAATTCTTACAAACTGTTCTGAAAGTAAAACAAAAGTGCAGGGCATTTCTTAACTCTTGATCAGAAAACAAAAAATATCTAAAAAGGATTCTATCCTATACATCTGGAGCTTTCGACTGCAAAGCAAAACAGAGCTTAAAACGATCCAAAAAAGTTTTGAACAGAGCTGCGACATAAGATTGAGAGAAGGGTTCGAATTACATCTGAACAGACTCCACGTTGTCTCTTCCCACGTCTGCTTTGATTTACTCGGAGACCCTTTTCATGTATGCACCCATGCTATCCAGATTTGCTTCCACAACCTTTGCAGTATTATGGACTACATAGATGCTTGCCTTCAGTTCGACTGAATAGGGGCATCTTTTTTCATGTTTTTCAGCCAAATTGGAGACTTGTCCAGTGAGCTTCATGTTACTGCTACAAACCTCTACGTTTGTAGTTTGGACAAGAGAAAACATATGAGAGAAGGCCCTTTTCAGCTCATAGTTCTCATTACGAATGGTTCTTATTTGGGCTTCCATGTCCTTCAAATACATCTGAAACTCATTTTTCAAGTTGGAGAACCCCATCCCGCGTGTGGGTGCACTAATGCCTTGACCAAGAAAGTCCTCGTTTCTGAGATTCGACAAATTGGGATGCGCCTTGCTAGGACCAGCACTGCTCTGACCGGTATCCTTCACATGAGCATGGTTCATAGTGTCAAAGTCAATTCTCCCGCGCACAGTGATCTGCTTCCTGCAGAGGACACATTGGAGCATGGAGAGGCCTGGAACAGAGCCTAGAACAAAGCCGTCTTTCTTGATTCCGCAGAGAGGGACCTCACAACCACCGTCTTCCATGTTGTCACCGATAGGGACCTCACAACCAGGACGCACACTATTGAGCAAACTGATGCTGCTATCCTTGCTAAACCAAATGTAAAGTTCGAATGAGGGAAGAACACCATCCCATGCTCCTTAAAAACAGATCCTCCTCGGGAGAAGGTCGAGTTTAATTCATGCAAGGGGGCCATGTGGGTTAGGCATGTGAGCTAATCCAGAACTGTAGAAAGGGCGCTGGAGATGACTCAAGAATTATGCTAAGTGTGATGTAAAAAGATCCAAAATTGTTTAGTGTTGAGCTTGCACTTCTAAACAAGAAGCCAAGCCTATTCCAAATGCTTGCGAGGAGAGTGGGTCTGAACATTAGGAAACAAAAGGGAATTACGGAACCCAAGCAAACCCATGAGTTTGCTGATTGCAAACCAAAATCACAAAATTGAGTTTGACTCCAATGTTCACCATTTTATCCGCGTACTGATTGTTGGATCTTAGGAGGTGGAGGAAGTTGATTGCTTTGCATTCCTTGACGATATTGTTCAACAGGTGGTGCATCTTAGTAGTAGGATTCTTTCTGCTTTTAGATAGACTTATAACTTCCCTGATAATCATCATAGAGTCGCCAAAGACAACGAGATCCTCGATTCCATAGCTTCTAACTAATTCCAGGCCTTTGATTAGTGCAAGCCATTCCGCTCTATTGTTTGATCTTTTGCCAATCCCCCATGCATAATCTTTCTTCTTAATTCCTTTAGAGTCATAGAGGACTCCACCCACACCTGCCAGCCCAGGAACATTGAAAATTGTTAGTCAGTTGAAAATTATTCATTTAACATGAAAATTGTTACAAATTTTGAAATACAAATAAATAAGTTATGAAATAAATAAGAATCCCATTACAGACAAATATTAAATAAATTAGATTGTGAAATAGTTTATTTTTTTTAAAATTGTTATTAATTTTGTAGTGTAAATACAAAATTGTTAAAAATCTTATTACAAACAACACATAGTAAGGATAAAATGAAAAAAAATAGTTAGTATATGTAGCAAATTATTAGAGAAAGATAAAATATGAAATTTAAATTAGGTAGCATGTAATTCAAAAATTTACCTTGGTTGTCCTGCATTGGAATTTGTTACACCAAAGGTGCATCTTCTTCTTCTCTCAATCTTGCTCTTTGTTGTCTCATTCTTTCCCTATTTTTCTCAGGCTCTTCATGCTCATTTTGTTGATGAGCATGCTTCCTTTGTCGTTTATGTTTGCTCCCCATCAAACTACAATGAAAACAAACAAAGAATTCTTCAAATTTTTATAACAAACAACAATATGTTAATATGAAATTGAACAATAATAATACTTCTTACATGTCTAATGAACTCTAATTGAACAACATCAAATTCACATAGCTTTAATTGAAAGTAACTTGACAATGAAATAAATAAGTGTTGTTTGGCAATTGTTTAGTGATTATATAGAGGTTTCTTGTTGTTTTTGCATGGGAATGGTGGTTGGCAACATTAATTGTCCAATCCTTTCTCGGGTTCCTTTTTATGTTTTTTTATGCAAACAAATCCTCGATCGAGCAATAAACCTCGATCGAGGGCTTGACAAGACCTCGATCGAGGTCTATGTTAAACCCTTGATCGATGTTTTTTAAAAACCTCAATAGAGAAAATACCTCAATCGAGGGCCTAAAAAACAAGCCGAAATCCCTTTTCACTGCAGAAAATCAATTTTGTCTTCCTTTCACAGGCTTAAAATATGTCATTAAATGCACATTAATTGGCGGACTTGATACCGTTTGATTCGTCAATGAATCCTATATCCATATACATATAATTTATGAATTTTTATCTTCGTGTGTCATTTGTTTTTTAATTTCTGCGAAAGCTTACCCTAAAAAATCATGTCGACAACTTCGAATTAGCTCAAAGATAAATCAACAACATTCAAAATACACATCCAAAAAATTTGAAAAAATATACAAGCACTACATCAGTACGTCATCTTCAAAATTGTATTTTTAGTTTTGCAAATTATGTAAACAATCAAAATATTTGGCGCACACATGCACATGTGTGCAAAATGCGATTGAAATATTCATTAGTCAGTTTCAAAAAATAATAATAAATATAATTTTTTGAGGAAAATTAAAAGAAAAATATGTACGCACTAGTGCATTATGTCTAGAACAAGTTCACATATTTCATTTTTTAAAATTATTACTTTAACCTTAAATTATTTTGCACACACACAAGCCACTTGTTAATTGCTCTTCAAATTTTTAAGGACACACGTT
Source organism: Larix kaempferi (assembly GCA_027924585.1). Lineage (NCBI taxonomy): Eukaryota > Viridiplantae > Streptophyta > Pinopsida > Pinales > Pinaceae > Larix > Larix kaempferi. The sequence continues at coordinate 8,184,233 of BSBM01000015.1, forward strand.
TCATTAAATGCAAATTTGACATGATAAATGACATTGGTATATTTAAAAAAAAATATCATTGGAAAGCCAACATAATTCTCTACATTTCGTTTTTTAACCGCGTGTCGAAATTCATACGGAAAATATGGGTTTCGAGGGCTTCAATTTAACATATGGGTAAAATTTCCATTTTTCATCGCCATATTTGGCCAAAAAGAGTTACCCATCTTCATGGAATCACCCAAATGGTAGACAAATAAATGATGAAATTGAAATAGCATGGGCAATCTTGCACACAATATTATAAAGGCAAATAATTTCCTCCTTTATCATCAGTTTGGATCTCCCTAAAGAATACGATGATATAAGTAAATTATATGCAAGATTAATTTCATTAATTGGATGGAAGCATGTTTCTATTTGATTTCCTTTGTTGGGGTCATTTTGGATTTTCTTCAAATTGTCAATGTGGAAAATATAAATGGCCACATGATCATAGCAGACCAACAAATTTACAAACAAAACAATATATATGTTGTGAAACCCTCAAAAAGGAAACTTCCATAAAGCAATTGAGCATTGTTCAATTATTTCTCTATCAACTCTCTTTGTGTATAATAAGGACATCCTTTTCTTACGTGGAAAATAATTTCAACCAATCTTCTCATTTATTTCTAGGTCTCCAATAAAATAACTAAAAGATTCTCCATGTTATGGTTACTTCAATCTTCTCATTTATTTCTAGGTCTCCAATATAATAACTAAAAGATTCTCCATGTTATGGTTACTTAAACATGGGATCTATCCATACAATAGATTATTACAAAGTTATTTATGGTTGTTGGAAACTTAATCGTGTTGAATTATGGTTTCTATTGTGAATTATGTTTTCTATGGTTTTTAGGTTATGAAGATGAAGAGACGCCTACTTAGAAATCTAAAGACTAAAGTTAACTTCTCAAATGTATTAATAAGACATTTTTGTTCATGAAGATGAAAAAGGAAATATCATTCCAAAAGACCAAAGGTCGCCTCTCAAATGTATTAATAAGCACACTGAAATATGGTCCAATAACCTCCCTGGCTGTGTCGTTCCTCCCCCCTGAGTGTGGCCTACCTTCCCTCTTTGTCTATGAGTGCGACCTGTCTATCTCATCCTGTCTCCTACGCGGGACCTGTGGTATCTCATCTCATCTCTTTATATAGTTCCTTGCAACCGGGTGCCTCTCCATGACCATGACCTCGACTGGGACTTCGGGTGAAGACCTAGAGAAGCTGCAACATGAAATGGGAGACTACAACCTATGAACTGAGAGCAAGAATCTAACACTCACGGGTGCTCTCTTCTCCCGCAATCTTCTTTTTTGGATTGGTGTTGACTCAGTTATGAAATGTTATTGGGAGTGTTCTTATGATCTCCTATAATCAGTTTCTGTATTGATCATATGATATGTTCTTTCATGGAACGCCACGCCACTTTGAAGTTTGTAGAGTTATATTGAGTGGAGATAAAAAGCCATATGCACTAATCAATGATACAATAAGTGAGAGGTGAGTTGACACATTTCATCTACTAAGAATTCTTATGATGTTTTAAATAAGTTGAAAGATTTGTAAGACTCACACTCTAAAAATTGGAATTAGAATTCAATTGTATGCCACTTCAACCCACTGGAGAGATTGTATGCCTTGCTTAGAAAGGGAAGAATCAATTACATGATTCTTCTAGAGTAGATGGCAGCAAAAGAGGACGTTGAAAAAAGAACTTCATAGGAATGGGGGGTAGACATAACCATGCTTAGAGCTTTGATCTACAATGTATTCATTGTGACAAGAAAGGACACAAAGCAAAGACATGCATAACGCCATGGGATAAGATCATAGAGAAGAAAGAGCATAAAGAAGACATAGGTAAATGTAAAACTCATGAGTTTGGTGGGTCTAGTAAAGCTCTTGAATTTTCTCATATCATTATTGCCCATTGTAACGTCAAAATAAATGAAGTTATGTTTAATACTTCATTTGTATTTTGGAGAGATACTTGGCTACTTGACACTAGTGCAACCTCCGACATGACAATTAGAAAAGATTTTTTTAAAGAATTGAATGGCAAAAGAGATGGTGTAGTATATTTGGTAGATAATTCTAGCCTCAAACACAAGGGAATTGGCACCATCAGGATCAAAATCCCTAGATTCCATGACATTATGTTGTATAATTTTTTGTATCTTTCAGAGTTGTAAAGAAACTTCTTGTCTCTTGTGCAGATTTGATTGCAAGGCCATCCATCCACATATTTGATGGGCATGTTGAGATAAGGAAATCATCTAACAACCAAGTCATCATGTCTAAGTATGAAGATGATAAATTGTTGAATCTAAAAGGCGCATCTGCAACGGCACAAAATTTTCCAAACCTCTCACCATAATGAAGGTACATTCTCTTCCAATCTTTTGTGTCCTACTAGATATGGGAACAACAATGATGATAATCTTCATTTCTTGAAAAAGAATGGTGTCTTTGGTTTTCCCACCATAATTCCAAAAAAGTTGAAATAGTATGATACTTATATTTTTGGCAAACATAGTAAGCAATCTTTCCATAAGTCAAATTCTAGAGCATGTAGAAAATTAGAGTTGATACACTCTAATTTGTGTGGCCCCATGCATGTTTCTGCAAATGGTAATAAATATCTCATGAATTTTATTTATGATTACACCAGGATGTGTTGGGTTTAATTATTGAAGCACAAATCTGAAGCATTTGAAACATTCAAAAATTTTCATTTAAGGATTGAAAATGAAGAACAATTTCATATTGGCACTCTTTGTACTGATAATGAAAAGGAATACACTTCTAATGAACTTGAAAACTATCTTCGTCAACAAGGGATTATGCATCAAGACCTTGTTACATATAATACTTAGCGGAATGGTCTAGCAGAAAGAATGAATAGGACACTCATGAATATGGTCTGCTCCATGTTATTTTTCAAGAATGTAAAATTGATGTTTTGGGGTAATTCAGTTTTGTGTGTAATCTATTTAAGGAATAGAAGTACATATCATGCTCTTGCAACCATGTCTTTGTATAAAATGTGGTATGTCCACATTCCTTCAGTTATGCATCTCAGGGTCTTTAGTTCCACTTGTTATGTCTTAATTCCAAAGGAAAAAATAAACAAGCTTAGTGCAAGGAGTCGAAAGTGCATCTTCTTGGGGTACTCAAAAACCACCAAGGAATATCGTCTTTATCAATGAAGTAAACCAAAGGTTCATACTTTATGGGGATACCTTTTTTCTTGAAATGAATAAAAATGCAAATCTATTGAGAGGCATCTTGATCATCTCGATAAACTTACCCATGTAAAGATATTTCATGAATTTGAAAATGAGAATCCACATCCTGAAGAATGAAGGGGGTATCATTATCTTGGTTCCATAAAGAAAGAATTGAAGAAAGGATTTGAGATGACATATTTAGGACATCTTCACTACTACTTGAGGATTGAAATGAATCGGAATCCAAAGTACATATTCATCTCCTAGAAGAACTACATTGGAGAATTGTTGTACAGTTTTGGCATGACAGAGTGTAACCCTCTCTCTACTCCAATGGAACAAAACTCGAAGATCACATCAAAAGGGTATGAATTTGAGGATGCGGCCAAATATAAACAGCTTATCGAGCATTTTATCTATCTTACCACCACCATACTAGATGTTTCACTTGTTGTTGGGATCCTTTCTAGGTTCATGCAACAACCCTATGAAGGATATTGTTCTACTGTAAAAAAAAGTTATAAAATACTTGTAGGGACTCAAGACTTTGGAATCAAATATTCTTAGTTGGATGACTTCAAATTGGTTGAATATTTTGATTCGGAATTTGATGGCGACAAAGAGAATAGAGTGTCTACTTCAAGCTACCTCGTGAGTCCTGCATCAATAGTTGTCTCCTAGAGCAAACAATATGTTCTAGTAGATTTCACAACAAATGAAAAATATGTGTTTCGTGCATAAACAAAATAGAAGATTGTGTGACTTGGGAAGATACTTGAAGATGGTAATATGTGTTTCTCAAATTAAGCACATCAACACAAATTACCATCTTATTCAATATCATGTAGAAGCCAAAACAATGCATTTGAGACATTGATCCAAAAATGAGCAAATTGTAAACATCTTCATCAAAGTGCCTGGAAGAAAAAAGCTTGAAAAGTTCAAAAAGGTGCTTGAACTCACAAACACCCCTTCAGATTAAGGGGGGGAATGTTGGAACCTAATCCTACGGGATTATAGTCACCTTTGTTAATTATCATAAATATTTGGTTTTTAGTTATGAAGATGAAAAGGAACATACCTTTGGAATCTAAAGGCCATAGGTCACCTCTCAAATGTATTAATAAGGCATTTGTGTTGAATGAAATTCATTCGAACCTTGGATCTTTCCTAGGCTTGACAATTGTACATAATTAATTTATTGCATGCGTAAAAATAATTAAATAATATGCATATAAATAAGCATCGACATCCCCTCGTAAGATTCAATTGGAGTTGAGGGGAAGGAAGGAGGATTTATATGTTACACCCCCATGAAGATAACTTCTTTCACCCCTATCAAGGATAGAAGATGAAGGAACTTGACTTCCATGAGTGGCTTAGTGAAAATATCTAGGACATGATCTTTTGAACCGCAAAATTGTGAGTCAAGTGCTTCATCATGGAGTTGCCATATGTAGTGCATATGTACCTAAATATTTTGGTACAATGGTACTCAACTAGATTGTGTTTGATGTGGAGAACATTATTGCACTAAAGACTTGTAGGCTAATCTTGATTAGAACCAAACTCTGTGAGCAATTGTCAAAACCAAAACAATTCTTGACTGGCATTAACAATGCATCAATATGTTGCCTTTGTAGAAGAAAGAGCGATTGCATGTTGCATTTTGATTAAAAAAACTGACGGGACCCAAACCAAGTTGAAAGTGTAAACAAAAGTAGACTTATGATCATCAACATCACCTACACAATATGAATCTATAAGCCCACCAAGGTAGAGGAGACCCCTTTAGTATACTCGATATCAAATTGATAAGTACCCTTCATGTAGTGAAGAAACACTTTGTTTCCTTCCAATGACTCGTGAATATCCTACATGGAGTGAGAGACTAAACCAATTTCAAAGGAGAGGTTTGGTCAAGTATGGGTTAAGCAAAAACTATGTCTTGCAAATTGTCTGTACAAAGTAGGATCAACCTTAGGAGATGAAAACTTGGTAAAATAATTTACACTTGTTAGAACGTTAAAATCATACTTAGGCTGAGAGACAACAATTCCCTTGTTGGATTTTTTAATTTAAAGAGAAAGGAAATAATGAAGGAAGCCTAAGTCAAACATCTCAACCTAGTTCAAACATGCTTGCTATTTGCTTCATCCTATGTCAGTTTGGTGGGCTATGAACCTTGATGTGTTATGTCCATGTTGTCCATCATTTGGTGCCATTATAGTCAGTTTGAGATTAAAAATGGGCCTCATAAGAAAACGAGCCATGATGAGTAGGAATTAAAGTGATTAATTTGTTTCCAATTTCCAAGGCTTTTTTAGTTATGAGTCGAATGATGAAGCATTGATTATAGGTCTTTGCTGTAATCATAACATGATCTCATATTAGTTAAGCCAATTCTTCTTTTGTTTGTTTGGAGTATAAAGCTTCAATATATATTAAAATGTAATTAAGGCATAAATAGCCTCAATAAGTATTAGTTAATAGACTATTAGGTTATGAAAATACTTATTAACCAAATAAAGCAAGGTTGGTATTAATGTATTGAATGACTCCATCATTAATAAAATTTGTGTTTTGTTTACTCTGTGAGTCTACTTGAGATATGATGCATGATTAATTTATTAACATGGTATCAAAGCAAGAATGAATCCTATCAGCCTGGAAATATTGGATTCTAGTGTGTTAGAGAGTTATTCGCTCTGCATCTAGGGTAGCCATTAGGTTTGGTGTATCGTTGTAGCCATCATAATCAGAAGAAAATAGAGGAGTCGACATTAACCGAAGCAAAGAGAGGTGCGAGTTCATAGAGCACATTTTTATTGAGAAAACCCACCCACTGTTGAAGAGAGTTGTCGTTAATTTAATCAAGGAGAGATGAGTTGAATCGAAGAAAGAATCTAGTTATTCGAGTCGTGTTAGTTTTTGTACCTAGGGAAGTGTTCCCCTAGTGACTTTTGCCTAAGTCACTTAGAAACAGGGGAAAAAGTGACCCTCACATTAAATGACTTGTGAAAAGCATTTAATGAGACTTTACAACTATAAAGTCACTTTTTGATAAATTTAAGTAGGTGAGTGAAATTAATATTTATGAGAAATAAATGAAGCATTTAAATTCAACTGTCGATCTAAGTTAATCTCACCCATTGGATTTCGAAAACCCTAGGGTTGGAGCAAAAAGCAAGAGGGGGGCATTTTACTTTCATTCTTGAGAGAAGAGTGAAGAAGAGAGGGCATGCATTTTGAGGCAGTTCTAGGGAGCATTAAAGAGCAACACAAAAATCGAGAAGATACAACGTGATTCTGGGCACAGAAATCGAGGAGTTCAGTTGGGCACACATCCCGAGGCAGGCATGATTTTCTATACAGTATTGCTGGGAACAATTCCCGAGACAGGGCACGAGTTTCTAGGATGTTTCTGGGCACATTTTTCCAGAATATTTTCTGCACATATTTCAAGGTCCATATAGTCCATACGGAATGTACTTGCTGCATGGATTTCGAGACTATTTTTTGCACAGAAATCAGGACTATCTTTTGGCACAGAAACAAAGGCAAGAGTGGACACAGAAATTGAGGCAGAGGTTGGCACAGAAATCAAGGCAGGATTGGCATAAAAATTGATACAGTGTTTGGCACTGAATTCAAGGCAACACCCTGGCACAGAAATCGAGGCAGATTCTAGGTGTGAAATTTTTGGTTGAGATAAGTACAACTTTTGACTGTAAAATTTATGTACTAAAGATTACTGAAGAAATATTAAAGCTCTCTCTCTCTGACTGGTTTTCCTCGTGGGGGTTTTTCCAAGGCTATTGGCTGAAAATTCTGAGTCTGATTTTTTAATGGTGTGCATGTTAAAATTTATTTTCTATCTATTAAAGTGATTTTTAAGCGTGTTTAATTCTCTGAGAATTTTCATAAGTAATTTCCAGCCTATGCAAAACCGGCTGGGAATGAAAACCACTGAAATGTTGACATAAACCAGCACGCTGAAAACACAGAGAAATTTACATGGTATCAGAGCTTGGGGGCAGAAAAGAGTAATATTTTGCAAACACACAGAAATTTCCAGAAGTCAATAATTTCAGTATTTTTCTTTTGTTAATGAACAACACTTTGTTGGGTTGGCTGAAAGATGGCTACAGGACTTAGGTTGGAGGATATGATAGATGGGACGGGTAACTTTGTGCTATGGAAGGCTAGAATTTTGTTGATTTTAGAGGAGAATGAATTGTGGGAGGAGGTGGTTAGAAATACTACAGCAGACCTTGTTCAGATTCTCGCTGCTACAGATGCAACAACATTATCAGCCTTCAACAAGAAGGACTGTAAGGCTAGAAGAATAATCCTTGATGCAGTTAAAGACCATATCATCCCTCACATTTCAGGCAAAGCTAGGGCACATTTGATGTGGACTTCTTTGACCAGCTTGTACGAGAGTACCAATGAGAACCGAAAGATGGTTCTCAAGGAGAAACTGAAGAGTATAAAGATGAATGGCGGAGAGAGAGTGACAGCTTACCTTACCAAGATATCTACAGTTAGAGATGAGCTAGCAGCAGTTGGGGAGGTGGTCACTGCTACTGAGCTTGTGCGTACAGCAGTGATTGGGGCTTCCAAGCCCTGGAGTGCATTTGTGCAGGCTATAGTGGGCAGAGAGAACCTACCTTCATGGGAGAGACTGTGGGATGACTTTGTGTAGGAGGAGACCAGGAGAGGTCTCGTACAGGGCAGTTCATCACAGGGTAGGGAAGATGAGGAGAATGTGGCTTTGACAACAAAGGGGAAGAAGAAGAAGAAGGGTCCCAAGAAGGGTGGGGCCAAGCAGCAGCAGGGTGGGCAGGAGAAGGACTTGAGTAAAATCAAGTGCTATGGTTGTCAGACATTTGGGGACTATGCTTCACAGTGTCCAAACAAGAAGAGGAAGGGACAACAGACTGCGGCTTTAGCAGAGGTTGATGACTTTGGAGACAGATTTCAAAGAGAGTTTTCTCTATGTGTTGGATAGATTGAGAGAGAGAGAGCCTCTTTAGTTACCAGCACTGATGTGGATATGGTGATTGAGTATTCCTTATTGACTGGGCATCACATGAGTGCATCCACCACTGGCACTTGGTATATTGACAGGGGAGCCTCGAGCCACATGACAAGAGCTCGAGAGATGTTCTCCGAGCTATCACAGACAGGTAGAGATGTGGAGGTTGTACTAGGCGATGACACCATTGTTAGAGCAGTTGGTCGGGGGACCAATACATTTCAAAGGGAGTATATGAGTCCCATGACTCTGAGAGATGTGTTATATGTCCCTAGGCTGAAGACGAACCTTGTATCAGTTTCCACCATTGAGGGCAGGGGTCTTGAGGTATGTTTCTCGGATGGGAGAGTGCAGGTATTCCCCAGGACTACAAGGTTATCTACCTCCATGGACATTGGGATTAGATGTGGAAAGTTGTACAAGCTCTTGTTTCAGCCGCAGCACGCTCTAGCACACAACAACAGCAGTGAGCTATGTAAGCTATGGCATCGTAGGATGGCCCACTTACATCACCCAGCTCTGAGATTGTTGAGGAGCATGGTTATAGGTTTACCTGAGTTTAGCACTGAGCAAAGTGATGTGTGCAGGGGGTGTGCTTTGGGAAAGTACACCAAGGCTGTTTTTCCAAGTAGTGACACCAGAGCAGCAGGAGTGCTTAACTTGATCCATTCTAATATTTGTGGTCCTATGTCATCAGTCTCTTTGATTGGATTTGAGTACTATATCATTTTCATTAATGACTACTCCAGGAAGACCTGGATCTACTTCTTGAGGAGAAAGAAGTCACCCTTAGTATTGAGTGTCTTCCAAGGGTTGAAATCCCTTGTGGAGAAGTAGACAGGGAGGAAGATTCAGATGTTGAGATCGAACAATGGGGGTGAGTATACCTCCAAGGAGTTCGATGGATTTTGTAGACAGGAGAGTATACAGAGACAGCTGACAATTCCCTACACTCCTGAGCAGGATGGAATAGCAGAGAGGAAGAACAGGTCGATTGTGGGAGCAGCGAGAGCGATGCTCCATGATCAGGGTTTACCGTTCTTTCTATGGGAAGAGGCATGCAGCACTGCAGTATATCTGCAGAACAGGAGTCCTCACCGTGCTTTGGGGAGGAAGACTCCTGAGGAGATGTACACAGGAAAGAAGCCTGAGGTGAGCCACTTTCGTATATTTGGTTCTTTGACTTTCTCTCACATCCCTTCTGAGAAGAGGACGAAGTTTGATTCCACTGCAGAGAGGCATCTTTGTGGGATATGATGAGACTTCAAAGGCCTATTGACTTTACCTTCCTGGTCATAAGAGAGTTGTTGTTAGGCAGAAGGTGAAGTTTGATGAGGAAAGAGCCTTCAGGAAGTCCAGAGAGATAGAGCAGAGGGAGCCACAGGCTCCCACACCTTAGGTGACTCGGGCTTCTTCAATACAGATTTCGGGTCCACATGTTTCCAGAGTGACTGGATCACAAAGTACAGGCACAGCTTCTACAGGTTCAGTGGTTCAGGTGACAAGTACTTCAAGGATAGGTTCAGGGACAGGTTCAGGTTCTGGTTCATAGGTTACAGGTTCTTCAGGGACTGGTTCATCAGTCACTGGTCCTCAGGGTGTTGGACCTTCTGCTTCTGGGAGTTCCTCAGATGAGAATAGACCAGTATGGGAGGAGCCTTCAAGGAAGAGGAAGCTTAAATGGCTTCAAGATACCTTGAAGGAAGCAGAGGCATTTGGTAGACCCCGGGAGGAGATCAGGACAGTAGTGATGCCAGACAGATTGGGTATGGATCTTGTTGCGAGTCTTTGTGATTCAGATCCTTCCACATTTGAGGAGGCTTCTCAGCATCAGGTTTGGAGAGATGCCATGATGGAAGAGTACCATTCCATCATGAAGAATGATGCTTGGGAGATAGTGCTGAGACCAGAGGGGAAGTCTGTTGTGACTTCCAAGTGGATCTACAAGGTGAAGCATGCTGCGGATGGTAGTGTGGAGAAGTACAAGGCACGGGGGTTTTCATAGGTTGAGGGAGTTGACTATGATGAGACTTTTGCGCCAGTTGCTCGGTATTCTTCCATCAGAGCAGTGATTTCTATAGCAGCAGAGATGGATTGGAAGATCCACCAGATGGATGTGAAGACTGCATTTCTCAATGGTCTTCTGCAGGAGGAGGTGTACTTAGAGCAGCCACAGGGATTCGAGATTCATGGGAGAGATTCTCATGTGTGCAGGCTGAGGAAAGCCTTGTATGGACTGAAGCAAGCTCCTAGAGCTTGGTACTCTAGGATCGATGCATACTTGACTTCGATGGGTTTTCAGAAGAGTGAGGTTGATCCAAACCTTTACTACATTGTGGTTGGTGGAGATCCTCTCATTCTTTTGTTATATGTTGATGACTTGTTTATCACTGGAGAGGAGCGTCTCATTGCACATTGCAAGAGAGACCTTGCTACTGAGTATGAGATGATTGACATTGGGTTGATGCATTACTATCTGGGGATGGAGGTTTGGCAGGAGCCTGGACATATTTTCCTGGGACAGGGGAAGTATGCAGTTGATATTCTGAAGAGATTTCGGATGGAGGATTGCAAGCCGATGTTTACACCTATGATCACCAACTGGAAGCAACTTCATGCTTCCGAGGGTAAGTTGGTGGATCCTACACTTTACCGTCAGCTCATTGGGTCGTTGATGTATTTGGTCAACACCAGGCCAGACTTGTGTTTTTGCGGTGAACACTCTTAGCCAGTTCATGGTGGAGCCTAGGAGTGTACATTGGACTGCCGCAAAACATGTGTTGAGATATCTTGTAGGTACAGTGGACTATGGTTTGGATTATAGGGGTTCGAGTGGAGTCAATTTGGTTGGTTTCACAAATTCAGACTGGGCAGGCAATGTGAGGGGTCGGAAGAGCACTTCCGGTTGTTGTTTCAGCTTGGGCTCGACAGTAGTGTCGTGGTTCAGTCGAAAACATAAGTCCGTTGCAATGAGTTCTGCCGAGGCTGAGTATATGGCAGCCAGTCGGGCTACTTGTGAAGCACTGTGGCTTCGCAAGTTGTTGGTAGACTTATTTGATCAGGAGCTTAGGCCTATGGTGATTTACTCTAACAATCAAAGTTGCATTAAGCTCTCTGTGAATCCAATGTTCCATGAAAGGTCAAAGCATATTGAGATCAGGTACCATTTCATCCGTGACTACATTCAAAGAGGAGTAGTTGAGTTGCAGTACATATCCACTGATGAGCAGGCAACATATATCCTAACGAAATCTTTGGGGAGGGGCAAGTTTGTTTTCTTCAGAGACAAATTGGGAGTGGTGCAGAACACCTTCCTCGGTAAGAGGGAGTGTTAGTTTTTGTACCTAGGGAAGTGTTCCCCTAGTGACTTTTTCCTAAGTCACTTAGAAAGGGGGGAAAAGTGACCCTCACATTAAATGACTTGTGAAAAGCATTTAATGAGACTTTATAACCATAAAGTCATTTTTTGATAAATTTAAGTGGGTGAGTAAAATTAATATTTATGAGAAATAAATGGAGCATTTAATTTCAACCGTCGATCTAAGTTAATCTCACCCATTGGATTTAGAAAACCCTACGGTTTGAACAAAAAGCAAGAGGGAGGCATTTTACTTTCATTCTTGAGAGAAGAGTGAAGAGAAGAGAGTGAAGAAGAGAGAGAGCACGCATTTCGAGGCAGCTCTAGGGAGCATTAAAGAGTAGCACAGAAATCAAGAAAGTACAACATGATTCTAGGCACAGAAATCGGGGAGTTCAGCTGGGCACACATCCCGAGGCAGGCACGATTTTCTATGTAGTATTGCTGGGCACATTTATCGAGACAGGGCACGAGTTTCTAGGTTGTTTCTGGGCACATTTTTCTAGAATATTTTCTGCACATATTTCAAGGTCCGTACGGACTGTACTTGTTGCATGGATTTCGAGACTATTTTTTGCATAGAAATCAGGATTGTCTTTTGGCACAGAAACCGAGGCAAGAGTGGACACAAAAATCGAGGCAGAGGTTGGCTCAGAAATCAAGGCAGGATTGGCACAGAAATCAAGACAGTGTTTGGCACAAAATTCAAGGCAACACCCTGGCACAAAAATCGAGCCAGATTTTGGGTGTGAAATTTTTGGTTGAGATAAGTACAACTTTTGACTGTAAAATTTATGTACTAAAGATTACTGAAAAAATAATAAAGCTCTCTCTCTCTTTGACTAGTTTTCCTCGTGGGGGTTTTTCTAGGGCTATTGTCCAAAAATTCTGAGTCTGATATTTTAATGGTGTGCATGTTAAAATTTATTTTCTGTCTATTAGAGTGATTTTTCAGCGTGTTTAATTGTCTAAGAATTTTCATAAGTAATTTCCAGCCTATGCAAAACCGGCTGGGAATGAAAACCACTGAAATGTTGACATAAACCAGCAAGCTGAAAATACAGAAAAAAAATTACAAGTCACCAATCGTGAATTCAAGCCGCCAATCATTGAGTCGAAGAAATAATCGAGCTGCCAATCACTAAGTTAGCCCAATCACTAAAATGAATTCAAAGACGTCAATTGCTACCTGAGTGTATTATTTTAAAGGTTTTAGAGAAGCTACAAAACACTCACAAGTATTCAAATTATTTTTATTATTATTCAAAATGGAAATTCATCTAGAAAAGTTCAATGGATACAATTTTCATACAAAGAAAGTGAAGATTCAAATGCATTTGATGAGTAAAATATATAGGGAATCATCAAGGGAATTGAACTGGAACCTACACAGCCTAATAAATTAATTGAGTGGCAAAATAGGGATAACAATGCCAAGTCAATCATTGGTCTTCACTTTCAATTTTTTAATTGTATTTTATTGAACTAGACAAATCTTCCAAAGAAATCTGGGAAGAATCACAATAGTTGTTTGGCGCCAAATGCAAATTTTTCTTTAAAATTACAACTTTTATATTCAAAATGGTTGTTGAAACTACCATGTCTAGCCATATAATGAGTTAAGGTCCCTTATAAAACAGTCAACTGAAACTGATTCAAAAGCAAATGAAGATATAAAAGCTACATTATTAAATAGTTTATCTTTAACTTACAACAATGTTGTTTTCACATTAAGTCGATTACCTTTCCAATCATTAGATGATATGATATCATATTTTTTCACTGAAAATAAAAGGTTGAATGAAAGGCTAAATGAAGGGTATTTATAGAGTACTCTACATCCAGATAAAGTATTACTAAAAATTGAATGAGTAGAAAAGCATAGAAAAGCAAGGAAACAGATAACTAAGGTAGACATTAAGTGTTATTATTACATTAAAACAATTCATGTGACATGGAACTGTAGAATTATAGTTAATTTTATTCTAAAAGACAAGGTTAAAGACAAGGTTAGAGACAAAGGAAAACAAAGTATGGCTTTTATAGTAGAAAATTTTATAGTTGAAGAAGCTTCTGGATCTAAATATAAAGTTGATAAACGTGACAAAGGAACATAGGGCGATTACTTGTTTTGAGTGGTCGAATCCTCAGTACATGTGAAATCAAAGAAAGTTTAACTCAAAATTGATTGTTGTCCATGTAATTCGTGAATTCAAGAATTTGAATGATTCAAAAGTTTGGGAATTTGAGGAATCCAAGAAGTCCATAATTTAGAACATTTGGGAATTTGGGAATTCTACCCTTACAAGGGTGATGAGGCAGCATGCTGGAGTACTTTACCTGCATGATTCCAAATATGCCGGGGTACTTTACCTGCATGATTCCAAATATGTAGAGAAGGGAAAGCCGTGTAAGGAAAAAAAAATGTTGTTTTTGTCAATCAAACTTTAAATAGTTAGAGTTGTAGTGTTAAGAGGAGTTAGAGAAAAATGCTCCGATATATATTAAAATGTAATAAGACATAAATAACCCTGGTAGATATTAGTTTAATAGACAGTTAGATTGCCAGGGTTGGCAGGTGCGGGGGGGGGGGGGGTCCTCCGGGACCCCGAAGGAAACAAAAAGACAGATTATGCATGGGGTCTCGGTAGGCAAACGAATAACGAGGCGGAGTGGCTTGCTTTGATTAAAGGCATGAATATCGTTAAGGAAAACAATATCCAAAGTGTGTTGGTGATCGGAAACACCTTGATGGTAATCAAAGAAGCTCGGGCTCTCATCAAGAAGTATCACCCCCCATCTTCTAAATTTCACATTCATTTCCTCAACTTGGCGAAGGACATTGCCTCCATCTCCCTCTACCACATTCTGAGACACAATAATCAAGTGGCTGACACCTTGGCTAACATTGGAGCCAAGTTAAACTGTGGGAACCTCATTTGCAATGGCCACCAAATTTCTAATGTTTGGGTGCCCTAGAACTTACCGAATCCCCAGGCATTTAATGGGCTCCATAATCCGCTGGGCCACCTCAACTCCGATCAATAGTGAAATCTGCACTGGATCCTCACTCTAGCTCCCTAGGCTCATTCGACGGCACTTGCAGACCGCTCACACCTGGCTCGCATGCGTGGTTTTAATGCGAACAGGAAGCATGGGAGGTCGCAATTATATGAATCAACAAGGTGGCGGTCGAAACATTATATCCCTTCTCCGTTTCTTCTAGCATTTGGATATATTCTGGTGCAGGTATAACAGTCTCTGGCTCAACATGGAATGTGGCAGCAATGTCATCAACTCGAGGTTTTGCCCTCCAAGGTTGAAGTGCAAGCATTGTAAGACCAATATTGGTCAAAAGCATTACCCGTCCGCCATTGACGTAATACAGGGTAGCAGTGAGAAGGAAGCTCTCCACCCCTTTGGATTTCCGATGAAGCACGTTTGTCGTAGCTTCAACGAAGAAAGTGGCCAAATTTGGAACCAGCAGGACGTGGGTCTGCGAGGACATCCTGCAACTCCAGTTCATACTGGATTTTTGTTTGATGGCGGTCAGAATTGGCGTCCCATTGAGGTTGGTATGACACAGAACCTTGGAGGTATGCAATGTAATAGCTCATTGCAAGAAAGTTTGATGCAGAACGACACTCTGCGTAACAGCCCAGGCGAGACTAGAAAAGTTTGAAAGGTGGTGGGCGATAGTTTGGGGATTGCGAATTTGGACTCCCCGGTTGGTAGGGAAAGCCCCTCCCCAGGGGTGCTCTCGCACCTCCAAGACATCGAAGCACAAGTCAATTGGTTAAGAGGGGAAAACAAGGAGCTCAAGAAGGCGCTCTCCCACATGACCACCCACGCCCAAATCACGAACTCGAAAGCTAGAAGCAGCAGCAACAAAATGAATGAGTACTTCGAAAAAATGGTGGAAAAGATGGACTCTATGCACTAAGAATTGTGGAAGCAAAGGTCGACTGTATTCGCACCAGCAAAGAAAACAGTCCATCCGCGATCACGAGAATGAAGGATGACGACACAGAAGCTGGCAGCATGAAGAAGTCTTGCCACCCTGAAATCAACTGAGCTCGGGCAACTTTGCAAGTCTTTTGCTTTTCATTGTAGCGGCCATTATAGCAGTATATAGTAAGTTTCTATTTAGTTCTGTCATCCTTGAATTTCTGATAGTTTTTGACCTCTTGAAGATTGGTTTGAGGTGTCTATTTCCCTTGCTTTTATGGGTACAGTCTCCCCAATTTGATGTAACCCCTCTATTTTTTTAATATAATGCTTATAACCGTTACTGTCAAAAAAAATAGACAGTTAGATTGCGCAATTGCATATTAACCAAATAAAAGAAGGCTGATATTAATGTATTCAATGGCTCCATCATTAATAAAATTTGTGTTCCATGTTTCTATTATGTGAACTTATTCGGCATTGCTGCATGGTTAAATTATGGTTAACATAATGGTTGATTCCAAAATATCATGATCCTTGTGCCAATGGAATGTTGACATATTCAATGGCTCCATCATTAATAAAATTTGTGTTCCATGTTTCTATTATGTGAACCTATTCGGCATTGCTGCATGGTTAAATTATGGTTGACATAATGGTTGATTCCAAAATATCATGATCCTTGTGCCAATGGAATGTTGACATAATGGTTGATTCCAATGATTAATTAGTTGCAAGATTGATATGCCCCTCTCAATAACAACTGCAAAATTATGATAACTTGTGTTTCACTTGTTCTTCTTCTTTCTTCATAGTGAATCATATTTTTTCACATTTCAACTGAAACTAAAATTTTACAAAAACAAATTATCAATACACAAAAGGAACAAAAGACAAGTACTTTCCTTTTACAACATAGACTTTTAACATAAGCATGTATTAAGATTATACACTCTAAAGCTTTTTCTGCAGTAGTATTATGCATATTTTTAAAATTACATAATTATCTACTTGCAGTACTTTATCAAACATTGCAAGATCCTCCCTTCCTAGGAATCTCTGGATAGATTGCCTCAACTGATAGTCACATTGGCAGCTATCAACCTTGATGGACTAAACCAGATTTGAACCTCTAAACTATGACCTCTCCGTGGACAAGATCCTCCCTTCCTAGGAATCTCGGGATAGATTGAGGCGGGACAAGATCCTCCCTTCCTAGGAATCTATGGATAGATTGACTCAACCGATAGTCAAATTAGCAGCTATCAACCTTGAGGGACTAAACCAGATTTGAACCTCTAAACTATGACCTCTCCGTGGACAAGATCCTCCCTTCCTAGGAATCTCGGGATAGATTGAGGCGGGACAAGATCCTCCCTTCCTAGGAATCTATGGATAGATTGACTCAACCGATAGTCAAATTAGCAGCTATCAACCTTGAGGGACTAAACCAGATTTGAACCTCTAAACTATGACCTCTCCGCTAGACAACATGCCTTTGGTGGAAGCTATCTTCTTTATAATAGAACCATTAAAGTGATTAAAAAAAAAAAAAAAATCATGGTGCAAAAATGTAACTACTTTCAACTGGTCTTTGTTATTTTGTTATACAAATATTATAGGGATTTAACAGTCTCTGTTCCCATTACAAACTAAAAAATAGCAAAGCAATATATGTGGTAAAAGTAAATACTAAATAACCTTCGAGATAAAACCAAACTAGGAGTTCTTCAGATACCAGACTAGGAGTTCCTTCAGATTGGGAACATGGACATTGAATTTCAGAAAGGTTTCATAAGACGATATCAGAAAATCAAGGAATCGAGATATCATAAGGACTGACAAAGATTTAACATTTGTCTAGAGTACAAAGTCAACTCCAGCATGTTCCAAATTAGATTACTTTTATTGACCTGCCTCATCTTCTATAATAAGACATCCTGGTTAGAAAATGTGAATGCTAATAGACGAGGCACTTGATATGTCGATATAAGCAATCATTATAACCATGTGTTTGTAATCTCCACTCATGGAGAAGGCAAAGATCTCTGAAAAAACTATCAAAACCAATCCAATATAGACAAATGAATGGGCACATCTAAGCCTTCTGCTCGTGTCTAATTCATTATACTACAATCTTCCAGCCTCATTAAAGGCCTGTAATGCTTCTGTACCAATTCTTAGAAAACATTCTCCTACCTTAAAGATAAATGGAGGATGTTATTATTATTTTATTAGATGATCCACAGCCTTGTTAAAAGTTTTTATTATAGAGAGACCAATAGGCCATTGTATGCTTTGGTGTTTGAAAACCCAGTTAATTAGCACTGTAGAATAACCATTTTTTACGATGGGCATCCAAATTTTGAATGTCCATGTGCTTTAGCCTGCACAAACATGTTTAAACTGAAGAAAATACATCAAATATATATATATTGGTAGTGGATTATGGTGTTTATAAGATAACTAGACACAGAATATGTAAAAGATTGTGCATGCCCAACAAAACTAACATGCGATAACAGGACTATGCCAAGCAGATTCAATCACTGAAACTAAATGCTGTGAAGGTTTGTAAAAACAATTTACATCGAAAATAAAAATACATAGCTCAGTAATGTTTTACAATACAAATACTGCATCAACTGAATCTCTCCATTAGTTCTACAGCCACAAACGGTGCCCAGATTTCCCAAACTGTGACATCTTGCAATTTATCCCTATGATAAGCACTTTATTGATCTGTACAAAGACGAAGATTGGTGACACTTGCCCAACTGAATTTAAAAAGCACCCTTCAATACATGACATTGCAAAAGAATGCTGGATAGTCGAACAGTTGAGAAGATTAAGTTAGGATATTGCCTCGCAAAAAACCAATAAAGACCTTTAGAATTTCAATACATGTATATTATACAAGTAATTCCTCGATCATACGAAACCCAGGGACTCAAAATAGTAAATCTGTCCGAGAGCTTCCAATGACTGCACGTGACAAACACAAACTTTGTGAGCAAAGTTTTACATAAAATTTAAAAATGTATACATCAACATTTGAGATTGCGCTCCCAAAACTGAACTATAAATGATGCTTCAGTTTTTGGCCTTAGACGTTCTAAAGCTAGTCATATTTTAAACCAGCTGATCATCATCATAAGTTGAAAAGGCAGGTTTCCATTTTAACTCCGTAAGATGTACTTGTCAGTAACACAAAGATTCAAGAATGTATCAAGAACTGGTACATTGTTCAACTGGAAATTTTTAAGTAAATATAACCATTTCATGAACAATTGAAATCATCATCCCTTCTGAAAACTGCAACTGGTTACTAAATATTAACAATGTTCCCCCAAGTTTACAGAAACGACATATGCACAAGTACTCCCCCAAATTTTAGGAAAAGGGGACATCGGGGTCTTCCGCATAGGGGGGACACTCCTTGGAATACTACAAAATTTATACAATTGAAATTTAAATATATTATAAATTTATAATTTTAAATTTTAAAGATTATTATTTAATAGTAATCACTAAGTTTTTAATTTAAAATTTATGACAAACGTTTTTAATAAATAATCACGATATTGCATATAATTTAAGTTTTTAAGTTTTTTTTTTTAAATTAACATCGTAGTACTCGCTAAAATTAAAAGCTTTTTAATTTTAACTCACGAAAAAATATAAAAATTAAACAACAAAAAATTTTAATTTTAAAATTTAAAAGCTACAATTGTATTAATGTATTAAATTATTAAATAAAAAATATTAAAAAAAAAGCCTGTCCGCTGGTTTCAAGTTCGGGTTCCCGTGTTACTGTTAGTATAACAGTAACACACTAACAGTAACACGGAACAGTGTTACTATTATACTAACAGTAACATGCGAACCCAAACTTGAAACCAGCGGACAGGCCTTTGCTAACCCTAACGCCCAGCAGAAAGTTGAAACCAACAGCAATAAACACTGGTCAACCAGTACTCGGCCCGTTCCCAAACCAACGGCTCGAGCTCCAGATGCGATGCGACTCAGCCTGCGAGCTCGACTTGCTGTGACAGACGCAGCCCCGACTTGCTGTGACAGACACGCCCTGACTTGCAGATGCCAAAAGAATTCAAGAATATTGCCGCCAGAAATGAAAACACTCCCTTGCGAATGACCTCGTCGGTGGAATTCGAGCGGGTAAAAGAGATCCGTGGGTTTCGACGCTGCCCGTGGTTAATTTTGGAGCAGGATAGGAGGAAACTCCTGCCCGCTTCCGGATTTCGAGGAAACGAACCCACCATGCGTTTCAGATAGTCTCCGATTTTGGGTACGAGAGAAACGACCCCAAACTCGTTTCCTCGTTTGGGAAACTCGCGGGGTCGAGGAAACTAGTTTCCAAGGTCCGGAAACGCTTACCCGTCTAACATAGCTAAATAATGATGATGATGTGTATTCCTTGAGATATACAGGATTCATCTTCCAAATTAGCCAGTCACCATCCTAAGTGGGAAAGGAAGGCATTCCTTCCTCCGATGATGTACTTCTCAGTGAAATACAGAAGATTACAAGCAGAAGGATAAAGCACTTTTGCAATAGACCAACAGTGAGGCCATGGAAAAGGCCAACAGGGAAATCAGAGTGACATGCCAACAGGGAAAGGCAGGGAAATCAGAGTGACATGCCAACAGGGAAAGGTCCAATATAACTTTTGCAATATCTAAACCACTGGATGTTCATTATTCAAAATTCAGTGCTCATGTCTATTTTGAAAGCCTATACATATTTTGTTCAATATTTACACATTACATAAGAAGCAGGAGGCAGGGGTGTCTTAGATTCTCAAACTTCAGTACTCGTGTCTATTTTGAAAGTTTATACATATTTCATTTAATATTTACACATTTATCAACACATCAGAAACAGGGGACAGGAGTGTCTTAGATTCTCAATCACGAGTTCGGCCTACAAGATGACCTCCATGAGCTTAACATGATCACTTCAGGCCCACAATATGCTTTGCAAGCCTGCAAATTAATCCAAGGGTTTAGACACATCAATATTGCATTATATCAATTACTGATTTATGACACGGGGTCATACTAATGTGCATGTGCATGTGCATGTGCATGTTTCTCTTTTTAATTTCCAAAAAGAGAGCCACAGTAGCAACCTTTTCTTGATTTATTCTTTTTCAATGGATGGGCCCCACTATGAATTAAAGACCCCTGTCTTCTCCCAAAGCCCTAATTTCCATTTTGCAAGAGAGGAGAAGAAAGTGCATGAAATAAGTTCAACAATAAGTGAGGGCTTTCTGAGGAGCAACAATTTTTGGGCTTGGAAGAGAAATTTGCAACCTGGCACAATACAGTTTCAACTTAGACCTATGGAGGGAACCATTTTCATCTTGGATAAGGTTACAAGTACAAGACCAAGTACATGCTATCTAAGCCTTGCTGGTGGCACGCTCCTCGCATTTATTATTTTAATTTTCATGCCATATCTGATGTATCTGAAACTTTATAAATTTAAAGTACGTCTTATAAGACTTTTATATCACTGTCAGATGATCATGTCTAGATCATTCTATGTTTATTTCTATTTATAATTAATCATTGATAATAAATTCAATCACTTCCGGTATTCTCTTTTTTTCTATAATTGGGGGTTCCCTTGTTGTCCCCTAAAAATTTTGGAGTCCCAAGTCCCCCCAAATCCTATGCCCATCCCCCCTAATCCCAAAACCATTGAAGATTCATCTCCTTACAAAGCCATAACTAACAAAGAGAAGTAATGTGAATAGGCCTTTTCATGCCTTGTGTAGCAAAGTTTCCCGCAAATATCTTAATCTATTTTGCTAACTAAGTGGAATATAAGGAAATATTTGTCTAAATGTTGCAACTCACTGAATAATTCCCTAATTCTGAATTATCTTTCCTTAGCAAAGGAGATAGAAAGGAGAGAACTATACACCTTCAGCTCCTTATCAACCCTTAGCTAACAAAGGGGTATCAATCTAATGTCAACCCTCCATACATCTCCTTATCAACCGTTAGCTAACAAAGAGAAAATATCAACCCCAAAAGTCCTTATAATGCCTTACTATAACAAAGGAAAGCAGATTGAATTCCTACTCTTAACTAGCAGTCCCAAATTCAAGAGACAATGACAAATAATTTTCTTGTTTTCAAGGAAAGCCTTGCAAGATGCACCTTCTTCCCTAGAGTAGCTGGATGGAGGGCAACTCAATCACCAACCACGATAGCGATGAGTAACCATAAGGGACTCAACCAGATTTGAACCAATGAACTATAGCCTCTTTGTTAGCTACATGCTTTGGGTAGATGGTTCAACTGATTGAGAAACATCTCGTCCCACTCTCAAGCACATAAGCAAGAGTGTGATTGTTGGTATCTTGCCAACCCAAACTATCCCATGAAGGGCAAACCTAAGTATTGTTGGTATCTTGCCAACCTGAACTATCCCATGAAGGGCAAACCTACGTCACATGGTTTGAGTTTGAATTCAGATTCGGCAATGATAAAATTCAATTCAAATTCGACTTTGCCAATAAAATGCAAATGAGATTCGCCATTAAATTTGTTGAATTTGTTGTACCTATGAAGTTGTTCCCCTAGTGACTTTGTGCCTAAATCACTTAAAATGGGAAAATAACATGACCCTTGCATTAAATGACTTGAGATGAGCATTTAATTTCACTTTAGAGATTAAAGTGACTTTTTGATATATTTAAGTGGTGGTTGAGTGAAATTAATTTATGGAGAGAAATAAAGTGCACTTATTCTCATCCATTGATCTAAACCAATGTGGGCCCTTGGATTAAATGACCATTCAGCTACCCTAGTGAGAAAACAAAAAAGGCAAGAGAAAGGTATTGTTCATTTCATTATTTCCATGAGTTTTGGAGAGCAAGAAAAGAGGAATGAGTGAACCAAGTGCTTTCTTATAGGAAATAACCGGTTGTTAGGGTTTCTAGTTTTTTCTAGATGTTTCTTTTCTCAAATAAAAAAATTAAGTAATTTGTTATTAAGAAGCAGTGTTTTATTAAAAAATAGAAAAACAAATTGAGGGACTCGCAGCCCTCTTTCCTGCCCATACAGGCCCACACAAGCGAAAGTAAATCGTGAAACAACATCCGTACAGCTTGAAACGTCATTGGTCGTACTGTATGGCATTTCGTACTCGTGAAACGCCATACAATACAGTCGACAGCATTTCGGTGGGGTTTTGTACCCATTTCAGAGTTTCTGGAAGTTTTGGGTACTGGCACGACACCTGGCTAGGCATTTCCTGCAACATAGGTCTGATCTTATCCATTTTCCCATTTTTGCAGACTCCACTAATCCCTTATGATCTATGAATAGTACTTCATCTGAAAATCTTTTAAAAAACTAAGTTTTTCAAGTTATATGCACCCTATTACACTGCTAGACTGCGTATACGCGTTTGTCCTTTATCTAGCCCACGTATGTCTGTTCGAGGGTAAAAAATAAGAATAAGTTATTTTACAGGAATAGTTTTGGTTTCAACCATTCCCACTTGTCCCAATATCGTAAGTAACTGTCTCCAACTTCCCTAACTTCTTCCCTACCAGTATAAAAGAGGCATAGGTGAAGAAAAAACAAGCACCAAGTACTGGAGATTAGCCTTCATGCTGTTCAATTGAAATCTAGATCTAAAGCCCCTTTTATCCCGATCTGCAAAATCCTCTTTCCCATATCTGGAACATAGTATTTCCAGTAATTCTTGAGAGTAGTTATTGCGCTATAGAATTATAGGGATTCTCATGAGCATATTTCCCAAGAAAGGAACCGGATTGGATGTTGAGTGTGTGAAGACTTGGGTGGAAGAACTCAGACATCAATTTCAGAACAATGACTCGACGAGAATCAGGTGACATCTTTACATTTGTGTCTTGTTGTTATTTATATATAAAAGAACTCTCTTTTCCGTCTATTTCAAGTGTTCAGTTATAGTTTATAATTGTTGAAATTTGGATTTATAATTCTGCAAATTTATTTGTAATTTCACTCTTTGCAATAGTAATTGCTCTCTATTAGATCTTTGTTCACTTTCAGATTATCTCTTGGAGATTTAGGTGAGAAGATTGGAACAGCCACATTCAAAGGGATTCTTCATCAAATGCTTGGATCTGGGTAAGTCAATTATTAACCTACTTGTTCATTCTAAGTTTGTGTGTAAAGATTGTGAATTTATTTTTTGCATGAATGTTTGGGTTTTCTTTTATGGGTATCACTTTGTGGTGATCTTGCCCAAAGATCACTAGGGTTGTAAATATTCCCGAAACAACTGAGACACATCATATGAACACTAGTACGGCCAGGAAATGTGTTTCTCACACATGGGATGCATTTGCATGCCCAAAAATGTGTTTCTAGGCTGTACCAAACATGTTTCCATGTTTATGTACTAAAACTACCCTAGTACCACTGCCTGTATAGCATTTCTTGGAACTTAGTTAATATGCCCAAGTCTATAGTCTAGATGACCTTCAGATTCTAACATGTACAACAACCAAACTGATTTTATACCAATTTGGACAATAGCTGGCTGAACCAGCATGAACCATTTTGGCCCATACCGATCCAACAGACGATACTAATGTGCAAAAAACAAAAACAATAAAAATAAATATAACCCATCCTCCCAAACCCTAATCTATGCTCATTTTGGTTCAATTATCTAACATTTTGTGTCTAATGATTTGGATTTACATTGATATATATATATATATATATAATTTGAATATTTTATGTAGTTTTTAGTCAACCAATGTTTTTTCTCGACTCAGATCTTGTTCAAAATTTTGTTGACCCAATTATGATAACTTTGGTCTTACTTCCATTGGCCTAATTATTCAAGATTGCACACCCACAAATCACGATTGTGTATGTGGTTGAACTATTGTTTGGAAGTGAACCAGCAATCAACGCATAAACACTATGGTGAAAAACTCTTGCAGCTTCCCCCTTGGGGCCAAAACAAATAAATTTGAAGGGCTTTTTATGATATCCTAATTATTGGATGAAATCCAATGGCAGATCGGAAAACCTAGGGAAAAAAAAGCAAACGTTAAAAATGAAATCAAATAGAGCGTTAAGGTACAAAATGGAATGAAATATCCAAAGAAAGATGAGTCAATCCCAAAAATAAAAAGGTGATAAATCACAAATGGAAAAGAAAACAAAGCACATTGGATCACCATCAAGACATTAGAAATTTGGAATTCTGCACATTGATGAGCTAGTATATCTTAGAATGGTAACATTACCTTCCAACCGATTTTTGGATTGAATCAAAGGTGGACCTCCAAGGGTTTGAGGTGAAAAGGAAGGTTGAGTGAAAGATGCCCATACAAAATCGAACCAGAGAATGTGGACAAGATTGAACACGTGATGTTGAAGCTATTGAGAGCATGCCCTACTTGCAACATATTTCTAGATGCATGGACTTATCAAGCACACCGCACAACCTCCTTGTGGAAAATCATTTTGATAAGTGGGGCACATGTATTTTGCCCTAGAACCATGCTGAGCATGGGAAAAAAAATTCACCCTGATCATTGCCTTCTATTTGGTTGCCTATAGGTATTAGGTAGAAAAAGGATGTTATATTTATATGGTATTTACTCAACCATGCATGAGTACTAATGGAACATGCAAGTGCACTAATGGAGCAACCATGAGGGCACACGGAATGTGTCTAAGTGCCCAACCTTGCAGGTTCTGTTGTAGCGATCACAGGATACTAACACTATCACAAGATGAAGACCACTAAGGCATGCAATAAATATCACTCGGGTGCCATGGAAGTTAGAAACTAGAAAGAAATCCTTTTATCTTGAAGTATGACACTGCATTTTTCTTACTTATCCTAAAGAGGGGCATGGTTAGATATGCAGGGGTAGAAATTTTTCTTTTTCGTATTGTTTACAGTTATCAACCAGAACTAAGGGTTTCAAGATCTAAGATAATCGATGCAAGGGACTTAACCTAGATAAAAATCCTGGGGAACACTCTAATGGTTGTGCTAGGTGTTGAATTGGTGGATCTACCATTATGTAGACCAATAAAAGTAACTGAAAGGTGCACAAATACCGGAGGTAATCACTGAATATGTAGTGGTCATTGCGAATAATATATGCACAGATAATATAGTAGAGCAACTTGTCATATGAATAGCTTCTTGCACTCCCAGAGTCCCAATGCTAAAGGATGTGCCTGCTGTCACCTGTAATTATGTATTAGGGTAGGACCCACCAAAGCCATAATTGGTCAAATCCTTCCATGGCCATTTTCTTTTGTTATTAATTTTTGTAATCAGTTATAAACAATAATTTAAGAGTTACTGGTTTACTGATTGTTTTGATATCTTAGCATTTGCAACACAAAAAATCAAATGAAGGCAAAGGAAGAACCTGATAATCTAAGGTCCCAAAGTTGTTGAATCACAATTGCATAAGGTTTATGTGACCAGAACTATAAGGAGGTCTCATACATCAATTTGATGTCTTCCTAGGATTCGGCATTAAATTAGATTATTATTATTATTAATAAATGCAGTGATTATGCCCACCAGATTTTCTGTATGTATAGACCCAGAGTGATAAACTATGAGAGAACATAGCATTGATACACTGCTATTTTTCTAAAAAACAAACATGAAGTGGCAGTCATCTTCTTTTTGAGGTTGTTTTTGAAGGATCTTTGTTTAAATTTTAGGTTTTACATTTGTCTAATACATGCCATGCAAATTTTCACCTATATGAAAATTTTTATGTACCTTGTATCCAGGAGGGTGGGTCTTATGTATTACTAGGGACTTAGGTTTGTATTAATGAGTATTTCCACCCAGAACATACCAGACAACTGTTTCTGCATACAAATGAAGGACCACATGGTAATTTAGATCACAATCACGGTTTTATGATTGCAGCCCATAAACCCAGACCAAATTGACTGTTTGATAGAAAACCATAACACTCAATCTAAAATTGATCAAACCACAAACAACATTCTAAAAGAAGCACAAAATACATCACATTCCATAGCAACATGATGGATCGCCTTTCCTGGCATACTTCTTGAATTGCTGAATAATTAAAAATTATAAAAATGCATATATGAACGGAAAACATTCATTTCAAAAGGAAGGGAAGAGAGCATACATCAAAGAATCAACCCTCTTGCCTCATAAATGGTGAAGAACTTATATCAGTGCTGTAAATTGAATCATCAGCAATTCCAAGATAGTTGTCATCCTTTTCTTCATCCCACTTTAAAATCTCACGAATATATTTGAAGGCTTCATCCACTGTACCACGCTCTCGAGCCTTCACTTGCCATACAAACAACTTATGGCTGCTAAAAGATGCATAGAGGTCCTTGAATTTCATTGCCACATAATAATATGCTTGATGGGCCAGTGACTGGTTGTTGTGATGTGCCTTCACTGGACTGAAATCCTTAAACCACTCACATACAGTAAGTGGCACTCTGTTAATCTTCTCCTCAAAAATGTCATATTTGTTTAATAATAGAATGAATGGTGTATCTCTGAAACATGAATGCTTCACAACATTCTCGAAAAGTTCTTTGCTCAAGATCATCTTATTTCTCAAGGTACCATTGTCTTCGGCCCACATTTGATCATATTCACTTATAGCAACGCAGAAGATCACAGCTCGTACATCCTCAAACATTTCCAGCCACTTACATCCTTCATTTAAACCTTTGGCATTTACTCTGATAAGCTGGTACCTGAAAGACATTAGAATTTTTAAGCAACAATAATTAAAACTTAATCCATATATGACTTACATATCCAATCCATGACTTAAATATCAAAAATCAGAGATCACTTATCCAGGTTCTTACTTCACAGGTGGTGTTGGACAATCAAAGTTTTCATTATAAGGCTCCGACATTGGACTACGATCATCGAGTGAAAATTCTATAAAGGCCAACCCATTACTTTGAGTCACTCCTTCAGCATATAAAATGTCAGACTCTGATGGATCGTATTCATTACTTGATACCTCAACAGCCTACAAAACAGCTTCATTTGTGTCATAATTTGGTTAAAATATCAAATAAAAGCTCTAGATAAATATTTAAATTTAAATCTTTTGATCAAGAAAAAATGTTTTATTTATAATCATAATATAAAATACAATAATTTGGGTAGACCAAGCTAGACTGCAAACAATTTCAGTATCCAGTGTGACAAGCTAAGAATGCAAAAGATTCTGAAGATATTTTTGACAATGGACAGACAACCAGAAACAGCTTATAGTTCGTGGTTCTGCCTGGCTCCTTTAGTCAAGTTCTTGTCACTTCCTAGCTTGTGTAGTCCGCTAGCCATAAGATAGTAACTTTTGGTTCATGTTTGGCCTTCTACCCCTCTTTCATTTTGTTCCTGGGACCTGCACCTATACTTATGCTTCTATCTCCACCAGTAACATTCCAAAGCCCTAGCATAGGTGAACTCTCTTCTTAATCGTCATTTCTGCTTTCCTTTCGTCTCTGTCCTCATCTTCATATTTTAAAGATTCTATTACTAGAGGCAGGCTCTTCTATGTGTCTTTATCAGCTACATTCTTCTCATCTTTCCTCCTCTGAGGTAAAAACCTGTTTAGGTCTCCTTTCCTCTCTTAGACGGTGTGGTTATTCTCTCAATTCAAGTGGTAATCTGAATTCTTAAAAGAAATTTTCATTTTTTGTTCCTTCTCTTGTCCTTTATGCAGACATGGTTTCCTTCATATCAACCCTAAACAAATCAACTGCGAATCAACTGGACTGGTCAAACAGTATCCTTTGGAGAAACCCCTGCTCAATGACTATGTTCATGATGAACCCATCTGCAATCTAGCAGAGTTAAATTAACTATCCTCAGCAAACGCTTCTCAACATCTCAGCCCAAGCAAACCCTAGCATAAGTGGCCACTTTATTCTCCTTGATATATTCTGAAATCCCAATGAATTAACCTCAGGTGCTTTCTATTCATTTAAAGTTTGAACAGTGAGTCCTACACAAGAATTCAAAGGCAACGACAATAAATAGACAATTGCATGTGACTAGAAAAGCAGTGCTTTTTGGAGATTGTACTTCAAGAATTTTTCATCTATTCAAAGCCAAAGGAAGATGCTCAGCATTGAACTTCATCTATCTTATCTATTCTATCATGCTTGCAATCTATTCAGGGTAGGACCAAGGTGCCCCACTTGAGGATATTCTAGGCAGTATCCCACATTTATTCTTGGTAAGCTAGTGCACCCT
This sequence comes from Larix kaempferi, assembly GCA_027924585.1. Lineage (NCBI taxonomy): Eukaryota > Viridiplantae > Streptophyta > Pinopsida > Pinales > Pinaceae > Larix > Larix kaempferi. Next base: position 8,213,139 of record BSBM01000015.1, read on the forward strand.
CCTTAGAGAAGAGTCATGGTAGATTCTAGTGAATTTTGCTTCTACTTCCACCTTAATTGATGCACCTTACATGAGATTATTCTTGGCAGGTTCTAGTTAGTTTTGGCAGATCTTTTCCTTACTTGGCAGTTGACAAGTGTGCCTTCATTCTCAGGGTTTCACTGCACGGTGCAATGCCTGTCAAGAAGATGCTCTTCCTCTTTCACTCATTCTATTCTTGGCAGGGAGACTACACACACCTAGGAGGATCTAGTGGCTTCTTCAAGAGGAATTTCAAGTAGGTATTGATGACTCCAGCTCTAGTGACCTTTCCAAGTTTGGGTGAGGATAGGACCACCTAAACCTAGCGCAATGAATTTTGTCTATACTTCTTTAATCCATGCACTTTAGACTAAAGGCACCGGTCTGAAAAAAAGAATAGTAATAATAATAAAAAACACATACAAAAGAAAAATTATTTTGCAGAATCATTCAACTCCTTTTTTTATTTTAATCAAGGAAAATAGATTAATATCTATTATATATTATAGAACATGCATGCAAGAAAGCACATACGAAGTCAGAGAGTAGTTTGGGGTTTCATTTTTTATATATAGTTGGAGCACGCATACAAGCATTCAACAAAAGAAAGAGTTGTGCATGTCTTTTGAAGCTTATACTTTAAATAGCAAAAAGATAAGTAGATAAGTAGATTACATGTAATAGAGCTTGATGCATGTAGAGATGTGTAGGGATGCATATTTTTTTAGATGTAGTTGTAAATAGAAACCACCAATAAATTTCAAGTCTCAAAGCATTGATGCAAGCAAACATACAAATAAAGAGTATGCCACTGGTTGGACTCCTTTATTTTTATAAATAGAGTAAATAAAAACAATTATAATAAAATATATTATAGAGTATGCATGCTTGCAAGCAAGAAGTGTATAAATGATAGAATTTATATTTGGTTACAAGCCAATTTGGTTCAATTATTAGACATTTTATATATAACATGACGATTCACCTTTTCCATAAAAATGATTTAAGCTAATTTGTGCATCTACCTTCAACCCAATTATTTTGCTTGGGATTTTGGTTTCATTTCATTGAATGCGAGACACGCTTGTAGTCACTCTCTGGAGATAATGGGCCAAGTCCCATTGGCCTTTCATGACTTGTACTCATTTCTTATAACATACAATGAGTTTTAATAACACAATTCATCACCCAAAATTTATCTGTTCATTGTATTTTTCCAATTTTGATAGAGGATTACTTTCAGTTCAAAAAACATTGAACTATGGACATTTTATTGTATCAAATGCTTGTCTACTATAGTGTAGTGTTGTATCCTAGTGCAGAAGTACAATGATTTTGTCAGTCTTTTTTCTCATCTTTTTTGCCAATTCCTCAAGTTTATTGCAAATAAACCCCAATCACTTGCATATGTAATAAAACAACTTGCATATCACAATTGATATGGTGACAGTTTCAGCCCCACAAAATAGCATATCGTATTTATTAAGGGTTACACGGACCAATAGGTATTTCTAATAATATTCCAATAGGCAAATTCTCCAAATGATATACGTGTGACATTTTAATCAAATTAATCTTATTTCAAGCATTTGTATCAGTATAAACCATAAAAAGTAAACAACATATCCAGAGGAATGCAGTGCTGTCTAGAGATAGTGTTATAGCATAAAGTGCACTAGCACAGCCACTTAACTTGTGGCTGGTGAACAACGATAGGTCACAAGTTAATTGCACAAATAAGTTATCTGTTAATGGGTTGTCTGCCACGAACTGCTCATTATCCATGCATCAACTAAGAGTTATCCATGCATCAGCTACCACTTATTTTTTATATTCTTTTTTCTTTTATAAATGTTTATTTCGAATTTGGAACGACTACCATAAAATCAATCTAGATAGTACACTTGTCTCATCTTTGTGCAATCTAGGAAAAGCATAGATGCTAGCCCACCCCAAATTCTAAGTTATAAACACCTATCGGTGTAAATATTGCATGTCATCACACATTTTATCATATTGCTCAACATGAGCTCACTTATTTCCAATCACGTTAAAGCAGGGCTGATTAAGTAAACTTTGATCATCCAAGTCGGTCCCAAAAAATTAGACAACCCCATGAATTTAGGCCCTTTATGCACAAGTCAGTTAGTCAACCAACCCTCACTTGCCTAGTTGATTGTCCAACTAATCAGTGGGCCAACCCAAATACACCTTAGTCTTATCACTAACTTACCTCCAAAGTTGTGTTTAATCACAAATTCCAGCGCTTCTTCTAGAGGTGCAATCTGTGTATTCTTTTATTAGAGATGCTAACACTTGGATTCAGCCTTCAAGTAATTTTAATGTTTGAAATCGATGTTCAGAAGTAGTTGATATGTTCTTGATTAAATACTTGACAAGGGTTTGGCTTATCTATGTCAATCAGGAGTAAAGATACAAGAACATTATCTATGACAATATTTGAGTTTGCTAATTTCAATTGTTATAAATGACATGACTGCCTCTGAACCTAATCGATGAATGGTAATCTGAACTATGTATGTCTCGTGGTATTTTTTATTTTTATTTGTGTGTGTGTGTGTCTGTGTGCGTGTCTGTGTGTGTGTGCTCTGCCATTTCCCCGCCGTGTATCGTATCCGGCTTTTTTGAAAATTTGCCATATCCATTTCATCCCTGTATCTGTATCCGTTTCAGTGCAACTTGGAAGAATAATGATCACCTGTTCATGGGTTAGTGATCCTTTATATTCATTCAGTATTGTACCCAGAGGTATCATCTGTATTCTGAATTCCTTGTTTTGCAATTTCATATGTACATTGGGATTTGACCCAAACATTCGTTAATATCAAAGTGTTTTGAGACCAGAATGATTGTTAGAAAATAGTAATGTGAGCAAACATTTGTTGAATGGTCTTAAATATGAATCTACATCCTTTGTCTGAAAGGAGAAGGAAATGTTTAATACTTGACAAAATCCATCGCAGTTGTTTATAGAGTCTAGTCTATTGAACTAATACTCTTTAGAACAAGGACCTTCCTCAACAAAGGCATTGCATTCAACTCATGTATACTTTGGTTGTCATTAACCATCTTGATATCCATTGTACAGTGTACACTACCATAAGGATTCCTAGTTTTGTCCTCGAAGCATTATCAATTTAGCAGATGTCATGCAAAGAGCTAAAGAGATTATGAGTGCAAATTATTAGACTGCAAAATGGATTAACACTTGTAACAAGAAAAGCAAAGCAAATTTGGATAAGCAAATTTAGTAACTACCCGTTCCAGGAAGTAACCAGCAACATCAGGGAGAACATGTAGCTCATTTCTTCTTGCATATGTAGCCTGAATCGCAGGGTCCCTCCACATTTCATCAACTATTGGGGCATACTCACGTGTTGCAGCTGGGAAAAAGGCATCTAAATCCCCCATTGCCATAATTTCTAGAAGCCAATCTGAAAAATGTTTCAATTTTGGATTGAGAGAGTAAATACATTGAGCTGCTTCTTTATCATCACTGTCATCTGCCAAAACACCAAGCTAAAGCATTAGTGACAACAAATCAAAACTATTCTCTTTGGTCTAGATACTAAACCAGTCATTGGTTGTTAAAAAAACAATTATAGATGTGACAAATACAATGATACCCAGATAGTCTCTTTTGATGTTAGGTTTGGTAGGAACTAGAAAGCATTCAAAAATCAGAGGGTTTTCCAAGACAATGTATACATCAAGAGCTCAATAGAAAAGAGACTTTGCTATTAATAGCATCAATGTCTATACACTTTATCTTGATCCATATAGAAAAAATGGAATGAATAATAACAATGAGGAAGAGGTGGATACAAAAATAATAGGAGAAAAGGTACATAGGAAGACTACAGAGGACAAAATGGGAGGATAACCAGCTATTATTTGAGAAGGAAAGTTAAAAAATTAGGTGTAGCTCAAGTGGCTGAGAGGATAAGCTGTTGCGTCCCCCACACAGGTTCAAATCTCACTTTGCAACATGTTTGCTCTTCATGAGCTGATTGTTGCTGATATGTTGACCTTTCATTAATCCTTGAAGAATCTGGTTTGCATGGTGTACCATCCACAGAATAAGGGGAAGTGATTGGTATGTTCCTCAGGAAATGCATTAGATGAAAAAAACGATTTGAGAAAGTAATCCAAATAATCAACAAACTGATTTTATTGCAAGCCTTAAGTCTATTCACTAATATGCCGTCTACTCCAATATAGGAGGTAGTTAAATTCAATAAGAGGATAGTTGGATCATCATGATCTCACTTGCTGTAATTTGAAATTCACTAGAATAATATAAATTAGACATCAAACTAAGATCTATTTAACTTCTCGAAACACTAGAAGACAACCTAGCCCTCATTCGGAGTAAGAAGGTAGCATATTATTCAGAAGGCCAATGCTTAAAGTAAAATAGTGTTATTTTGTAAAGAACCTCAATCTGGTTTGGCTTCAAATTTTCCCTAATTATCTAAAGCCTCCTATAAACCATAAAATTCTGCCATCCAAGCAGAATTGACAGATACTGCATGAAGAAAAACAGATGGTTTTCTTACATCTTTTAAAATTTACAATCAATGAAATTACTATCCAATTCTACAAAACTAGCATTTACTACCAAGCAGCCGAATCTCAGATAAGATTAAAGAACCTCATAAACAAAACTTCACGATCGTTACAAATGTAGGCTAGGTAAATATTTATTGCTCAGTAAGCTTACATAACAACATAATAAGGATAAACAGTAAGTTTTGATAACATGGCATTTTCCCCTTCTTTTCTTGTCCCTTAACGAAACTTTCTAATTTGTAACAAAAAATTGAATAAGCTTGAAGCTCGAAGAGTCACACAAAAGCTCAAATCATTCAAAGAGCCAAGGGCTTTGTGACCCTGTGCAATTGATTTCTATGAAAAACTGAAACCAAGGGATTGTTCATAGACCATATTAGCTTCCAAAGCAAGATGGGAAGGACAAAAATCATACCCCAGCAGTCACTGTTGAACTCGAAATTTTATAATAAAAAATTCAATACAAAAAATAACATAAGATTATCAGTTATCTCTATGCTTATGCTAAGAAAACATTTCACTAAATTCTTAGCATGAGAAAATTTTCAAACATTTACAATACAAAAGGAAACTACATCATATGAGAAAATCTGTCCAGCTAAAGATATCAGACTACTTATACACAGATTCAGATGACTCTGACTCAGCAATAACTTGGCAAGCCAATGTGCAAGATTCAACTCACCAGAGAAAACCTAAGCAAAGAAAAATGCAAACTAAAATATAGTTAAAATCAAAATAGAATTAAAAAATCAATATTTGAGATTAAAAAAAAACTAATTTCCAGTCCATGGCAAAGGCCCGTTTAGCTAAAGTTGTCATGTAACGATTTCCCGAGGAAATATTTCACCTTATATCCCCATATGTGCACCCAGAGTCACATGATTTGTGGTTGCAGTATCAAGATTGGATAAGCATCAGAAGTGGGTGTGGGTGCAGTAGCCATCCTGAATTTGTGTGTGCTGCAATACATACATACATACATACATACAAACATACATACATACATACATACATACATACATATAAGTTGCACGAAACATGGAAATGTGTACAAGTTTCAGAAACGGGAACGCTTGGAAACTTGACCCCCCCAAAATGTGTACATCAGGGGAAACACAATATATATATTTATATATATAGTTTTTTTTAATAACACATATCTTACAATAAAATAAGAATGAGAGGTTAATTTGTAGGTAGGTTTAAAAACGATTTCAAGGTAAATTTGCTTTCATTTTCCATAAACTAGGGTTTTTTAGATTTTGTATGGATCCCAAGCCACTCATGGACCCTTGGAGGTTTCCTAGAAGTTTTCGAGTTTCCGGTACTGATACGTGGGCATTTTAGGAGTTTTGTGCAACATATATATAGATAGATAGGTAGATAGATAGATAGATAAATAGATCCAAAATTAAAATTCAAGAGTAGGTGAAGAAGAAGGAAGAGAAAACAAAATATGGTTGCAGCAGATTTTGAAGACCAAAAAGCTGAAGTATTTAAGCAAACAAGGTGCTTTAATTCCTGTGGGAAAATTCTAAGCCCAAATGTTAAGATTCAACGTGCCTCAAATTGAATAAAGAAGATGAGCTTCTTAAAGTAAAGACAGCTATTCCCAAGGGCAGAAAGCTCAAATCTAGAGTGAAAACAAATGATTTCAATATTTCTCAATAGAAAAATCATCTTGGTGGCATGTCCTCAAAAGACGAGCCTAAATAAGTCTAGCCACTTCAATACCTTGAAGGCTTCCTCTCAATGATTGCAATACTCAAGCTGGCTACTTGACTATGCACAGTGGAGTCTGTCAATACAATTATGTCATAGAACCCAAATGACCTAAATAGATGAAACTTAGTGAGATATGCTTAAAAGTTAAAATATATATATATATGTGTGTGTGTGTGTGTGCTTTTAGTCTTTTCCATGATAAAGAGGTTCATATGGATGTGGGCATTACACCTTGGTATCATATTCTCAGGTTGATATACTTAATACATTACAGACTAAGAGCCATTATGATTCGAAGCTTTGTTTATATATATAATATATATACACACACACAATGATACATGCATGTAGCCCAGTTAGCTCAATCGGTGTTACCTAATTGAACTAAGTGGATGAAACTTAGTGGGATATACTTAATGGTTAAGAAAAAAATTCTGTGTTTTTCCACAGTAAACTAGTCTGTATGGATGCAAGCACTACACCTAGGTATCAACTCCTTAGGTTGATACAATTAATACATCTACAAACTAAGGCCACTATGCTAGAAGAATTGTTGATATACATGCATGTCACCCAGTGAATTAGCTCAATCAGTTGAGGAGACCATTTCAAAGTGTATTGCCAAGAGGTCCCATGTTCAAATACGAGGGAGTACTATTAGGTCACCGGTTGCTCTGGCAATTCACAATCAATTCACCTTCCATTCAAAAATTATAGGGAAGAAGGGGGACTGCTCCATGAAGAAAAGATTACCAGCCTTCAGATGGTTGATAATATTCGGGCTAATAATAAGCTTTTGGGTTCAAAACTTGATTCTTCCCTTGAGAAAAAAGAAAATAACTAACAAGGGGAACAAACGATGGACAAAGAGGAGCAAAACAAGGATATCAGAGTATTGGCCCAAACCCTTATGGTAAGTTCTCAGAGCCTGATTTTAATCATAGGGTCATGAGTTTGTATGTGGGTAGATCGTCAACAACAGTGGAGCCCCTGTCATCGTCAGCCTGGCAAGATGTGGTTGTGGAGTTGAGAGGTAGGTCAAACATTCCTCAATTTTATTAGGGCACAAGAGGAGGATAGATCCACCTGTTTTGCACATAGATCAATATCAAGCAGCCATGATTGGGACCCATGGCCTACTCCTTCGGGTCAAGCCACTCGTGATGACACTCTTTCAATAATCACTATAGAAATCTTTAAAATGCTTCAATTCATGTCAAAATTTCTGGATCCAGGGCAGTTAATACAACTTCGCAAATCTCACCTCTTTCCTCGAGGTTTCCTGGATCTTGAGCCTCTAAATGTTAAGCCTTACAGCTTTTATGAAATATGATTAAAACAGTGGAAACAGCGGACAATGTTTCACCTCTTAACACCCCCATGATCCATCAACAACGCAATTCAAGAAAAGATACCAAATGTGTGCCAACATGTCTCAGCCCTCTAGGGCAATCTTATCATGCAAAAACCAGATCTAAAAATCACCTTATGAGAGCATGAATTACAGCAGTAAATCCACCTTATCTTCTTCAAGATTGATGTTAAATCACTCAGCGATTTCAGCCTTAACTTCTGCCGAATCAAAGAGACATACTAGTGCTCGAAATTACCAAACCATGAAGATAAAAATAGCTGAAAATCAAATCTGCAATAACTTAATAAGACAATTTTAGACAGCTGAAAGTTTCTTATATATATATATATATAAAGCCTAAGTTCATGGACATACCATAGCCTCATTCCAAGGCTAGTACAACCTTCTCGCTCTCCAAAACCCTAGCAAAGGAAAATTAAAAAAAAACCTACCCAATAAAAAGGAGCTCCAGCAAGCATCACACTACCATGTCCTAGGGAAAATCAAGAAAAACCCTACCCAGTACAAAGGAGCTCCAGCAAGCATCACACTACCATGTCCTCCAAAGCAAAACGTCTCCTCTTCTCCACTCCTCAACAAGTATAAACTAGGGTTTAATCACAAAACCTTAGCTCCATTGTCTCCAAGAAGAAACCTTTACCCTAGCATACAAGATGATCCAAAAGCTCCAAGAAACCCTAGCACCTCCAAGAAAACAAAGAGGAAGTACAAAGATGAAGATCAAAGAGAGAGAGGGAGACAAGTATGCTCCTCTCCTCACATCTATAACAAAAGATGATGAAGTGATAATGAGTTGATCATCTCCAACATCTAGCTCAAAAGAACAAACCCAATCATTTCACAAAAGCAAGCTCCCAACAAAGACATCCTCTTTCCCTTTCATAACTTCTACTAGAGTTTCTTCATGAATCCTAACATCTCACTCCAAGAAGACAAGTACAAAGAGAAGACAACAATGATGATGATAAAAGGACTCTCTACTCTTTTTACTTATATAAGGTAAGAGAGACCAATAATACAAGTGTGAGCTTAAACTCCAATTTTCTGGGGCTTAAAAGTGGACATCCTTTGGAATGCCAAATGCTCCTCCTCCAAAGTAGGGTGTTCTCCAAGCAAACAACCTCTTCCATTTTTCCAACATGTAGAATGTCACCAAGCTCTCTAAATATCTCCAACACTTTAAGGAAGAATTCCATTCAAGAACCCAACTAAGCTCAAGCAATCACTAACTAAGCCATCTTCAATGCGCAAATCCATCATGGACCATCTAGGGGCTAATCATACACTATGCTCCCCAAATCTCATGAAGCATCCCCAAACATTATGTAAACACCTTCGAAGTAGCATCAAAAGCAAATACTCCCTCTCTACAAGAGAAGTGTTTTCAACAACACCTATCAACTCCCTCTACAACTCCACCAAAATTGCCATCTACAAAGATGTACCTAACACAGTCTTAGAATCAACCCAAACATCATCCTTAATCAAGGGATCACAGCTCTCTCTCCTCCTCAAGACAACTAGACCACTCAAAGCAAAGAAACTAATGCAACATGACTAGCATATCTCCTAGCGGGTATCCTTGCCCTCACTTAAGATATGGACACTACTACATGCTCTAGAGACTCCTGCAATGTCTGGGTGAGCCATCTCACTCTCGTACGTGTTGGAGTAGAAGGTGAGGACATATCCATCCCTAATCTCACCTTGTCCACCCCTAATTTTGACTCAATTGGAGTCTCAATCCATCTTCGGAATAGTAACCTCCTCTTTCTTATCAATCACTAAAGGAGAATCTTGTGAACTAGAACACCTCATATCCTCCTCAAACTTCACAAAATTTGTTACCATTCTCTTCCATTGCACTAGAATGTAAAACATGTAAGATGTAGACGTTGTATCCAATAACACAAGATGCTATCACAACATCTCGAACCTCAAAAGAATTATAACCACCTTTGATTATGAAGGAACGTGACTCTTAATCATCAACAACCTATCAAACTCCATCATCCTTCAAGTCAACATCATGGGACAGAATCATCTCACACCACATCATGATTTATCCAAGACATCCAGCAAAGACAATCACATTTCCATACAAGATCAAGACAAGTGAATCAAAGTTATCAAAATAGCAAAGATAGGCATTTGCATGAGTCACATCCATCCTAAAGTATCAAGCTCATAGTATAGGTAACAACCCACGCAAAGCCAAACAAATGACTTATCAACCTAAGCTAGGTCAAGTCCCTCTTTTTGAGAGAATCTTAAAGCAAAAGTGTCATCAAGGTCAACTACCTCTATCCGACAAGCTACACGAACAGCCTCATCCCAAAATGTAGATCTCATCCTTTTGAACATCAATATTGCTCTAGCCATGCCCATCAAAGTTTGACTCATTCTTTCTACTACGCCATTTTGTTGAGTGCAAGAGTTATTCAATTGTCTCCTAATTCCATTTTCTTGGCAATAAGCTTGGAATTCAGTTGAGGTGAACTCTCCACCATTATCAGTGCACAAGCTAGCAATTTTTTCTTTAATTTTTGTCTCAACAGAATTCTGAAAACAATTAAAATTTTCCAAATGCCTCTAATTTTTCATTTAGAAAATACACCCAAACCATCCCGCTAAAATCATCAATGGAAAGAAGAAAATATTTGCATCCATTAGGTGAAGTATTGTAATGTTCCGTTTTGGGTAAAACTGGAACAAAGGACATACAGAGCATGCGAGCCCTAGCTCAAGAGCGTGCAAGCATGCATGCAAAAGTAAGATGCATGCAATCATGCAGGCATGCAAAAGTGAGATGCATGCAATCATGCATACATGCAAAAGGGAAATGCATACAACAAGTGAGATGCATCCAACTCAACTGAGAAATAGAAAAGAAAAGTGACTTAGGTATAGGGCATGCAATGTCAAGGTTATAAAAGAAAGATAAAGTGAGTTACTCGACATCTATTGTTATTATTGATCATTGAGATTTGTGTTGTGAGCTTTGAGAGCCATTTAGGATTTAGGGCACATTGCCCTAGCCAGCAAGTCTATTTCGGCAGTGAAATCTATTTGCCCTAGTCACTCCAGAGGTAAATCATACAGGTTTATCATTATTCTTCATTATTATAGCATATTCATCATTCGTCACAAGGATGCGAGGGCATCCAAAGCAGTTGAAGGATTTATGAGCACGTATCATTCTACACATCATAAGAGTCACATGGGCAAATTACATGTGAAGCGTTACACCCCAAGGGTACACATGTCAAGATCCAAGGTGATGTCGTACACAACCAAGGCTCCAATGCAAGGGCGCTCCATGAGATGTGTTCCAACGCTCCTACAAGCCTCCAAAGACTCCAACGCTCCTCCTAAGCCATGTGCTCCACATGGTCCACTCCCCCTACATCAACATTTTTACAATCCAGGCATCTACAAGTCAACTCCATGCGATCATCCAAGCTACCCAATGTTGTTTAGGGCTCAATGCCCTCCTCTAGAATGCTAAACAGTCCCCCAATACAGAGTGTTCTCCAAGCAAGCAACCTCCTCCATGTGGCCCGTATGTGGAATGTCACTAAGTGATCTAAAGATCTCCAAGGCTCTAAGGAAGAATTTCATGCAAGCACCCAACTAAAGTCAAACAATCACTGACTAAACCAAGTCCAATGTTCAAATCCATCACAAACCATGGTGTATACACTGTCAGAATAACCCTAAAAGATAACAACCATCACCCCATCTTATGTTGGCAAAACATGGACGAAGGAAAAGAGGTGATGGTTGCCCCACCATAATAAGACCTTTTATAGTTAGATCGAGCTCTGGAAAGAACCTTCTTGTCTTTGGAAGAATTGTTAGGAGCACGCTCCGAAGAGTGGCAAGCTAGTAAAGGGTACATAGGACGATACACAAGAAAATATGCAGAAGACAAAGGAAGCAGACTTACATAAAGTTTCAAGCTAAGAAGATGAAACTTGTCTTTGGGGAGGATGTGGTACTAGGGCCAAGTGCTTATGTACCAAGAGACTACTTTTGTGACGAAATTTCATGGTCAAGTAATTTCAAATAAATCTATGTCCCAATGATTCAACGTGTGTGGAAACAACTAATGTAATCCCTTATTTTCTTTATCCAAGCACGAGGATTGATAACCTAAATATTCAAGTCAACAAGGGGTAAGGAAATTATTCGTAAGGGAAAATGGTGCTAGGATAGTGCCACTCTCTCTTTGGAACCATGGACTCATTTTGATCCAATGAAGAAGAAGGTGAAAAATCCAATGTCTATGGGTTAAGGTCATGCCTCTACCTTTGGAGATGTGGAAGGAAAGGATTTTGCGGGCTATAGGGGACCAAATAGGGAAATTTATTGACATTGATGAAAGAACTAGAACCAAAGAAACCACATTTGTAGCTCACATATGAGTAGAAATGAACTTTGGGGTTGAGCTAGTTAACAATATAGATACTGAAGTTGATACATGATTGAATAGACAAGAGATAGAATATGTTAAGTTTCCCTTAGGTCCACAATCTATCACCTTTATGGACATTTGAAGAGAGGATGCCCTAAGAAATATACTAGATGAGAACTTCAATGACAATCAAGAGGTTGCAAGAGAAGAGACTAGAACTCCTTCTAAGGCAAAGAGACCACTAGAAGAAGTGTTGATTTCTTCATTGGAGTGAGATGAGAAGGTTATGATGTATAGCAATGTGGAGCTTTCTTCTAATGTTGTAAATAGTATCCTTCTAGACATAGCAAAGGCTACGGATTCAAGTCTCATTCACAACCGAGGGGTGAATTTTGCTTCAAGGCAAGAAAGGTTGATGATGTATGGCCACATGACATAAGATAGGTTCAAAGATATAAGTCTCGAGGAGCCCACTTATGTATATCCTTGTTCAAAGCAAAACCAAAGGAAGGTAGGATCGAAAGTAGTTAAATCTAGACATGCCTTGCCCTCTCTATCAGAGGTTGAAGGTGTAGGATGCATAGAACAAACCTTTTTAGCAAAAGATGGGCTAATGAAACTATCTCAATAAACAATGTATGATGTGTCCTCTCATGAGGTAGAAGGCTTGGAGCTCTCCAGAATGATGGGTAAACAACGCATGGGGCTTACTTCTCTAAAGATCACAATCCAAAGGTAGATGGTGGAATGCAAAGGAGTTTGAAGAAAAAACTAGAAGTGAGTAGATGATATCATCTTCATTCTACAAAAAGGTTGGAAGGTGGGGGTAAGAAAAGGAGAGAGTCGAGGGGGGTATTAGTCATGATCCTACATAGTGAGTGAACTCCAATGCATTAGGATGAAGATCAATTCTAAATGAATCTGTTTGCAAAAAAAATCTTGCAAAAGCTAGAGGACACAAAGTTGTGTGACCTTAACATTGTTGAGATTGTTACTATCTAACTTCTTCCCCAGATATGTTCATGAAGAACAAAATGCAAGGCTAATTGAAGAGGTAAGCAAAGAAGAATTGAAGACTATCATCTTTTCATCTCAAATAGATAAAAGCCTAGAGCTAGATGTGTGTCCTATTGAGTTCTACATACGATTATAGGATTTGGTAGAAGATGATTTGCGTACAATGGTGGACTCTAGAACTAAGTTGTTGGAAGCGGGGAGCAAGGAGTAGGAGCAGAGCGAAAAGTGAAATTTTCAAAAGCTCTTGTTTCAAGAGAGTTTCGGGAGCGTTTTATATAGTATTTATTTTAATATGTTTTGATGCATTTATATCTAAAAAACATGTAGGATGTTCAATTAGCTATAGAAAACATGGATTAAACCATATAACATCAATCATCTAGTAGTTATAACTTAATAGCTTTTATAGGTGCTTGGCAAAGATGGGAGGTACCATAGCATTGTCATCAAATGATCAACCTAGCATAGGAGCGCTTTTAGTATAGGAGAGGTAGGGAGTGCCTCAGGAGCACCTCGAGAGCGAGCTCCCAAAATTGGCAGCGTTTTCAGAGTGAGCTTCCAAAGCAAGCGAGAATGGAGCGAGCTTCGGGAACGAGAGCAAGGGGGAGTGCTCCCACACAGTAGGGCTCTAGAATAACTCGGAAAGCCCTTGGTCCATTAAAACAACCTTTCTAGCAATGATTCCTAGGAAGGACTGTCCAAAAACCTTTAAATATTTTACACTTATTTCTCTATATAATATTATCTATAAGATAATTCCAAGGTCATTGCTCTAAGATTGAAGCTTGTTCTCTTCAGTCCCATATCCTGGGAATAATTTGGATTTCTTACTAATCATCAAATACATTATTCAATAAATATAGCTTAAGAAGAGTTGCATTCTATCAAAGTTAAAAAGCTACCTTCCTTTATCATCAAACTAGTGTTAGAAATTCTGTGTGTCATTATTGTCAACGTTAGTAAGAAGTCAAAGTCTTAGTATCCATGTCAACTTAGTAAAAGCAAAGTGTGTGAAGATGCTTATGAAGAACAAGAAGCATGTCTGTCCAAAAGTCTTGTGTGACAAACAATGAAGTCCCATCAAGAACGTAAAGAAGTCTTGAAGTGAGAAGATGACATCGTTGATCAAGCAATCTTAGCAATGGGTGTTGTGATAGGATGCCATGATGACAAAGCAATGTGAAGAAGTCATTGAAGTTGTGAAGAAGCCATTAAAGCATTGTTGTGTCATTGAAGCCACATGGATGTTGATGAAGCCTTGACATGCCTCGTTGAAGTTTCTTGAAGTAAGTATCATGAATGAATCGGTTAAAGTGGAGTTGTTTGCCAAGTTCACTCGATAATATGTCCAAAGCGACTCGGCTATAAGTTTTCTGCAAAACTTGTAATCCATTCATTGTCAAGGTTGCGTGCCTCAAGTCAAAATTTGGGCACATGGGTTTTGTGCAGCCTGTGTTTGACATGGATTTTCATCCATCAGATCATCTCCAGAGGTTTCTATTCAAGTGTTGATCACAGGTCAAAGTCTGGTCAAAACACCATTGGTTGAGAACCATAGCAACGAACTTCGGTCCACATATGAACAGGTCGGCCAAGGAAATGATCACGATGGGACACACAATATCAATTCAAGTCATATATATATATATATATATATAATTGAAATCGACTTTATAAGATGGGGTGGAATAGATTTCACAAGGATATATGTGTTTTGGTCTGAGTTACTTCTGAGTTTACAGGGTTCTGGGTTCGCCTGATTGTTTCTACGAAGCTGACAAATCGATGAGAATGCTCTTCATTTATTCAGGCCAGCGCAGAGTCCACCAATGAAGAGATTGCAATGAATATTGGGGCAAACTAAACCCACGAAATTGATAATGGGGCAAATTTTTGAGCCAATGCAGAGTCTAGAAAGTTGAGTGAGTATGAAAGGCAGTTCTAGGCGTTTGTATTTTTTGTTTGATTGCAGGTGTGCGATGGTTGTTGAGAAAACGAGCAGTAAACTTCCGGCTTCTTTTCTGAACAGATAAAGATGAATCTAACAATTACGCGATCTGGGTTTTGTGCAGAATGGGGCCAATTAGGTGATTCACAAGCTTTTTCCTAAGAACATGCATGGTTTAGGAGATTCATGGGGTTTTCTGAATAATGAAAATTGCATAAATGCGTGAATGAAGCGTTTTGCAATTCTTATAATTCACAAGAAGGTTCTGAGAATGACAATGAGCATAATAACTTGGGTGCATACTCTGAAGCTCAAAATTGCTAGAGGATGTGCATTGAATCTGTCCTTTGGGATGACACTATTTTGTGATTGAAAGGACAAACGAAGTGTGTGTAAATTGCTCTGAGATTAAACAAAATTAAGCTGAGATTCAAAGAAGCATGGGCATCTATTACCACATATGTGAGACAGGGTAAAGCCTCCGTAATCTTATAAAAGGTTTACTGACTGCATCATCTTGCACCTGTAGCTCTGGGATGATAGTGCATGAAGACTGTGGAGTAAATAAGAATTGTGTAAATCAGAGGATACAGAAATGAGGTAAGGAAACCATTGACCAGCACATGCTGGCAGGGGATATTTGCTGAAGAGAAGTTTTGCAGAAAGAGATACGAGATTGACTGAGGATATATGCTGAGAGAAGAAAGAGCAGATTAGCAGAGGTATTAGAAATTGCATAAGGACAGTGCACACAGAAGACAAGAAGACAGAGACTGCAGATACAACAAAAACAGATATGCTTCAGGGTGGTTGGGTGGTGCAAGGGCAGGAGACTAGAGTCTCCTTCTAGTTGGAGCTTGAAAAGATTACAAGTTCAAGCTTATGTTGTTTAAGGGTGGTTGGGTGGTGCTTGGGAAGGACTGGTGTCCTTAGTAGATAGGTGACTGTTGTGTATATGTTGGTGCTTGTGTTCTTTCAGGGTGGTGCTCGAGGGAGGATTGTAGCCCTCAACAGGTTGGTGCCTGTAAAGTTGTGAGTTGGTGCCTACCTTGAAGGTTGGTGCCTTCACCATATCAGTAAGTATGTGCTTGTTGTGGCAGGTTGGTGCCTGCAGTTCTGCAAGTTGGTGCTTATAGCAAGGATTGGTGTCCACGGCAAATGGGTGTCTGCAATCAACAAGTAGGTGCTTGTTGTAACAGATTGGTGCCTGCATTTCTGTAAGTTGGCTCTTGCAATAGGGATGGGTGTCCCTCACAGGTTGAAGCCTGTAACTGTAAATCTTGATTAATAAATGATATATCTTTTGTGGTTTTCTCCCTCTTTGGGTTTCCACGTAAATTCATGGTGTACTTTGTATGGCTATTGAGTGTTGCTAATATAATGATGTGATGTGTGTGTTTATGTAATGAGTTCTTGAAGTATTGAAGTAAAAATTGATAAAAGTTGTCCAATACTGTTTCACCCCCCTCTCGGTATTGGTGAATATTCCAACAACTAGTCTAAGGCATATGATGAGGTTAGTTGGCTCTATCTTCACATAAGGTTGATTTATGTAGGTTCAACTTGCACTTTACTAATTAGATTGGAAGATGTTTGTCCTCGATGTCTTTTTCAATCTTAATAAATGGGCCTACTCTACTTTCTTCACACCAACCAGAGGCCTCAAACAGGGATGCTCGTTATTCCCTCTACTTTTTCTCTTGGTGATCAACGGGTTGAGTAGGTATTTAGTTTCTCTGAGGACCTATGGTAGTTTAAAAGGTATAAAGATTGGTAGAAATATTATTTTAACTCGATTTTGTCCGTAGATGTTGTTTTATTACTTGACAGTGGTTCTGTCAGGGTGCTAATAAATTCAAGGAGGCACTAGAAATCTATGGTAAAGCCACAAGTATGGAAATTAAATGCACAAAAGTCATCCATTTCTGTTCAGAAGATTGACATTGCACTTAAAAGGGCAATCTCAACACTTCTACCATTTAAGGTTTTCACCTTCAATAAGTGATTCAAATACCTAGAGTTTAAAGTCAAGTAAAATGAATATGGCATTTGGGATTAGTTGTGGTTCTATCATACGATAGAGAGGCGAATCAAATCTTGGTGCACTCATTGGCTCTCCCTAAGTGGTAGACCAGCCTTTGTTAAATCGATTCTTGATACCACCCTTATATAGGCATTCGATGAATTACATTCCAAAAGGAGTTCCTCGTAAATTAAAAGGAAATGCTTTAGCTTTCTTTAGACTGGGAAGAGAGAAAAAGAGGGGATCGCTAATAAAGTGGCAGAGGATAGAAAATCCTAAATCTCTACAGGGATGGTGGCTAAAGAACATTTATCATTTTGGGAAGGCACTTGCTGCAAAGAGTTTGTGGAGCTTGCTTTCAATACAAAGTTTTCGGCAACAAGTGATGTTGCAAAAATAAATAGTACATCTCTTTTTAGAAAAGTGGATCAAGAGTCGAAACACACTAACGCTTCCACTGTATGGACACCATTGATTCAAACCATAGTGGAAAATATCGCCAAAAAATCACCGATTTCCCGAGAAAAGGCGATATTTTCAGCCTCCCGATTTTTCCTGCCGAAAAAATCGAACTGTGCGATTTTTTGGAAAAATCGAACTGCACGATTTTTTGAAAAAATCGGCGATTTCTCCTCAAAAATAGCGAGAAGACTCCAAAAATCGCCACCGAGTTTTAAAAATTAGACCAATTGTTTCATAAGACATTGACGCTAGTAACAGTAAATGGTAAGGTTAAATTCTTAAAGTTAAAGTGACATTCTCCTTATCTTTTATTTTCATTCTCCTTATCTTTTAACATTACCATTAATTGTTTCTAGATGTTTGAGAGTGGTTCCAACCTCAATAGACTTCATATTGAAAAAGTAGAATTTTAGATCCCATTCAGAATTCAACAGACTTAATAGTTTTCAGCATTTCAGGATTGCAACATTTCCACTGAATTCTATAATGTACGAGGGTAAGGGATTTGAATTTAATCAAGCGCATCAAACTAGGTATGTACCTTGATGCTGGTGGTGATGATGCCTGATTGTTGAAGTTGATTGAACTCCTATGTTATGACCTTAATTAAAATATACCCTTCAATTAAGCAAAATCACTTATTAAGCATGGGAAGCTTTTTCTACCTTATCTTAATGCTTGGATTAGGAAGTTTCATCAAAATTGTAGGGTTTTGACTAATGTCCTTGAAGGATTAACTTCAAGATTCGAGGTAGAGGTAAGGGATAGAACCTAGAGGGGGGGGGGAATGATCAATGTTCCAACCAGTGTTGAAACTTCCAAATTTCCAATCTTTGAAACTTTGATGTATCAATTTTTATTTGGCATCCACTACATCATATATATCAGTACTTTCTCCATATTTATGTGCCAATGTGTTTATCTAATGTTGTTGTTGCTTTATTGTTTAAAATTCTGAAAAAAAAGAATATATTTTGCATTTTTTAACACTTTCCACGGATTGCCGATTTTTGCCATTTTTTTCGCCGATGTTGCGGAGAAGTTGTATTCAAGACCCTTGCCGATTTTTTGCCGATGTCGATTTTTTCCACTATAATTCAAACCTTCCCTCTTATTAATAACTCGTTGGCATTGAAGGTAGTTGATGGCTAGAAGGTTAGACTTTGGCTGACCCCCAAATTAGCTACAATGATTTCCATACACTATGTAAGGATCTCCTTTTATTGTCGAGACAAAATGGTTTGTTAACTCTAGCAAATGCATCTTCACTAAACCAAGGTACTATTTGGAACGCAAGTTGGAGGTTGGGAAAGGATCTAGGTTTGGGGGGAAGAGAAGTTGAGGAATCGAAAGGTTTCACACAACGAATAGCAACATGTGTTATTTATCTTAGGGATGAAAATAATTGCATAGTTTGATCATGAAATTCGACATGGGTGAATACAAAGATAGATTGGATTACATTGTTATGTTCCTTGAAGCGGGGTTATGAGGATGTCAATTGATGGTAGAAAACACCATGGAAGATCAAAGCCTCACTAAAGGATTTTTCTTTGGTTCGGCATTATGAATAAGGTCTTAACCTAGAATGCTCTTCAAAAACATTCTTTGCAGCACCCAAGATTATGTTATCTTTGCAGAAACAATAAAGAAAATATCAACCATCTTCTCACTGAATGCCACTTCACCACAGAGGTGTGAGTTGTTGTGCAAGCTTTGACTAGTGGATGAGAAGTGACAAGAATTTGGAAGCCGCAATAAAGAAATGGCTTGAAGATCCATAAGCGAACGCCCACAAGTTGTTGATTTTTGCACAGCATCGAGAGCCACTGGTCAATTACCAGGAATATCATTCAGTCTAGGACTGAGGCACTTGGTCAATTACCAAGTTGTTGGCATTGGTCAACTTGATTCAGCCTAGGGCTGAGGCACCTAGTCAGTTACCAAAAACATGATGCAGTCTGGGATTGAGGCACTTGGTCAGTTACCAAGTTGTTGACATGGTCAACTTTATTCAGCTTGGGGCTGAGGCACCTGGTCAGTTACCAAGTCATCATTAGAAGCCCTAAACCGGGTCTAGGCAAGTGATGTACTCCTCTCCTTGGTCACTGGGCTATGGGACCTCCTCAAGGGACTGGCCACCCCATGTTGGAGTAACTAGGCTAGGGCCTTGGTGTTAGTGGGGAGAACAAGACAACCAAAGAATATACCTTATATATGACGATGTACTTGAGTTGGAACATGTGGGCCATGGATACCAAGAGAAGGGGCTAAGAATTTTTCAAAGGGTAACTTACCCAAGGAAGGTGGGTTAAAAGCCCACAGTGAACTTAAAAGACTCCAACTAATGTACCAAAGTGTTAAAAGGCCACATTGAAATTAAAAGAAACTCAACCAATGAATTTTTATATTAATATTTTGGATCCCTTGACTTAAGGAAGTCACCCAATGATGAGATATAAAAGAGGAACCCTCTCAAGTGAATCATCATCACACAAATTCATTCCCCGTCTCCGTCCAAGGAATTCCTTGGGTTATTTTGCAGCAGTTGTTCATCTTCTTCATCTCAGCATTGTTTTTCTCCAAGGGTTTGGATCATATATAGGGTTGTTTTCTCTTCTTGTGGCTGCCATAGGTCTGTCTCAAACCCTACAAGGCTGCCATCTTCATCTACAGGCTTGTATTATTTTCGTTGAGGGTGCCAAGGTCTGCTAGAGCCCTAGAAAGGGCTGCCGTGACAGTTGAAGGGTCTGCTACTGCCCTAGAAGGGCTGCCGAGTTCATGCATGAGCCCTAACAGGGCTGTTGTGGACAGAACAAGCCCTATATAGGGCTGCCGTGGCTCAGATCCAGACTCATCAGGGTGCCGAGAGTTGCAGTAGGGTTGTTGTGACTCAAACCCAGCCCTAGCAGGGCTGTCGAGGTATGCTGAGGCCCTAACAGGGCTACCATGGACAGTTTAAGGGCTGCCAAGTGTCTACAAGAGGCAGCCGAGGGTTCAAGGAGACAGCCGAGGGTTATAGGAGGCTGCCAAGTGTCAACAGGAGGCTACCATGGGACATAACAGGCCCTAGAAGGGCTCAGTTCAGAGACAGCAGATTTTATAGGGCTGCTATAGGCTTCTTGAGGGCTTCTACAGGTTAATCGAAGATTGCTACAAGCCCTAAGGGGCTGCTACAGACTGACATCATCATCTATCAGGGCTTACATCATCCTGGCATCTTCTTCTTCAGGTTCTCTTCATATATGAGCCCTAGAGGCAAGTTTAATTTTGATGTAAAAGTCTGCTCCAAATCTGCTCATGCAAATTCAGTCATCTCATATTAAGGAAGATATTCTTTGCTGGGGTTTTATTCCTGAAAAGGTTTCCCCAGGGTAAAAATCTTTGTGTTCTTGTGTATGGTTCTTGTGGATGACTGTTTTATTTACTGCTGAATTATAATCTCAGAATTAAATTCTAGAAGTCTGCTAATTTTTTTAAAAAGACTGTTACTGCTATCAAATCAGATCTATGTTAAAAATTTAACACAAGCCATTACCTTTGGATGTCTATTGGACAATTTAAGTATCCAGAAGCGCTATCTTATTTCATGGGAAAACCATCTCTCCACTATAAGTTACCTACGAGGTGAAATATATATTATTATATTATATATATGAAGGCATTAAAGTCCTCCTTGTTAGTTTTATACCAAGGTCGAGTTCCCCTAGTGACTATGCCTAAGTCACTAAGCATGGGGTGGTGGGACCCTCTTACAAATTAATTAATTAATGAGACATGATGTCACTTTTTATCCTAAGTCCAAAAAGTGAATGAGAAATTTATTATTTAAGTGAGTTAATTAATAAAGTGTACTCTCATGAAATCTGGGCCATTGATTAGATTTAATCTCTGCCCTTGATTTAGAGATTCCTTTAGGGTTGGATAAAAAGGTAAGAGGGAGGCATTACATTCATTATCGTGATGAGAAATGAATGAAGAGAGGAGAGAGTACGGGAGTCTGCAGAGTTTGAGCTAGGGCGCAGGTACAGGAGCGTGAATGCACTTGCAGGGCACAAGTTTCCAGATACGGTCTCAGTATTAGTTCAGACTTCTAGGCACAGCATTCCAGGCATTTATTATCAGCATATTAAATGGTAGCACTGTCATCTCCAGCATTTGAAACCGTGATCATCCTGTGCAGCAACGGGTTCATTAACTTGCAGTTCAAGGAAGAATAGGGCTCAGTTTCGAGTACCTTTCCACTGCTGAAACACACAGCTCGAGACAGCATATCCTGGCTCAGATCTCGAGGTACACCGTATGTATTTAATGAATATTCTGCTGCTTAATTTCCTGTAGTGACTGGCACTGTTCTAGCTGGTTCAAACAGTCACTTCTGGGAAGGTTCTGAAGGTGACATAATCCAGATTTCGTGGTAAGGTCTGCACATATTTCGAGGGTGTTTTTGGCACTAGATTCGAGGTACAGCAGAGCACAGAAATATAGAAGGACAGGCACTGTTTGTAGGAGATTACATTGTTGATAACAGACTGCAATTTGCACAGAGTTCGAGACTGTTCTCCACAGAGTTCGAGGCAGTCTGGGGATGCAATCTTTCTGGGTGAAGATAAGTCATATTTTCACTGTAAATTCTGTTTAATCTTTTGCTGCTGAAGAATTAATAAAACTCTCTCTCACTCAACTGGTTTTCCCCGTGGGGGTTTTTCCAGGGCTCGATTTGGCCAAAAACTACTGTGTCAAATTTATGTGTGAATGTTTGTGAATCAATTTGCAGCCTGTAATTTGCCTTTTAATTTCGTGTTTACTGTTAAGAGATTTTTGTATAAGTAGTTCCCAGTCTATGCATAACCGACTGGGAATGAAAACCACCTAAACTTGGCATTAAACCAGCAGACATTTAAAGGCAGAAAATCTACATGGTATCAGAGCGCAGGGGGCAGAAATAAAACTAATTTGCAGACATCCATAAAATTTGCAGATCTCAGAAAACCAAGTGTTCTTACCTTTGATTTGGGCAGCGTTCTTTTGGACTGATTTCCAGATGGCTACAGGGTTGAGGATAGAGGACAGATTGAGTGGGACGGAGAATTTTGTGCCTTGGAAGGCCAGAATTCTATTGCTGTTAGAGGAGAACGAGTTGTGGGAAGAGGTGGTGAGGAACACCACCACATACCCCATCACTATTCCAGATGGCTCAGATATGACCGCTCTTTCAGTCTTCAACAAGAAAGACTGTAAGGCTAGGAGGATCATTCTAGATGCAGTGAAGGACCACATCATCCCTCATATTTCGGGAAAGACCAAGGCACACGAGATGTGGAGTGCCTTGATCAGCTTGTATGAGAGCTCCAACGAGAACAGGAAGATGGTTCTCAAGGAGAAGCTCAAGAGTATCAAGATGACCGGAGGAGAGGGAGTCACAGCTTATCTCACCAGGATCTCAGCAGTTCGTGATGAACTAGCAGCAGTTGGTGAGGTGGTATCCCCTACAGAGTTAGTTCGCACCGCAGTCAACGGGGCTTCCAAGCCCTGGCATGCTTTTGTGCAGGCGATTGTGGGCAGGGAGAACCTTCCATCATGGGAGAGGTTGTGGGATGACTTTGTACAGGAGGAGACCAGGAGGGGTCTCGTACAGGGCAGTACATCAGGTGGTATAGCAGATGAGGAGAACGTGGCTCTCACAGCCAAAGGGAAGAAGAAGAAGGGTCCCAAGAAGCATGGGGCCAAGGGACAGCAGCAGCAGCAGCAGCAGCATCATACACAGGGTGGGCAGAAGAAGGACTTGAGTAAAATCAAGTGCTACTGTTGTCAGGCGTTTGGGCACTATGCATCTCAGTGTCCAAACAAGAAGAGGAAGAAGGGACCAGGTCAGCAGACAGCAGCCTCAGCAGAGATAGATGAGTTTGGTGACAGGTTTCAGAGGGAGTTTTCCCTTTATGCTGGACAGAGTGAGAGAGAGAGAGTTTCTTTAGCCACCAGCATAGATATGGATATGCAGGTTGAGCACTCATTGTTGACTGGGCATCAGACAGGTCCTTCCACCACTGGTACGTGGTATATTGACAGCGGAGCTTCGAGGCACATGACAGGTACTCGAGAGTTCTTCTCCGAGTTGTCACGTACAGAGAGAGAGGTGGAGGTGGTACTTGGCGACAACACCATAGTTAGAGCAGTGGGTCAGGGGACAGTTGTATTTGAGAGGGAGTCCATGAGTCCCATGACACTGAGGGATGTGTTGTACGTCCCTGGGATGAAGAAGAACCTTGTTTCAGTTTCCACGATTGAGGACAGGGGTCTTGGGGTTTGCTTCTCAGATGGGAGAGTGCAGATATATCCCAAGACCACAGGTGTATCTACTCCCATGGATATTGGAGTTAGATGTGGACGACTGTACAAGCTCTTGTTTCAGCCGCAGCATGCTCTAGCACACAGCAGCAGCAGCAGCAGCAGCAGTGAGCTGTGTGAGTTATGGCACAGGAGGATGGCCCATTTACATCACCCCGCTTTGGGAGTGTTGCGGAGCATGGTCACAGGTTTACCTGATTTTGACTCAGAGCAGAGTGATGTATGCAGAGGGTGTGCTTTGGGAAAGTACACCAAAACCGTGTTTCCCACCAGTGACACGAGAGCAGCAGGTGTGCTCGATCTGATTCATACCGACATATGTGGTCCTATGTCCTCAGTTTCCTTGAGTGGCCATGAGTACTATATCAGCTTTATTGATGACTACTCCAGGAAGACCTGGATCTACTTCTTGCGGGGCAAGAAGTCCTCACTTGTATTGGATGTCTTCCAAGGGTTCAAAGCCCTTGTGGAGAAGCAGACGGGGAGGAAGATCAGGACGTTGAGATCAGACAACGGGGGTGAGTATACCTCCAAGGAGTTCAGTGCATTCTGCAGACAGGAGGGCATACAGCGTCAGTTGACAGTTCCCTACACTCCTAAGCAGAATGGAGTAGCAGAGAGGAAGAACAGGTCGATCCTTGGAGCAGCGAGGGCCATGCTTCATGATCAGGGATTACCGTTCTTTCTGTGGGCTGAGGCCTGCAACACTGCAGTGTACCTGCAGAACAGGAGTCCCCATCGTGCCGTGGGGAGCATGACTCCAGAGGAGATGTATTCAGGCAAGAAGCCTGAGGTGAGCCACTTTCGCATATTTGGTTCTTTGACTTACTCTCACGTCCCCTCAGAGAGGAGGACGAAGTTCGAGCCCACCGCAGAGAGAGGCATCTTTGTGGGTTACGACGAGACTTCGAAGGCATATCGGCTTTACATTCCTGGCCAGAGGCGAGTTGTAGTTAGGCGGGAAGTAAAGTTTGAGGAGGAGAGGGCCTTCAGGAAGTCCAGAGAGTTAGAGCGGGAGGAGACACCAGCTCCCACACCTCAGTTGGTTCAGGCTTCTTCGATACAGGTTACAGGTCCACAGGTTTCTGGGGTGATTGGATCACAGGGTACTGGCACAGGTTCTACAGGGTCAGTGGTTCAGATTACAGGGACAGGTACAGGGACAGGTACAGGGTTTGGCACAGGTTCAGGATCACCGGTCTCTGGCTCACAGATTGCAGGGTCTTCTGGGACTAGTTCTTCAGCTACAGGTCCTAGGGGTGGTAGACCTCATGCTTCTGACACATCCTCTGAGGAGGTTACACCAGGTCCAGAGGAGCCTTCAAGGAAGAAGAAGCCCAAGTGGCTTCAGGACACCTTGAAGGAAGCGGAGGCATTTGGTAGACCTCAGGAGCAGATCAGGACTATTTTTGAGCCAGATAGATATGGGTCAGCCCTTGTTGCGAGTCTTCGTGACTCAGCGCCTTCTACTTATGAGGAGGCTTCTCAGCATCAGGTTTGGAGAGATGCCATGATGGAAGAGTACCATTCCATCATGAAGAATGATGCTTGGGAGATTGTACCGAGGCCTGAAGGGAAGTCAGTTGTGACTTCCAAGTGGCTCTACAAGGTCAAGCATGCAGCTGATGGCAGTGTAGAGAAGTTCAAGGCTCGGTTTGTGGCTCGAGGGTTCTCACAGGTTGAGGGAGTCGATTATGATGAGACCTTTGCTCCAGTAGCTCGGTATTCCTCCATCAGGGCAGTGATATCGATTGCAGCAGAGATGGGTTGGAGGATCCACCAGATGGATGTGAAGACCGCATTTCTCAATGGTCTTCTGCAGGAGGAGGTGTACTTGGAGCAGCCACAGGGATTTGAGACACATGAGAGAGATTCACATGTTTGCAGGCTTAGGAAAGCCTTGTACGGTCTGAAGCAAGCTCCTAGAGCTTGGTACTCCAGGATAGATGCATATCTGATTTCGATGGGATTTCAGAAGAGTGAGGCTGATCCCAACCTTTACTACATTGTGGTTGGTGGAGATCCGCTCATTCTTCTGCTATACGTTGATGATTTATTTATCACTGGAGATGAGCGTCTTATTGCTCTGTGCAAGAGAGATCTTGCAGCTGAGTATGAGATGACAGATATTGGGCTGATGCATTACTATTTGGGGATGGAGGTATGGCAGGAGCCAGGTCATATTTTCCTTGGACAGGGGAAGTATGCTGCAGAGATCCTGAAGACTTTTCGGATGGACGACTGCAGGCCCATGTCTACACCTATGATCACCAACTTGAAGCAACTTCATGCTTCAGGTGGTAAGTTGGTGGATCCCACATTATATCGTCAGCTCATCGGATCGTTGATGTATCTGGTCAACACCAGGCCAGACCTGTGTTTTGCAGTCAACACTCTTAGCCAGTTCATGGTGCAGCCTAGGAGTGTACATTGGAGTGCTGCAAAGCACATCTTGAGATACCTTGCAGGGACGGTGGATTATGGTCTGGACTACAGGGGTTCAGGTGGAGTTAGTTTGATTGGGTTCACAGATTCAGACTGGGCAGGTAGTGTGAGGGACCGAAAGAGCACTTCCGGTTGCTGTTTCAGCTTGGGCTCGGCAGCAGTGTCGTGGTTCAGCAGGAAACAGAAGTCCGTTGCATTGAGTTCTGCTGAGGCTGAGTATATGGCCGCTAGTCAGGCGACTTGCGAAGCACTGTGGCTTCGTAAGTTATTGGTAGATCTATTTGATCAGCAGCTGAGACCTACGGTGATTTACTGCGACAATCAGAGTTGCATTCAGCTCTCTGAGAATCCAGTCTTTCACGACAGGTCAAAGCATATTGAGATCAGATATCATTTCATCCGGGACCACGTTCAGAGAGGAGCAGTTGAGCTTCAGTACATATCCACTGATCAGCAGGTTGCAGACATCCTAACGAAATCTTTGGGGAGGGGGAAGTTTGTCTTCTTCAGAGATAAGTTGGGAGTGGTGCGGAACTCCTTCCTCGGTAAGAGGGAGTGTTAGTTTTATACCAAGGTCGAGTTCCCCTAGTGACTATGCCTAAGTCACTAAGCATGGGGTGGTGGGACCCTCTTACAAATTAATTAATTAATGAGACATGATGTCACTTTTTATCCTAAGTCCAAAAAGTGAATGAGAAATTTATTATTTAAGTGAGTTAATTAATAAAGTGTACTCTCATGAAATCTGGGCCATTGATTAGATTTAATCTCTGCCCTTGATTTAGAGATTCCTTTAGGGTTGGATAAAAAGGTAAGAGGGAGGCATTACATTCATTATCGTGATGAGAAATGAATGAAGAGAGGAGAGAGTACGGGAGTCTGCAGAGTTTGAGCTAGGGCGCAGGTACAGGAGCGTGAATGCACTTGCAGGGCACAAGTTTCCAGATACGGTCTCAGTATTAGTTCAGACTTCTAGGCACAGCATTCCAGGCATTTATTATCAGCATATTAAATGGTAGCACTGTCATCTCCAGCATTTGAAACCATGATCATCCTGTGCAGCAACGGGTTCATTAACTTGCAGTTCAAGGAAGAATAGGGCTCAGTTTCGAGTACCTTTCCACTGCTGAAACACACAGCTCGAGACAGCATATCCTGGCTCAGATCTCGAGGTACACCGTATGTATTTAATGAATATTCTGCTGCTTAATTTCCTGTAGTGACTGGCACTGTTCTAGCTGGTTCAAACAGTCACTTCTGGGAAGGTTCTGAAGGTGACATAATCCAGATTTCGTGGTAAGGTCTGCACATATTTCGAGGGTGTTTTTGGCACTAGATTCGAGGTACAGCAGAGCACAGAAATATAGAAGGACAGGCACTGTTTGTAGGAGATTACATTGTTGATAACAGACTGCAATTTGCACAGAGTTCGAGACTGTTCTCCACAGAGTTCGAGGCAGTCTGGGGATGCAATCTTTCTGGGTGAAGATAAGTCATATTTTCACTGTAAATTCTGTTTAATCTTTTGCTGCTGAAGAATTAATAAAACTCTCTCTCACTCGACTGGTTTTCCCCGTGGGGGTTTTTCCAGGGCTCGATTTGGCCAAAAACTACTGTGTCAAATTTATGTGTGAATGTTTGTGAATCAATTTGCAGCCTGTAATTTGCCTTTTAATTTCGTGTTTACTGTTAAGAGATTTTTGTATAAGTAGTTCCCAGTCTATGCATAACCGACTGGGAATGAAAACCACCTAAACTTGGCATTAAACCAGCAGACATTTAAAGGCAGAAAATCTACACTCCTAAAGCCCAAGGTAAAAAAGTAGATTGGAATCCGAACATAAACAAAGATCACCCTTGGGGATTCTTCAAAGGTGTTTCAGATGGGATCTAGGTTTATGTGATGCTGTTGATTTTTGTTCCTTTATAACTCTCATTGGATTGATTTCACATGTGACTAAGGAACAATTTCCAACAACTGGGTAAAATTGAGGGCATTGGCCTTACTTTTAGGAATAGCAATAGAAAGAGGCAATTTCAAACCTTCATATTTTTGGTGATTCCACGTTGGTTATTGGATGGATACAAGGTGAGCTATAGGTCAAAAATTTTGGGATATAGGACATGTGAATAAGGCCAAATCCCATATGTAGGGGATCCTAGAATAAACAAGAAAACATATTTACAGGAAGCACAATGTCAAAGCAGCAAAACTATCGAAGAAAGCAGTTGATGACCAAATAAGTATGTTTGAAATGAGTTTAGGCATTAAGCAACCATCTCCATCCCATCTCAACAAAAATTGGATTAAGATACATTGTCTTTTTGGCAGGTTGCCTTTGTTTTATGATTTTGTGGATGTTTTAGTTTATATACCTTCTATGATAGGGTGATCAGTCTAGCCAATTCAACCCTTTCTACCTTCGTAGCATTTGGTAATTCCTAGATATGTTTTACGTGGACAGCTAAATGATTTTATCTAGATAGTTGATGACTATTTTACTCTATTTGTCTGATGAAACCTACAAAATGTAACATTACCATTTTTTCTTGGAATAAAAAATGTACATATCTCAAACGAGGGCGAGCATGCTATTAATCTTGACCCACATGAATCTAGTAAAATCATCTTAGGCAACCATGGTGACCTTGCCCTTAAGGAAGTCCTAGAACAAACAAGCCACGCCACCTAATCCACGAACATTAGCTGAACTCTTGTTCTCATGTTTATAGACTGAAAAGTAGTGATACCTTGTGTTACTACACAAACTAGCATCTTAAGATTGAAGCCCTAAAATCAATGATAGCTAATGGATAACTAAGAGGTAGGGTAATGTCACCACGCCTAACCCTCTTCTGTTCTTTAGGCTAGCTCTTCTCTAGCTCAATGGAGCAGTCCCTAGGATAGGATTACTAGAGTTTAACAATGGAGCAAACCTCTGCTGCGTGGGAGCACCCCCTACCCCCTCACTCCCGCTCCCAAAGCTCGCTCCCAGTTTTGGGAGCACGCTTACAAGGCGCTCCCTACCTTTCCTATACTAAAAGCTCCTTTACTAGGTTGATCATCTGATGACAATGTTATGGTACCTCCCTTCTTTGCCAAGCTCCTACAAAAGTTGTTATGGTTGATCATTTGATGATAATGTTATAAGTTATAACTACTAGACGATTGATGTTATATGGTTTAATCCATGTTTTCTATAACTAATTGAACATCCTACATGTTTTTTAAATATAAATCCATCAAAATTTATTAAAATATACACTATATAAAAAGCGCTCCCAAAACGGGAGCTTTTGAAAATTTCACTTTTCGCTCCATTCCCGCTCCCACTCCGCACTCCCAACAGCATAGGAGCAAACTGAAGAGTAACTCTAGCAAAACAGAATGTTTTTGTAAATGAAAAGATAAGGGTGATGAAGGGTTTGGAGACCAATGTCTTATCCAATGGGAAAATGTGGTCCACCAAGGATCTCATGAGGCTTTCTTTTAAAAGATTAGAAAGGGATAGTAGTGCACAAACCTAGCTCCTCTCTAATGGCTGGGACGATTTCATAAAAAAAACAAAGGGAAACTACTAGGGCAAAATATTTCAAATGGAGTTTGAGGAGGAAAACTTATCATGGAAGGCATCAAAAAACCACATAACCTAGAGTAGAAAATGTGCACCTAAACTACACTTCCAACTAATAGCAACCACATAAAAGATAGAGAGCCTAATCCTTTATTTACCTCAGAGCCATTGACAATCCGAAGATCCATTAACCAAACAAGCACAATCAAAAAGAAAGACCTTCAATGGAGCGCTAGCATCAACCATCCATAAGAGCCAAAAGATATTTCATTAAGTCCAATGGGATTTCTCCCACAACCCAAACATTCTTACAAATGAGGAAGAGGCTCTATTATCTAGAGATGATCCCTAACTTCCTCTACAATTAAAACAAGTAATAGATCTACCAAAACCCTAGATCTATCATAGGGAGAAGTAAACAAATAAAAAATCCCCCAACTACTCCAACTAAATGCAATAAATGAGGTGGTCAGAGCCACATGTACAAGCCTCAAGAGAGAAAGTGTGGGACACCTCAACAAATGAGGGACAAGTACCAAATCAAAACCACCACATGTAGCCTCCAAAAGCTCCCAAGTGTAGCAATCCATGAGATAAGGTCCAATGCGCAATGAATAACACTACATCTAGGGTTTGACCTAGCAACCTCCATCATAAATGCAATGTAACAGCTCCAAAGTGGACCATATCATCATATATCTAGATATTCTCCAAGGTGGAACACTCCCTTAGACAAGGCATAGATACATGTGCAAAGCAACCTACAAGGAGAGCACTCCATGAGAATAAGGAATACCACATGAACAAGAACGCTCCACAAAGAGAGGTCACCAAAGGCCACCCAGAAGCACATTAATGCCAAAAGAGCTAGAGCACTCCTCCAAATATGACAATCCAAGTCATTAATAAGTGAAATTAGTCCAATGATGCTTGGGTGCTCTATATGAAAAGGCCATCCATATGAGCTAGATGCTAAACTATACCAACACCACCAAGGTGCTCTTGAAGAAAATGATCAATGCCACAAGAAAGTGCAATATCCACACAAGAGCACACCCATAACCAATCATGATGAAAAAAAGCATCCCATGGCTAGTAACTGAAATCCACATACTAGGGCATCATCACACAAAGCTAGCATAACAACATGAAGCAAAAATCCATCAAGGAACCCAATGCTTAAATCAGCTTCAACAACCTATCACCCCGACTAAATATGTGAAGAAATTCATATGTAGACAACCATACAAAATGGTGTGTAACACCCTAGATAGTCTAGAATGGTCCTAACAAGGCTCTCATGGGTCTTTATCAAAAATAGAATATCAAATGGTTTAGACTCTAAGTGCATCATAGATTGAGCCACCTGAAGACCAAAAGCTTCCACTACATTTCCAACATTTGATAAAGACCTTACTTGAGCGACGACAGGGGCATCAATTGGTGAATCCTAGTAGGGTCCACCCAGAGTGGTGGGCAATACCAAATAACCACAACCACACTGAGGTCTTTGATAATAGCCCATTTGTCAACCTTCTTACCTACAGCTACCTACTTGAGGGATTGTTTGAGCTCAGCAATACGGGCCCAAGTGAGATCAACATTGAGAAATATCCTATGAAGGATGGAGAAGAGCTTTTGCTTAGAACGAAGAGCTTGCAATCTATCTTCCAATGTCTGGAAATAGAGGAAAAGTGTGGGATCAAAATTCAACAATGCATTTTCCAAGATCAAGTCAAGTAACCCCAAGGTGTCCCAAAGAAAAGAAACCCTTATTTGCAAGGTATCCAAAGATAGAGACGAGGGTGTTAGGAGTCCCCTCACCTTCAAGTTTAGTTCTCAAGCCTGTCTGGTGTGTTCCTCTAGGAGTTTGGCCGAAACAACTTCCTCAACCTCTACATGGGGTTTTCCTTTGTTTCCCCAAACCACTTGAACCCAAGAATCGTGGATTTGTTATTGTGTCTTTCCCTCTTGCTTGAATAAATCCAACATGGAACAAATTTCCTCTTGCATATGCTTGAGATCAAAGATTTATAAATGAAAGGAACCCTCTAGGGGGTGAAGATTTTCTTGTATTTTGGTGTCATTATCCTGTTATTTTAGAATTAGATTCTCAAACTCGGTTTCCAACATTCAAATGGTGAGCAAACAAACTGTTGTCTACAATTCAGAATTCAACAATTCTGTTTGTTCCATTCTCTTGATCAACTCATTAATCCTCTCAAAAAACAACCCCAGAACTTCTTGTTTTTCATGTTTCCGATCTATATTTTTGTTACCTTCACTCACTGAATTAGTGTCTTGAATCCTTGAATCTATGAGGATGTGTTTTCATTGAGTACCCACCAAATCCTTGAAGCTATGAGAATGTGTTTACATTGAGAGTACCCACCAAAACCCGATAATCAGCTTCATTGTCTAGAATGGTAATAGAACTTTTAATCCACATAATGCCCTAACATTTGTCTCTCTAAGAGCGAGAACAATCTAGGGAGCAATTATCAATCTAAATCTCAATTCATAAGCATTTAGAGTCCATCCAAGCAAATACAGTTAATCAAACAAACCAATTGAAAAAATCCAAAGATTAATATGCACTTGATTCCTAACCATAAATAATTTCATTGCTTCATGCATAGACTTAACATGCCATTAAGAGGGAACCTTCATGGACCATCCATAATGAACAAAGGAAATAACTATAGTGAAAGTATCATAATACAACGTGGTCATTTTGGTCAAGTCTTTTCAAACAAAAGGATCTTTGAAACCATACATTTATATATGCATAAGTTATCAAAATCAAGCTCGTCATCCAACTAAACTTCAAAGCAAAGCTCAAACCACTATTGGGTCACAAGCATTCATGTGCAAACACAACATCAATGGTTTTGTAAGTCACTGAGTGACCCCCCCCCCCCAACTCCTGCTCTGTAAGCTCGCTCCCAAAATGCTCACAGTTTTGGGAGCACACTCACAAGGCGCCCCCTATTTCTCCTATACTAAAAGCTCCTATACTAGGTTGATCATTTGATGACAATGTTATGGTACCTCCCTTCTTTGCCAATCTCCTATAAAAGTTGTTATGGTTGATCATTTGATGACAATGTTATAAGTTATAACTACTAGATGATTGATGTTATATGGTTTAATCCATGTTTTCTATAGCTAATTCAACCTCCTACATGTTTTTTAGATATAATTCCATAAGCCCATGAGGGGCAAAGCAATTGGTAATGAGTAAATGAGATACGAAGTTGTAAATGGAAGGTCACAAGTTCAAATCCCCATGGGTACTAGCTTACCAAAAAAAAGATATAATTCCATAAAAATATATTAAAATATACACTATATAAAAAACTCTCCCGAAATGCTCCTGAAACGGGAGCTTTTGAAATTTTCGCTTTTCGCTTTTCGCTCTGCTCCTACTCCCTGTGCCTCGCTCTTGCTTCCCGCTCCAAACAACTTAGGACTCCAACTCCTCAAGGTGGAGTTTCTAATAACAAGGCTAGTTCCCTCCCTACATATGGATAACTGAATATTACTTAGGGTGAAACATTGTTTGCATTTGAAGATGCTTCACAGTATCAAATGCTCAACAACGCCCAAATTCCATTGGCTTCAATTATCAAAGATCTTGTAAAACAATTGCATTTCACCCAAATATTTCTGTGAAACAACCACTTGCACTCTTCCACCTCCATTTTAACTTTTGTGTAGTGAAAACTTTTGGATCTTAAAAATGTGTGAACAATTTAGAAGTTACACCATTTCCCCTTCAATTTCCATGACTCATTAGGCTACAATGAACAAAGATATGTGGTCATGAGGAGCCATGTTGTGCCACAAATGCATGCTATTATCTGTTTTAAATCCAATATTTCTTGTGCACGATCAAGTTTCCTTGGATAAACTCATGAAAGGTGACCTTCGTCTTTTAAATTTCTTTAGTTACTAGAGGCTTGATTGCTCGATTGGATTCAAAATACTTGGCTTGGCCTATGCATCATCCAAAGTAGTGCTATCCAAGCAACCAATGTACTTTAGCACATTACCTTCCTCATCAATGCATTCCATCTAGACAACAAGTTTGTGCAAGTCCAATGTATAGTCTACTACACATTGCCTCAACTTTTGACAAAGATAGTGTCATTATATCCTCAACTCTCCTTCATATCTAATGGGATAAAATTCCCTTGCCATTGCTTGCATCTATGCTTCCTAGTTAATGATGAGAAGGAAAACTTATCAATGCCTCACAAAAGCTTTCCCAATGTAGTATTAGTAAATGTATGCCTAGTTGTCTTGAGGCTCATTTTAAAAATTGAGTACACTATAGTAGTGTATTTGTTTCACATATAGTAAAGATCCAACTAGTGCAACAAATTGTCCAACTTGTATGCATCCATGTTGCTATTGAATAGTTGAACACCTAGCTTAGCTTCTAATAAGGACTTTGCTCATATGGAGGAGGAACTTGCAATAGTGGAAATTAAACCACTGCCATTTGGTTGTCAATTGCTTAGGTAATGAAGATACCAATTGAGTTAACATTTCAAGTTATCTATTTTTAGTAACTTGGAATTCTACCATAAGTGCTTCTAAGCAAGACAATTTATTCCTGTAAAAAAAGGCTTCTACAAAGTGAAACACATCCACCATTATACCAATTTCTATGAGATTTTTTACCCCTAAGTTAGAACCTTCCTTGATTTGTTCATTGATGGTTGGATAATGGCTTCTTATCCGAACAATTTAATATCCAAATTGCTTTAAACTTACTTTTGATACCAAATTGATTCGAGTTGAGGATCTAGTTTAAGGGACAACCAAGATACCTAACAAAAATCAAGTCATGGGAAGGAATATGTTGGTATTTGGATTCATGTTTGCAGCTTAATTTTCAATATCTATATAAGAACAAAATTGTAAAGATAACAAAGACTTGACATGTTGAATAATAAGATATTATTACAACTAATAAAATGGATACATAGAATGTATTCACACAACAAAAGCCCCAAAAAAAACAAGTCAAGAAAGCAAGAGAGGAACTTTTCCAATGCATGGCTAGGGATCCCAACCTTAGTCGTTGCCATGCAAGTTGTCACATAATCAATGCTCAAACCACACACATTCACGACCCTTGCACATACCCTTGCTTGTATCAACCCTTCCTTGCGTCTATCCAAGGAAAAGGCAGTGGATTCACCTCCTTTTGAAGACATCTCAATTGTTTTCAAAAAGTTAACACACCTATCCCTAAAAAGACTTATGCCTCATCTCTCTCCAAGTTTATCAAGACACTCTACAAGATCTAGAAGCTAAGCCTCTCATCAATAAGTCTAATGAGGAAGACAATATTAATCTCCGAACAAATGTTGATCGAGATGTTTATGGGAACTTGGCCCAATGTCAAAAACTTTGATTCTTGGATACTCTAGCAATGGGTTACCCAAATCAAAGGTAGAACACAATTCCAAATTATGTGGTAAGGGCTATTTCAATTTCTATTTCCATCTCAAAGAGGAGTAGAACCTAATCTTTCGACATGGCCCCTTGCTCATGGGCTGAAGCAGACTATCTCAACAAATGTGTTAGTTTTACATATTGCTACATATGTGTTCTCCTATAGTAGAAGTGCAATGGTTGTTGTAAGGCTTGAGGAGCAGTTAGGCACAATGACAACAGTGGTAGGTAGAGGGCACCTGCATGTCTTAGAGAGCTTCAACATGCATGTGCAATCCTTAGAGAACTCCGTATTTTGCTTTTATTTTATTAGAAATTGTTTCCCTTTAATAGATTTGCTTCTCCAGTTTAGGAAGGAACCTGTTGTTGTGTATTTGGTAGGTTCTTTTTAAGCTTTATTTCACATGCAAATGGAAGTTTAGAAAAAAAAATGCTTGAGTTAGACGAGGTTTCATATTTACTTAGGCATTAGTTCCTAGGCAAAGTTCTCATGCATACCAAGGCACACTTTTGCAAGTAATTTATTGCTTGGCTTTTCAATCCTAACCTAGGCACACCACCAGGATGTTTTTTTTCTATTTCCATAGCCTTTTCTTCATATATAAAAGAAAGCTAAGGTAGGGGTGTTATTTATTGAGTTTTGAGCTATTGCATTGTATATTCTTTTTTCAAATAATCAAAGATAGATATTATTGAGAATTCAGTTTTGTACTTGTTTGTTAATTCAAATTGTCCGTGTAGGAAAATTTAGTATTCAAACTTTGTTGTTTTCATAGTCATTTATCTTTTCAAATCCCTAGTTACTATGCCTTCAATTCCTAAGTGCAGATATTCTTGCCATGTACTGAACTTTTAACATGGTATTAGAGTTATGCATCTAAAATCTTCCAAGGTTTGTGTTTGGAGTGGGTCGTTGCTTGTGAGAGAGCATTATTGGAGGATTTTAGTGGTGGGATGCTTAGAAAGCTCTAGAGATTAAATCAAATTCATGCTAGTGATAGGGACCAAAGCATATAAGAGGTTAGCAGGTGTGATCTCAAGAATCTTTAGAGATTGGCGTAGATCCATCCCTATTATAGGCACTAAAACCTATGAAAGATTAGCAAATGTGATGCAGTTGATGCCTTGGGAAGCTCTAGCGATTGGAATATTATGTATTGAACTTGTGAGAGGTTGCTTCAATGATTGGAGTATTTCTTGCTTGAGACAGGCACACTAAAAATGTGTTAGGCTTAGGACCACGTACAAGGTTCCTTGATCCAGTGATTAGAGTGGATTTTTTGTCTGAGATAGACACAATGAACTTGTGATAGGTTGTTGATTTTTCATCGATATTCATTAAGGTGGCACATGCATAGAAACTATGGAAAGATGCCATGATGAAGAAGTATCCTTCCAGCTTTAACATGGCACTTGCAAAACAAGTATGGCAGGATGCACTGATGGAGCATCCTTCCAACTTTGATGTGGCACATGCAGTGTAAGTATGGTAAGACACTAATCGAGAGACTATTCCAAAAATTTTGAGAAATCAATGATCGATTCCAAGCCGCAAATGGGAGCATTAAAGAGTACCAGGATAGGCTTGTTGCCAAAGGATTCTCTTGGAAAGTTTTGAGGTACACTGATTAGATACCCATTTTTGCAAGATGATGAAGGAAACTTATGGGCTCATAAATGCACCAAGAGCTTGGGATTTCAAGGGTGATTAGTTGTTACCCATAATGGACTTTTCCAAGCTTTATGCAAAGTTTTATCTTTGGTTTCTTGATACATCTAATCCACTTATCTTGGTCTTGTATATAGATGATTTTATCATTGAATGAATTTCTTAATAGCTCATTATGTGGTGTGGGAAGACATTGGCCCATGAAGTTGACATCAAGGACATTGGAGTTTGGTAGGTTGTTGATGAAGTCATCCTTGAAAATGGGAAGTACTCCTTGAAGATTTTGAAGACATTTTAAAGTACAAAAGGGAGAAGTGGTCTTGGTTTATGTTCCTTCAAATTTGTTACCACACAAACTAGTATCTTGAGATTAAAGCCCTAACATCAATGAGGACTTATGGATAAACATGGGGGAGGCTAATGTCACCACACCTAACCCTCTTCTGCTCTTTAGGAAAGCTCTTATCTAGCTCAAGGGAGGAGTTCCTACGGTAAGATTATTAAAGCTTGCAATTGGGTTCAGGGTGAAATGAAGAGATAGCTTTAGCAAACTGGTTTTATGATAGTTAATTTAAGAGATAAGGGTGATGAAGGGTTTAGAGACCAATGTCTTATCGAATGGGCAAATGGGGTCAATCAAAGATAGTAATGAAGAGCTATCTAACATCCAAGGATAACTAGGGTTTGAGCGTCAATACCTACCAAATCCAAAAGGCCAGATTTATCCTAGGATCTACAAGGGAATAATCGGAGTGGTATATTTACACCAACTTGGGCATAATATTCATAAAGTATGGAATCCTAGGGCATACAATCAAGAGCTAAAAATATACCTCCTATTCAACCATAAACCCAAACAAATTTAACGTTACAAAGTGAAGAGCTTGCTTGCAAATCAGCCTAAGCAAGAAACCATTGTTGATCTAAAAATACACCATAGCATTAGCAGGATTTCCTCATGATAGCGCTAGCATCAACCCTCCATAAGCACCAAGAGATATTTCATTAAGTCTTAGCGGGATTTCTCCCCCAATCCAAACATGAGAAATGAATGAGGAAGAGGCTCTCTTATATAGGAGAGGAGCTCAGCTCCCTTTACAATAAAATAAAGATAAAAGCCTATAGACCTAGCCTAGGGTGGATTAAACAAATCAAAATACTCCACTAAATCCTAACAAACTATATCCAAAAAATGTGGTGGTCAATGCCACATATACAATGTCAAGAGAGAATGAGGCCCAAGAAAAGAGAAGAGGATGCCTCCATCAAATGAGGGATCCAACAAGCAAGGTCCATGTATAGCCTCCAAAAGCTCTCCAAGAAGTGCACTCCAATAGATGTGTCCACCTAAATATTAGGGTTTCACCCTAGATCTACAAGAGTATGGGACATCCTCCTCAAATTAAGGCATGGTCCATGCAATAACCTCCCATGTGGACAAAACATCACCCCAAAGTATTCAACAAAAACTCTCATCCTAAAATGTTATCCAAAAGTGGAGTGAAAACCCTTACGAGAGAACGGCTCCTAAGATAGCACAAATAAGCTTCCAAAAGCTACAAGAAACCTTCAAACAGCAAAAATGGTCCTCCAAAAAGTGGATCAACCCCCTCCTATGATGGAATGATATGCAAAAACCCTCGAAACGTTAAATGCTCTCCTCGAAACATCAAGGGAAAGGGTATGAGAAACCCTCTCAAAGGCTGGATGGTGGACAGCAAACTTCAACTGAAGTGCCATAACATATTCCAAATAGCCTACAAGAACACTCCCACTGGTCTGCCAAAATGGGATGAAAGAAACTATTGGGCAAATCCCATACACAGGTGACTGAAGGAACCCCTTTACTGCCGTTACACCCTTAAGGTCACAGCCGCTTGATATAGCTGCTATGAATCTGGGCAAGAAAACTAAAACAGACTAAGATACAGCAATTCACTCATTCCTTATTGTTGGGATTTTACTGTTGGATCATGGACAAGGATATCATCCCACAAAATTGCTTTCCTTAATTAATCTTGTTTTTCCAATTTAGGAAGGAGCTCGTTGTTTTTTATTTACCAAAGGCATTTTCAGCTCTAATTAACGCATGACTGCTAATTTTAGACAAAGTGCATGAGCTAGAGGAGGTTCCAGAATTAGCAAGGCATTGGTTCCTAGGCAGAATTATCATGCATGCCTCGACGCTTCTAGGCAATCTATTATTGGGGTTTCTACTCCTGATCTAGGTGCACCATGAGGATGGTCTATTTTTTTGTAATTCCCTAGCATTTTCTTCATCTATAAAAGAAAGTCAAAGTAAAGGTGTTATATATTGACTTTTGAGCTATTGCATTATATACTCTTCTTTTAGTTAATAATCAAATGTAATTGAGCATTAAATTTTTCTACTTGTTTCTAATTTCAAATTGTTCATTTATGCAGACTTAGTGTTAAGACTTTGTTGTTTTGAGAAGAGTTTAAGTTTTCAGCTCCCTAGTTATTAGGCTTTCAATTTCTAAGGATAGATCTACTTACTATCCACTAAAATTTTAACAAGATGGTGCCTCGAAATTTGACCTAGAGAAGAGTCCCAAAGCTATTTCAATCTATATCAATATCCCATGTGCTCCATTCAATCTCTAGGACAACAGAACCCTCGACAAAACTGGCAATAAGTTGGGAGGATTAACAGACACAGCCGAAGAAAAATCCAAAATGTTCTCATGTTTTTGGATATGTGTAGAAGTTAATCTATAAGTTTATAACTCAACCTCCCAAAAGCAATAGAACTCCAATTGGACAACTAGATCATGTGCAACAAACTATATTACGAACGTATTCCATTAAAATGTAACCATTGCTATGAATATGGCATTTTAGTAGAAATTGTCCAAAACATGTTGTTCAAAAGACAACAGAGCAAATTGATTTTTTGACTTAGACGTGAATAAATAAAGAGAAGACCACTGCCGCCAAACACACACATCCCCACCACCCACTAGACACCCTTGCACACACACACATCCTCAGCCCCCACCACACACCCTCCTCTAGAGAAAGAGAAGAGCCCCAATCTCATGTAGAGAAGGAACAACCTTCAAAAGATTCAAGTAATGAAGAGTCAATCCAGGAGCAAGCAAACCAAACCGATGAGGACACTAAAGAGGAAGAGGAAGAGGCACAACAAAACTACCGAGATGAGTATAAAACTCTGCAAAAACGCATAGAAATTGGAACAACCAATGACAACTCGGCATGTCGCATGCACCTTCTTAGGTGCATTTTAAGGCTGCTTCAAGAGGCTCCCAACCTCTACATCATGAACTCTGAGAGCCAAAGAAATGTCGAAGATGACCCCATCCTAAAGTGAAATCCCATATGAGATTATGCATCCCCTGTTAAAGATAACGCAGCTACGAGAGCCATTCTTTCGGAGGATGGCACCTTAGTTAGTTAACTAGGGTCCCTAGTCAATTAACCCGGCATAGTAAGTCCCTAGAAGGTACCCTAGGGCCCCCATCAGTCTACTGGGGTTCTTGGTCTAGGACCAAGCAGGTTGATGCCATGGCAAAGTCTCTAACATGTGGATAGGGCTCCTATCTATCTCTAGGGTATGTTGGTTTGGGACCAGACAGTTTCTTGGTCACGAGGACCAAGCAGATCCTGTAGGCTGAGATAGAGACATCCCGGTCTGGGAACAACCAATTCCTACAGGTACATACCTGGTCATTTAACCAAGTGGATCTTGGTTAATTAACCAAGATGATGATGTGTGATGCCCTCTGTAACAAATAAAAATATTAAAATAATATGAATAATATATATACAATAGTATAAATAATAAAATAAAACATAATGTTAATTACATTAACTAAGAGACATAACCCTTGGTGAGTAGTCACCATATAAGCCCTATATATGCGGCTACATCCTCATTGTAAAATCATCATTATTTACCTTATCAATTATATATTCGATTATTTGACCATTTATGGATCCTTTGTATTATTTACATTGGTTATTTGTATAAGAAACGATTTTATCGTTTCATTTGGTATAATATATATAATAATATAAATAATAAAATAAAACATAATGTTAATTATATTAACTAAGAGACATAACCCTTGGTGAGTAGTCACCATATAAGCCCTATATATGCGGCTACATCCTCACTGTAAAATCATCATTATTTACCTTATCAATTATATATTCGATTATTTGACCATTTATGGATCCTTTGTATTATTTACATTGGTTATTTGTATAAAAAACGATTTTATTGTTTCACCCTCCTCTCCTAGGTCTTCGAGATGGTTGAGCTAGGTTGTTTCATCAAGGGACTGGCCACCCCTTGATGAAGTCACTAGCACTTAACCTCAGGAGCAGTCAAGAGGACCATAGGATCACATCATCCAATGTGGACCTTCCTTATATGGTGATGAACTTTCAGTTAGTGTATGGAACACTCGTACATTTGAGAGAGAGATGAATGGGTTGTATCCCCACCTTGTTTGTACATTCTTAGTCTTCCCATCTTGTTGTTCTTGGTCTTGTGGTTAAAAGGTTTGTCTTACCACCTTGTCTTGTGATTAGAAGGGTCTTCTTCCCACCTTTGGTCTTGTGGTTTGAGGGGTGTTTACCCATCCTTGATCTATGGGGGTT
Source organism: Larix kaempferi (assembly GCA_027924585.1). Taxonomy (NCBI): domain Eukaryota; kingdom Viridiplantae; phylum Streptophyta; class Pinopsida; order Pinales; family Pinaceae; genus Larix; species Larix kaempferi. Next base: position 8,254,876 of record BSBM01000015.1, read on the forward strand.
AGCTTTGTGTTAGCCTTGTTTTGTGTTGACCTTTACTTGTTGGTCCTATGTGCTAGCGCCCCCTCTTGTGCATGTCACCCTACCTTGGTCTTGATCTAGTACCCACTCCTAGGACATCATAACATTAATTTATATTTTATTTTTGGTAACCCTCCTTACTTGCATGATGTCTTAACCTATTTGTTAGAAACCCTAACTCAATGAAGAATTAGAAGGGGCAATTCAGATCTGATTTTTACATGACTGTCTAGGGTTTGATGCATGCTTATCTTTGGGTGACATTAAGGGTTTTCAGCCTGCTCTTGCTAGACCACACTTTTCCACCAGCTGCCTGCTTCACACGTGTGAGCTGCACCTTGTTTAGGGTAGTTTTTTGTCATTTTTGTGGAGGCAGCTGCCACTATTGGACTGTTGCTGCCTTGTGGACTGAACGTTGCCCTTGTGGACTGATCCGTTGCTATTATTAGGCTGCCTGCTGCCTTGAGGACTGAACGTTTCTCTAGTGAATTGTTTTGCTGCCCTGTGGATTGTTTTGGGTAGGCCGCATACTGTATAAGGGTTGTTAGTGTGGGTCGCAGCCTGTTTATGGGCTGATAGAGCAGGCCGCAGCCTGTATAAGGGCTGCTAGAGTGGGCCTCAGCCTTTAAGGTTGACTGTGGACTATCTTGGAGAGGGTCGCAACCTTAGGGTTGCCTGCTACCCCCATCCGTGGACTTAGGACTGCCTGCTACCCCCAACTGAGGACTGTTTTGTGGGCTGCCTGTTGTCATTTGTGGAGGCCACTAACCCTGTGAACTGATTTAGGGCTGACTGTTATCTTTTGTGGAGGTTGCTGCCTGTTGAGACCTTGTATGGGTCAGATCTATTGTGCTTAGCGCTGCTTGTGAGGATCGCTGCCTTGTTTGGGTCAGATCTACTGTGTTAAGACTTGTTTGGATCAGATCTAATATGTTTAGGGCTGCCTTTGGTCACTTGTGGAGGTCACTGTCTGTAGAAACCATGTTTGGGTCAGATCTACTGTGATTTGAGGTCTGATATCTTGTTGGGTGACTGCCTGGGCTGCTACTATGATTTGAGGTCTGCCATGACCTGTAGGTGACCACCACTGCTTTGTTTAAGGTTTGTTAGGGCTGCCACTTTGGATTGTGCTTTGAGGCCGCCCTTGTGTCTTTCTCCCTTTGACTGTCTTGGTTAATGTGTTTGGACCTGATCTTGGACAAACCTATCCTATAGCCCCTTTTCTCTCTCTCTCTCTCAGGTATGTACTAACCCTCAGGTAAAGGTCAGTTTTCTTCCAGTTGATTGACTTGCCTCTAAGAGGCATAGTCTGTTCTGAAAGTTAAATTTCTGAGTATAAGGAAGGTCCCAATCCACCAAGTAAGTTATCAAATTTATTCTTCTAGTATTGTTAGTTAGATCTCTGCTGCTGCTCTTTATATGCAATTGTTAATTGTATGCTTCAACTTTAACACAGGGACCTTTGGGAGTGTTAAAGTTTAAAGAGATGAAAAATATGTTTTAATTTATTAAATCTAAATCTTGTCTTGTTACAACTGTACTATTTTGTCTCCAGTACTAGTTTAGAAATTTATGTTTTGCATTAAAGTATACAAGTTTTAATTTTCCGCTTCAAACTCTATTGCAACCCTAACTTTTGTTAATTTTTTATGGACTTAGAGTTTTATGCAGAAAATAACAATTCAATATATACTTTAATGCAAAAATAGATAAACAAGTACTGAAACTAAATATGAAATAGTACAACAGAAACTTCTAACATAATTTTCATCTCTTTCAACTTCACACATTTAACACTACCCAATTGGTCACTGTGTTAAAGTAATCTTCAGTAACATGTAATTAATAATAAAATAATCAACTTGTTAGCAGTAAAAGAGATAGATAAAGATACTTACCTGGGTGTGAAACCTTTCCTGTAAAATACTCAGAAATGTTACTTTTAGAAAACACTGAGCCTCTCATAGGCCAGTCAACACTAGGAACCAACTGACCCTAATAAAGGGTTAGTACAACCAGAGAGAGAGGTGACAGGTTGCGGTACAGTCAAGTGGTCAAAGACATTCAAAAAACACAGTGACAACTCCAAACCAATACTCAGTATAAATGTCTAACTCCAACAAGGTCGCAGCACAAAAACAAACAAAGTTTGAATACAAAGAACAGACTCATAACATCTATAAGTGTGCACAGTAAACAGATCGGACCTCAACAGGCCATAATCAGGTAGATCAAACCAAAGGGGGGTTCACGGCCTTCATTAATGGATTCTCAGCAAGCAGAGATAGGATCAATGGAGCTCACAGCCAGTAGTATAGAGTCAGGGCCTCCATGCATATGCCCTCAAGAGGCTGCAGCCTCACAATAATGTAGAACAACCCCAGGCAAAACCTTTATACCCAGATCAAACCTTTATCAGACCAATAATCAGCAGATCGAGCTTTCATACAGGCAAACCAAACTTCATAACAGCAGATCTGAATTCATTAAAACTTTTGGCATGCAGATCGAAGACAGCAGCAGCAAACGTTAGCCCAAAAAAATGTCTAGAGCAGATCTGAGATGAAGTGTAAACTTCAACAGGGTGCGGCCTTCCTTAACAGGCTCACAGGTGGCTGAAAAAGCTTCCAAAGGCTGACGGCTTGAATTAGGATCAGTATAACAACTTCAGATCAGGTTACCCTCCATCAGATGTGTGACCTGTTTTGATAGGTGATCAAATAGCAGAGACTAAACATAAGACTGAGCTGCGATATGGAGTTGAAGTCATATTATTAAAATGAGAATCAATAGACCTTCATAAATAGGATTCTAAAGGACTTCTAGAAGGATCAAAATAAAAAAATAAAATAATAATAAAAAATAAAACTTTAAGTTAGGGTTCCATTAATATAGGAAGGTACCACTTAATAAAATAAAAGATAAAAAAAAATAATAATAATAATAATAATAAAAAGTAAAAATAAAAATAAATAAATAAAATAAAAAATAAAAAATAAAAATAAAAGAGTCTCATAACACATAAGTAGGGTACTAGGGTCATATAATTAAATAGGTGAAGGTACAAGTACCAATATATGGTACAAGTCAAATCATGACCCAGTATAGGTGTGAGTACATGACCCATGGGCCATAACCCCTAGGGCCAAGGGTAAACCTTAAATGTGGTCAAACAACCATAGTACCCATAAGACCAAAAACATCAAAGGTGGTACAAAATCAAAAGATAACTCAAAGTGGGTAAATGACCCTATCAAAGACAAGGTACCACAAGACAAATAACCAACAAGGCGTAAGGACAAAATGTCAATCAAACAAGGTGGGGCACAACCAATCATCTCTCTCTCAAATGTACAAGTGTTCCAAATAACCTGAAAGTTCATCATCACTGTAAAAGGAAAGGTCCACACAGATGATGTGATCATGTGGTCCTCTAGACTACTCCTAAGGTCAAATGTTAGTGGCTTCATCAAGGGGTGGCCAGTCCCTTGAGAAGACCATCTAACTCAACCATCTCGAAGACCTAGGAGAAGAGGACATCACACATCATCATCTTGGTAACTCACCAAGAACCTCTATTCTCAAGGAATGGCTCTCAACTCAAAGTTGAGCTTTAGTCCCAAACTGAGTCATGTTGATCAACCCTCTGGTCCTTGACCAGGTCCTCCATTCTCCTGGAAAGAATGGTCCTCAGCCTCAAGCTGAGCTTTCAGTCCCAGACTGAATGTTGATCAACAACCTATAGGACCTACTTGGTCCTTGACCAAGAATCTGCCTAGTCCTAGACCAGGATGTCTCTGTCTCAACCTGTAGGATTTGCTTGGTCCTCATGACCAAGAAATTGTCTGGTCCCAGACCAAAATACCCTAGAGACAAATAGGGGCCCTAGCCAAACGCTGGGGACTTTGCTATGGCATCAACCTGCTTGGTCCCCCCGACCAAGAACCCCAAGAGACAGCTAGGGGCCCTAGGGTACCTTCTAGGGTCTTACGCTTTACTCTTCCTGGTTAACTTGACCAGGAAACCAGGAACCCTACTTAACTAACTAGGGTACCATTCTCTCGGAGAATGGGACTCGCAGCTGCACTAAAAATTAACAATTTTAACATCCCCAAGCAAATTTTTCAAGGTAATGGTGAGATAAAAAAGATATTGAAAAGGATGGCAAGGCAGTTGGAAGCAATGAGGCAGGCCATAGAATACCTCAGTATACATATGGAAAAACAAGAAACCAAGCAAGAAGAACTGAAAGCTAAGCTCCATGAGCAAAGATTGAAATATGATAAGCTTGCAAGGGATTTTGGGATGCATTACAATATTATTCTGGGGTTTGCTCGCAGCACACAATCTATGGCTAGTTTCCCAAACGTAGCCACAAGATTAGTGAAAGGGTTGTTGAAGAGGACACTGTGCAGCAGACTGCTCTAGCATTGACAGAACAACCGAATGCATGTGGAGACCGAGGCCCTGATTGTGATGATGTGTCTATGGAAGAAGCCCATAGTGGACACAAATTTGGTTCTGAATCTCTGATTATTATGTTTTTAAGGTGCATTTTGTTACTAGGAAAGTATGTAAGGCAATATAGTTTCAAACTTTCAAGCATAGTAGGAATGTCTCAATTTTTGCTTGCACTGTATGTCATTATAAAACAGATCATGTTTTGGATCAGCTCACTAGAGCAATTTTGCCAAGGTTCTTTTTGAACTCAATGTTGCAGCTGTCTGGTTTTCTAACAGCCCCCTATTTTAATATAAAAACTACCTGACTCTGTAAAAACAATACAATACTTCTGTAACATAGGGAAAGAAAGGAAATTGTAAAGAAGAGGAAATGAGTCTGCCCCATCTATAATATTCATTAGGATGAGGGAAAAATCTAATGTCAGTTGTTTCTTTTGTGAATAGCTTCTTGCCCCCATGCAAAGTTGAGCCTATTTGTACCATGCCATCCAGATAGAGCCACAGCTTTTTAATTAAAATGTATACTTGTTTCAGTTAAAAACAAAAATCTACACATAGATTGTATGGCAGCTTGGAAATTGCAATGAAAAGTGCTGTATCTCAAGCTGTGGGGAAATACTCATAACTTCCTACAATTTTTCGGAGAGCACCTCAAACTGTTCTTTTCAATTTCCTCTTCTTCCATACTTGTACAGCGACAAGTCATTTCAAATTTCAGTTGCCTCCCTACAATGTCATGCTAGGGGTCCTTCTTGTTGCGGAGCTTCCTTCCATGATTATGTGTCACCAAGGAACTCTTTAAAAAGCAAATTTGACAAATAAGTCCTTTTATACATCATTAATCGAAATAACACTTCAAAGCTTAAGGGTATTATCATTATTTCACAGCTAATAGCAAGAATGAAACGAGGAAAACCTGGAACTGGATCAAACAATCTGACTACAGATTATATTAAGAAAACAGAGATAAATGCACCAAGACAACTTTCAATAAAGACTATGTGGAAACAACATATCATTCAATGTTTGACATATTGTTGATGATATCATTTATAAAATGGAAATGTGTAAAAATTCATTTGAGCCAAAAAACACAGAATATCAATTAAAATGAAGGTATGTGATAGGATTCTAGTAGAATACCCTGGGCAAAGACTTGCTCATGTACACTGTGACCTCTCATATCTACTAAGCTTTCCTCTTCAAAGCGCTCACGCCCCTCAAGCAATATGCTAAGGTATTTATATAGGTTGCTCTGTATCATCAGTTTGATATTTTGCAACTCCTCCTGTGAAAATTTCTCATCCTTGTAGAGAATTTTTGCCTGTAAAGATACAGTAGAAATGTAAGCAAGAACATAAGTCTAGTGATTTCATTCACCGGGCTAGAGAAATTTAATAAAATATAATTGTATCATATTGATTTGTGGGATGAGATCCATAAAATCAACATCAAATATCCTATGGTTAAAAGAATCATGTGAGATATTTAGCATTCCAATCTTAAAAAATCAAACATTTGACTGGGTTCCGTGAAAAAATAGAGAGCTATGTCAAAAATAGGGAAGATGACCCAAAATATTGCAACATTTACTGGACTGGAAGACTTGTCAGAAGGTATAGTGGTTAATGCACGAAGAGGATAAAACACAAAACATCCATTCCAACCATCAACTAGTAGCATATTCCTTCTTCAAAAACTGTGATAGCTTTGCAATACTCTAGCTTAACAGGCAAATACTGATCAGCAATGCTTCTAGTGCACACAAATTTTCTATTAAGATGCTGAGGGAAATATTGCATCAGCTAACTGCTTTGGCTTAAGGAAAGTGGTAAGAAATAAATTATAATGAAATTTTGATTGTCATCAGAAGATCCAATGAGGATCTATCATCAAATGCAAAGTAAATAAGATTTATAATTTTATACAGCTCTATACAGCTGTAGTCACAGAGATTGACACTGGACAAAGAGAATTTAAGTTGCTTATTGCAGTTGGAGCTAGAGCGATGCTTCAAACTTATAGACTGCCACAGGACTCGTCAATGGTTCTCTTGGAATTGTTGAACAAATTATGTGCAATATACCCCCAGAACCTCCCAATATGTTTTAGTAAGATTTGATAAGTATGTGAGAGTTCCATGGGATGAAGCTTTCCCTCAGATCATTCCTATTACAACTATTGAAAGAGGTAAAACTCAACAACTTCCTTTGAGACCTACTCAGGAATTAACAATCCATTAGTCTTAGGGATTGACACTGGATAAAGCTATTGTTGATATTGGAAAACAAGAGAGACAATGTGTCACCCTTACTGTAATGTATCTTATTCAGTATCTTCATCATGTTACTTTCTTACTATTTGCCTACATTACCACTTTATTACTAATCACCTTCCTCATCATGTAAATTTCTTGCTGTTTTATTAATTTCACATCCACTGGATTCTAACTTCTAATAATATATAATATTCAATAAAATTTTAAAGGGGTAATTTTTTGTTTAAATATTATTTTTCTGCTATATTGCAATCCATCAGATTAACATATATCAATATGGCATATTTATTTTAGTTTCTAATTGAAAACATAATTTTAGTCGAACCCTATGATTTGTAAAGCTATGATCGATATCACTATTTAGCCAAAATATATAGATAAGAACCAACCACCTTAGCTTGAGGGTGGTCATTGAGGTTGTTGTCAGCTAGGGAAACGAAAATAAGAGATGCACTAATATACGTTTTTTCAAGGATGATACAATTTCATTCATTGTACCTCTTATATATGTATATAAGAGGTACAATGAATGTATTGACCACGGTTGTGTCAGTTATCAAAAATTCAAAGCACATACGAAGTAGTGTATATACTATACTAGAAATTACTCAATGTATAGCCTAGAAGTTCCAAAGCAAGCTTTGTGAGGAAAGGTAGACATGTTATGCACCAAAATGTGGCCCACAATAGGTCCATAAACTTATAAAGTAGACAATTGGGTGGTAGGAGCAGTTGTCGTTATCCTCCCCACCCAAGTGAATCTCACTCTTGTTTAAGTGCTTGAGGGTGGGACAAGATGTTTCCAAGCATTTTAGCCACAAGGGCTAGTTCACGTGATTTGATTTGCCATGCCAAAACCGTGTTGACCAAGAAGGTCACAAGGTCAAATCCACCTGGGTCCCTTGGGATCAGGCATACATGTTCTCTGTCAAAGGCGTTTACTCTAGGTACCATTCACAAAATGTGAGGAAGTGGCTGGAAGATTTCCCCAAGGAAATGTTCCATGAAAAATAAAAGCTTGGTATAAAGTTCCAAGGGTTAGCTCAATTAGTTCAACCATCAGCCCAAGGCATGTTGCCAATGAGGAGGCCATAGGCCACAAGTTCAAATCCAATCAAGTATTTCATTATTACCAGACACTATTGTGGCAGGTGGCTGAGCCACCCTCCATTTGGATATCCCAGGGAAGAGGGGGGGAATCCCATGAGATTTTCCTTGGAAACAAAATATATATTATTATTATTATTATTATGCTCAATATTTTTTTATTTACATTAAGGATTTTGTTATATTTTGATTTATAAGCAGTGTTACACATCTCAGCCATACTGGGCTGTTATGTTTTTAATTCTTTTATTCTTTTTAAATATTATATTCAGCTGACTTATGTCATGTGTCACATCAGCATTTGGCATGGACGTTACACACCTCCCGCATACTGGGATATAAAATGTACCTCACTTCTCTTTGTGTAATTAAAACTTCATTATGTATCCCACATGAACAATATGGAATAGCATTAATCTTGCTTATTTAGGAATGTATTTATAGCTCCCACTGTCCAGACTCCACATAAGAAATGTGCATACCAATTAACCAAGAGTAAGTTCAGTTCTGTTTAACTATATCTGCAAAGCTAGGTGCAATCAATGAATCCAACAAATACTGTTTTGGATGGCTGAGGTGAGGCTATATCATGGTCTATCAATAAATTATAACATTGTTCTTTGGGCATTCTAGGCCGGATTGGAAGAACTGGAAGAGGCATAATTATATAATGCAGAGAGAAACCTGCTGGGCTCCAGTGTAATCATCCTTAATTTTGCTCCATAAATTCAGTTAATAATAAGATAATTATCCCTAGTCCTATAAAATGAATACAAATACATAACATCATATGCTGCCGTAGATATATTCCCCAATTGTCTGGCACTCACCTGCTTGAAAATTGTACTGGTGCCAGAGCCTTCATATCCAAGTAACAAGAGCTTTTGAATCTTTTTCTGTTCCAAGTATTCTGGGACAGATCTGCTGGAATGATTATCTGTATCTTGTCTTGAGCCATGGAAGTTCCTCCGTGGAGTGGGCAACGATAGTAAAGAGCATATCAACCTTGTTAATGCCTGCCTAGCAAAGACACAAACCCAGCTGCTTCAAACTAAGATCCAATGACAAAATATATTTTCTAATTACACATTTAAGAATCCAGGAAAGATTAAAAATAGTGCAGAGGGAAATAACCATTAGCCCTAAGTAAATTTAAAAGCAAGATTTACCTTGCCCCATATGTTTCCTTTTATATTATTCTGACCTTCTTCTTCATATGATCCATTTGCATACACCCAGAAATGAGTGTCACGAGGGCACTGCACCCCTGCCAACTATACAAGGCAAAAGAAGTTAATTCAATTGAAATGAAAAGCATACAAATGTCAGAGAAAAGCATGCTTTGCTCAAAACTTTTAGAAGCAAGAAGCCTCCCAAAACAGAAAGATAAAGACGTGTTTCATATAAAAAAAATATTCATTGGCTCAGTTTAAAAAATGTCATAACTACACTGATGCAAAAATCCTTTACAGATAGATGACATATATGCAACAATCAAATAAACAAGTAGCTAATAACTTGGCATGCAAAGAGTAACATCTAAGACTTATTGGAACACTACCTGTTGGTCTGAAATAAGTATGCGACTCTAGTATCCTGTAGCTTTAGATTTCAATTACCACAACTACACATCAGGGACAAGCATTTTAGGCCCCTGAGAACCTGGACATCAATATACCTAAAATCACATTGTTTATGATGCAATGAAACAGATAGTCCATCTAGTAGTTCTGGCTGAAAAAGTCTTTACTTTTCTGTGGATTGATCTATGATCAACTAGTAGTTCTGCATGAATAAGTCTTTACTTTTCTGTGGATTGATCTATGATCAACTAGTAGTTCTGCCTGAATAAGTCGTTACTTTTCTGTGGATTGATCTATGATCAACCAGTAGTTCTGCCTGAATAAGTCTTATTTTTCTTTGGATTGATCTATAATTGACAAAATGACTAGTTGAGGATTCTTAGTAGCAAGATCACTAAGATTCTTACATATTCTTTGCTCTGTCATTGTCTCTTCTTTTTGTGGATCATCCACAAGAGTTTGAGCCTTGATTACATTCTATTTCAGGCATTGCTCATATTAGTGTCCATATGTCTTCTGATAATTAAAATAATTCCAAGGGCTCAGCTTAGGTTTATAAATAGAAGGTAATAATGAAGCAGTGTAAGGAAAAGCAGAGGAAGATTTGCAACTTTTTCAGACCTTGTGACTGTTGGATATTGATCTGGCCAATTCTTTCTATTGTAACTTGATCTTGACTTCCAAGACAAACTATAAGGCTTGCTCAACAGACATAATGTGTAGGACATCAACTTCTCATTGTAGATTTGGGATAAGTCCCTTGATGGATTTATGTTGAAAGTTTCATCAGGCCCTATAACCTCTTTTGGTTGCTGAAGGGCTCAGTAGGCTTCTGGGCACATTAAAGTCCTACAGGCATGTTTAAAGGGATTCCAATTGGAAGGGGCATTTCAGTCTCCCATGCTTTATTTGCTGATGATGTTTTAATTCTTGCCAATGGTTCAAAAATAGAAGCAGAAGAATTTAAGTCAGCTCTGGACCAGAATAGTATTATAGTGCAGTCACATGAATGGAGATAAATTATCTAAAATCCTCCATTGTTTTTATGGTATCTCACAGAATTTAGAGAGGGATCTTATGGTTATCTTACCTTTTCAGGTAGTAGACCCTAATGCAGGTATGTACTATGAAGTATCTTGGGTTCAGTTTGAAGCCTGATTTTTATGCTTTAACTAATTGGTTATGCAAGAATTGAGAAAAAAAAGTATCAGGTTGGTGTGCAAGAATTGAGAAAAAAAAGTATCAGGTTGGTGTGCAAGATGGTTTTCTATTGGATGAGGCTTACATTAATCAAATCTGTACTAGAAGCTACACTAGTGTTTTGATCTAGCTTATAGCTTATATACCTGTAGCCATCCTTCACAGGTAGGAAATGCTTCAATGCAAGCCTACTACAAGATTGCCTTCTTCCTTTATTCTACTCTAATATACAACTCCTTTGCATTGCTTGGCTATGGAATAGGAAATTACTACAATAGGGATGGAACCCCATTAGCTCTTGGCGGCAAAGGTTTTAATACCTTCTGGTAGTCATTAGGATTAGGGTTAGGCTGTTTGCATTGCCCGACTTTTGAATACGAATAGGATTTTGGACCCTCTAAAATCTTTTTAAAGACCATCTGTGGCTAGCTCCACACATGTGAATAACATGAGCTTATGTGATTTCCACTTGGAACCAGTGTTGAAAAAGTCGCTGATTTTTCGGCGAGGAAAAATCACACTTTTTATAAATTTGAATGTTGCCCGATTTTTTGGTAATTAGCGGGCCATAATGGAAAAAATCGCCAAGGAGGCTTTTTCACAGTTTTAAAAACTCGGAATTTAAAAAAAAAATTGATGAATTTTGTACAAGTGACATTGAAGTCAACAGTACTAAATGGCAATGTTAAATTCTTAAAGTAAAAGGATGGAAATTGAAAGATAATTGTTTCAAGATGTTTGAGAGTGGTTCCAACATCATCGGACTTCATATGCAAAACATAGAATTTTAGATCCCATTCAAAATTCAACAAACTTGATGGTTTTCAGGATTTCATGATTGCAACGTTTCCACTGGATTCTATCATGTATGTGGGTAAGGGATTAAAATCTAATCAAGCACATCAAACTCTCTATGTACCTTGATATTGGTGGTGTCGATGCCTGATTGTTGAAGTCGATTGAATTCCTCTGTCATGAGTCATGACCTTAATAAAAAATGTACCCTTCAGTCAAGCAAAATCACTTATTAAGCATGGAAAGCTCTTTCTACCTTATTTTAACACTTGGATTAAGAAGTTTCATCAAAATTGTAGGGTGTTAACTGATGTCCTTGGAGGATCAACTTCGAGATTAGAGGTAGAGGCAAGGGCTAGAGCCTAGAGGTGGGGGAACATGGTGCTATTGATGAATAGGATCCCAACATAGACAATGATTTTGATGATTATGTTTTTTCAATTTTGATTTAGATATGTATTGCTCTTGGTGCCATTTTGATATATTCACCCTTAGATGGTATATACATGAGTAGACTTTGCATATTTTGTCTCTAATGGTTTGGAATCATAGCTTGGAATCTTTAATATATATTTTTTTTATTAAAATTGTAAAATTTTATGTATTTTTTAGTAGTCTGAGGCATTAAAATCAAACCGCTCCAAGTTATTTGCATCCACTACATCTATATATCAGTACTTTCTCCATATTTATGTGCCAATGTATTTATCTAATGTTGTTGTTGCTTTATATGTTTAAAATTCTGAAAAAAATGAATATATTTTGTATTTTTTAATGTTTCTCGTGGTTTGCCGATTTTTGCCAATTTTTTCATTGATGTTGCCGAGAAGTTGTATTCAAGACCCTTGCCGAGTTTTTGCCGATGCCAACTTTTTCAACATTGCTTGGAACTGTAGTAGCCAAAGCAACACCCAACTTGTCAGAAACATAACTCTTGTATGAACTTCATTTTTGGTGCATGATACACCATTGGAAAGCTCTCGACAAGAAGAACAGGGTGACGAAACCACCACACTGTTTTGGCCAAGTTTTGATCCCAAAAATTGTTGTTTATTCCCTGAAATGAACAATTTTCAGTTTTGACCCAGCTTAGTGGAATTCAGGATCGGTCCAGAAAATGGCCCTGACATGGCAATAGCTTGCCTTTCCACTCCACAAAACAGCAAGGAAGAGCAAATGTTATTCTTATCCATTTTCAGATCACTCAAGTAAATCCTACTCTAATATATTTTATTATCTTACTAAACTGCATACATACATCCACAAATTTCTATACAAACACGTGCTAACCCTTCTAATACAAAATTGGGTTTCCTTGCTTCATTTTTATTAATTGCTTGGCTTTTCTTTTCAGTTGAAGATGGTACATAGTCTTTAAGCATTGTGAGAGATATCATATGTAAACAATAAATACAAATGCCCAATCACTGTACATATTATCAGATAACATCATATTTATATCTACATCATCATAATAATATTAAAGTTCCACAGTCAGCCATCCTCACTATGCTGATGCTCAGTCTGGAAAAGCAGTAAACCAAATTATGGAAAAACATAATCAATAGCTACACTGTCTTCACTGGGCTCAATATGCTGCCCAGGGAGAGATTTACCAACTGTCCAGGCAGATAGTGAAAAACCTACTCAAAAACTGGAAATTATCCTCCTCTCCAAAGAAAACGTCTGCAATCATGAAATTCTCTCCCTTGGCTTTTAAAAGCAACCTCAATAGGTCTGAAAATTGCTCTCATGTTCATTACTGCTGGGTCTGCCTTCCAATGTTTAAATCAATGCTCTTTATGATGAAATATTGTGGGAAACACTCGTATGACTTGGGGTATAGGGTTTTTCAAGTATTTTTCTTTATTTCTTTTATGCAGATAAGGTTTAAGATTCCATCCCAAACATATCTGAAATCCATCCTCTACACTTCCAGGCAATAAGTTATAACCAAATCTGTAACATTGAAAAATAATTCATCTGGCTTACTTGGTAAGGGTTCTTGTATATCTGCTATCATTTAAATGTTAATAATTACTATCACAACCTAAAAAAGACCCAACATTTGTTTTCAGTTAATATTCATGGTAGCTAAATTTTCTCTAGAGAACCTTATAGATCCATGCCAGCTGTTGTAGATCTACCAACATAGATACATTTTAATCTCGGATCTATCAACTCTTGGTGCAAACTTTTTAAGTGGTGAAAAAAATTGAGGGAAGGTTTACACCTCGAGGGATTTGATCCTTCTCAAGGCTTGATAGATCCAGAATAAAACTGTGCTGATGTTATTCTTCTAATTTCAAGAAAGACGACGGTGTTCTGTAAGAAAATGTTAATCAATCTGTAGCTAAGCGTAAAATGAGCTAATTTTGAATATATGAAGAGTTCATATAATTGATATTGTTATTGTAGTCTGTTGGATGTAGCTTCTGTGGTTGGGAGGAATGATTGATATCCTCCCCACCCAGGTTCAATTCCCTGTAAGTGACATGCTGAGCCCTTAAATGGGTATACAAGATGCTCTTGTTGATGAGTGTAATATCCCCAATGCAATTATAGGCAAATGTTCTGATTTGGTTATGTAATTTCGTCAAACAGTTTGCAATTTACATTGATTTATAACATTCCTCAACAGTTTTGCATTCTAATCAAACATTTTGTCAAACATGTTGCATTTACCCAATATACTCGCAAGATGGGGGAAATAATATTGGTAGCTTTATTATGAATAGATAGATGGTAACACACTAATCTAATGGCTGCTATAGCAGCTGAGAACACACATAATAAACATGAAACCTGGAAATGATGCCAAATTGCTTCCAATGACTCTCTTGGTCTCCAGAAATCAAACCAAGTGATAACTCTGCCTCCCCTAAGGTTCACAGTCCTCCTCAAACTTCTGCTCCCTTCACAAACTGATTCAGCACTTCACAAGGGTCATGGCTCTCATCATAAAACCTTCACAGCCATCTCCTTTATTTGGCCCCTCTTCTAAACATATGGCTCGGCTCCTCCTTATGATCGTGGTCTCTCTCCAAAGGATATGCGGCCTTCCTCAACAGAGAATTGGCCCTTTTCAATTATGCCAGCAGAATAGGATGGGGTCAGCCCCTTCCACAACTCCTCTGAATGCCACAAATAGATACCACCCTCCACAAAAGGCAATCAGCCTCTCTCCAAAAGATATGTCAAGATGCTACCAATGCTCGGCTTCTCCACTGCTACCTTGTTGAAATATTGTAACTTCGAAGAATATTCTATTGTATTTTATTATTATTTATTCGGAGATGTTTTATTCCTCCGTCGGGATGTTATTATTGTATTTGGTCATCATAGAGTCATGAGGTAAAACTTCCTTTGTAAGTCGGGTCGATAGAACCCTCCAGAAAGTAATATTATATTGTTTTGAGTCTTCCTAGGTAAGTCGACCCAGTTAAGTTTGTTGGGGCTGACCTAGTTAGTGAAAAAGTCAAGTGGAAGATAAAGTATAAATAGGAGTGATGTGCTCCTCATTTGGATACACACACTCACTTGTGTAATTCGCATAGGAGAGAGAGAGAGAGAGAGAGAGAGAGAGAGAGATATGCAAGGAGAAGGAGCACTTGTTTGGGGTTTTGTCTTTTTACTTTTGATCATCTATATTGAGGAAGTTTTTGCTGGGTTTTCTTCCCCTAGAGGGTTTCCCAGGATAAATTTGTGTCTATCTTGTGATTGTGTTTCTTTCAGTGATCCTGTATATGCTATTGTTGTGAAATTGAGTTGAATACTGATGTTATCTATCTTAGCATATTGAATCTTATCACGGTATCAAAGCTAGCCTGAATAGGACAGCTTTCACAAGGTGAAACTCTCTTCTCCCTCCGACAAGAAATTAGGGTTTCTGTCAAAGTTGGAATTTTGGAAATCTGATGGCATAGAAAGTTGCGCCTCCCTAGGGCGCATCTATTGAACCCTAGATCAAAATTTTTGAGTGGGTAGATCTTCGGGAAAGTCGAACCCTAGTTTGACTTTGGACCAGAAAACTGCAGAAAACTAGAAAACTGTAGAAACTACAGATCAGAATTTCGCAAGTCAATTTTGAGAGGTGAAAATTTGGAATCTCCAGAAACCAAGTGTACCAATCAATTCGCCTCATTCAAGCGCATCTCCTGGTAAGGTCAGTTTTGCATTTTGAGAAATTTCATTTTTTGGTGACCTCCTGGATAAGATGGCCCCAAGCACTAAGCTTGAGGATAAGCTAGAAGACATAGAGAATTTCCGAGCATGGAAATATAGGATTGGCCTCATTCTTGAAGAGAATGATCTTGCCAAATACATTAAGGAAGAAGTTGCAGAACCTGAAGAGGATGAAGCTAAGGAGAAGCACAAGAAGGACCTAATTAGGGCAAAGAGGATCATTGTTGATTCTATCAAAGACCACTTGATTCCTGAAGTGTCATCCAAGAAGACCCTGAAGGAGATGTATGATGCCCTAGCCAGAATGTATGAAGGAAGGAACATCAATAGGAAGATGAATTTGAGAGCTCAATTAAAGAGTACCAAGATGTGCCAAGGAGAATCCATCCAAGACTACTTCACAAGGGTCTCCCAGTTCAAGGAGCAACTAGAAGCCACTGGAGACTCCCTTGATGAAGATGAGCTAGTTATGACTACCCTCAATGGTCTCACTAGACCTTGGGATTCATTCATCCAGACTATGTGTGCCAGAAAGGAAAGCATGAAATTTGACATTGTATGGGAAGATTGCATCCAAGAGGAGGCTAGAGTAGACAATAGAGAAGCTCTACTTAAAGAAGATGATCAAGCCCTAGCCACCCATACCAAGAGAGGAAGAAGTCAATCTAACTTCAAGAAGGAAAGCCACAAGGAGTCTCGACCTCCCAAGAAGTTCCAAAGGACAAGAGGAAACAATCCAAGAAGAAACTACTCCAACTTTCAATGTTTCAATTGTGACAAGCTAGGACACATTGCCAGAAATTGTCCATTGAAGAAAGAAGAATACAAGAAGAGGAACAACAACAAAAGACATCATGCACACCTAGCTGAAGATGAAGAGGAAGAAGAAGAGGAAGAAGGACCTCGAAGAAAACAAGCAAAAGAAGAAGATACAGAAGACTATGTATTATTCTTTGCACTCTCTAGGACTGTGACACCTGGATAAGATACATGGCTCATTGATAGTGGTGCTTCAAAGCACATGACGGGACAAAAGAAAACTCTGTCAAAACTTGAAGAAAAGAACTCTCCTCATAAGGTATCATTAGGAGATGACTATCAATATCCTATCAAAGGAATTGGTGAAACAAGCTACAAGCTTGATTCTGGAACCCCCATGAAGATGAAGGAAGTCTTATATGTACCAGGTTTGAAGAAGAACCTACTTTCTATCTCAGCATTAGATAAGAAAGGATATAGGGTTGCATTCATAGATGGACAAATACTTATGTGGCCCAAAGGAAAATCAATTGAAGATGCAGTTGTCATTGGTGAAGAAGAAGGAGGCTTATATAAACTCAAGGGACATTCAGAAACAGCCCTTGTTCATGAGACCACTAGCCCAAGTGAATTATGGCATAGGAGGCTTGCTCACATACAAAGCACTACCCCATGTGAGCAAATTAGTGACGGGATTACCAGATTTGAAGATCGATCATAAAAGCATTTGCAAAGGATGTGCAAAAGGAAAGAATATCAAGAATCCATTTCCGAAGAGTGAGACAAAGACTAAAGGTACGTTGAAATTAATCCATTCAGATGTATGTGGTCAAATGCCCTCCACATTTTGTGTGGTTATGAATATTATGTTACATTTATTGATGATTATTCAAGAAAGACATGGATATATTTCTTGAAAGCAAAGGATTAAGTATTTGGAAAATTCAAGGAATTCAAAGCCTTGATAGAGAATCATTTAGAAAGAAGAATCAAGACACTCAGAACAGACAATGGTGGAGAATATACTTCAAAAGATTTTGAAGCCTTTTGTAAAGAAGCTGGAATCAAGAGGGAACTAACTACTCCCTACAATCCTCAACAGAATGGTGTTGCGGAAAGAAAGAATAGGACCATTATGGAAGCAGTGAAAACAATGATACATGATCAAGATCTCCCAATGCATCTATGGGTTGAAGCAGCAAGGACAACAGTTTATGTACAGAATAGATTGTTCCATAGTGCCCTTGGATTCAAGACTCCAGAAGAAATGTTCACAGGAAAGAAGCCTGAAGTGAGCCACCTCAAGATATTTGGTTGCCCAGTATATGTTCACATACCAAAAGAAAAGAGAACCAAGTTGGACCCTTCCAGAAAGAAGGGAATATTTGTTGGATACTATGAAGTCTCCAAAGCCTTCAGAATATACATTCCAGGATTCCATCACATGGAGATTAATAGAGATGTAACATTTGACGAAGAAGCGGCTCTCAAGAGATCCAGAAAGTGTCAGCATGAAGAAGTATATGAAGAAGATGTACCCCCCAGAAATGTAAAAGTTGCACCCTCCCCTGAAGATGAAACACCAGAAGACCATGATATGCTAGAACCTCGAGAACCTCCCACTATGAATATGTCACGAAAGACAAAGCCTGCTTGGCCAAGAGAAATTATGCAAAAAGCGCAGAAGTATGGAGCTCCAGAAGGCTCCACAAGAGTAAGCAAGAAGCCAAAACCATTTTCTAGTTATGTGGCTTTGATGTGTGATCTTGTAGATCAAGAACCTACCAGTTATGAAGAAGCTATACAAAAGAAAGAATGGGTAGAAGCAATGACGGAAGAATACCAATCAATAATGAAGAATATTGTTTGGGATATAGTTCCCAAACCAGAAGGCAAAAGTGTGGTATCTTCCAAGTGGATCTACAAGATAAACCATGCAGCTGATGGAAGTATTGAGAAATACAAGGCAAGGTTTGTGGCTAGAGGATTCTCTCAGAAAGAGGGAATTGATTATGAAGAGACATTTGCACCAATAGCAAGGTACACTTCCATTAGAACCATCATGGCACTTACATCCATGATGAAGTGGAGTTTACACCAGATAATGTGAAGACAGCTTTCCTGAATGGTGTGATTGAGGAAGAAGTGTACATAGAATAGCCACAAGGATTTGAAGTTGAAGACAGACGGACTCACGTATGCAAGTTGAAGAAGGCTCTGTATGGATTGAAGCAAGCTCCTAGAGCTTGGTACGGAAGGATAGATAGCTTTTTGACAAGCTTGGGCTTTACCAAAAGTAAAGCTGACCCTAACCTTTACTTTAAGGTTATGGATGATGAACCTGTCATATTATTGTTGTATGTGAATGATTTATTTCTAACAATAAATGAGAAACAGATTGTAGAGTACAAGAAGAAGCTCGCTGAAGAATTTGAGATGAAAGACCTTGGATTGATGCACTATTTTTTAGGTCTGGAAGTATGGCAGAACCCAGAAGGAATCTTTCTCAACCAGGGAAAGTATGCTATGGAAATCCTAAAAAGATTTGATATGTTGGAATGTAAAGCCATGGCCACACCCATGGATACCAACCTGAAGTTGTTAGTTGATGAATCGACAAAGTTAGTGGATGTGACTCAGTACAGACAGATTATTGGGTCGTTGATATATCTAAGGAATACCATGCTTGATATATGCTTTGTTGTGAACACCCTGAGTCGGTATCTAGTTGAGCCTAGACGTGTTCACCTAGTAGCTGCAAAGCATGTGATGAGGTACCTAAAAGGTACGATAGACTTTGGTCTATACTATGTTGGAGATCATGACTACAGATTGTATGGTTATACAGAGGCAGATTGGGTTGGAAGTGTCTCAGACAGGAAGAGCACCTTAAGTGGATGTTATTGTCTGGGATCCGCCATGATCTCATGGTTTAGAAGGAAGCAGTGCAATGTTGATCTTAGCACAACTAAAGCAGAGTATATAGCAGCTTGTTCTGCTAGTTGTGAAGCCATATGGCTTCGAAAATTGATGTCAGGTCTATTTGACTTGGAGTTGTATACCACGGTTGTTCTATGTGACAACCAAAGTTGTATAAAGATGACGGAGAACCCAGTGTTCCATGACAAGTCAAAGAACATAGAAATCCGGTATTTTTACATATAGGATATGGTACAGAAGGGAGCTATAAAGCTCTAGTATGTGAGCACCGATGAGCAAGTTGCTGATGTGTTGACTAAGCCTCTGTCTCGAGTGAAGTTTGAGTACTTCCGTGACAAGTTTGGTGTGGTTCGAAAGGACCTTCCTCGAAAGGGGGAGCAGTGATGATGATGTTGCAGTCCCTGGACATTAGTCCTAAAGTGATCCACAGACCTTTGTCTCCGTGATGTGGTTGGGATTGTATCATCCCTGGACATTAGTCCTAAAGTGATCCACAGACTTTTGTCTCTGTGATGTGGTTGGGATTGTATCATCCATGGACATTAGTCCTAAAGTGATCTGCAAACCTTTGTCTCTATGATGTGGTTGGGATTGTATCATCCCTGGACATTAGCCCTAAAGTGATCTGCATACTTTTGTCTCCGTGATGTGGTTGGGATTGTATCATCCCTGGACATTAGTCCTAAAGTGATCCTCAGACTTTTGTCTCAGTGATGTGGTTAGGATTGCATCATCCTTGGACTTATGTCCTAATGTGAGAGGGATTGATCATCCCGTAATTGGATCATGTGTGTTGCAGGTTATGTTGCTGCAGATAATGTTGTTGTTGATCAAAAGATCAAGAGTTGTTGTTGATTGAAAGATCAAGAGTTGTTGTAGATAATCGAGAGATCAAGTGTTGTTGTAGACGACCGAGCGATCGAGTGCTACAGAAGATGAAGACTCGGTGTTGTAGAAGATGATGCTCCAGTACTGAAGATGTTGAAGATGTTCCAGTGGTTGATATTGTTGAAGAAAACTTCCGATGATTTATAGATGTATCACCTTGATGTTGTTGATGATGCTCTCTCTCCTTGCTCCTACAGCTGATGTTGTTGTTGTCAGTAGAATACCCTTCTCGTTAAGGGAGAGTGTTGAAATATTGTAACTTCGAAGAATATTCTATTGTATTTTATTATTATTTATTCGGAGATGTTTTATTCCTCCGTCGGGATGTTATTATTGTATTTGGTCATCATAGAGTCATGAGGTAAAACCTCCTTTGTAAGTCGGGTCGATAGAACCCTCCAGAAAGTAATATTATATTGTTTTGAGTCTTCCTAGGTAAGTCGGCCCAATTAAGTTTGTTGGAGCAGACCTAGTTAGTGAAAAAGTCAAGTGGAAGATAAAGTATAAATAGGAGTGATGTGCTCCTCATTTGGACACACACACTCACTTGTGTAATTTGCATAGGAGAGAGAGAGAGAGAGATCTACAAGGAGAAGGAGCACTTGGTTGGGGTTTTGTCTTTGTACTTTTGATCATCTATATTGAGGAATTTTTGCTAGCTTTTCTTCCCCTAGAGGGTTTCCCAGGATAAATCTGTGTCTATCTTGTGATTGTGTTTCTTTCAGTGATCCTGTATATGCTATTGTTGTGAAATTGAATAGTATACTGATGTTATCTATCTTAGCATATTGAATCTTAACATACCTCAGATCAATTAAAAGGGACTGCCCTTGCATGTCCTTCGATTCTTCCTCCATGAATCAAAAGAGTGAGGTTTGGCCCCTTCACTCTACTTGCCATCACAAAGTGTTAAATTATAGCTTCGGAATCTATTTTTCATTTTACAAATTACCATGTAAACTTGTGTCAAGTATCAACATTGGAGGGCAGCTTGAGCTGCTTAGGGCGACAAGTTGGGGGGCAGCTTGAGGTGCTTAGGACAGTGAAGTTGACCAGCTAAGGCGGTGGAAAGGGGCAACCTTTGACTGCCCCAAAGGCCAACCTTCAGAGGCCAGCCCTTGGCTGCCACATGGGCCAGCCTTTAGGGTGGCCTTTGGGGGCTGCTTACGGCAGCCACCCATGCTATTAAAACAGGCCCTCACCCCCCCCATTTATTTATTCAATTTTTTTTAGTTTTGAGAACTAAGGCAAGAAAGATTTCTGCCATAGTTTGTTGTCGTCCTTTACATGAGTATACTGCTGATTCATGAGTTGATATCTTCTGGGTTTGTTGATGTTCTTTACCTAAGCTTACTTCTTTAGTAAAGATTGAAGAAGGTTGTCCTAAATTCTAAGTTTGTTGGTCATACAGTCAAGTATTTATTTTCTTGGCAAAATTCATTGAAGAGCATAGGTCATGGTGATTTTGTAATCTAGGCCTGATATACTATTTATATAAGGAAGATTGTTTGCTGGAGTTTTTCTCTCTTCTAAGGGTTTCTCTAGGGTAAATATTTGTGTTCATGTGAGGTCTATTTGTGTACTTTCTCTACTGCTGACTATCATTTCAAGTTTTATCTATCTATTGGTTTAAAGTTATCAGATTTGTTGAAATCAGAAGTTAATGAAATAACAGTAAAACTTAGACTATGACATGTATTTGTGCTTGAATAAAAAATTAACATGGTATCAAAGCTCAGGGTGTGAACAGAGCTAGTTCTTTAGCTCGTGAGCCTACACAAGTCCATGGATTCAAGTTTTATCAAACTCAGTTCTAAGTTTTCGGTTCAAACATGTCTTCTTCTATTTCAGTTCGGCCTGAAGACAAGCTAGAGGGAGCATCAAACTTTAATGTTTGGAAGCTCGGGATTATGAATATTCTCCAAGAGTTGGAACTAGATCTTTTTGTGACTACGGTAGTGGAAGAACCAGCTTCCAATGCTGGAAAGGCAGCATTCAGAAGGAATCAAGCTAAGGCAAAGAGAGTTATTTTTTATTCAGTAAAAGACAGTATCATGCCGATACTAACTTCTCTTATGACATAGAAAGACTATTATGACACTCTCGTGGAATTGTATGAGAAGACTATGCCTAGTCAAAAGAGAAATCTAAAGAACAAGTTAAAGTTTTTAAAGATGGAGAAAGGTGAGTCTGTGGCATCCTTCTATTCTAAAATTGCTCAAATTCGTGATCAGCTACTTGTCACAGGGGTAACTGTTGATGATGATGATCTTGCTCAAGCCATATTCGATGGCCTTCCACCTTCGTGGGATACTTTCCTTGCCAGTTTGAATGGTAGGGAGACTCAACCTACTTTTGAGCGTTTGTGACATGACTGCCTTCAAGAGGAAGGTCGCATGACTCCAAGAAATGGTGCTGCTAATGATGACAGTATTGCTTTGGTTGCAAAAACAAGGGGAGGAAAGAAACCTCCCTTTAAGAAGCATTTCCAGGAAAACAAATATAAAGGTAACTTCAAAGGTAAAAGTTTTGATATGTCCAAGATTAAATGTTGTAGTTGTAACAAGATGGGAAATTTTGCTAAAGACTACAAATCCAAGAAGCAAGACTTCCATAAAAGGAAGCATCATGCAGCTACTGCTGAAGAAAAAGGATCAGGTAAGAAGGCAAGTGAATCTCCTGAGAGACGAGAGAACAGAAAAGAATACTACCTAGTGTCTACTCTTTCTAGTCATCTAACTACTGATTAGAACATTTGGTTGGTTGATAGTGGAGCTTCAAAACATATGACTAGTTACAAAAATATTATTTCATATTATAGGAAGAAGACTTGCTCAGTGCAGGTACAACTTGGTGACAACTCATGTTATGATATCAAAGGAGTCGGTTCCATCTCTCTTCGGATAAAGTCTGGATCCATCATTCATATTGAAGAGGTCTTATTTGTTCCTGGTATGAAGAAGAACCTGTTGTCAGTCTCTACACTTGACGATAAAGGCTACAAGGTGGCCTTCATGGGTGGTATAGCAATTCTATGGCCGAAAGGTGGTCAGCTAAGTTCAGCTGAAGTCATTGGAATTCGAGAAGGAGGTCTCTACAAGGTAACGAATCATTATGCTCGTACTCTTGTTCATTCTACAGTCAATCCCAAGGAGTTGTGGCACAAAAGATTCGATCACCTTCACTTCAAGGCTCTTCCTAGACTTCAATCTATGTTAAGAGGTATGCCTCCTATTTCTTTTGTTAAAGTTGAAGTATTCAAAGGTTGTTTACTTGGAAAGAATGCAAAGAAGGTTTTTCTGCACAGTAACAGTAAATCTAAAAAGATCTTAGAGCTTATTCATTCTGATATTTGTGGACCAATGTCTTCTCCTTCTTTGAATGGTTTTCTGTATTATGTCATATTCATTGATGATCTTTCTAGAAAATGTTGGATTTATTTTTTGAAGTTGAAAATTGAGGCTTTTGCCAAATTTAAAGAATTCAAAGCTTTAGTAGAAAACCAGACATGAAAACACATTCAGATCCTAAGATCTGATAATGGAGGGGAATATGAATCTCATGAGTTCGAAAGCTTTTGTAAGGAAGCTAGTATCAAACGTTAGTTGACTGTTCCTTACAATCCTCAGCAAAATGGCGTTACTGAAAGAAAGAACATAACTATATGTGAAGCTGCAAAAGCTATGATGTTTGATCAAGATCTGCCCAATTCTCTTTGGGTAGAAGCTACAGCTACAATTGTTTACATTCAGAATAGATGCCTGCATGCAATCCTAGAGGATAAAACTCCTGAAGAAGCTTTCTCTGGTAAGAAACCAGAAGTAGGACACTTGAGAGTGTTCGGGTGTCCAGTTTACATCCATGTGCCTAAAGAGAAGAGAACTAAGATGGGACCCTCAGGTAAGAAAGGGATCTTTGTTGGATACAGTGAATCTTCTAAGGCTTACAGAATTTATATCCCAATTCAGAAACAGATCGAGGTCAGCGGAGATGTAACTTTCCATGGGGAAGTTGTTTTTAAACGATCTAGAGAGCTTCAGATCGATGATGAGCCAGACTCTCCTCCAATCGAGACTCCTGGTTTTGACTTTAAAAGGAAGGAAAGTCATGATGATCCAATGGATCAAGATTCAGTGTTGGAACCTGCTGAGGTGTTAGAAAGGTCTCTTGAAGAACCTCCTAACAAGAAAAGACCTACTTGGTTCAAAGAAACTCTACAAGAAGCAAAGAAACATATAGCCCCTTTAGGAACCTTTAGAGAAAGCAAAAGGCCTCAAAGATCTACAGGTTGTGTTGCTTTGGTAAGTAACATTACTGATGTTGAACCTTCTTTGTTTAATGAAGCTAACAAGTTGCAGGTTTGGAAAGATGCCATGTTGGAGGGATACAAGTCCATCATGAAGGAAGAACAATGTATGGGGCATAGTTCCCAGGCCTAAAGATAAGTCAATTGTCTCATCCAAATGGTTGTATAAAATAAAGCATGTAGTTGATGGGAGTGTTGAAAAGTACAAAGCAAGACTCGTTGCCAGCGGCTTCTCCCAGAAAGAAGGTATAGACTATGGTGAGATTTTTGCACCAGTAGCCAGGTATACTACTATCCGTACAGTTATTTCTCTTGCTTCTGTACTTGGTTGGAAATTGCATCAAATGGATGTAAAGACTGCTTTCCTTAATGGTGAAGTAGAACAAGAAGTATATGTAGAACAACCTGATGGATTTGTAGTGTATGACAGGGAAACTCATCTATGTAAGTTAAAGAAGGCCTTGTATGGTCTTAAACATGCACCCAAAGTTTGGTATGACAGAATTGATGGCTTTCTGCAGAGCTTGGGGTTCAATAAGACCACTGTTGATTCTAACCTCTATTTTAAAGTTGTTAAACATCAGCCTATTATTTTAGTCCTGTATGTGGATGACCTTTTCATGACAGGAGAAGAAAAGCAGATTGTCGAGTGCAAGAGGGAGCTCATTTCTGAGTTAGAAATGAAAAATCTGGGATTGATGCATTATTTTCTGGTTTAGAAGTTTGGCAGAAACCAAACAAGAGTTTCCTATCTCAAGGAAAGTATGCAGTTGACATATCGAAGAGGTTTGGTATGATGAATTGCAAGAGTATGGAAACCCCTATGGTTGCTAATCTAAAGAAACTGCATGATTCAAATTCAGGATCTGATTTGGTGGATCCCACCATGTATAGGCAGCTTGTTGGATCTTTGATGTACCTAACTCATACTCGACCTGACATATAGTATGCAGTAAATGTTTTGAGCCAATTCATGGTTGAGCCTCAAGAAAGGCACTGGGTGGCAGGTAAGCACATCCCGAGATAACTTCGAGATACCATAGCTTATGGGCTAAAGTACACATCAAGTAGTGGTGTGATGTTGCATGGTTATGCAGATTCAGACTGGGTTGGGAGTCCAGCAGACAAAAAGAGTACCTCCAGTTACTGCTTCAGTTTAGGATCAACGATGATCTCTTGGTCCAACCAAAAGTAGGGATCTATTGCTCAAAGCACAGCTGAGGCTGAATATATTGCCAGTGTTCCACGGGGACGCGTCCCGCAGGGTCGAGGACACGTTTCCCGCGTCCCGACATCCCGGGGACTCTTGACGAAATGTTTCCCCCCACCCATGCCCCTAAGAATATTTTTTTTTATGTTTTTCCATTATTTTCACTTTTTACAATCCCTACTTAGTACTACTTAGAAAATAAATCAATATATTTAGTATTTACATTGCACAATCATGAATATACATCAAATGAAATATTATTTTTGGTATTTTATTATATTTTTATAATTTTAGGGACGTCCCCCCTGAATTTCCCTAAAATTTGGGGGTGGTTTCCACGCGTCCCGAATGTGCATTTCCCCGCTCCCACGTCCCCCCGTCCCAAAAACTTGGGGGAACATTGTATATTGCCGCTAGCAATGCCAGCAGAGAAGTAGTATGGCTCAAAAAACTTATTTCTGGGTTGTTTGGTGAACAGCTTGAGACTACAATTATTCGCTGCAATAATCAGAGCTATATAAAGCTCATAGAAAATCCAGTATTTCATGACAGATCAAAGCATATTGATTTGAAGTACCACTATATTAGAGATATGGTACAACGAAATGTAATCAAGCTAAAGTACATTACAACAGATGAACAGGTAGCTGATATCCTAACCAAGCTATTGCGGTTGACAAAGTTTGCAAACTTTAGAGGCAAACTTGGAGTTGCAGAGAATGCCTCCCTCTCTAAGAGGGAATATTCAAATCAGCATTAGAAGGCATTCTCCAGATATGAGGTCAAAAGTGACCACCCTGAAGCTACCCAAGGAGATCTGGAGATTAAACAGTTCTGTGAGTCATGGCAAAAGTCAAGGCAAACATACAAGCCTTGTGAGCCAGGACAAAAGTCAGAACGAAAGTGATAATGCCTTAGTAAGTCTTGTGAGGTCATGACAAAAGTCAAGGCGAATGAACAAGCCTTGTGAGACATACCAAAATTCAAGATAGTAAGTCTTGTGAGACAATGGCAAAAGTCAAGGTGAATGGACAAGCCTTGTGAGTCATTTCAAAAGTCAAGACAGAAAGCCTTGTGAGCATTTGGAAAAATTCAATGCATCCAGCAAAAGTTAGGATGAATATAAAATTCCTATGAGCTAGAAACAAACAATCTTCCTTATGTAAATAATGTATCAATTGGTAAATTATATATTCCTCGCTAAGAGGGATTGTTAAATTATAGCTTCGGAAGCTACATTTCATTTTACAAATTACCATGTAAACTTGTGTCAAGTGTCAACATTAAAGGGCAGCTTGAGTTGCTTAGTAGGAGGGCAGCTTGAGCTGCTTAGGATGGCAGGCTGGGGGGCAGCTTAAGCTGCTTAGAACGATGGAGTTGACCAGCTAAGGCGGTGGAAAGGGGCAGCCTTTGATTGCCCCAAAGGCCAACCTTTAGGGGCCAACCCTTGGCTGCCACATGGGCAGCCTTTAGGGTGGCCTTTGGGGGTTGCTTAGGGCATCCACCCATGTTATTTAAACAAGCCCTCACCCCCCCCCATTTATTCATTCATTTTTTTTTAGTTTTGACAACTAAGGCAAGAAATATTTATGCCATAGTTTACGGTTGTCCTATACCCGAGTATACTACTAATATACTGTTGATTCATGAGTTGATATCTTATGGGATTGCTACTATCCTGTACCTAAGTTTACTGCTTTAGTAAAGATTGAAGAAGGCTATCCTAAATTATAAGTTTGCTGGTCATACAGTCAGGTATTTATTTTCTTGGCAAAACTCATTGAAGAGCATAGTTCATGGTGATTTTGTAATCAAGGCTTGATATACTATTTATATAAGGAAGATTGTTTGCTGGAGTTTTTCTCCCTTCTAAGGGTTTCTCCAGGGTAAATATCTGTGTTCATGTGAGGTCTATTTGTGTACTTTCTCTACAGTTGATTATCATTTCAAGTTTTAGCTATCTATTGGTTTAAAGTTATCAGATTTGTTGAAATCAGAAGTAAATGAAATAACAATAAAACTTAGACTATGACATGTATATGTGCTTGAATCAAAAATTAACACAAAGAGGGTTCGGCCCTTTCATAAGCACCCAAAAAATCACGGTTCTCACGACCTCCATAGCTAAGATGAATTTGGCCTTCTATGTAAGAAATCACCAAGCCCAAATTTAAATGCAAATATGAAGATTAATGGAAACCCTGATTAGATTCCCCTACACGTCTAGCTAGGGTGGAATCTTGCACAACTGAAACCAAACTAGGATGGAAGGGTTTTGCCAAACCCAAACAAAAACCCTGGTTCACCAAGCTACTCGACAAGAGATCAAATCCAGAATACCTGATGTTCAAGTGAGGCATTGCTTTTCCTTTTATTCTTTCACTGGAACTCCATAGCATTGGCAATACCATGGATCGCCCAATACCATCTAACGTTCAAGTTCTTTTAATAAAGTGATTTTTTTCAATAATCACTTTATGAATCGGTGGCATTCTTTGTCACAGGGTTCGTCAAACCTGAACCTACAAGTTTAGAACTCGGCAAACCTAAAAAAAATTCAAAAATTCATTTAGGTTCAGCGAACCTAATAGCCGAACCTCATGTCAAACCTGAAGGTGAACAGGTTTGCCGAACCTAATAAAATCGAACCCCAAACGAAAAGTTTGGCGCTAGTTTTCACGTTTCCGACAGGGTTTTTTCACCTTTTGGCAAGATAGGGTTACTTTCAACCACGAATACACGAATCACGACCGGTAATACACACTCCCAAGCTACAACTTTCAAGCACCCTACAACTGCCAACACTGACCTTGAGCCACCTACACTGAGCTCGAGCTGTTGCAACCTACGTGCTAGCCACGACCCACTGCATCGTCTTACTCTTGACTGTTGAGACTCGAGAGGTTGATTGGAGGCGATTGAACTTCGCAGGGCCCGATAAGTTTTGGAGCGTAACTCTCAAAGATTCATCCTGAGCCACGAGCAACGAGTCACAACTAGAGTTACTCATGAGTCATATATGTATAGATCATTATTTTTACTTATATATGTTCATTGTTGTTTATTTTTAAATGCTTTATGTTATAATTCATAATATAGTAATAGTATGTATAACGGTGTGTGTGTGTGTGTAGACAAACCTATGTTGAACCCCATCCGAACTTCATCGGAAAATTCGAACCCGAATCGAACTTGAAGGTCGCTGAACCCAAACTCAAACCCGAACCTTGTGACATAGGTGACATTAATAATCAATGAATCTCCTTGGATCAAGCTAATGCAAACCCCCGAAGACATCTCCTCTTGCCAAGGAAGGAAATCCAAAAAATGGGGACATTACGATGAGCCCCCAAAGTTCCGAAATTCTCGACCACCCCATTCCCTCGCGGATTTTGGAGAGGGATCAGTGGACATAGTGAGCACCGATCTCCAATGCCATGAAACCACAAGGAAAAAAACGATATTGTTATTGTTTCATGATATTTGGTTGGCCTTCTAAATGAATTTAATGCCATGAGTTATTTTTCTTCAATATTATATAGACTGACATATGATGACATCAGTGTTACCCATGTTACAGCATCTCCCTCGTATTGGGCTGTAAAAGCACTTCTTGGCACAAGCATCTCCCTCATATTGGGTTGTAGAAGCGCTTCCAATATCTTTTACCCCAATGTTTAGTTCCTAACAAGATATAAGCTGATAAACACAGTTGGGATCCGCTATCAGACTGTTCATCCAAGACCTTAAACTTGTCTTTCTACCCTCAAAACTGGGTTTTCGTGATACATTTTCTTCATTATTGGGCATCAAGGCATGTCTGTTACTCATTCAAACCATGTGGTATGACAATAAATAAAATATTGAACTAATAAGAGATAGATTTGTTCTCGAGGGAATCATATCTGATATTTAGTGAGGCACTCCGTTCTCAAAAAAAATCTGGAGATCCATTTGGATCACTAGAAACAGGATCAACTTTGAGAATGAGAAGCCTCGAACCAGAAGACCAACAGGAGAAGTAAAAGTTTTACCCTCTGGATCAAATATTGTTGCCTTTGAAAGTGTTTTCTCTCTTTTGGGCCACTCCAAAGGTGAGTCCATCTAAGCCTAGAAATGTGGGTGCCAAATTGGATGCCATTTCATCCAGATATTGGAGACTTCACCTTGACAAGGCATTTAGGGAAATCCTGATACAGATAAATCTTTGTGATTTGACAGGTCCTTTCTCCATGTCTTTCCTAGAAAGCCTCCACCTTAATTCCAATAATTATGTGAATTTTAACTGCTGACTGGAAGTTTGATGCTAACCAGAGAAAAAAGTATCCAACGGTTTGTCATCCAAGGAGATTTGAAGCTAGTAATTGAATATGTCAGAGCCAACTACAGTATCACCCATGAGGGTGTTGAAGCACTTCTTATAGTGGTAAAGTTATTGTTGAACTTTTCATAGTTGCACTTGGACCATATGGTCAGGGTTAAGAATAATGAGCTGATGCTAATGCCAAGTCTGCAAATTAGTTGTGACCTAATGAGCTTACATAAAAAGTTGGTTCTCTTGAAAGAATTTGTCTTCAGCTTGAATAATTGTATCTTCTTTTCTGAGATGATTGCTGTTAATACTTGTATATATATTGGATTTTAGGGAGAGTGAGATACTATTAAGTTACTGTTGATTTTTGTACCTAGGAAAGTGTTCCCCTAGGTGACTTTTGCCTTAGTCACTTAAAAGGGGGAAATAAAGTGACCCTTGCATTAAATGACTTGAGATGAACATTTAATTTAACTTTAGAGATTAAAGTTACTTTTTGATAAATTTAAGTGAGGTGAGTGAAATTAATTTTTCATGAGAATTAAAAGTGCATTTATTCTCAACCCCACATCTAATTCAATCTGGGCCCTTGGATTAGATGGCTTTTCACTCACCCCAGGTTTTCAATCAAAAAGGCAAGGTAAGGCATTTTTGAACCCACTTTTTTTTAGAAGAAGAAGAGTGAAGAAGAAGAAGAGAGAGAGCCGTGGTGGCACACATTTCGAGGCAGCTTTCTGAGCAATTAATGAGCAGCACAGAAATCAAGGCAGTGAGAGATTCAGCACAGCACGAATCCCGAGGCCATACAGCACCGAATCTGAGCACAGTTTTCGAGGGGAGTTTCTGGGCATGATTCCCGAGACAGTGGGCATGATTTCCCAGGCAAAATTTATAGGAGTGAACCCCGAGAAAGCAGGCACAGAAATTGAGTCCATACACAGCACAGAAATCGAGAAAAGTACAGGCACAGAATTTGAGGACCATACAGTCCGTACTGTCCTTCCTGGCACGATTTTTGAGGTCCTGTTTTGCATGAAATTCAAGGCAGCAGTCAGCACAAATTTCAAGGAAGCTTCTGGGTGAATTTTGCGGTGGAGATAAGTTTTCTTTTGACTGTAAAATTGCTGTACTAAACTCATCTAAAGAAATAAAATCATCCTCACTCTCTCTGACAGGTTTTCCCCTTGTGGGTTTTTCCTGGGCAATTTGCCAAAAATTCTGAACACTGAAAATTTCTTGGTGTGTTTGCATTGTTAATTTTTCTGCCTGTTATTGTGAGTTTCAACTGTGTTTTTATGTCTGAGATTTTCTGAGTTATTTTCCAGCACTGAAAATAATTCTGGGTTGTGCATTAAACCTCATAAAAAAGACTTAAAACCGGGTTGGTTGAATTCTCTAGAAAACTCGGTTACCGTATTGTAATTTACTATTTAGGGATAGTGAGATACTGTTAAGTTACTGTACTGAAGTTTAGGAAGAGTAGGATACTGTTAACTTACTGTATGGTCCGCTGGCATGTAACAGGTTCCTTAGAGACCCAAGATTAGCATAGTGTTGTTCCAAGCCGAATTTGACCTGTTTGTGGCCTGATAGATCTGTAATAAGATTAAGTTCTATGTTGCTTTCTAAGTTGTGAAACAGAACATGGAAGGACACGTTCCTTAGGGTCTCTGTGTCCATATTTCATGTGTCGGACATGGATACGATAGGACACGTGCCCTAGACATGTCCCACTCTAAAAAACAGTTTTCATTGTGTTTTCTCACTTTTAGTTGAAGGGAAAGAGATGTCACAGTCTCTCATTGTGCAGGTAAAGGGTAAAGTAGAGATTTTAAGGGATTACAAGTGTTTCGTAAATGTTCTAGTTTCTAAAAATATTGGACCTTTATGTCTATATATATATACACCATGTCCCCATGTCCCATGTCGGATACTCATATTTCCATGTCCTCCATGTCCCACGTCCTTGTGTCAGGTGACTTAGTTTCTAAGGCAACAAAAACAGTTCTAAACATATCAAGAGTCAAATATTTTATAGTACAAAAAAAGTCATTGGTCAAATATTTAAGATATAAAGAAACAAGGCCACCACTCAAAAATAACTTGTAAATTCATCATGATCAGAAAATATTTCTACTAAGTGTTTGATGACACCAATTGTATTTCTAATAAAATTTTGTGCCCGTTCGTGTTTTCAAATATATCTTGTCATTTGTTATCTCAATATCACATTGCTCAGTTTCTAAGCAGACTATTACTGTATTTAAATCATGCCTCCCTTCAGCCAGATGAAACAGGTCAAGCATTATGAAATAGCTACATGGACCAATGCATCAGTGATTCTTGTTCATAATAAAAATAAGCTAACAGTCTTAAAAACATAACAGCCTGACGCTAGAGATGCAATGAGTCTGATTATGATACAGAGATTATTTTGCCGACAAAAGAACGGAAGAATGCTACCCATCAAGAAGAAAGTGATTCCACAATTGAGAAGAGTTCACTAAACAAATACAGTTCAAAGGAAATGTAAAAGTTAAACAGAAATCAAGAAATGTACGAAAGCAAAAAGAAAAAAGTCATGAATCTTCATTACTGAACAAAATAACAATATTAGTTCTTCTAAACCAGAAAGTCCTCCAACAAAATTCAGAGGCTTACCCTCAGCATCTTCAGCTCTGTCTTGGTAATCTCACGTCCATTGATGTAAACTTGTGTATTCCCGTTACTTGCATCTGGTTGAAGCTTCCCCCCTATATTCAAGCTTGCACTTATGATCTTGTCTGGCTTTTCACCCTCCTGCCTTGTTAAAAGGCCACAAAAGAGTACCGAAAAATTTTGTTACTCTCACAATCCCTTCTGAAGCATTCAAAACTTCTTAACAAATTACAAAACGATCAACACTTCATAAGTAACTCACCTTGCCCCACAGTCCAGATTCTTTATCGTACCAATATCTCCCTGGTTTCAACTTCGGGGGAGGTTTAGGACAGCCAAGTAATTCAGCCATTTCTTCTGGTCTCAGCTGCCTCTCATTCACATATAGCTGTTCTGGTCGAAGCTGATTTGCTGAGCATTCTTTCTCAGCCTTCATGACTTGCTGAACCTCTAAGGGATTAAGGAGACGACACAACATTCGTGAGCATTTCCCTAAAGATGATCGCCTTGACTCATCAATTGGCTGACCAATGCAAGGTACACATTTACGCCCCTCAGGCATTGATCCCATTGCTCTCAGCACACAATTGTTGCAATACTTGGCATTGCAGACAATACAAGATTCCTTGTCCTTCAACCTATTGCCTTTCATGCATCTATGGCATACCCCTTTCGTCTGTTGTTGCTCTGATCCTCGACAACCATTTCTCATATTACCTGATGGGCCTGGTCGCAGTTCTGCAGAGTTAAATTCAGATGAATACATATAATCTGATTCCATTTCTTCTACATTATGAAAAGTCACTGCCGCAGTTTTCTTTGCTTCGGAAACTGGCTTGACTGATCTGTGTGGAGAACTCCGAAATGATGCCAAAGGTGAGGCTGTGGGTGAGGCTGATGAAGAATTAGGATTGCGAGGAATGGATACCACAGATGAGCTTCTCGAAGCCCTGGAAGTCGAAGACCGTGGTGAAACAAGAGATTGAAGACACAAAGTATTTGAGGTGTTTTCAGCTTTATTAAGTTCTATATTTGTATGGGGACCAGTATCAGCTGCTTTCACTGTTAAGTTAAGAATGCCCTCGTCATTGTCATCTTTACCATCTGAAAAAATTCTCTCGGATGAAGAAAGCAATTCATTTCCCATTTGTTGGATTGCAGAATCAAATTTCACTGCCTTTGCTGATGATTTGACAAAGCTCTCATCTTTATTCTTTGAAACACTGCTTCGCGGAGAAGATGGGGATAATGATTCATTTCCATAGTGTTCTACCAAACAGTCAAACTCTCCTGCATTTGTTGGCAATTTATCACTATCCCCTCCTTTGTGTTTGGAAAGGCTGCTTCTAGGAGGGGAATCTAATATGTATGACAATTCATCGACAATGTGTTCTGCTTGAAATTTGGAGTCAGCGGCATCTGCAGGCAATTTAAAGCTCGGCTCTTCTTTATTCTTTGAAAGACTATGTCGTGAAAGAGATTGGGATCCAGAGGGAAACCCACTTTCCGTGCATTCTACGGGAGAATCAGACTCTGCCGCATTCAACGATAGGTTAATGCTGCACGCAGTTTTATTCTTTGAAAAGCTGCTGCGTGGGGAAGATTGCGATCCATTTCCGAGTTTTTCATGCGATGTTTTAATGCTCTCTGCAGTTCTAGTTTTTGATAAACTTCTGCGTGGGGGAGATTGCAATCCAATCCCATGGTTTTTTTTCTCCACGGGTCTATTCTTTGAAAAACTGCTTCGCGGAGGAGATCGCGATCCATATCCAGGGTTTTCTACCACAGCCTCGATATCTGATTTAGCAGGAATGGCAGTCTCTAACATCGGGACACTATCATGCTTTGGTTCAACTTCTGCATTCAGGGGTTTTGGGCTGGTATTCATCTGAGCAGTTCTAGGGGCTGCAGCAGAAGTAGAAAGGCCAGGTGCTGGAGGCAGTATAGAAACAGGTTGCACGACCGGCATCGGCATTAAATTTGACCTATCTGTAGACGGCAGAGCCACGGCTTCTGCAATAGACGCAGTGGGAATAGAAAACTGTTGAACGTCTATAGGCTCTACTTTGGGAACCCGGTAAGAAACAGGGGGTCCGTCATATTCCACCGCAAATGAATAATCCAAATTGTCCTTATCTGGCAATGGCGCCCCCGGAGGCAACATACTCCTCAAAATCTCCTCAAATGTCTTCTCTTCTTCATTCATGGCTACTTAAGGCCAATTAGGGTTCAATATGGTTCCCCAAGATTTGATCTTGCGACTTCTACGAAATAAAACAACAGTGGGAATTTTAAGTTAAAATATTTACTGAGCAGCAGGAGAGGAAAAAGATGCACCTGGAATACAAAGAAAGAACCACCGAGCTCTTTACAACAGGAAATGCAAGCAGGCGTCGATTCATACAGCAAAGTAAACCTTCTTAAGCAATTAGTGTACTTATCCCTGAAATCGTCAATTCCATCCAAATTCCCTGAACTCCCATCGTCAGCAGCGGCTCGGTTTCGATTCCCATCCTTCCCTAAATCAAGTCCTGCGATCACTACACGGATCGCAGCCTTCCCCTTACTGGAGTGCCGTGATTCCTCTAGGACAGAGTCACCAATGCCCGGAAAATTAGGTTTTCCCGCGGAATAAAATATTTTAAAGAGAGAGATTATGTTGGAGTGGGAGCCTCTCGGGAATTGGAAAAACAACCAGAACTTGATATGAGATGTGGTGCACGATCGTAAGTCGTACGCCTTGGATGCTTGAAAATATGTTAGGCACCTACCTAATCTGTCCTCCAATCAACAGTTTTGTCTGGATTGGATTTCCGACGAAGTTCGAACCCTAAAATCCCTGGAGATGACTTGAATGCGATGTTAGCGGGATTCGAACCGTGTCGGGCTCTGAGTGTCTTAGTAGCAGAAAGGGACTGAACATGTGGGAGTATCCCAGGCGAGTTCTGCAAAAGCCAGTGCTAAAAGTTGCAGGCGGTGGTCACGTGGAGTCCCACGGCCTGCAGGCGGCTATCATAACTCGCCGCCGCTACTCCGGGCCCGCCAGTCTGAGGCGCTGACCGAGATTAATCGCCCACATCAATGGAATATTACTATACTTGATAATATATTTATTTAAGGGGTTATAAAGACGAGGTAATATGCCTGGAGTACTTCGTGCTTTGAGTTTGATTTTTTTTAAAGGTTAAATGTTTTAAGAATTTAAATCTTTTTCTAATTTTTAATGGAAAAAATAATTTTGAATTGATAAAATTATTGTTTTTAATATAAAAATAAATTTAACAATTTTGAATATCTATAATGAGATGAGGAGATTCTACAATCTTAACACTTAACAAATATAATTTCATTAATTCAAAATAATTATTTTTTCTTATTTAAATTAAAAATACTGTTTTCCTTCTTAGGAGTTCGGTTTTTGTTTTTTATTTTTTTGGTTAATTATTTTTTCTTATTTAAATTAAAAATACTGTTTTTCTTCTTAAGAGTTTGGTTTTTGTTTTTTACTTTTTTAGTTACTTTTATTTTGGTCAAATCAACATTTTCCATAATTCAAATGTCATTTTTATTGTAAAAATAGATTCACCATCTTCCTTCAAATACCTTTTTAGAGTACCTAGATTATGCAATTTAACTTAATTTAAGATAAAAATGTAGTTGTTTAAGAATTTGGCCAAGACAAAAACTTTTCATCTCAATCCAATATTTTTTATTTTGCATAATCTTTTGATAGTATAAATAGATTCAACATCATCAAAATCCACTAGGACACCTAAAATTTCAAAGTTTGAGAGTTTAATCATAATTTTTTTAAATTTCTGTATTTAAAATCATACCAAAAAAAATCGAATTTTTTCATTTGAAATATAACTTTTAAATTATATTGATAAAAATCACAAAAAAATCATTTAAAAAAAACAAAATTTAAATTTATAAAACGTTTAAACTATAACCTTGTCAATGATATATTTATTTCTTTTCTTTGTTAGATAAAAATTATTTTCAAAATTGATAATGATTTTGTTTTAAATTGGAATTCCATTCATTATTACATTACCAAATTGAGTACTTTTTTATATAACGTATTTTTTTTAAAGTGATACTACATCATAAAAAATGGAACAATTAAATTGAGTACTTTTATATAATGCCATTTTTTAAAGTTACACTACCTCATCAAAAATGGAACAATTTAAATGCCCCATATACAACATCACTATCCATTTATATAACCGTTAAATAGCGATTTTTATATTTTTTTAGTTTTCTTTATTCCACTCACATTTATATTTATGGAAATAAGCATCGATATTATATATATGATAAGAGATAGAGATACATAAGGTGTGAGGTAGGGAATCATTTCGAAAGGGCAATCTAACATCTTATACGATATTGTTATTATTATTATACAGAGAGTAATGACGACTAAAAAATATCTTTGATGTTAAGTTTAAATTTATGATGTCTGATTCACTTTCAAAAGTTGCATATGGGTTGAAGGTGTCATCTATGTGGAGGAAATTTTGGACTCACAAATTGTAGATTTCTGGCTCTGTCAATATTTTTGATATATGATCAACTGTCACTGTAATATAGAGGATTGATATACTATAATAGAAGTAAGTAATGTTGATATATAATCTGAACTGATATATTTGTGACTATCAGTTATATAATACCAAATAAGTCTATCCTTGACTTATTTATTTTTTTACTATTTGATTCACCAAATGAATACAAATAGTATGACTTTTTTAGCTGAAAAAAAAGATGTTAAGTTTTTTTATATTAAATTTGTTATGTTGAGTTTTAGAATAGAATTTTTTAGTATTTGTATAATATATTTTATGAAATGATTTTTTATAATTAGTAATTATATATGTGTTCGAAAAAAGGAGACAAAGTGGAAGAGGTATAACTAAAAGATAAGTTGAATAATGGTACTAAAAGATAAGTTGAATAATGGAAAGCATAAAGCTTTAAGAAATGATGGCAATTGAAAATGGAAGTGCATATTTTTTATTTTTTTATTGCTGGAAAGTAAATATAATCCAATATACATGTAAACATATTGATATGTGGTTGTTGTTCCAAGCAAGGACCAAATGTTTTATTTTCGGTGCATGGAAGCTATAAAGTTTTTGTACCTTTGAGTTGTTGCATATGGAAAAGGTTGTTGGTAAGAATCAATAGCATGTAAAGTGGAATGTGAATGCAAGTGGATAAGTAAGAAAATAGCGGTTTTGAAACCAAGTTCAAATACATGCTATTAAGCGAAAAGATTTTACATGCAAAACAAAGTAATAGATTTGAAAGATCAAGTTAATAGTAGTTACATAAAAGAACGATTTTATATGTGAAGGGTGTTTTCTCCCAACATGTGTATGAGTTTTATTTTTTAAAGTGTATTCGTTTGAATATCCTAATGTAGTCTTTTTTCATAAAGGATTAAATATAGTTTGAAAATCAACATGTTTGACATGAACCTATATATGAAAATGTGATAACTGAACCTTCCAGTAGCTCTCTTCTCGGATGGTTGTGAACCCACCGAAGACAGCTACTAAAAGTGTGAATGAATCAATTATAATGAGGTGTGTTGGGATGATGTTCTAACAAACAAGCAACATTTCCAACAAACCAAAAAATATGACTAAGGTGCAACTGCATCCCACAAATGCCACTTATTGGGAACCCTATGTCTGGGACACTAAGATACTTGCCTCAAGTGTAGATAAGTGATTCGGCCTCAAACGCTAAAGTGTTGCCTCTACAAAGAGTTGGATGGCTCAATGTAGAGAACAAAAACAACCTAACCTTGACTTTAACGTCCTTGGGCACCGCTCCCTCTTATCCAGGTTTTTCACACTTGTTATAGTAGGATTTAAAGTTCTCTAAAAGACAACAAGAACTATAATTTCAAATGAAAAATATTAAGGGGCATTATTTGGATGCCTAGCCCAACAATCCTAACCTAGACTATTAGTTGTTTTGTGTTTGTGCTATAAAATAATTTTAAGATAGAAATGAGGAATCCATGCTAAGAAGAACAAGAGCCACGTGGTGGCAATGTCCTTGACATTGCCACATGTTCTATTTGAAAAAAGTTGTATGGATGAGCTATTTGCTTTGAGTTGTAGACAATTGATGGAGGTATTTCGAATATTCTCAAGGATCTCTTGATTGTATGCCCATGCTGTGTGTACGACCTTCTCACATGCGAAGTAATTGGAGTGGGGGCCTTGGAAGACACCCCATTTTTTCCCTTACTATGACAAGCCATTAGAAACCAAACCCCAGAATCAGTTCCTTTCCTTTGCACCAAATTGCCAATCGTAGTCCCTACTCTCTAGGTGGTAGTTACAATGTCATGGAGCAGGTTGGAGCCAATGCAGGAGAGCTAGTCTCTCATATACCAAACCCCCGAATCAACCTGTGTGCTATAATTACCCATTACGATCATCATCATGGTGAGAAATGCCATGGTGATAGAGCTTTGTACCTTTACCTGAGATCATTGCCAGATCATTCGAGGAGCTAGCTTTCCATGCCATCGACTCATCTTAAGGAGTGAATGGATGCGTAAAAGCATCAATATAGAGCGTCTCATCGTTTGTGCAGGAGATAATGCAAGGTATAGGGCCATTAGTGTCGATCGTGGAGAAGATGGCGATCTGAGGATCTGAGTGCTACCTTGTATCACAAGGAGCGTCAAAATCATTACAATGAATGTGTGGGGTAAGCACCCTACTTGAAGTGTAAAGATATTACTTGAAAGTACCATAGATACTTCTAAAAGTTAAAAAATAAAACTAAAAAACTAAAATTATAATAACTCAATATATAATTTATATTAGATTATAAGATTAAACTAATATATATGTGTATGTTTGTGTGTGTGGGGTCTAAATATTCTAAGTTTTCAACCTTTATTTTCGGTCTTATTTTGTTTGGATTCCAGTTAGAAATCTATAAAAAATCTTAGAATCACATATATTAGCTATGGAAATTGTATAATTTGGATGCCGTGAGAGTATTGGAGGGTGCCAAATCTATTTATAGATTTAAAACACAATTTAAGCACTTCCAAATTTAGATTTTGCCCAAAAAATTACCAGATTCTGGCCAAAACTTTTCATAAAATTTCACCACTAACGTAACATTTACAAACCTATATATTTTAAATCCAACAAACTTTAAATTAACATATTAAACTTTACCACTCATAACATTTACGAACATTCTTATCTATCTAATATTTACGGTCAATTATAATCAATTAGATATGGACGTTTTACATTTACAAACCTTCTTATCTATTTAATATGGTCCATTAAATATTGATAATGATTATGATTTACATCAGTGGGATACAAAATCCATCAAGGGCATAATTTGAAAAAATGGAGACTTTTTTTATTAATACATATCCTAATGGATAAAGTAAAAAAGAATTTATTGAAACGGCTAAAAAATGAGATTTTTTTTTAATAACAATGACAATGGGAAGATATATATAAATGGTTAATAATTTATCACTTATTTTGAAAAAAAATTATGAGGGATGGGTATCACTTATTTCATTGTAGACACCCATAGCCTACTCCCATTTTTTATTCAGTAGTAGCTGCTATGTTCTAAGCAAAAAGACAAGAAGGCAACCCAGCAAAAATGGAGCAGGTGTTCCCATGAGTTCACCATGCTAAGAGCTATTACAGAAGCATTAGCATAGACATCGATGCCAATTTGGCAGTAGATGGATTACAAGTGTCATTAACAAACACTTACACTGTAGGATCTGAAAGCTAGGCCCTTTAAGCCAGTAAAGGCTTAAAAAGGATTCAAAACAGTAAGAGCTCAGTAAGAGAATATTAATTTTCTTCCTGTCATCTGCTTTTTTCCTGCCTGCTCCAAAAAAACATGAAGTTTAATTCCATAAGATCATCAGAATGCACAAGGCATATTATAATTTGGCTTGTCCAAGTTGCATGCAAAGACCATGTTAATGCACACGAAATCTGCCTATCCTCTCAAAGACTCAAACTGTTATTGTTTTGGACATCCATCTTTTGGGTCAATCCTATTTCTGTAAATGGAGGTGATGAGTATGTTAATTTCCATACTAAAAGTTCCCATAAAAAAAAATAATGTGATCTTTTACATTCCTTAAAACCCTTTATTTACAAGAGCGTTTCATTATTCAAACATGTGACATGAGATAAGTGCCAGGTTTCCTTTACAAAAAAAAGGAGGCACGCTTTAAAATTCAGTAGCAGGTCTCGAGTTCGAAACCCACAAAACCAGCCCTAATTCAAAAAGCCCGGGACTGTTTCCACCATGGTGAAGCTCCAGGCTACAACGGCTTCGATTTAAACCCATTTCCTAAAAATGAATCACCTGTGCCATAACTAACTAATGTTATGCTGACGGAATGGAAAAGAAGCAATCGACTTATATTCAAAATTGTGGTAAAATGCGAGGGAAACGGTGAAATGGGTACCTGCTTTTCTTGCTTTGCTTGCCACTTCCTTCGACCTCATCTTCTTGATCGTCCTCTTCTTCATCGTCGGGCTGTTCAGAAGACTGTTCTTCCTCTTTAACCTCCACTTTAACCTCATTTTCTAAGCCCTCGTCGTATTCTTGCTTGACCTCATTGTTCTCCAGTAGCTATTGTTGCTGCAATAAATAAAGGTCTACTTGCTGTCTGATGAAGGCCTTCTTGCTCGTCAAATCAATTCCCAGTTCCTCTTGATGATATATATATATATATATATATATATATATATATATATATATATATATATATATATATATATGTTTTATCTGCAGATTCTCAAGGTTTAGTGCGTTAATCTTTATCATATTGATGATAGAGTAAAAGAAAGGGGACACTCCACCGTCACTCTTCACGACAACTGCCAGGATTCTGCTCCAGAGGTCGCCGAGCCTTAAATGCCAAAATCGAGCCATACTAGGATTTTCAAATAAATTTACAATTCTACATCTATCAATGAACTAGAATGGAAAGGCACATTATAATTACCGCATTCAAATTAATTCTCGATTATACATCTGTCGAAATTAGTTAGAATGGCATGACCCATTATAATTTCCAATTTCAAATCAATTTTCAATTACACGTCTGTCGATTTAGTTGAAATGACAAGACGCAAGGTAATATTTTCGTTGAGGGAATAAGGATTTGATGAAAGCGTTATTGTACACAACATTTAAACAAATTAGTACTCTAATATGATTTTCCAAAAATTCAGGCAAAGGCAAAGAAGTTCTTGGCATAACTCGGTCAGAGACAACGCTACTTACGCGGTTAGCACTCCCCAAGCATCCAGCAGAAGTCCCAGTCTTTACTTCATCTATCACGACAAAAGGTTGATCACACTGGCGGTTAGATTGTTCGGCGAGGAGGGCGACAGGTTTGGAGATCGGTAGGATTACTCTGAAGTTCCAGGTCACGAGAGTGTAGCATCCACATGCAGATGAATTCAATCCTCCCGAGGTGTAGGTGGTTACAGGTTCACAGGGTTACATTCTAGCAATAGAGAGTGGTGGACGATGTACATACGGAGAACTAGGTCTAAACAAACGCTACGCGGATGCCCTTCGACGCACCCTAAGTATCCTATGCGGAAAAATAGTTAATCTGCAGATAAAACATATATATATATATATATATATATATATCAACAAGGCTCGTCAAATCAGAGTGTCCGTATGCTCGCAGTCGTAAGTCCGCGATCTGCAGAATTTCCTTCAGGCGCTCTGCGATTTCTTACATGTCAGATACCATGACAAAAAGATATATATATATATATATATATATCAACAAGGCTCGTCAAATCAGAGTGTCCGTATGCTCACAGTCGTAAGTCTGCGGTCTGTAGAATTTCCTTCAGGCGCTCTGCGATTTCTTACATGTCAGATACCATGACAGATACCATGACATCCTCCCGCCGCCACCCCCTGGGGAGGGAAAACCGAGACAGACATCATCATGTACACACCCAATCAAATTGAAGAAAAATCATATTTAAAAAAAAAAAAATTAGTTCAAAATTATGAATTCCAATGTTTGGAGTATAGCTTAAAAAAAATTGATAACATCAACCAAACTAATATCCTTGACTCAAAAACTAGATGTCAAGGACATAAGAATATGAAGTATGGTAAAAGGGGCCAAACCTGTATATACATGTCTCTATACACAAAG
This sequence comes from Larix kaempferi, assembly GCA_027924585.1. Classification (NCBI taxonomy): domain Eukaryota; kingdom Viridiplantae; phylum Streptophyta; class Pinopsida; order Pinales; family Pinaceae; genus Larix; species Larix kaempferi. The sequence continues at coordinate 8,297,809 of BSBM01000015.1, forward strand.
ATGAAGATGTTGTCGACCCAAAAGCAAGTGGTGAGAAGATAGTAAGAAAACAACAATAAGATATGTTAGTAGAAAGAAAGGCAATTAGTTGGTCTTAATGGAACATGAGCTTGTGATTGAAACTCTTATGGTGAATTTTTTTTTGAACGATATGAAAAAGTTTGCATTCTAACTATTTAATTCGATAAACTTTGAAGTTAATATAAATCTAAAGTGTTTATCAATAAAGTATCTATACATCTATTAACACCATAAAACAAATTAAAAAAAAACTATATAACTTTGCATTGAAATAACTAATAAAACTTTCCTCAAATAACTTTTCATTGAAGTGACTAAACATTAAAAGTTATGAATATAAATAATCTATAAAATAATGAGAATATAAACAATAATAAAATTTAATATCATAGTCCATGTCTTGCTTCCATTAAAATTCAATATCATAGTCTCTACCTTGCTTCCATTTGGGAAATTTCATGTCTTTTCACACTAGCTTAGAATGGAGGTTGAACATCAACTTCATGTGTATTCATACTAAGCTTAGAATTGGCATTGACCTTCATATTCCCTACTCACTTAGCCTTAGCTTCCTTTTGGAACAACTTCAAGTCCATTCACACTCGCTTGGAAAGGAGGTTGACCATCATGCGTATTCACAATATCTTACAATGTCCATTCACACTATCTTAGAATGGAGGTTGACCACAATGCCTATTCGCACTATCTTAGAATCGGTGTTGACCTTCTATTCACACTAGCTTGGAATGGAGGTTGACCACAATGCTTATTCGCACTATTTTAGAATCGATGTTGACCTTCTATCCACTCTAGCTTGGAATGGAGGTTGGCCACGAACTTTGTGGCTATTCATACTAGCTTAGAATTGGTGTTGACCTTCATATTCCCTACTCACTTAACCTTAGCTTCCCTTTAGGACAACTTCATGTCCATTCACACTAGCTTATAATGGAGGTTGACCATCAATTTTGTGGCTATTCACAGTAGCTTAGAATAAACCATACCATCATATTCCTTACTTAACCCTAGCTTCCAGTTGAGAAACTTCATACCTATTCGTATGAACTTAACCCTAGACTCTATATTAGTTTGCAATTAATTTTTTTCTTTTTAAAGATTGACAAAGTGTTTCAAAAATAAATTATTAAATCTAATATTTAATAAATAAAAATAATTTTTAAAATTTATAAATTATTAGTCCCTGATAAGGCAGGGATTATAGCAATGGGTTATTGTCAAAACTAAATTAACTTTTTTATTAATTTAATAGTAGTTTTTCAATATTATGCAAAAAATATTTATTAATTTTAATTTTTTTAAATAATAAAATGTATTTTTAATTTTTGAAATTACAAAATACTATTTTGTTATTGGTTATAAGAGTTGATTTGATTATATACCCCTGGTTGGAGGTGACAATTATTTAAAAAAAAATATTTAAAATTTTTTTTATTTAAAAAATAATTTGACACAATCATATATAGGATGTAGGATCTGTATGAAGATTTCTTTCGCGTTGAACATCACGTCTGAAAGCGACTACTTGACGTCGAAGTTCCCCATCTATTAGCTCCGGAGCACTGGGCAGCACTGCTGCTACTAACATCTCGCCACGTAATCATTCTCGTACTGGTTCTTGCCGCGAAGCTGTCCGAGTGACGACAAAATACCACTTCTCCGACACCCGAGTCTGCCGGCTTTTCGTTCACGTAACATCAAGTCAACAAACTGTACTTCAAGGGTGCCCTCGAGAACCGCAGAGCTGGATGAAACTATTCCCGTCAAATGCCCCCAACTCGAAGCCTTTGCCGTCCAAACAGATTACGTATTTATTTCGATATTCAGTCAGACACGTCGTTGGCATGACTATAGTGCTATCTTAGTTGGTGGAAAATGAAGTAAAAGCTATGCTATGATTTTATTAGTCCCTGCTCCGCAGGGATTATAACGATCGGTTGGTCGCCAAATTTCGTTGACCATCATTGTTTCAATTTTTTAAACCTAATGTTGATTAAAGTTGTTCAAATTTTTATTATTAAAATCAATTTACTAAAAATTAAAAATAAATTTTTGAAATTTCAAAATTAGATTATTTATTTTTTGATTGGTGATGCACACAGATTTGACAAATTTCCCCTGGTGTGCAAAATAATTATGGAATTATAAAAATAATAAAATATATAAAACTGAAAGAAAAACAAAAACTTTCCACGTGCACTTGGCAACCGTTCATCATTTAATACATTTAATGTGATATATGAAAGATTTGACAACCGCCTGTGTCTAGCTCCAGCACCTTGCCTGGCTTTGCCACGTCACGCTCAACCGAGAGCATTATATTCGAAAAATTGATCACTTAAATGTATGAGACCCGAACGACCAAACCGAAGTGGAAAAGGTACTAAAATTATAAAAAACAGATTTCAGTGACAGTGCTTTGGATAAGACAACTGGGACTCTATGGATAGGACAACTGGGACTCTATTGCAGAAATTCAGTTAACGAGAATGTTAGCAGTAAGAGGCCCTAATTTTTCAACACTTACAACTAAGATCATTTATGGATATTGGCCTTGCAATTCTTTCAAAACACGCTCCAATACCTTCGGTCATTGAGAATAAAAATCAACTTCTAAAATTACTGCATATCACAATATATAATGCAATTTAATACAAGTTAAAAAGAAACACTGCATTTTACCACTGGAATAACTATAATACTCCACACCATAAAAAAAGAATGGGTTCATATTATTTAAGTTCATATTTAATGTTAATTCTGAGTGAGATTTGATATGTACCATGTCAGAAGCTCTGCAATGAATTCCTTTAATTCCGAGGAGCCTGATAAGGTCCTGCACAAATAACGGTCATTGCAAGTTTTGGATTTTTCTTTTAATGAGAAATATTCAAAGAGCCATTAACCATATAACAATACTCTCAATTTAAATACATCATATTCAGAGCGGTCATTGCAAATTTTGGATTTTTCTTTTAATGAGAAATATTCAAAGAGCCATTAACCATATAACAATACTCTCAATTTAAATACATCATATTCATAGTATCCAGCTTACCTGGAATTATTCCAAATCCAGAGACATAAAATGGTTAATATCATCCAGATTGACGGTTCACTCTTTGTCCTTCATCAATTGAATCAGCAACTGTATCTGCCGAGCTTATTCAGCTCACCTCAAAACCAAGCCGAATACACTGGTAGTGATGAGCAATGATCTGTAGCATTAGAAGGATACTTTCACCTGCATTGCTTTTGAATGAGAAATTCCTATCATAACCCACAAGAATCGCTCCCACAACTACTTAACTTTATAGGCCATCATCAAAACTAAAATGGTGAACTCACTTTGAAACCCGATTTATCATCAACGTATTTGCAAGTTTCCCTCATTGCAAGCTGTTACAAGAAATCAAATACAATGTAGAAGGCATTTTTCCCCAGATTTGAATATTATAGACCTGAGGTAGCTAAAGCTCTCTTTACCCTGTCCAACTCGAATTCTAGAAAAACAACCGTTTTGATGTCTTCTAGAAGCCATTGATCTTCCTGCATATAGCTTGTGGCCAGAATAATGTTCACAGCTTCAGTGGGATGGAATACATCCCAAAATACATGCTGGTCCCTGTTGGTACCCGGTTCCATTCCCGGAAGGCACATCATCTGTCCATTATACCTACATATTCCATAGCATCCTTGATTCCTCATACTAAAACCTATATATATCAATAAACACTTACAGTCACGACTTATTCATATGGGCCTGCTCTAGCTTAACCAATATTTCAGTTTAGAATTAAGTTATTAATGTACCATAGAAACTGAGATTGTTAATTACTATAGAGGGAATGTGCACAGGGCAGATTGAGTTCCAAAGTGCCCAGAAGAGACTTGAGCGGGACACTGAATGTTGTTGCTAGAGGAATTGGAGAATAACACAGAGCGGGAGCTCTTGTTGCTGGAGAAACTGAAGAATGACACTTGATTTGGTCAGTAGTAGTTGCCTTCTCGAACAAGCATAGCATTTCCACATTTGCAATATATGCATGCAACCACGTAACTAGAAGCGCTTCACTGCTACAACGTGGTGTGGTGTGGGGTACATCGGAATGCAAGTCAAAAAAGAAGTGACTGGAAAACAAAACAACAATTGGGTATTTAAGTTTAAAATATTAATTTAAATAATAATTAAGATTCTTTTAAGTATTCACTCCATTATATTTATCCACCTCATATTTATTCGTATCATTATTCCCTGCATAAAGTATTTAAAAAAAAATACCACTTGTTCTCAATTATTATTAAAAAAAACAGCACTTGTTCTCACTTATATATATCCTCATTCTCTCTTTTTTCTTATACCATTTTCTTGGTTGATGTTACAAGTCACGTCTCAATTACAATAAAACCATCGAGTGAGGGAAGCTATCTCTATGCAGCTTGGCTATGAAAGTTTTGCACGCACAATATACATTAAGTTGATAACTGTTTTTGGTTAAAGCAATTATTTGGCTAATAAATTTCCCATTTTCTATTATATTTTGAAATGGGTCGATACATACTACAGTTGTTCATAATCCATGTGGTTTCCTTGTTTCCATTGTTGTGTAATTCAGCTGTAGTGCAATTTGATATAAGTGAAGGGCTAACCGGTTCCATTAGTTTTCTTGATGTGATGATCATCTTCCTAAGAAATCTGCCCTTTTTTTAATTTGTTTGGTAAGAGGAAGGCTTCATGCAGAGATGAGTGTGAGGGATATTCTCGCTAGCATCACAACTCCCAAACTAAACTACACGACATCGGTGGGTTTGGACTGACCACACGTCGCTACAAATGGGAGGCCAATCATCATAAATTTGTATTGAATCTAGGGGAAATGAAATCACTATATATTTGATACACTTGATGCTTCACTTTCAATACCTCAGGAATCATAATATATTTGATCTGCATTTAATGCTTCATTTGGCCTTAACAATAACGCCGTATATGTATTTATAATTTTTCTTTTTCCAAAGAAAAAATCATATCCTTCTTCATTTATAATAAAATTCGGAGAATACATTCCATAGGTGCATTTCTGCACGATATTTAAAAGATGAACTTATGCCCAAAATAGATTTCGCATCACAAAATGATCCATTGTTCAACTTAAACAGATATATGATAATTGCATAAAACTGCAGTTACTCAAACTTGTCCATAAATGTAGTATTTCAAAAGAAATGGTTACTTTAACTAGACCAGAAATCAAGAGTCTTCCATATGGTATCCTGTATTACGTTCCTTACTGAGGTTAGCTGAACCTTTCATTCTTCCTGAAGTAGACCTTTTTTATAGAGTGTGTCGGCTTCCTCGTTTGTTTCCATGTAAACATGTGTGAAATTGATTTTGATGAAGGTAGATGTTGTAACTTCGAAGGTCCTCCCTATATTTTTCAACCCAAGATTTTTTATCTGAACTTCCTTCTTCATGTGATTAATCCATAAAGCCGAGTCCCCCCAAATCCTGAGTATTTTCACATTAGCTTCTTTTGCCACCTAAAGAAGTAAATGTAGTACCAACCCATTCTCCTCGGTGTTGGTTCCATTTCCTCCGTTAGTTGTAAAGAAGATTGAATCATCCTTATTAATTTTTAAGGTGCCTACAAGACCACAGGTACCATTTGAGCAAGCCCCATAAAAAAAACCGACTGTCTCATTGTCCCCCACGGAGATATTTGATAAAACCCTGTCTTTTTTCTCTATATCCTCGGTCAAAAAGAATTTATAGGTGGACAGAACCTGGAGTGAAACATAAATCTCAGGGTGTTGGATATCTTAAAAAATGGAAGCGTTCCAAGCTAACCATATAAACCACATCACGAGATATGGTATGCACCGCAAACTTTTAAGTCCCTGCATTTCATACTAGCACTTTAAAGATCTTTCCACCCAACCGCCCTCTCCGATATTCGCTAGAGAGAGGCATGTGCTAATCATTTTCCAAACAATTTGGATAAAGGTACATTCATAAAAAAAATATGCTCAGCATCCTCCTCTGCATTGCAGCACAATCTACACATGCCAGGCCCATGAATGTTCCTTGTCCGCAACTTATCCCAGGTGAGAACCTTCTTATTTAAAATGAGACTGTCTATCCAAAGTTTTCCAAAGTTTGTGCCACCACCAATGTCTATCCTGAATGCGACTGTCCCATATCAGTTTGTATGCATCTTTGACCGAATACTCTCCTCCTACCTCATTGCCTTCCCATTTCAGTGTATTTGGTTTATTTTGTAGTCTTATAAATCCTTTGGTAATGTCCCCAATCCATCCATTCCAGTTCTCAATCCACTTGTCAGGTATCCCCAATGCGAATGTTGTTTTCTAGGCTTGTGGTAAACAAGCACCCCTTCCTATGTTCGCTACATATTCTAAGGAAGAGAAGCCCCTATCTGACAAGAACGTAATAAGAGCCGAAGGTAGCTCCCTAGTGACATTAACACCTGTCATAGCGTCCTTGCCAATAAGGACCGCCCTCCCATCTCCCACATCCCATGCCAATAGATCCCCGATCACCGGAAAGGCTGCCACAATCGCCCTCCAGTATAAGGATCCCCCCTGCTTGACTTGCGAGGGTCTCGAATCCAATCCAGAATAGACCTTTTGCCCATGTATTTAAACTTTAAAATTTCTTGCCACTTCCTTGTCTTAGAGATGAGTTTCCAAATGGATTTATCAACCAACGCTGTGCCAAAGGAAGATAAATCCTTTAAGCCCCACGCACCCACCTCCTTGGGCTTTGCTATTGAGACCCAAGACTATTCTATATCAATGGCTCATATGATTCATGGCGGACATGCGGAATTTTTTGTAAGAATTAGTTTCCATGAGCCATGAACAATCATATCATCCCCGCTGATGTAGATCAATATTTCAAATCCCATCCTTAGTGGTACCCCTCTCCAGTGTTAAAAATTAAAGCTCCTAGCCTTAGAATTCAATCGTCAAGATTGTCCCCACCCCATCATATTGACAACCCCTATTTCATCGGAGGGGGTAAAACAAGATACAACACATGAAAAATAAGGGAGGATAAATTAAGGTAAAGATTCAATTAAGGTTCTAGGTGTAATATATCCTAATCCAATCAAAAGGTGCAATGTCTCTAGGCCCACTAGATCAAGAATTGACGACTTTCCTACAAAATTGTAAATCTATGGGAAAATGCAAAAGTAATAAGCTTGTAAATAAAGGATATGTGGCATTAAAGAAAAATGATGAATCTTTCCTTAGTTCATTTCTGTAAATTCTAGAAGAAGTAAAAAAAATTCGAAGAAAATTAAGAAATTCCACCAACCAATAATTTAACCATCATTTTTTATGCTTCCTAAACCATTAGAACCAACAATTGAAAAATTGAGTTGGGTCCTAGTGAATTTTATGTGGGTCTAAATGTTTACCTCCTTTTCAACTTTTTGTAGTTTGATAAAAAGTTGAAGGGATACCTAGAGTTTAGAAAACACTTCTACACTTAAATTAAGAGTCCTTTGTTATAGTTTCTAACATTGCTTTGACTTGAGTAACACTTTTCTCAACTATCTCATTTCATGAAATCCTTTTGCTAAAATAGCGAGCCCCGCTCTACAATTCTCCTCACCATGAAAACTAATAAAGGTCACCTTTGACCATTATGACCGAAACAAAGATGAGTGATGCCTTACTTGTCCTCTGACATGATATCCTTGAAAACTACCTTTTTCCCAAATATATGAGGCCATGTGTAAAGAGCTTTGATAGTACGACTTCTTTTTTCATGTTCATTAACTAGACCCGGGTCATTTTTTATATACCACCTATTCCAAAACCTTTTTTTTTTACTAAAAACCCAACTAGACACAATTGTTATAAGCACAAAAGTTCACAAGAATAGGTGTTTTATCTTGTTGATTGACTTGAATACAAATCTATTTGAGAAAGTATGGCCCCAACATAGCCCTCTATGGGACTATTGGCCTCCATACAAAGTGTTTTTTTTCCCTCAGTAGGTCTAGAAATCAATTGCTTTATTTTTCCCCATTATGGGTAGGGAAGATGGCCAAAATGTTGATGGTCCAATGTTATCTATCCTAGAAATTTTCCATGGTATTCCCAAATAGGTCCTTTCTTTAAAATATGTTGAATCCATCTCTCGGACCATGACAGACAATTGATGATTTTTTATGCAAATACCTCACATTGAAATTTAATTAATAATGATCATCATTATGGGGAATTGTTCTTATTGGTCAAATGTAGGATTGCCACTACCTTTTATTTGAATGAAAGACAATAGGGTGATATCGATGGAGTCAGAAATGTCTATAGAACACGTGAAATATGTCTTCATTTACTTTTTTGGTAAATTGAAATAAGAATAATTTTCATTAAAAAAAATCCTATAATTATTTTTTGAAATTTCTATATGAATAATTTTGAAATTTCTATGTAAATATTGAATATCTTATTGACAATTAACAAATCCGTTAAGTTTTTATCACTTTTAATATTCAATGAAAATTCTAAACAAATTTGATATAGTGAATATTTTCTAAATATGAAAACCATCTTTATAAACACTTGCAACATGCACTATTAACTTACATTGAGGATTCATCATGCTCAACTTGCAACATGTACTATTAACTTACATTGAGGATTCAACATGCTCATAGAGACAATTACTGTGTAACATTCTCTCTAATGATCTCATTTCTTCACTACAATTTACATAGATCATATCATATTCATGCTCTCTTTTACACATTGAAATTCAAATTGATTGTGCATGATATTAGTCTTCAATGTTGCAATTAGGCATCTCAATTGTCTTCTCCACATGAAATTCAAATTGTTTCAAATTGTTTGTACAAAATATCAACCTTCAATGCTCTTAGGATTTCAATTCCTTTTTCCAAGTTCAAATTGATTCAACAACATACCAACCTTCAATGTTAATAGGATCTTGATACTATTTTCCAAGTTCAAATTGATTCTGCAATATATCTACCTTCAAAGATACTATTTGGGATCTAATAAGCATGTTGTTAGTTCTGTGAATCCCATGAAAAAACCTATAAAGAAAATGTAGAAATTAAACTACAAACTAAATGTTTAAATGCTTCTTAACAATGCAATGCTATTTCAATATATGTAGAACTTATACATGTCGACCAAGGAATGTTTGATGATTGATAAAGCGTCAAAAAAATATATGTTATAACTACGTGAGATAGAATTTTTGGGATCCGATGTTAAAACTCATCAATCAAATTTTAGGACCAATGAGTAGTACTTAAACTTAAAACTCCAAGCTAACAACAACCCAATTTAACTCTTAATGCAAATATTTAAGCAAAGTACTTTACATTAAATGCAATAAATCAAATAATGAGATCATTCAAATCTTCTATTTCAAATAATGAGACAATTCAAATGTTTTATTTTACATTTGAAGCAGATTTAACAAAGACATAAAAGTCCCACAACTATGAACACTTATCTAAATTTTTATGACAAAATATTTTAATTTTTATAAACAATTAAAAAAATTATAAACATAATTTCAGAACCAGGACTACTGCGTTGCAACTATTTCTCTTGTTAAATAAAAGCAATTAAATTTTGTTGAG